>CM056376.1:852547-1597351 GCA_029718625.1 Synaphobranchus kaupii
TGGGGTTGACGGCCTGCCGAAGAAGCCAGTGTTTATCCTGTAAACATAGACAAAAAAAAACAAGGGTAAGGGTTAACACAACCACAGTCATAATACTGTAACAGACTGGTCTACCCTCTAGGTGGCAGTGATGATAAAGAAATAGAATAATCTAATAGATGTATTTATTGCCATCAGTGACCCTCCTTCTGATTTCAAGGAAAAACCCCACTCATTGGCATACTGTCTACTGAGTACAGTGTCGTGTCTTAGTGCAGAGAACAATCTGTGCTATCCATCTCCCCTTTGACTTGCTTTACAGCCCACTTTCACAGCATCCTGGAGGACAACATTAGCCCCACTTTCAGGTAAATAAATCTGGCCTATGGGGCAGGCCGCTAAGACAGTTGATAAGCAAAGCTGTCATGAATCCCCTGCTACCCCATCTTCAAGAAAGGGTTTTTGGAGTTACCTTTCCTGGCTTGTTAAAGCTGCCATCACGCGGTGCTTTGGTGCCATTGAAGGCGCCCTGGTACTGAGGTGCTGCCGTCCACGGTGAATGGGATGCAGGGGGAGCCAGCATCATAAAAAAGGGGTGCTGGGGGCTCAGTTTATCCAGAAACTCCAGGGACCTGTTTGCCTGGAAGAAAAGGGGGATATAGAAAAAGTAGTCCTGGTGACCTCAAGCTCATGTCACAATTTTTCAAGACTAGCAGTCACGTTATTTGCGAACACTGTATAGTGATTTCGCCAGCGGGTCACAGCAGCAAAAGACCATGAGCCAGAACAGAAAACACCAGGCTGGCAAAAAAAATGACATGTGCATTGACAAACTTCATGAGACAATATAGGTAAGGAGAGTGCCCTCATAAAAAGGCCCCTGGTCTCCACGCATGGACCTGTAATAGTTCACCTATGAGAGCAGCCCTTGCACAGGGAGAATGTTATACACATGACCTATTGCCTGTTAAAGAAGGAGGAAGTAATATCCAGACGGTATGGATTTTCTGACAGGCAGTAGCTGATTAACCAGAGGCTATAAATGGGGAATTTACCAGTCTCAGCAAGATGCTTTTATATTCGATATGCATGGCCCGGTCCTAGGCCTGCACTCTGATGCTGTAAACCCACCTTTACAGCTTTGTAAATTTAGAAAGTACAGAACTCTTGGTACAGCCTCGTTCAGGCTTGTTTTTGTAGTTTGGAGAGGTCTGCAAATCCAGAGGCATGTGGTCAGAGTAGGCACTGCCTGCCTTGTGATTATGCAGCAAAAGCATTATTATTAAACTGCATATGATTGTTCATCTATTGATAACTGTAACTGATTTGAATAGTTAATTAGATTGTATTTCTCCTTTGCACTCTTGTTTAGCTTGACTGTTGTCTTGATGTGAGCCTTATTGTTGTGTCTGAAACTATATGTGCTGCTGCCCTTCTTGGTCAGGGGGGTATTTCACAAAGCGAGATTAAGAAGTTAGCCTGTTAACTTTTGTAAATATTTTGAAGTAACCCAGGCTCTCATCCAATTGGATGTCATCAACAAAAGTTAGCTCCTTAATCCTGCTTTGTGAAATACCCCCCAGAAAACAGATTTTAATCTCAGTGGGACTAACGTGGTTAAATAAGGGTTAATAAACAAATGTATAATACATTTTCCGTATAGTGCAATCCTGATCACACCTTATTTAGAAAAGAAGGTAATTAAGTTTTTAAGAAAAAAGTTTTTTTTCATTTTTGTTCTGCCAAGTTTGTCATAGCAAATAATAAAAAAAATGTATACATGAACAAAACCACTGGCTTTTAAGTGGTCTTGCTGAATTTACAGATTCATAATGTTGGCATCACGCAAAAACCTCATCTTCAAAAAAATGTAACAGCAGAAAATGTTTTATGATTTAGTCACATGAGGTTTCAAACCAGTCACATGAGTTTTGAAAACATTGACATTTACAGCTTAGTCAGGTCATTGACATTGAGCTGAATCAGAATTTCAATGCGTGTTAAAAACCCAAAATGATTAAAAAAAGAACATTTCTGTCATGACAGTCAGTAATGTAGTGACATTAATCATGTCAGCCCATGAGATTAATCAGTGTTCCAGAAGTCACAATCCACAGCTCTGATCAGCAAGGACGCCGTCTCATAGCAACAACTGAGAGGCCTCACACAGGTACTGACATTGGAGACTCACAATGAGGTCTGTCAGGTAGTCCTTTTCATAGCTGTCTCCATGTAGCTCTTCCTTCCCATTCACCGACAGGCTGTAGTTGTAGTACTTGGAGCTCCCCACCTACAGACATGTAACACACCTGCTCACAGAGCCAATGCATTGAAACTCCTACTGTCTCCAGATCGGGAGCCTGTTGCCTGTTACCCAATGGAAGCAGTGACAGTCTATAAAGCACTGTAATCGGAATGGACACAGCACGTGCCCTGCAAGGACAATGACACTGACAGTTGGGAGCAGCGTGTGATTAGCACCCGCCATCAATACAGACGCTAGTAAGATTTTGATTGTTGCTGATAAGATATTCTACTCTGGCAGCCACTTTTCCAGGTAACCAACCAGGGTTTGTTATATTGTAAAAGGTAATGTGGCTGGTAAAATGTTGAAAATGGCTGGTGGTTTTTAGAATCCACAAGCCACTCGGGTTTATATGCATATAACGCACAAAAAACACACAATATGAATGGAATGGCAAAGCCGATTAATGGACCTTGGAATTAGTGTAAATTAGTCTATCAATGGTGTGGGGAACACTCAAGAAACACTTAAAGGTTAGTGCTTTCAGGTACTAACCTGTGGTCATTTTAAAACTGCTTCATGGGGCTCAGTAGTATAGCATTACATTCAATATCACATGAAGGTTAAGGGGTGGGATGCTAATGTGTCCATTCATTGGGATGAGCGAGCGGTAACTGGAGGCTCACCAGAGCATGCCAATGGTCCCAGCCTGGAGGGATGTGGCTCACCTCTCCTGCTCCTTTCTTTCCGTACTGAGAGGGAGAGAAAGGGTAAGAGAGTGTCTGTGGTGGAGGAGAGCGCTATCCGCTGCAAGAACAAATGAAATTGAACCGACAGCCAAGGAGTAACTTTAAAAAAGGAAGTGAATTCGAGCAGCCGCTCAAAAACCAGAGGAACAGAGACCGGGTTTTAGACTGAGGGGCCCCCTCACCGAAACTGAAATTCTTTTGTTTGAGCCTCATCCGTAAATGAGCAGCCAACTGTAAAAGTTCAATGACATAAAGAGTCTTTTTCCCCTTGAACCATGCAAAAAACAAAACTCATTTTAAAAATATGAGTGTTACATTACTGCCAGACTCTCTTATCCAGAGCGACTTACAAGAAGTGTCAATGAAAGTGTAAATAAGATTATCCACATTTCAGCTGAGAATGTGGCCTTAAGTGGAGCGCTGTGACAAAGCTCGGTAACACTTTACATTAAGTTGCACTTATACTGGTGGAGTTGACTTGTAACTAATTTTATGACAAGAAGTTATTACTGAGTAACTCCAGTGTAGGTAACATGGAACATTAGTTAGCGGCAGCCCCGGTTCTAGACTGCTGTGATTGGGGGGGCAGACAGAAATTTAGGGGGGGGCACCTTTTTATTTAGGGCACTGTGTGTGCCATACAGTTCCCAGGCTTTTTCCCCTCGTTTGCATATATTTGTGTGTGTGTGTGTGTGTGTGTGTGTGTGTATCCTTGCAACCACACGCACATGTGTCTAGATGGGAGCAAGGCCTATGATATTATATACTTAGATTTCCAAAAGCATTTCAGAGTGGGTTCGGAACTGGTTACGGGATAGAACACAAAGGGTAGTAGTAGGAGGGATCTTATCTGAGCAGGGTAAAGTGGGAAGTGGAGTTCCACAGGATTCGGTTCTGGGTCCACTGCTCTTCCTCATTTACATAAATGACCTAGATGCGGATATTGAAAGTACATTAGTTAAATTTGCGGATGATACAAAACTGGGAGGTTTAGCCAACTGTCTGGCTGCTACTAAGGTAATCCAAGAAGATTTAAACAAATTCCAGAAGTGGGCAGAAACCTGGCAAATGAAATTCAATATAACTATATGTAAAGTTCTACATGTGGGGAATAAAAACATAGGGCAGGATTACTTTATGCGGGGTACAAAACTAGAATGTGCACATGCAGAAAAAGACTTTGGGAGTAATAGTCGATCAAAGCCTATCAGGGTCTGGTCAATGTGCTGTAGCAGTAAAAAAAAGCTAACAGGATGCTGGGATACATAGCCAGAAGTATTGAGTATAAATCTAAGGAGATCATACTCACACTATACAATGCCCTTGTCAGACCACACTTAGAGTACTGTCTGCAGTTCTGGGGACCTTACTACAAGAAAGATATAGAAGCGCTGGAAAAGGTCCAAAGAAGGGCAACCAGATTTATCCCGGGTATAAAAGATAAGTTTTATGAGGAAAGGCTTGAAATGCTAGGACTTTTCAAGCTTAGTAAAAGGAGACTTAGGGGGGATTTGATTGAGGCGTTTAAATTTATTAAAGGGATCAACAAAGTGAACTACAGGAAATTATTCAAGTTGAGCTCAGTTAGCAGAACGAGGGGGCATAAATGGAAACTGGCAAAGAATACATTTCTCACAGACACTAGGAAATATTTTTTCACACAGAGAGTGGTCAATACGTGGAATAGCTTGCCTGAACATGTGGTGGAGGCAGAAACACTGGGGGTGTTCAAGGCCTGGCTTGATTCAGTGTTAGACACTATTAGTACAGTTTAGAAGTAAGAATAGACAAGCATTGTTGGGCTGAATGGCCTGTTCTCGTCTTTCCTTGTTATGTTATGTTATGTGTGTAGGGGTGTTCAGAGGCCACTATTTGTATTTCTTGAGGCCTAATTATGCGTGTTTGTATTCAGATAAAAATTAAGTTAGCACAGTTTGCAGCTCTGCAACAAAAAAAAGAAGGAAACTTGGCAGACAATACTGTTTTCTGGCACTGACATTCCTATTGTTGGAATATTAAATCATTTAACTCACTTTTCTATAATAGCCTAACATAATATTTGAAGTACAACAACAGTCTTACATGTTATGCAAAAGTAGAAGGCTAACAGCAGAGCTAACTATTGTATACCACCCTGGCAAATGACAGCTGCTTTATGCAAATACAATGGGGTAAGCTCCACAAAATTAATTATGTTGTACCAAAGTGAAATACGGTTATCCCTTTAAATAAAAGCTGAGTGTGCTCTTTAGCTAAATCAAGAAAAAAAAAAGTCTATGTCCCAAACATGGAGCTTACAGTTGCCTACATCACCCATTCAGTGATTACACTGAACTACCACTACACCAAATCTCAGGACTGTTTTCAAGAAATAAAGCAGCAAGCACTTTACAAACAAAGGTAATGTCAAAAAAAAAAAAAAGATTTGTAGGCTATGGTTTCTCTTAAAACTGTTGGAGATTTCTAACAATATGGTTAAAAGAAAAAAGAAGGCCTAGCTATTCCCACTGCAAAACACAAAGTAATTGCCTCAAAGCATGAGTCTTCTGTTTGTTTTCATAAAAGCCCTAACAAACTCATCCAAATCAATACTCTTGGTTATTAATTTTTCATGTGCCAGAATCACCAAATTCATTTTTCTCTCATGCAGCATTGTGCAGCGGAAGGGTGTTAGGACACGTGTCAGAGTGGAGAAAGAACTCTCACATGATGCTGAGGATACTCCAATCACCAGGGCAGTTGCATAGACTGCATGTAGCTCTGGAAAGGCTTCCTTATAGCCCTGTATATGTCGACACACTGTTGACAGGTCCGCGTCAGTGGAGAACTTCTTGAGCAACATGGATTTTGCCACATCAATTTCATTTTTCAGACTATTGGTTGTTGCATCAGTACCGGCAAGTAGCTGCAGCGGTTTCAATAGGGCCAACTCTAGAAAAGACGTAGACTGGGGAACAAGACAGCTTACTGCCCTCATCAGGTCAATATTTCTCCTCGAAAACCTGTCCTCAATCTCTGCAATAGCTCTGTCCAAGATGTTTAGGAGGGCTCTTCTCAAAGACTGGCTGGGAGTGTTGGAGGAATCTGACTCAGTGTGGACCAACGGTGGAGAGAACAAAACTGTCTATGAGCTGTTTGCTCATTGTTCTCCTTCTTTTTGTAGCAGTGGGGCTGTCTAATATCTCGAAATTATCCCATGAATCATCTTCTCGGATATCTTTTAAAGCTTGCAGTGAGGCACTGATAACCTCCCCAGCACTGCAAAGATCCACAGCCTTAGCCTGCAGAATAGAATTTGCTGGCTTCAAGACACCAAAAATTTTGATGAGGAATTTACCAATTTCAAAATAATTATGCTTCCTGAGTTGTACTAGGAGCCCTGATGCCTCTGTGCATAAAGCCATTGCTGCCACACTATCTTCAGAAATCTCTGACAAAATGTTCAAGATGGCATCCTCATTGTCTACCAGACATTTTATTACATCATAATGACTGGTCCACCGTATCTCGAGTAACCTTTTAAGAGAGGGTGCATTATAGTTCTGGGCTACATAATGATGGCGAACGAAGTTAATGTAGTGAGCCGGAGAGTTCAAAGAATATTTTGGCGCATGGCTCTTCCTGAATGGCATGCACCACTGCTAGGTGCAGCTGATGGTTGTAGCAATGTACATAAGGAATGAGCCTGCCAAGCTTCTGTTGCAACAATGCTTGGACCCCACCCCTGATCCCACTCATGACTGATGCACCATCATAACATTGGCTGATTATATTATCAGGACTGTAACCTTCACTGGACAGGTGTTTGAGCATTTCTGTTGTTATATATTCTGCATACAACCCACTCAAGTCCAGTAAACCAATCAAATGCTCCTCAGGAACTGAATTACAGACAAACCAAAAAAGTGAAAGATTCTCAAGATTGCACCTGTCTCTGGTTCCATCACATTTGATGCAGAACCCTACTGTATCTGCATTATCATATTTTCTTTTCACCTCATGCAACACCATACTGGCTAGAGTGTTTATCTCATTTTGAATGCCTTTTGATGTGTACTTTGCATTCTGAGGGATGTTTTTTGCTATTTCAGCAAATTGGAATCCTTAGCCAGAGTGTACTCAAACAATTTCAGGAACAGCCCAGCAGAGATATCACTGTCATCGTTTATTTCGGACTGACTTTCAGTGCTTCCACGAAAAGCAAGTTCGTTCACAGCCAGAAACTGCACCACTAAACACTAAACCACTAAAATGAAACAACAAGACAAGACTCAAAATACACAGGCTTAATTATAAACTTTTAAACAGAATAACTTTTAGACCTATATTATTTTTATTTATTTTTGCTGTGGGCAAACGTTAACCTCTTCAAGTGACAGACAAACACCGACAAATGTAGAGAGTGACAGCAGATCAGTCCGTCTCCCAGTTTTAAACTGCCAAACCAACCAATCAGAAATACAATGCCAAGTTGCTGTTTTTTGATATTTTGAATAGAACATTATGATTGGCTAAGTCTCCTGAACTGAGAAAGAATGCAAAATATCAGTTAAAAAAAAAAATAAATAACTTGGATTTTTTCTAGGGATCGATCAAAGCAATTGATTATTTTAAGTCAATGGTCAAAGTTTTGGGGGTGCACAGCAAAAATTTGGGGGGACACGGCCCCCTCTGGCCCCCCCCTAGATTCGGCCCTGGTTAGCGGCATCCTTAATTAGACATAATATTTTTAAATATTTTATTTACACTCATAGGCCACATCTTCATCATACCCAGCAAATAAACCTTGCCGGTCTTGATGATATGGAATGATTTCATGTCAGTAGGAAAGATTTGACTGTGCTGGCCTTGTTTCACATGCGTAATTAAGAATAGCACTAACTGCTGTTCCATGTTACCTACATTGGAGTTACTCAGTAATAACCTCTTGTTACTAAATTAGTTCGAATTTAACTACACAGGTATTGGTGCAACTTGACATAAAGTGTTACCCAAAACCCTTACAGTGCGCCACACTCTCAGAAGAAAGTATTCCAAATGGCGCCTTTGTGTCTCCATAGGGGAACCCTGTCTACTGCAAGGGTTCTTTGTCAGACAAAATGGTTCCATCACGGAGCTTTCACACTTTTCTCATCTACCATAGAGGGTTCCATAAAGAACAATAAAGGGTTCCCCTATGATGACAAGCCAAAGAACCTTTTCAGAACCCTTTTTTTTCTAAGAGTGTACATCACACGGGAGACTGAGCAGACCTGGTTGAGGTATTTCCCCCCATAGAAGGTCTGGTAGAGCTGCTTGTTGAGGTAGACGGGAAAGGCGAGGGTCTCCGGACCCTTCTGCCAGGCCGGACTGCTGCAGTTGCCCGTCAGGGAGTTGTTGTGGACCTGGTGGTTGTGGGAGTACTTGCCCGTCAGGATGCTGCTCCGACTGGGGCAGCAGAGCGGCGTCACTGTAAACTGAGGAGGAGAGAAGGTGAACCCAGCAGACAAAAAAAACATAGGGGGTGATGAGAGGGGGAAAAATCAAGGGAGACAGAGACAGGGGAGAGGACAGAGGAGTGAAGAATTAACCAAAGGCCAATGACAAAGGCCATCAGGACCTGTCAATGCAACAGGCTTGTTGGAAGTGAACAATACACGACCCAGTCTTTCCCAGATTCCACACGTGCAATGCGGAATACTCAACGACATCCCATAAGACATGAGTCAATGGGATTGGGTGAATTACATCTATATTGGGGTTGGGGATAGGGCACCAGTCAAGCCAGTCAAGCTTCTGCCACAGCAGGGTGTAAAAAGAAATAGAATATAAAACCCTTGTACTAAAGTTATCTGTGGAAAAAAGGTAAACATTTGCATGACTAAAAAAAAAAGGGCTTAATGGACTTAATTGAGCAATAGCCTGTGTTTATATGGATATAATGCAAACAAAAAATTATTATTATTTGAATAGAAAAGCAAAGCTGATTTATGTATCCTGGAATTAGTGTAAATTAGTCTATCTACGGTGTGGGAAACACTAAAAAAAACATTTAAAAATCTGTTCTGGAGTGTTCATTAATCTGTTGTGCCACGGACTCAGCGGAAGTACCCACTGTGTAGAATCGTGCAGACAGATGCAATATATCCATCCTGAATGATACTAATATGACAATTTGTCCGAAGAAGCTGCCATTTTGTTGACTTACAGAGTGAAAAACAGCGTCTGAAAGAACGCACAGATCGTCCCAAAAGGAGAGACGAGGTAAAGGGGGAAATTATAAATTAATTACTGATGCAGACAGGGTGTCGGAATCAAAGATTTACCAGAAACTAAGTAAAAGCAAACCAGAAGGCAAATCAGACACTGCATGCTGCAAATCGAAATCCAAAAGGAAAGTCTACCTGTCGAGACTTTTATTTGACGCACTTACTGCATTGGAGAAATAAACACCTGCATCGCCAATCAGGGACCTGGCCTTCTTCATTGGGGTCTGAATCAGGGACGGCAAAACAGGGGGTGAGGGTGGGGTTACGGAGGATTAAGAGTAAGAGAACAGATTGGAGAGAATTCCAAGGACAAAAACAGAACAAAAAAGCATGAGTTCCCAGCTTCTCCTTGTACTCCCACACGCCTTAGCTCAGTGGAGAGGACCATGTCTATTTAAAGAGCTTCGGAGGCACAGTGCCTTACTCGCACGCCACCAGGCCCCTACAGTCCCGCGGCGCACTCCTAAACGTTGATGCATGCTCAAAAAAAAAAAGAATAGAAATGTATCAAATATATTCAGCTACAGTCATGCCACAAGGTAAACTGTCTGGAACGAGTTGGTCGGTGACAGCTGTTTTCTTACAGCGTTTGCAATATGCATACCATAGCTCATTATAACTGAATCCTGTTTGCGGTCATCAGGTTCACAGTGAAAAAAGTATATTGTGAAAATAATTGGGGAAGGGGTTTAGAGGAATTTTATAATAAGGAACTGAAGCCCTCTAGACCAGTGGTTCTCAACCCTTCATAATTTTTTCCTTAAACTTGTTAACACAATGCAGGTTTGGCTCGTTATCATTTGCTTTGTCTTTGAATTCTTCATTATTTACCAAACGGTTAGTTTTAGTGGCCATGTGTCCACAATTTCACCAATTATGAGCCAATTGATTCAGTTAAAACATTTTTTACCTCATTTTAATTGTTTACAATACAGCACAATGTGAATATTGGACTTTTATTCTTCATGGCATGCATAGCTATTACTAACATAATGTGGCTTAAGAATGTAAAAGAACATTAAAAACACCTAATTAAGAAAAATTAACAGCTTGTTAAAATTCAAGTATTGCAATTGTGGTTGGAACGAAAACCAGCATACACAGGGGGTCCCCAGGACCAGGTTTGAGAACCACTGCTCTATTCAATTGCCTACATTGCACATCCTGAAATAGAACAATGCCCCCCTGTTAAATCTGATAACGTAAACTAGGCTACAAATAGCCTAAACATGTTTGTATAGTTTGCGATGGTCAACAGAAGAATTATTTAACTCATCAAATCACCGTTCATGATCAGTGTTGGCAGAAACCGTACAAACATGCATATGTAGTCTGAATAAGTAATCTTTTTTTAAATTTACGTTACGTGTGGTCTGACTCTCACCATTCCCCAAGCTCCACATCCTGGTCGTCAGTGAGAATAAACACGATGTTGCTCGGATTGGTACACTCTGCGCACCTGAGCGCGAGCAGACAGATCAACAGCGATAGCAAGCTAGCGGTACACATGTCTTGTCTCCGGCTTCTTTCCCCCATTCTTTTGCTCCGGTCCGAGTTTGCTACAGACAAGTAACCGTCGCGCGATATCTACGGAAAGTGACCGGTAAAATAATAAAAACCGTAAAATCACCTAAAAGTAGTCGAATGGGAGGGTCTGATCAAGACTAAGGAAGTAACAAACTACAACTTCAGCTAAACTCACATATATGGTAATACATGGTCATATGACAGTAGGGTTGCCAACCGTCCCTTGAAATAAGGGACGATCCCTTATCTGTTCAATAAGCCTGATAAGGGATCGTCCCTTATTTCAAGGGACGGTTGGCAACCCTATATGACAGGCTTTTTTTCGTAGAAAGAGGGACTTTAACCTGCTATCTCAAATTTTCAAATATATCTAGTTCAGATAAGAATCTTTTTACAAGAATTACAAGAACACTGGCTAACACGTGTGGTGTTAGTTAAAATACATTGGCAAGTGTAGAAGGAAGGACAAACTTGTTTTTGGTGTGGAAATCAACAACATGTTTTTGATAAACAAGCAATTATTTTGATGACACAATTATTTTATATCACAATTATTTTCATGCTTCTAATTTAAATAATTAAAGTTGTTTATCACTGTGATTACTGTCTATCAGCAGCACCATGATTGCAAATTTAAGCAAACACTATCTCAATCCCATCCAGGGAGTTTTTCCTTGCCACCATCGCTTTAGGATTACTCTTGTAGGGGGGTATTAAAACATATTGTGACAAACGTTTGTAAAATGCACTATACAAATAAATTTGATTTGATCACTATACAGCAACCATTGTATCATTTTATTATGTAAACATGCTTCCCTAGGTCATTGGTATTTTTGCTGATTATTATTAAAATAAGCATAGGCTGAATTGTGTATTCTGCTGTGGTGCTTCAGCTATATGGAAATGGAAAAGACTATACTGAATGCTATAAATATGCCTCATGAACTGCTTGGATAATTACCATTAGTTAAACATTTTTTGCTTGAAAATAGCACTGTTGCTGCCAAAACTGAGAGAGGTAGGGGTGATTCCCGAGTTCAGCGGGAGGTGGGGTGTATAATTTCTATACTTTGACCATTGACTTAAATGTTTACAGACTAGTGACATAAGGATATTGGTGGCAGAACAATGAAATTAAGACAGTTAATTCGGAGCCCAATGCGCTATCCATCGATGGGTGTAATGTACAGCATGTTTCAGACTTTAATACCAAAAGTCCAGCTATTACACGCGTACACAGTGCTCTATAGATTTTATGTCCTGCATATCAGACTGAGATCCGTCTCTCCCGTCCAGCTTAGTCTGAGTCCGTTACCTTGCAGTTAGTAAGGTCACAGACAGTTCACATCGTCATCGTGAAACGACAGGCTTTTAGTTCACCATGAGGTAGCAAATCAGGTGTAGCCAATGGCATTTTGGATGAATAAACATTATTCGTGTTCAACAATGCCATTACAGAAACCACAACGGTGACAGTTTCCATTCTTTCAATAGCTCGGCAGATTTGTGTGTAGGATTAGCATTTTCCTACGGAATATTATTGAGCCGGGGATATATTAGCAAGGCTACAACAACTAACTCTGCTGGCACAGGCATATCACAGGTGTCTGTTTGACCACAGGACTCACAGTTTCATAATCAGATGAACAGTGATTGTGGCTGGGACCCTCCCTCATACATTGTCCCCTGGCTGTCAGCGTTACAGGCAAGATCAGGTTTGGAGGGCTGCTGGGTTGCTATTCTGCTAAGGCAGTGTTCTAGAGTGTGGATGGGCCCCACAGTCTAACACTGAATTCGGACCGTGCCTGTGACGACTGGATCACTGTGGACCCACCAACGGAAGCTCTTCGCTCCCATCCCCAGCACCTGCTTCGTCCGCTTATGGTCTGAAAGCAAGAGTCCCCGACAGTAATTAGGAGCTATGTGCCAATATCAGGTTAATTATACCAGAAAACAGACATATTATTTATATTTGCTGGTCTGGGGGGGGGGGGGGGGGGGGGGGGGTCTCCTACATGCAGCTGTTACCTGCAGTGGAGATCAGTCTCACTGGCCTGTGGAAGATGGGTATGCACCTGGCAAACTCTGCCTATAAAACAGCTTCCATGTCACCATTTGTGAAGATTCAAACCCTGGGACCTAGAGGGCAGCAATGTGTAAGTGAGTAAAAGATATGAGTTAATACACTAGATAGACAGACAGACTGACAGACAGAGAGGAGTGGGAGAGGAGTGGGAGTAGAAGACCAGTGTGAATCTGTATGGTTGTCATAGAGGTGACAATGGAGTATCGTACATCTGGTGAAATCCAAATGGGAGAAAAAAAAAAAAAGTTAAACGCAATAGAAGTTTCTCTGTCTCTATGTTAGAAATAACAGACACACAACTTGTTGCAAAGAAAGTCACAAAAAACAGCAGCGGGCGTGCAGTGGTGAAGTGACAGACACTAAGCTAGAGTGCACACCACCCTTACAGAAATCAAGCCTTCTTGTCTCTCCCATTTCACCCTCCCTCTCTCTTTGATCCTGTTTTTCTGTGTAAAAATTACCTTTTCAGATTAGGATAAACCTTCACCACCTCCATCTTCTCCATCCCTCAAGGTTTCATCTTTACATATCAGCCTGTACATCATCAGCTCTCTATTGCTGTGTGCAGCACAAGAAGGGGGGAGACACTTTTTTTCATGACTGATGAGAAACCCTAATCTCTAACTTATAATATACACTGATCTTGTTAGGGTAGGTGGGAAACAGGACCCAATAGCAGGCGGGAAGCAGGAAAACCAAAGTTTAATATAGGGGCAAGGCAGCAATCCGTGGTTCAAAACAGGCAGGGTCATAAACCGGGAAGACAGGGCAACAGGACAAAAACGGAGTGCAAAGAGTAGTCACAGAACAGGCTGGGGTCAGAATTGAGAAGGCACAGCAGAAGTACAAAATCAGAGTCCAAAATCAGGGTCGCGAGAACACAGGCAGAAGTCCAGAACCAGGAAGGTGTAAAGGGAAACAAAACGAAGACCGAATACAAAAATAAAATATGGATAAATAAAAGATTTTTTTAAATGGACTCGGGATAACAAAAACTAACAGATACTCGGAAAACAAACAGACAACTCAGGAAGATACTATAAAAATTGCAACGCAAACAGTGAGGAACTCGCAAAGAAAGACTGAAATGACAGGGTTATATACACTGAGGGAGACAGACATAATGGGAATCAGGTGTGCAGAGGCGGGGAGGGGAAATTACTCACAGGTGAGCAAAATGAAACGATAAGTGACGCTGATAATACAATAACGAGGGAAGACGAAAGACACGGACTGGACTAAACTGTTAACATACAGAAAAGACATGACCTGGATTGAGAGAAACCCGTGCACACAATGAGACAGAGGAATTTGGAAATGAGGTACAGCTGTAGCGAGTAGAGAATCACAGAAAGATATTCAGAGATAGAACAGAAGAAACGAAAAACAGCTGCAGATAGAAACTAAGATTGCATTAGTAAATTAGTAGGTTAGTAGAAACTCTAATTCCCTGACGTTAGTAAATTAGTTGATTAGTATTATTTACAAGTTAGTCGTTAGTATATTAGTAAGAAACCTAATTCTAAGCAGTTAGTAGTAATTAGTAAATAGTATTATTGTAGTAGTATTAACAAGGGTCATTAGTAAAGAAGGAAGTAAACGAGAGTGGAAATACAGCAAAACCCGAAATCACCAAAGGCTCCCAAATAGTGTAACGAAGACAGGGGAGTGACAGTAATACAAACACGGAACAGTGAAACCATAAATGAAAATAAATGCAAGATAAGAAAAATGATAAAGAACCTAATAAGAATAAACTAACAAGCTCACAATAAGAAACATAAATGCAGAATGCAGAAACCTGACAGATCTTTGAACTGGTGGCAGTAGGTTCATAAGGCCATCTTCAAATTCCCTTTTTCTGTCTCTCTCTCTTTCTCTTTCTGTCTCTGTCTCTTTCTCTTTCTGTCTCTGTCTCTCTCTCCCTTCTTTTGCTGTGATTATATTTTGATTGTAATTTCTATATTTGTTGAATTGTCACAATAAAGGTTTTAAATTTAAATTTCTCTCTCTCTTTCTCTCTCCCTCTCCCTCACCTTACGCTCATGTCAGACACCTTCAGCAACTGATCCCTTGAAAGCCCTATTTAACAGTCAGTGGAAAGGTCCACTCTGCAGTGATGGTGAAGTTAGGTCTTCACACCTCTGACTATTATTGGGGTGGTTTAGCCAGCAGGTGGCATTCTTCAAATCCCTGGTGCTCCTGTCCCACGGTGCAGGTAGGTGGGGAAGAGGCTGTACCTGTGAAACGGTTCAAATCCCCCAAAAAAAATTTCTGTGAAAAGAACAGCTGTTCCCACTGAGAAGACTCCTTCTCCAAGTTGTGGCTGGTTGGTTGCCCAGGACCCCACTGACACCCACACAAGGCAGGCAGAACCGTTCCATATGTGCTTCTGTCTGAGGCCTGTTAGCATTAGTAGCATTAGCGTGCACAAGCAGCACTTCACGCACTCTTTGGATGTGGCTCATTTAGCATTGTGGACGGTCCCGGTCCTTGACCCTTTCAGTCAAGAAATACCCTTGAGCAAAAGCGGCAACTAAAGCACAGCTCAGGGCCCGGATTGGAGCCAAATAACCACTTCTTATTTGTGGCCTTTCATCCTCTTAACGGTCCTGTACAGGTCACACCACATATTGAACCATGGACTGACCCATGGAGAGGTAGCCCTGCCCAACCCCCCCCCCCCCCCCCAACACACATACACACACACCCACCCCTGTCTGCTGCAGCCCTTGACACGGCTGTCATTTTTAAGCAGGTTTACCTCTTACCACACACACACCTCAGGCCAGTAATACTCAAGTCCAGTTCATTAAAAACCTGGCAACCCCACCCCCCCCCCCCCGCCTCTTCCCCCACCTCCCCCACACACTATACTAAAAACCAAATAAAGGAGTGGCCAGTGGCTATAAACAGAGGAGTTTTTCGTTTTTCTCTTTCTGAAGAGAGACAGGAGCAAGCATGGAGGTAAGAGGTAAGAGGGGGCCGTGATGAATATTTCATTTGCTCCTCTCCGTGCCCTCGCCCTCGCATACTGTAATATTGATGGACTCCGGGACCCAGTGGCAGGGCCTTTCTGCTCAGCCCATTAACACAGGCTGGCTGACGCCGCCACCTAACCCCCCCCCCCCCGGTCCGCTTCGCCTCACTCCCTCTCCCCGACTCTGATTCCTGTCAGGACACAATTGCCAAGGACTGCAGCCGGAATTTTCATTTTATTACCGTACTTAACCCCACATATGAGGCAGAGACCCCGGTGAGTGCCTTTATTGACTGCTTTTATTTCCATTCTCAGCACTTTAAAAGCAAGGTATAGAATGATATTGGGGGAGGTAGGGGAGAGGGGGAGGGGGGAGGGTTAGGGTAATGTTCTTGTCCTACAATGTTACACAGTAGACATTCTACTTCTGACAATGTCATATATCATTTGTTAAATCCATTCCAGAACCTGATCCAATGCTTTGTCAGGGCACTGAAGTCAACATGGTAAACCTTTGGAAAAGCCTATAAAGATTTAGAATAGGCTGCTTCGCCAAATGCGGAACCCCTGCTCAGGTACTGACCCTCAACAAACGTTCAATTTCCTGTTAATTTCGGTGGAAGCTAAAGTCTTCGGAGACACTTTGGCACCAATGGGACAGCTGCAAGATGCCAATACGCTTACGCAATTTTTCAGTTGGGTTAAGAGTTTAAATATGGATTTGTGACATAAAAGTGGCCATTATTTTTAGTAAAAAAATACTTTTTTAAATCCCATATTTAGAATTTTCCTCCCAACTTCCTCCCCACAATCGTATTGGAAAGCCCCTCCCATCAGTATGCCATTCTCATAGAGCGCCAGACAGGCGCATTTGTCCACCAGGACGCCTGCAGATAGACACAGATTCTATTTCAATCTGCAGCCTAGCAGCTGAGTTGCACAGTCATCACGCCGGATGACGCAGGCAGGCTGCAGAAGAACATGGCTCGTCGTGTCATCGCGATCATGTCATCAAGTTCCCGAGAGACTCCTGCACTCCCTCAAATCGAATGGGCTAAAAGCTCCTGGAAAATGGTTTCACCGTCACGGAAACACCTCAATTTTCTTGAAATCCCCCAAGGGATTTGATGGTCTGCGCAGCAGACTGTGACAGAACAGCTCTGTCATTCTGAAATCTTGTTCCATGCGCATCTCCCACCCACTCCAACAGCACCGCTGGGCCTCCTCCCTGAAGTGCACCCTAGGTATCCCCAAAATCGATTTCAGTTGGGCTGTCTGTATAACCGTCTGTCACGGGCAACTGTTGTTCCATTTATTGACAACCAGCATCGTGTTCTGAATGGCTTCCCAACTCACTGCGTCATGTGCTTCTCTAGCGGCCTCTGAGTGGACGGTGTAAGTGTAAGTGGTGCAAAAGGAGTGTGGGAGAAGTCACACAGACTTGTCATATTTCATAGCTGTGACACTGCGCGGTGCTACAGCACGTCTAAGGAGGCTACGGAGCGCAAGGCTTAACTATCACACCAGCCAGGGGTAGAGACAGAGAATGGGTTACTACACAAGAGACCGCGGGAATGGAAGGAAGGTTTTTTTTCTTCCCTCTCCTGCAGTCCTTTGGGGAGAAGGAGGCGAACCCTCAACAATCATATCTGTTTCCTTCAGATTTTCCTTCTCTTTCGTGAGCGTGACAGCACATCATGGGGGGAGAGAGAGAGAGAGAGAGAGAAGGAGAGAGAGTGAAAGAGAGGAGGAGATGGACTCAGCAGGAGGGAGAAATGGCTGGAGGCAGCTTGCTTCTCCAGAGGCTGTGTGGAAGCTAGGTCATGTTCATGGTGGATCATTACTAATTTTTGGGAGATGCAGTTGAATATTCAATAGGCTTTAGTGACTAGTTTTTTTTCTCTTTTTTTCTTAAGCAACAGAGGGAGTCTTAAAGAAAGGCCATCCACTGTGCAGCTCTCTAGCCCAGCTTGGGGACCATCGTAAAACACACAGGCGTGGCCCAGGACTGAGTATACCACTGTATGTACACATGCACTGTCTGACTGCGTGTGAACTGATCTTCCATATCAAAGCACTCAACACTAATTATTTACCTTCATTACAGCACATGGGGAACTGCTACCGTGGTTACAGTTGAGATTCAGAGACTGACTAAAAGGACTGCAGACTTTTTGAAAGAGGCATTGGAGTAGCATCGTGTCATGCATAAAGTATGGTTTCAGATGCACTCAGGAAGCTTTATGTTACTAGATTTGTTCAGGGTATTATAGGAGCACACTGACTAACAAATCGGAGGATAAAATGAAATCATTTTTTTCCCCAGTCATAGGTTTTTCCAAAAGAGGAAGATGCTCCAGCTACAGCAAGGTATAAAGTGTGACGCCTCCACCTGACAGGAGGAGAACAACCACAGACCCATACAGACTGGCTCTAGAAACCAGGCCACCAGGGCAAAGGTCCAGTAACACACCTGTCTGATCTGGAAAAGGCACCACCTGAGCTTATGAAGTCCCCAGGATGGAATGTGTTTTTAGGGTGAGAATGAAGGGGGGGGGGTTTTGCTGCCATATGTGAGACCCTCCCCCCACCCTGAACAATGTACGTTGACACAGCACGGCTCGCCTAGGCAGTGCTACCTTTCTGGAGGAGCCTGTCTAATCACCCGCCCCCCACCCACCCCCTCGAGAGTCCCATCAGGCCACAGTGGGCAATCAGACACACGCCGAACACAATCATCATCACCATCATCATCATCATCATCATCATCACCATCATCATCATTATCGGCAGCACAGGAGACAATGTCCCGTCACATCTGATGCTGTATCCAGCACTGGCAGGGAACACTATCAGTCAGACCATCGGGGGGCGGAGGGGAGGGGGGTGGGGGGGTGGAATCCTTCCAAGCTTGTGACCAGCTGTCAGGTCCCATTATAGGTCCCGACTCTGGCTTGCGTTAAATGGCAGCCCCCTTTTCTCTCTCGAATACACAAGCCTGCCTGCTCCTCGGTGGGAAATGAGTTTCTATCTAGGCCTGTTACTACGACAACAAAGGAACGGGAACGGATTCAGCTTTGAGAACTCAGCCCCCACTTGGACGCTGACATCTGGTCAGGTTGTACAGCAATCGTTCTATCAATTCTGTGAGCCGCAGATGAACACCATTCCTCCACCAGCTGCACCTCGGTGTGAGTGGGGTTTGGGGTGTGAAGGGAGTTAGGGGTGTGAGTGGGGTTTGGGGTGTGAGTGGAGTTTGGGGTGTGAGGGGGGTGCTGTGCTGTTATTTCCACGTGGTATACGTTGGACCAGGCCAGCATCTCATTATGCTCTCCAGTGTGGTGCTCTACGTGGCCAGAAGTTTTTTTTTTTATCACAATGACACAGACATTAAACAGCTGCAATAATCTTATTTAAAAGCAGTGTAACGTGCCAAAATAGGGCGGGAACGAGCGTCTGGTTTAATGGTGGGCGGTGACCTCGCTCTCAGCTTATGATCGGAGAACAGCTGGCGGTCCTGGAGGGCGAGTACGGTTCCTGCTCTGGCATTCCGGATGGGAAGGATCATTTTCATTCCAGAGCTGTCGGATGTCGGAGTGAAACCGTTTCCTTCGAGAGGTTGGTTGGGAATATACAATGATACACTGCATAAAGCAGTGGGTGGCACGGTGGTGCAGTGGTTAGCACCTCTCCCGAACGAGACTTTGTATGTTCTCCCCGTATCCGTGTGGGTTTTCTCCGGGTACTGTGATTTCCTGCCACAGTCCAAATATATACAGTTAGGCTAATTGGAGACTCTAAATTGCCCATAGGTATGAGTGTATCAGTGAATGGTGTGTGTGCCCTGTGATGGACTGGCGACCCCCCCCCCCCCCCCTATGACCCTTACCAGGAATAATAAGCGGGATAGATAATGGATTGTTGCGTAAAGCAGCACTCGGGAGTGACATCTGTTGTCAAAATTCACCCCATTTCCTTCCTTCCTTATCATAAGCTTTTCAAAATTTTGCTCTGAGTGCTGAGTGGTTTTCCGATTTGGCATAGTAATACAGTTCTCAAGCATTACATCAACACCTCTTAGGTATTACAGGTGAAGAACTGAAGAGCAATGAACCTATGGGAGCTTGAAGCAGGGAAAACAGACATGGCTGCATACGCTGCCCTTCAAGATCAAGTTTAAAAGATAGTCATGTTTAACACGCTGACTTGAAAGATTGACAGAGGAAAGTACCCGCACGTACATGTATATGCTGTATTTGACTGTTTTTTTAAATTGCAAAGTGAGTGTCAATATGCAGATGCTTTTTTTATTAAACAAGAGCAAAGTTCTTCCCAGCTGTTGTCAACAGGTAAGTAATTTTTCTAACTTCTGGCAGTGCAATCTTATAAAGCTATGAATTACATTATTGTGCAGTGGGTGCTTGAATTGTCGTCTGCAGATTGTAAGAATGCTTTTTTTTTTTTTCATTTTTGGGTGCATTTTACATTAAAAAGAAAATCTATTATTTAAAACTCTTTTCACCCCATGTAAAAAAAAAAAGCCCAATCACGCTCAGATTGAAACACTCATTGCAAACTACGCCACTGATTCAGGAGGGCTGAAGATATTTTGCCGTTTTTTTCACACCACAGCGGACAAGCCAGGCTCGCAAAGACACGATTGGGAGGAAGACTTTCTTCAAACACAGCTCAAAAGCGGAACCCACGCACACCTGATCAACCAGCATGTACAGCTCAAAAGGTGAACCCACAACCAGCACGGGTTGCCAGTATGTGATGAGACCCCATCATCCCCTTTGGCTGAAACCCCCTTCTCCCTGAGGAAGACCAATAATGCCTCACTCCGAGGGGCCGCTGGCCACAGTCAACCCTGGAACAGTCCAGGTTTGATACCAGACTATGGGGCCCATCCATTCACTGGGACAGTGTCTTAACAGGATGAGCCAACCAGCATCCCCCTAGAAGAGCAAATGTTCACGTTTTTCTCAAAAATTAGACGCACGCAAGCACCGCGCACACTCACACTCACTCACTCATGCACACACTCACTCACTCACTCACTCACTCACTCACTCACTCACTCACTCACTCACTCACTCACTCACTCACACACAATAACAAGCTCTCTATGGTAACATTAACACAAATAGTTCTCATATTGAATGGGGTTCTGTGGATGTCCTTTTGTGGGCTGTGTTGTAATAAAAAATGTATGCTGCCACATAGTGTGTCTCACTGGCCTTGCGTATATGTGAGGTGTGAGAGGCTCTACCTAATGGGGAACCTTGACCCAGCTGTAACCCACAATTACCAGACACCGGGGCACGGCAGACCCATTTTTATATGCAGTAAATTCAAGTAAACTGCTGATGGCGACATGTTTGTAATTCACACTTTGTAGGTCATGATTTTTTTATTTGATCTTTTTTTTTTTCCCCCCAAGTTCAAGGACAAATATATTGTTCTTAGAATTGCATTACACTGCCCCTACACTGATGTCACTGATGAAGCTTTATCCTGAATCTCTGAATTAGTGAGACCCCCGTGGTCTTCACTACCGCTCTTCGCAAATGGATTTAACACTAATCCTCCTGCGTGAGAGGTGATGCGTTAAAAATATAAATGCAGACGATGAGAGTGATGTATACCCAGGTGGAATCTGTTTTTAAAAGCGGCTTTGATAATAGTTAGCGTTAGATGGTGCAGTGTTTCAGCCGGGCGTCCTCCTCTTACCCAGCTACTGAACCCTATTTGCTGAGGAGCCAGGAGCCCTCGTGACTGTCGCTGTGGTGCTCATACTACAGCACTCTCACACCACATCAGAGCTGAGCTGAGTGTGTGTGTGCGTGTGTGCGTGCGTCTATATGTGTGTGTATGTGCATGCATGCTTGTGTCTGTCTGTCTGTTTGAATCAGTTGGTGTGTATTCCCACACTTATGTTTGTGCCTGTGGGATTCTGTACTGTTTTCTACATTGCTCTGCAATTCAATTGCCTGTCTGTGTATATCTCCATTTAAAGGGCATTTTCATTAAAAAAACATTGTGGGATGCGTGCATGATTTTACATGGGTGCATTTCAGCTTCTATTTTAGCTCATCAGCCTTTATGTGAGCCAGACTGTGGATCGCGCCTCAACCCAACCCCCCCCCCCCCCAAGACATTCCCCATGAACAACTGGCTAATCTCTTTCGTGTGAAAAATGGGTTGATATTGAAATGGCTTCTACGGGGTGAACCCCGTAGCAGCATCTTAGGGGGTGGAGCTATTGCAAGGAGAAGGGACGGGGGCAGCAAAGCGCATGACACCCACCCCTGGAAGATTAGCACACAAAGCCCTGCGCTTTAGCATTGCAGTCATTTACAATTAACCCACGCGGAGAGAGCCCAAACTGTAATCTGCGCCGACAGTGTGAGCAGCCTGAGATGCGCCATGCTCGGCCCACGTCCCATTCTAACATCTCTCTTTGCTTATAGACTTTGCCTCCAAATCGTTTCTTTGTCTCAATCAAAACTGTACAGCCACAGATAACAGCTTTCACTGCCACTCATGTACTGTATTGATTATGTATGGGTTGGGCATGACCTCTTCTAATGTCTATTATGAACGTAATAAGAATGCACTTTGTTTTGCATCAATAATTTGTTTGTCTTGTTTTTGTCCCTGTCATCTCTGTTTGTATTAACTTCTTATTGCACCAATAAAGAATTTAAAAAATAAAAGATAAGACAAACTGCACAAAATAAAAACGGAGTGATTGTCCCTCTGTGGAGGTCTCCCCAAGACGTCAGTAAAGATATCGGTCTTGTCGTTTGTACATGTTTTGTTGTTGTTTTCTTCCTCCCTCTCCAGTGCATTCTGGTCTGCTGGTGGCTCTGAGACTTACGGAACGGCTCGCACAGCGTCTGAGCGCAGAATGGGCCTGCCACTAGTTCCGGGGCTCCGGGGTCACATTCGGTCGATGGGACGGCTTCACAAATTCTGTAATTGTCAGGCAGACCCACCGCGGCCTCATCACCCCCCTCGCCACCCCTCCCTCCCTGGACAGTCCAGGAGCAAATGAATCCTCTCTGCCCAAATTGGTTTTTGCCGCCCGAGGAGCAGGCTTGGACACTCTGCCGTGGCATGTAATTAGTCTGGCTGTGAGCATGCCTGCCCAGGTCGACTGCATTACCCCCCTCCCCTTCTCTCCTAAAGTGCACTGCCCACACCCCACACTGTCACCCTTCAATCCAGTCTGAGCATCTGGCCACACGAGCGAGCAGACTCAAAATCTCCCTCATTTAACATGCTGCACGGCTTCAGTTCTGCCTTTTTTTGTTAGAAAACAAAAAATAACAGAACAAAACGTATAATAATAATAATAATAAAATGTATAATAAAAATATTGAAAAATAGATTAGATTTGGTTTGGTTTTATCTGCTTTTTGTTAAATGTACAATGTGTTTTAAGATGTAATAGTTGAGAATATAGGCTATGAATGAAAGAAATTAATGATACCGTAATTACGAGCCTGCAGCTTTGCCTGCTATTGGTCTGATGCAGTGCACTTGCATCTGTGAGTTCCGGGTAGTGCTAACAGCCCTCCAGCGGATACAGGTGAAATATAACTCTGTGTACATTTTTGCTGTTGCTGCATCTTAATTGTGGGCAGTACCTGCCTTGCAAAGTACAACATTGAAATATTAGGCATGGACTAAATTACGAGCTTTGTCAAAACTTCAAAAACTACCTGCTGTCAAAGAAAAACCTTAGCACATGGCTGGCAGGTGAGAGAGTTCACCGTTTTAACACACCGTCAAATCTAATTTTCAGGCGTTAATAATCTTGGTAAATATTGCAATGGCCGGCTATTGCGGGAGCCACAGAGGGCCCCCATGTGGCATAATTAGCTGCAGCATTGATAGACCATCACCATGAGAGGAAGAAAAACTATTATATTCCATTTCAGTTGCATTTCCACCTTTAATAACCCCATGCTATGTAGGAGGCACTGTTGATTTCCCTCTGAATGTCCTGTACTTAAAAATGAACTGTTTCCCTATGTGCTGTGACATCAGCCATGATTAATTATCATTATTGTAAAGTGACCATTACTAATAACAGTGATCATTCAGGCTATGTTTCCTTTCACTGTTGGTTGAAGAAGCTTGTTGTTGAAAAACAAAGAATTGGGGTCTAAGCAATGTGCAACCCGACAACGCAACGGTGACCTGAGCTCTGGTGGTCTTGATAGTCACATGCGCTTAATATCAGCCAGGTTGGCAAACTCAGGAGTCTAGCCACTTAAATAAAACAATTGCACCTGCAACGTGAACACTGCTGCGTCAGCTTATCATTAATTAAGCAATGCTGAAGCCGAGCTCACAGAAAAACAACCTATTGTACAGACCACAAAAATATTTTGCCTGTGGCATAAACTAGACTGCCCCAGTAATTTTCCTTTTGTAAATTTTTTTTTTTCCCCATCACAATGTTTTATGAATTTGCTGAGAGACGTTACAGCAGGGCCTTGTTCCACACACCCAAATGAGGCGCAGCATCACTGTGTCTGACTGGAAAAGGCCCAATGAATAGGAATAATTATTTTTCCATTTCAATAACAAGGAATAAAAATGCATTCATTGTTGTAGCCTCCCCTGCAAAGCATTGGATGTCAGGCCACGCTGAGCGTTGTGAAAAGGGTTCTTTGGTATGGATTCTGTGTTCCGTGTTGAACATTTAACCATTAAAAAAACACCCTCTGACCCTCAGGGATCTCTTAATGAAAGGTTCCACAGAGAAGCCTGTAGAAGAGGGAACATGCAGCACCCTTTTACAGAGGGTTGTACATAGAACTTTCTTCTGAGGCCATCAAAAAGGTTCCTCTACAGGGACAAACAAAGAACCTTTATTTGATGCTAAATAGATCACTTTTGTTAAATAGTGTGTGTTGTGGTGGGGCTGTGCTGGTTACTGTGTTGCGGTGAGGCTGTGCTGGTTACTGTGTTGTAGTGGGGCTGTGCTGGTTACTGTGTTGTGGTGGGGCTGAGCTGGTTACTGTGTTGTGGTGGGGCTGTGTTGGTTACTGTGTTGCGGTGAGGCTGTGCTGGTTACTGTGTTGTAGTGGGGCTGTGCTGGTTACTGTGTTGTGGTGGGGCTGTGTTGGTTACTGTGTTGTGGTGAGTCTGTGCTTTTTATTAGTTTTTTAATTTCACTTTCTAATTTAGAGGGAGAGAAATTTAATATTGGTATTTAATATATCAGAAACGAAAACTAAAAAGAATTCATGGTCATTTTTATTTTATTTCAGTTAGTTTTGCAACACTACATTACAGTTTTAGTTTAGCTTTAGTTTTTAAAGTAACTTTAGTTTTATTTTTATTTCAGTTAACTAAAATGTTTTTTTAAATTTTTTATTTTAGTTTCAGTTTTAGTTTCAGTTTCAGTTAACTAGAATAAGCTTGCATGGGCGGAAAGAAAAATAAGGATATGAAAACCCGGAAGGGTGAGCCTTTAAACCCAAGACCCAAGATAGCTCTCTCCTGCATGAGTGAGTTATTTCAAACAGACTATGGGCATAACATGAAAAAATGGAAAAGGTGGACAATAGGTGGTCCCTTGGTATGGCCCGAGGAAGGCACTTTTGGGCTTCAATACCAGTGCAATCAGTGGAAACAATTTTGTGTAGAAAGGAGAGTAAGGGCAAGTTGGGCCAGAAGGGAAAGTTGAGAACTCACAGAGTACATCTAAATCAATGGAAGAATGAATCTTTCAGACGGAGAACATCTGTGGAGAGGAAGGAGGAGCACCAGCCGAAGGCGGACCCCCAACCAGCGTCATCAGAGCGACCACCAGACGAACGGCGGCCGGCGAATGGAGCCATTAAGGCTGCAGGCTTGTATCCCCTATTGAACAACATTGGAGAACAAGAGGATCTGAGCCAGGGGCCTGAGACTACTGTGAGGATGAGGCCAGAGTTAGTGAAAGTGAAAGGGACCCTGGAAATACAAGGGAATTTGGAAACCGTTTTAATAAGATCAAAAGTTACAGCAGCATGCCCAGAGGAAGGAGAACCAGAGATAGCCCGGAGTGACAGCTGAGGAAACGAGGTAAATTCCTGCAAATAGTACACTATGCCCACGCCTCCACACACCTCATGGCAGGCCAGAGAATCAGGAATGACAAGTTGCAAGGAAGAGACAGTCAAGTCGCCGGGGGCACGTGAATCTGAAGGGAGCAGCAAGCTAGGATGTGCCACCGGATATCAACAGGCAATGGAAGAAGCAGAGGGAGGTGTTGAGATGTGGGAAGAAGAAACGAAACCGAAAGGAGAATCAAGAAGAGCTGGAAGAGACCCAAGGAGAGGAGAATATGACATCAAAGGGAAAGTGAAACTGAGGTCAACTGCCCTTCCCAGAGATGAATCAAGCTCCTCTGATACTGAAGGCTCAGATGACAGTACATCAAGGGAACCCTGGGGGGTGGCCCCAGATAATGCCGTCACATCAAGGACCCGAGAACCAGATAGCAATGACCCCACAGCAAAATGTATGGGCAGCAACAGGAGGGATGGCAGCTAGAACAACAATGGGGGATGAGTCCCCACCCAAATCAGTAGGGATGCCCTGAGAATCACACACCCTTAGGAGCAGAGGGAGAATGTGAGGCAAGGGAAATGCTATCTATAACATCCAGCGGTGCCACAAATGAACCAAAAATTGATATTCTCATAAGAGGGAAAACATGCAACTTTTTAATAGATACTAGAGCGACCCACTCCTGTAGGCTGGATGGAGCACACTTGCCACTACAACACATCGTATTAAAGCAAAAGGATTTTCAGGGATAACCCAAACTGTTTCATTCCATTCACCGAAGAGCAAAAACTGATAGTGGGGGAGCAACAAATGCGGCAAGACGCCTATATACCCCTAACGTACCCGTAAACTTGCTAGGAAGGGATCTGCTGTGCAAATTGAATGCCACCATTTCATGCACGCCTCAAGGGCTGATTTGCATTTTTCCTGGATCATCTGGACAATATGTGATGGACATGTTAAACAAGGAACAGGGTGGCCCAGTAGTCTAATGGGGACAGTTAACACAAGAAAATAATTTGAATGAATATTGGAAGCTATGGACAAGAACATGCCCGGTATTGAAAGAAAGTATCAGTAAGACAGAAATGAGGGATCAGCTCCGCATTACCTTATTCTTCGACCCGACGGGAGAAGATGAAGAGTAAGCGCAGGACTTCAAGGAGATAAACGGAAAACAGGGAGTGATACATGCAAGAGGCATCTACATAGGAAAAGAAGGGGTCGGGGCCATGATAGCTCTGGGGGAGAAGAACTAACCAACAGAGCAATGGTACATGATGGGGGACACAGCAATTCCCCATGTAACATTGGGTGTCGACCCAGGATTTGAAGCAAAAGACATTGGACCGATGGTAAAAAGAATGATGCAGCAGCAGTACCTCCCTACTGACATACCCGGATTGTTGAATGGTGTCTGCCCCACAGATTGGTTCTTATCAGTGGACATAAAGACTCCAGTATGCATGGAGAAACACACTGGAAGTGGAAGCAATAATGACGCTCACAGAAGAACAAGAAGAGTACCTACAGGATGTCCCAAAAGAACTCTGGGCAGAAGGGGGGCACAACATCGGCCTCATGTGGTCAGCTGGACAGGTGAAGATACAACTGAAACCAGGCATGATGGGACCCAGAGTCCGTCAATACCCCCTGAACAAGGATGCAGAGGAAGGAATTAGCACCACTATACAAGACCTTCTGAAAGCTGGGGTGATATACCCTACAACCAGCCCACGCAACACACTAATCTTATCAGTTAAGAAAACGGTAGGAAAATGGAGCATGCTACAAGACCTCAGACTACTCAATGACCAAGTAATTGCAGACTACCCAATTGTACCCGATCCCTCAACCATATTAAATAACATCTCAAGTGATACAACACACTATGCAGTTATAGACCTATAGATTTTTCTCAATTCCATTGCACCCTGAGTCCCAGTATTTGTTTGCATTCACATACAGAGGGCAACAGTACACTTATCAAAGACTGCCTCAGGGATATGTAGAATCCCCTAGCCTATTCAATCGAATAGTCAGAAATGACCTAGCGGACTTTGCGCCAAAGGGCGGAAGCACTCTCATCCAGTACGTGGACAACCTTCTCCTATGCAGCCCAAGTATGACTGCATGCAAAGAGGACAGTAAGAGGCTGTTACAAGAACTGGCACTAAAAGGCCACAAAGTATCCAAGTCAAAGTTACAGTTTTGTCAAGAACAAGTGCAGTACCTGGGTCATACTCTTAAGGAAGGAACGAATTGAAGCAATCACAAAGGTGTGTCTGTGCGTCATCTTATTTTATCCAATAACAAATTAGGCGAAAAATAAACATGTCATATAACCAGTTCCTACCCTATGCGCTTGGGGGCACTCTTGATCTACCAAATAAAATTGTTTGTGACTTATCCTCATGTGCCTGTTAATCAGACCATGTAATTTCTCTTATTTTTTCTTATTTTCCCACTTGTTCGGTCAGCATGATCTATCTTATCCATTGTTATGAGTACAACTATGAGAGGGAGACATTCCTGTTTTGATGGGGGATTCTAGATGTCTCCCTAGTTGATAGCATGGAGGACTCCTCCAAGGCCTCCCGCCCCCCGACATTTCACTAAACCTTAGTCTGTATTTATTTTATTATTTATATGAGGCTTCTGCATTTTTGGTTTTCTTTGGGCCTACACAGCTTCACAAAACAGCTTACTTCCACAGTTGTGGTGAGTCTGTGCTGGCTGCTGTGTTGTGGTGGAGCTGTGCTGGTTACTGTGTCATGGTGAGTCTGTGCTGGTTACTGTGTTGTGGTGGGGCTGTGCTGGTTACTGTGTTGTGGTGAGCCTGTGCTGGTTACTGTGTTGTGGTGGGGCTGTGCTGGTTACTGTGTTGTGGTGAGCCTGTGCTGGTTACTGTGTTGTGGTGAGTCTGTGCTGGTTACTGTGTTGTGATGGGGCTGTGCTGGTTACTGTGTTGTGGTGGGGCTGTGCTGGTTACTGTGTTGTGGTGGGGCTGTGCTGGTTACTGTGTTGTGGTGAGTCTGTGCTGGTTACTGTGTTGTGGTGAGTCTGTGCTGGTTACTGTGTTGTGGTGAGTCTGTGCTGGTTACTGTGTTGTGGTGAGCCTGTGCTGGTTACTGTGTTGTGGTGGGGCTGTGCTGGTTACTGTGTTGTGGTGAGCCTGTGCTGGTTACTGTGTTGTGGTGGAGCTGTGCTGGTTATTGTGTTGTGGTGAGTCTGTGCTGGTTACTGTGTTGTGGTGGGGCTGTGCTGGTTACTGTGTTGTGGTGAGCCTGTGCTGGTTACTGTGTTGTGGTGGAGCTGTGCTGGTTACTGTGTTGTGGTGGAGCTGTGCTGGTTACTGTGTTGTGGTGGGGCTGTGCTGGTTAGTGTGTTGTGGTGGGGCTGTGCTGGTTACTGTGTTGTGGTGAGTCTGTGCTGGTTACTGTGTTGTGGTGAGTCTGTGCTGGTTACTGTGTTGTGGTGGGTCTGTGCTGGTTACTGTGTTGTGGTGAGTCTGTGCTGGTTACTGTGTTGTGGTGAGTCTGTGCTGGTTACTGTGTTGTGGTGAGTCTGTGCTGGTTACTGTGTTGTGGTGGGGCTGTGCTGGTTACTGTGTTGTGGTGAGTCTGTGCTGGTTACTGTGTTGTGGTGAGTCTGTGCTGGCTGCTGTTGCAAGTGGATGTTTCCTGTTTTGCATTATTAATTTCTGATGTTCACAGTTGACCTGCTGTTCGCACTCATGTATGGCCTATTTGGTGAGGTGTGTGTGTGTGTGTGTGTGTGCGTGTCTGTACATGCATGCGTGTGTCTGTGTGTGCGTGTGTGCGTGCATGTGTGTGTCTGTGTCTGTGTCTGTGCGTGTGTGTGTGTGTGTGTGTGTGCGTGTTTGTGTCTGTGTGTGCATGTGTGTATATCTGTGCGTGCATGTGTGTGTGTGTGTGTATGTGCATGCATGTGTGTGCATGTGTGTGTACATGCGTGTGTGTGCGTGCATGTGTGTGTGTGTGTCTGTGTGTGTTTGTGTGTGTGTGTGTGTGTGCGTGTGTGTGCATGTGTTTTTTTTTTTTGGGGGGGGGGGGCAACCGGTGCGACCGCCCCGGGCCCCGTACTTCACAGGGCCCCGCGGTGAGAGGGGAAATTAATTTAAATAACAACAATTTCTTTTTTCTTCTTTTTATAAAATAATATGAAGCGCACACGGAAATACATTTAGCTTAAATTATGTTTTGGAAAGTTGACGTTATGCGGGAAGTAGCTATAGGCTTACATTCCTACGCTGCATAGCTACGTGCAGCTATGATATTTTCAAGTTCGCTTAAAGTTTTTTTCCACGACGGGTGGCAACTGCACATTGGATGTCAGGCCACGCTGAGGAAAGTGGCAAGTGGCAAACTCAAACAGAGACAGAGACAAATTCAGAATGTATGCTACAGCTCGGGAGCGTAAAAAAGAAACAAGAAAAAGAAAAGAGATTAATTAAATGTAAAATTGAAATTAAATGTAAAATTGAAAGGTTCCTTGGCTAGATTTGTAAAGAAAAAGATGGAGGAGGATGAGCAGGTCAACGCTGCTGAGGCAAGTGTGTTGTTTTTCAACTGCCCTGCAGATTTCAACTCCCCTTCACATGAATGCACTCAAGCTAACATTACACAAAATGCACTTTGCCTTTCTTTTGTTCAATTTCTCCAGTTAACATTTAAAAATGATAATACTGTGGATTGTGGTACGACCATAGCTATGAACAACAAATTGTATATTGTCCTATTGATTGTGGTGGAGCAAAAAATAATTGCAAAGAGTCACGATGTTGAACACTATCTTTTTCATTGTAAAGAAAGGCAAAAGACAGGCAGAGGGTGGGATATCATTCAAGTGTCACGAAGCGAAGTGCAACATCTGACACTGCGACATAACAATTACTCTGCAATGTTAACACGTCGAACACAGTCAGGTCCATAAATATTTGGACATTGACAAAGTTATTGTTATTTTAGCTGTCTACCACAGTGTATTGGAGGTGAAATTAAATAATGAATATGAGCTCAAAGTGCAGACTTTCAGCTTTAAATGGAGGATATTTACATCCAAATGGGGTGAACGGTGTAGGAATTACAAATCCTACCCAATCCTACCCAATGACTACCTTAAATAATAATTTACACAGCAATATTATACAGTGCCTACCAGAATTTTGGCAACATCAATTAATCTGAGCAAAATGTGAAGGATTAAATTCAGTTTAATGTTTATCATGCCTTCTATGCTCAGAAAAATTAGAAAATTATATAGTTTAATTGTGACACCATTTTTATTTGAAAAGATGGGAGCTATGACTGTGAAGCTACATGTGTTTCCGTGTTGGGGGACGGCTACGTCGCGTGACGTTCTACTTTGGGAGGAGTTTTGGTCGTCATTCTGCATCTTGGAGAGAAGGATTCATTTATACTTGTATAATATCTGTCTGGAATGAGACTAAGACCACCAGACCACTTTGGGTGCATTTACACCTGCATTTTTATGTGGATAATCCTTATCCGGATATAATCCATGCGCACACGGTGCATAAAATGACTAGGTGTAAATGGGGGGGGGGGTATGTATAGAAAGTGCTGTAATTTCTACATGGTGAAACCAAAATGTATAAAAATACCCTTTAATAAAAGCTGAGAAACTGCATTTTCACCATATGTGAATTGTTTGATTACAAATCTAAAATTATGGAGTAGAGCCAAATCAAGAAAAAATATGTCTTTGTCCCAAACATTATGGAGGGCACTGTATACTGTACATACACTTGTGTAGTATAGATCTGGTCACATACAGTGTGAAACCCTTCAGTAGTTTTTTGAACACAATGTTCCCTAAAAGGGAAGGACAATATGCAATTAAGCCACAGAACATAACTGACAGGAAAATTATCATTTCTCCCCAAGATGTCAGTCAATTCGTATGTCTTAATCTTCAGTCGTTAAACCCGAGAAAAACCTTTGATAATAATAACAGGCCGGAGGAAGATTGCTACTTCCATGTTTATCTTTTCATTACGTATTCATGGTCTGTCATCCCCAATTCCTCTCTTCATACAAACTACCTTCTGGGGTTAGCGACAGTGAGTCTCCTCGCCAAATCTTTACTGAAAATCACACCAGAAATCACACAGGACACAAAGGGGACAGAGAACGAGGGTGATAAGCCGAGCGGTTTTTGAGGGGCGAGAGGTAAAAAGTCTGAGACTCTCGTGTGAGGCTCTAATCATGGAAGATGTTGTGCGGCGATGAAAACTGTTGCCACAGGGAATCATCACAAGGACAGGGTGAGGGTGGGGAAAGAGAAGGTGGCGGGTGGTAGCTTGGAGAGGGGGAGGGGGGGGGGGGGTTTGAGATGAACCAAGGTGTTCTTGAAGGATGGGAAGATTGCGAGGCAAGCGCACCCCCAACAGTGCAACACAGTAGGGAGCGGCTTTTAATTTGGAAAAAAAAAAAAATGCATGCCCCCCCCCCCCCCACAGTGAGAATAGAGGCATATTAATCCAGACGAATAGAGGAGGGTCGAGGGATGTTCCACCACCCTGGATTACGCACAAATGTAAACACACACACAAAGGGCATTCACATTGCTCATCTGTGTGCAAAATTGATACAGCTACTATCTATAGACAGACAGCAATCACGAAAAAGAAAAGAGAAAGAAAGAAAGAAAAAGAAAACAAGGGGCCAAAAGGAGAAAATTAAACAGAAGGAGGGAGGAAGAGAAGAAAAGTCAGTGAACGAGTGGCAGAAAAAGGGGGAGGAGAGGAGGGAAAGAGGGAAGGGGTTGCAGGAAAGTCCCTGTGGAAAGATGTGTTTGTGTGCTCACTCATTCGCTCGCTTGCTTACTCACTCACTCACTTACTCGCGCACTTGATTAAACCGACTGAGCGGAGCAGCACATAACTAACTCTCTCTGTCTGTCTCTCCTCCCTCTCTCTCCCTCTCTTTCCCTCTCCCTCTCTCACTCTCTGTCTATAATTCTCTCTCTCTCTCTGAGTTGTGAGCGAGAGAAGCACGCTGCCTCTCCACAAAACCCCCTCAGCAGGGCTGGAGGCAGAGGGGTTCGCCTGGAAACGAAGACAAGTGCCGAGAAGAGAGAGAGAGAGATAGAGAGAGAGAAAAGAGGAAAGGCTTCCTGCGGGAGAGCGAGCCAGCGCCACGCAGAACGCTCGGAGGTTCAGCGCTCGGGAGAGCACCAGGGAAGATCATCTCTCCCGGTTCAACCCCACCCTCCAGCTCGGGCTGCCTCAGACAGTGAGGGACAAGCAGGGGGCCCGGCAGCACTGCGAGGTGTGCATGCAGACAGAGGTGAGTCCTTTTCCACTAACGCAGAGCCACAACCTGTCCCCCACCTCTCCCCAACTTCTCCCCCCTCCACCATAGAGGGGCCTCAATTCAGACTTCGCACTACTTGTAGCCAGTAGGTACAGTGGCGTTCAGGTGGGTCCATGACTGTGTTAGACAGGGGGATGCCGGAGGGGGTGGGGGTGTTGTAATCATTGGCAGTGTAAGGTGGCTGGAGAGGGCTGTGAATGTCCATGTGTGTTTTTGGGTGGCAGTGTTGGAGGTCTATTCTGACCTCACATGTGGAGAGGACAGAGCCCTGACCATGGGGGGTGGGGGGGGTGAGTTTGTGAGAGCACCGTAGCGCTGTCGTACGGTTGGTTGGATGGTTGTGTTGTGTTCCAGCACACATCTCAGTGCTGACAGGAAGCAGCTTAAGATAAGCCCATAATATCATGTCTGCCTTTAGTATTCTCATACACACTGTTTGTGCTCTACGGTTGAAAAGATGTAACAAACTTTCAGTGAATTTTCCCCCACGTATTGTCACAACAATGACTGTACACAAATGTTTTAAAAGAAGCAAAACCACAGTGTAACCTAGCTTGGTTTGGTTGCTTTGCTCTGCAATTCAAGTGCAAATTGCTTAAGAAAAGTGCAATCACCCCCATGTTTGGTACCTTGCTTTTAAGAGGGGAGCATGAAATGAAATGGGAGTAAAATGATGATTCATGTGGGACAGATAAAGAGGACTATTAAGGTAGAATCATAGCATGAATAACATTCTTACACGTCTATGACATCAGCACAGAGCGCTTCATTTACAAAATAAAAGCGTCTCTAGCAAAGTTGTTGACGCAGAGAATGGTTTTCAAGTGGTACTCGAAAAATGAATTCACAGAATTCAAAACCTTGACCAGAAAGTCTGATTGGCCAGGCAAAGTATCAAAGTACCAGGGTTTCGCAAAGTACCAGGACTTCTCTCCTATTTACTTCCGTTATTTTTGTTGTTTTTCAAAATAAGGCAGGAGTAGACTCGTTTAGTTTAAATTGAATGGTATTCCGTTGTAAGGAACAAAATGGTTGTTTTGTCCAATGAAAATGTTTGAGATGCCGGATGGGGCTAGCAGCCAGATTTGCTCTTTGAAACATACACTTTTTTGTTTCTGGCCCTAACCCAACCTTACCCAAGTCAACCTCTTTTGAAATGTTACTACCTATTTGAAATTGTTATTAATTTGATGCTATATATATGCTTTTATATATTTTATATATATTTTATATAGTATATATTTTTGCAAACTTGATTTGAATTTTCAGGGCTTGTCTGTATTTTTTTTATCCTTGGGAATTCCTTGGTGACCCTTTTAATCAATTAAAAAGTGAAATTAACTTAAAATAGAGAGTGAAAGTTTAATAACCAATTTGGATGAAAGCAGTTTAATAACCAATTGGGATGTCTGGAGAGAGAAGACCTTGTCAGAGAGACACGCAAACAGTGGAAAGAGTACTTTTTTAAAGAGACAAAATCAGTCAAAGGAGGATATGTGGGGCTTCTGGTCATTGGCGGACATGAGGGGCTTACTGCCAAATCATTTGGCAGTTCCATAAGAGGTGGTATAGTACAGATTGAGAGCTTGGCAGAGCAGATAGCCGCTGCGAGGGAAGAACTCCCACTGGGGTATAACTCTGTGTCTCACGCACTGCGATTATTACATCTGGAGAAATCCATCCCGAAAGGTAGCGGGCGACTTCATTCAAAGGCTTTCCGACAGGGATTACTTCCACCGTTACACGCCATGCCTATATATTCTACACATCACTTAGTGGTGAAAGCACACCAATTCCTCTGTGGAAATTTTTTTTTTGTTCTATCATAATAGTAATAAAACGAAGTGGACGTCGGCTGGTTGTTCGCCATGCATAAAGCAGTAGCTGGTTGACTGCGTGACTGAATAAATGAATTCCTCACGCAGAGGGGCGGGGGCAGGGGGGGGTGGTTGGTGCAGGTCAGGGGAGACGCAGGTCGGTAAGAGCCGACCGTCTCCTCGGCCTGCGGCTGCACGTCGTTCCAGGGATCCCAGCACCTCCCGGCCCTGGTGCATTATGGGGGTTTTAAGCGCATTATGGGGCACTAAGAGAAGGAGGCGTGAATAATGCATGTGATTATTTATGACTGAAGCGCGTCTCCTCTGGAGTGTGATGAAGCTGGTGCCAGAGAAGGGTACCAGCGCCCCTGTCCCATCCGGCACCCCCCCTGTCCCAGTCATTGTGATGTGGACAACCTGAATGGGACTCCGACCCAAACACTCACACGCGCCTGACATCATGTCACCATCAAAACAACATTGGCACAATCAGAATTATTCTCAGTCACACCCACCCCCTCCACCCCCCATTTCTCAACATTGCCTGTTCCATTAAACTAGTGATTACACTCCCCCACAAATAACCGGCAAATTCACAGAATAAAAATTTAATTGTTTTGAGTGTAGTGCTTTAGCTTAGAGGCCATTCACAGTACATTACGCTAATGTAATAATGTAATTCTTTAATATTTAATATTGTTTTTAGAATTCTCTGTGCCCTGGTTATGCTTAATTGGTTAACTAAAAAGAAGGGGCAGCATTCATTTCGAAAAAGGTTTTGAAACCAATTCTAAAAATCTGGCTGTTTTTATTTCACAGGCACAACACACGCATCCCCAACATATCGACACTTTAAAAAAAGTCAATCACTGTGGAGCCTATGAATTTATGATCAATAAGGAAGCAGACTGGTTTTCAAAAGAGTATCAAGATGTAGACATTGGAGAAAAAATATCATAAAAATATGCAGACTCTATTGCTGATCAAGTGGATATTGAATCTTTTAAATGGCAGACAAGAGCCAAGTTGTGGTCAGAGAAACCTGTATTGTGTTCAGCGGATTTAAACCTATGATTTAAACACATCACTAACATGCCATTGACCCACCATAGTAAATGCAGAGCTCTGTTTAGCACATTGCATATTGACTGTGGTTGTTATAGTTTCAGTCTGAATAAAAACCACTGAAACTCTCTAGCTTCTGTGGCACTTCTGTGTTGTAGGTTTATGTAGTAACTCCCACTGGTTTTGACACTGGCGACCTGGTTCCATCTTGGCTCCCAGCCCGGCCTTTTTGCTTGTACTTCACTAAGTCACTCTGGATACGAGTATCACAAAACCCACACTGAACGGAGCTGAAGGCAGAGACAAGGATCCAGCTGTTTGTGAAGGCCGCATGCATTACGCTGTGCAGGCAGCGCGCCTGGACATGCTCCTCCGGATCGGTCCACGTGTCAGACAGACACCCAGGGCAGACGGGGGACCCTGTACTCCAGCTTTTATTGGGGTATCCTGGATCAATGGGGACCCCTTGGCCACGCAGATCCGTGAGCCACGCGTTGGCGATGTTTCTGCTTAGCTGAGCCCAGAGGTGACCTTGGAGAGGAGCAGTGAGCTTTTTTTGTTTTTGTCCATCTTTCTAATTTATTTAGATGTAGGCATGGGGTGGAGGGGTGGAGGGTTGGAGGGGTGGAGAGGTGGAGGGGGTGTGTTGAGTGGGGAAGGGGTCGTGAGGTAATTAAAAAATCATAAATGCCTATTTGGTCAGACCCCCACTGAGGGCCTAATGCACCAGCATTCCGACGTCTAATTATGTGTCTGCAGCCATTCTGACTTGATGGAGGGAGACTGCACAGGGATGTGTGATGGAGGCTGTTCATGCAGCGCCTTCTGACATGTCGAGTAACAGCAGCAAAATCCTCATTCAGAGCCTCACCCTCACACAGACTGCCATCAGTAGACACACAATGTATTCGGCGGCTACTTCACACACAAAAAATAAGAGCCCTGCTTCTGTGTCGAAGAGCCAGAGAGACGGATATCAAGGCTGAGAGGGAAACAGTTTTATATGACTGGTCTAAGAGCTCCTCCGCCTAACATCTTACATCACTGTGAGGATGGAGTGAGGTGAAGGTGAAAAAACAAGTGATGTGTGTGTGTGTGTGTGTGTGTGTGTGTGTGTGCGTGCGTGCGTGCGTGTGTGCGTGCGTGCGTGCGTGCGTGCGTGCGTGCGTGCGTGTGTGTGTAACTGTATGTGTACGTGGGCTCTTTTGAGTCGCTTTCAACTTTGCTGTCAGTCACAGCACCTGAACCCCCCCCCCCCCCGAGTGCGTTTATTAACCACAAACTCAAGCGTGCATCAGCCCTGACCTCCAATCCCAGCGGCTCCTCTACCCCATCAGCACCACGCCCTTATTAAAGCCGTGATTGTCACACTGTGTTTTCACACTGAAGTCACGCAGCCCCATTTCGCCTCATGACTGAATGGCTCCACACCCAGGGAGGGGGGAATTCACACCAGACAGGGACGAATGCCAGAAGTGGAAAGTGTCACACGGCGATATCAAAGGCAGTTTGCAGTACAAGACATCTCTGACTGCAGTGCAGCTAGCTCATGTTTTTTTGGTAACCCTGTAAAGAATCATTGGCTCATGGTAAAGGCGTGTTATAGGAACAACCAGGGTATATGAAGTTAACTTTTTCACCCGCTGTGGCTTGTGGATTCTAAAAATCACCAGCCACGTTAACACTTTACCAGCCACATTACCTTTTACAATATAACACAACCTGGTTGTTTACCTGCTGAAGAGTCTGCGCGAGTAGAAAATCACAATCAAACTTTAACCAGCATTTGACTGGTGGCTGGTGTTAATTTCGTACCCTGGGAACACAGTTTTGGGTGTGTTACAATCATCATTAACACAGCATATCAGCAGTAGCAGCATTAGCAGTGTATGTTGGGTGTATAACATACCCCCACCCAAACTCTAAGATTGTGGGGTCACCATTGGATCCAGTCACTCATAATCCCCCTTCTGTTTCGCGCAGCAGAGTGCAGATTTAATTCTGCTTGGACTGGCCACACTGCTCATGTGGGCTAAACCATCCATAGATCTTTATCCTCTTAAAGAAGAGCCGGATATGCACAAAGACACACCTCCCTGTGCCCTTCAAAACACAAACAACAATGCATTTGAGTCGCATAATTATGCACTGCCCGCATTCGCAACAATACAACTACAGTAATTCGACCATAGCTTTGTCATGACTGTAGGGGCGTTTGTGTAAAAAGTTAGGAAAAACATTGCTCGTGGTGGACACTGTGGTTTGAAGAGCATCTGTCAGGACTCACAGCTGTAGTGAAAAGGGTGAGGTCACCAAGGACTTATAGAGAACCATCCCCCGCCTCAGTGAAATTGTTCCGCTGGGACTTGTGTCCAATCCATTAACAAGCCCCCACCCCCCCTCCCCTCAATATCTGATTCAGGGGGAGACCAACCCTCAAAGCTTGAGTCACATTCCTGGCTAGTCAAAATAACCCCCACCTCAACCCAGAGGCCTTTAACAGCTCTACTGGGAGAGATGAGTCCATTACAGCGTTAGAGCTGATTCCCGCTGGGTCCTGCTTATTTAACTACGCTGAGGTGCAGAGTAGACCTCTTGTTCTTGAGCAGGGGCGCGGAAGGGTCAGCAACAGCAGCTATTATTTGCTACCACTCTGTACAAACCCAAAAAACAATTACGCTCACAAAATCACTTCAGGACAATATATGATAATGTCTACCCCTATATTTATTTCCCCTCTTTTGGTACTGTTTCAAAAGTGTCCCACAGGTGCGCTGGCTGGCCGCAAATTTCTCACAAACAGGCCTTCCCACTTTACAGAACAGCCATTTTAACGGCCCATCGCCAGGACATTACTTCATCCTTGCCATCGCTCTTTTTCCCTGCAATATCAGCCCTACTGTGACATCATCTGTACAGAGTCCTCTGTGACGGACATCCTTCTCCTTATCCCTCGTTCCCTCCCTCCCATCTCCCCAGTGCAAAGGCTCCAAGCTGCTGTTATGCCAATGGATGGTTGCCATAGTGAAACGGCTACGAAAAAGCCCCTCACCTGACAGTTGAACAAGCTCTATATCCCCTTGGTATCATGCGCAAGTCTGAGCTCTCTTCCTGCTCATCCCTCTCTTTTATTCTCCTCCATTTTGCATGATTTTTCTGACCTCTGATCCCCCATCTAGCCTGCCTGCTACACTATATCAGCTCCAGTGCTTTTTTCATTCCTACCATGTCTTCCTCCCTAGAAAAAAATACAGGTGAGCAACAAGTATTGCTATCTAATCCCCCCACACCTCTCTCTTCTTCTACTAATTTCCCCTTCAGTTGAGTTCTTTGACTGATCGCAAATTGCCATGAAATTGCCAAAACGTAAAGGGAAACGACCGTTCTTTTTAACACGTCATAAAATGAGTCAGCGTATCACTGCCTCGGGGTTCAGTGCCCACTGCGTTCCGAGATCACGTGCGTCACTGCAATATCGACCACCGCCATCGACCCCGTATCCTCCAGACTGCCCCCGTCCCCGGTCTCTCGGGTGGGAAGATCATCTTCTGCAAAGCAGCCGGCCCACAGCGCCGTCTCACGACTGTCAATAGATGTAGATTTATCGACTGGGAACTGCAGCACAAACAACCCCATATGATTTACCGACGGAGGCTTCGCCCTGAAGCTACAAGCCTGTAACCATAAACCCATCACTTACAGAGCATACCACCAAACACAATCCCATAACTACCCAAGGTTCCAGCACAATATATAATGCCATCAATTTGCTTGTCCAAATGATTTTGTAACAAAATGTGATTTAAAGTAGGCTACCAGAATCCATTTTCAGGGCAGCTATTGCTGCGTATGCGTGGCAGTCTGTAGGCGTGGTGTGCGTGTACGCATATTTGTATATGTGTCTATCTATGTAGGTTTAATTGTAGCCTATGCTTGTGTGCATGCACGTAGGCTATGTCTCTATGCAGGGCCGGGGAAAGACAATCAGGAGCTCTGGGAAAAATAATCTACATTCAAATTGTTAAGACAAACGGCCAATTTATCGCACAATGACCCTTATTTTTTACTCAAGACAGGTGTAATGAATGAATAACGTTGATTCACCACTGAAATGCGGCAAACTCCTTGAATGTGTTTTAGTAATCCAATTTGTGACAGATTTAGTAGCCTACTCAATTGAAATTTCGGCCAATCCATTCAGCCGATCTTGAGACATTGCAGATATACATACATACATTTATAAGTTTGAGTGGCGAAAAAAAACCTCTCTCCAGATGGCACAGTTGTAGGCACGGTTAACAATAAGCGCAGGGCAACACTGAGATTTGGGTAACGCAGGCCTACAAACCCAAAATATTTTTGCAGTAGATGGAGCCTAGTCTACCTCTGCTCTCTATGTTCAGAAGCTAGGCTAGTGTCTGCTGCCCTAGAATGAGATAATAGTTAGCCTCTCTCTTGAGCAGTATCAGAACTTTTCGGGGAAAAGTTGAACAGTTTTTCGCCTTTGCTTGTGCGCACCTTCTATATTGAGCCCAACTGGGCTTTGGGTATCTTGTTGTGATGCTCAGATGTGTCTCAGAAGATGAAATTGTTCATAAAATGTTCTGCTGTTTACAAGGCCATCGATTATTGAAATAGCACTTTTCATTTTTCAAAGCTCATTATGGCACTACACCCCCAAGTGGTCTGGAGCCCTGGGCAATTTCCGCTGGCCCTATCTCTACTATGCGCGTGCACATCCTTATGTGCGTGCATGTACTGCGTGCGAAGTGCAACAGGCAACGGAAACGGGCCGACACTTCGAAGGCGTCTCGTGTGAAGACACGCCAGATTGCTAGCCCACTTGGCTACTGCTCTCCAGCTGAGTCAGTCTGACGTCAGCATGAGGCAGAGAAGGAGGGCTGGTGGTGCTGGGCTCGGAGAGAGACACAGGCAAACCTCAGCCAGACAAACATGGCTGCTCCGAAGCGCGCGCACAAGGGCCGCATCGGGATGGGTCGCCAGCTCCTCTTTCCTGTCTGTCCTCCAATCAAATGCAGCAATGACTGGCTGAGGCCAAATGGGGGGAACGGGGGTGGGGGGCAATGCTGCTGCTGACAAGCTGCTATTGCCAAAACCGTTTTAAATAGAGCAGAATCCCACCGACTCACTGCCCCCCTCAAACCCCCACAAACTCTCATTTTCAAATCAGGGGCACGGGATGGAGGGAGGGAGGGCATTGAGCGTTTCATACGACTGACCCAGATCTTGTGTGTGTGTGGGGGGGTTGGGGGGGGGGGGGGTTTATGGTGGAGGGGGCTTTGAGGGTGCTTAGTACAAAGAGTCTAATTTGAAGCTCAGCTGGACGTCCATCTGCAAAAGCTCGACAGATTTTTTTGAAGGTCACTGTGCGGAAAGGGAAGGACGATCCTTTCAGGGGGCGAAGTCACACAAAAAAAGACTCCTTATCTCCACAGGAGTTTTACACAACAGAGCTTCTCTTCAGCCGCAGTTTTAAAAGAGAGATCAAATCTTCACACATAAACTAAAACCTAATTTATCTCTAGATTCATAAAGGGGAGGCGATTGTCGCCAGAGTGTTTAAGAATTTGACATTTCTTGTGGGAAACAGCCAGATGTTTCTGTACCAATGTACTTTCAGCTCTGGAGATTGGGGAGACCCGGGAGGGCATGGATGTTGACTTATCCACTCACTACAGAACCCTACCATGCTGACCTGTCTGAAAAAAGCACCTTTTAATGAAACCACATGTCACCAAAACAATTTTTCCCCCTTTGACCTATAAAGCGTTAATGGATTGTTCATGCTTTATTTTTTACCCTCGTGATTTGCATGAGAACTTCACGTATGTGTGCGTGTACGTGTACGTGTATGCGTGCGTGCCTGTGTGTGTTTGTGTGTGTGTGTGTCTGTGTGTGTATGCGGCAGGGATATAAATAATACAGGGACTTATGTTGATCTGTTCCAGTCACAGAGGTTATGATTTTCACATAAAGGAGGGGGAGACAGTGATATTCAGGGTGTGCGCTGAATGATACCAGCGGGATTGAGTGTGAGTGTTTGGAAAGGTTTAACAACTGAGGAGATTTGAGAAGGTCACCAACGCTTACCAGGTTACTCATCAGCACCAATCTTAAACACTGTGAGACACATATGCGCGCATGCACGCATGCACACAAACACACACGCACACACACACACACACACGCATACAAACACACACACAAATGTAAATACCACCCACATTGGCCAGATCTGTCCACACTCCCCATCTCCCACTGCAGAATAATCCTCCACATTCTGTGCATCAGACTTATCTCAGCTCTCGCACCCGTTGGATATCCCAGTCTGATCCTTCTCGCACTTTGAAATGGCTTTTATTTTTACGACGGAGAGACTTCACCGTCCAAACGATATTCCAAGCTTTGTTCCTGGCACAGGGGTAAATTAGAGTTACATAGGCTGAAGTACCCCACGGAGGACCCACCCATTTTGCATGGAGGAAATGTGATGGAGAAAAAGCCAGGAGGTTGATCTTAACAGCCTGCAATGGCTGTCTGATCCTCCGCTGTTAAGTAATGAAGTTGTCATAATCAGGTCAGCACAGCCACATGGCAGTACGCCGCTCGCTGTTTAGCTTTGAAGTGAGACACGTCCCTCATTGGTGCCTGTGTTCAAATATTCAGGAAAAACCAACACATTTTTCACATTTTGTTGACACATATTGCCTAGAAGATACCTTAAAGGGATAGTTCGGAATTTTTGACATAATGTCTCAATTACGACTTACCCATGATGTAGTTGATTGATGGAAACCATTTTCAGATAATTCCATGCTGTCCCTTCTTTTGGAAGTGCTGGAAACGTTCTTCAATGTGCCAAAAATCATTCGTAGGTAACGTAAAGTATAGCTCCACCGCCGTACTTCCACGGAGAATTTAGGTGAGCACAAAGTAAAGGATTCAACGATAGTTTGACTTCAAAAATGATGGTATAATCACTGAAAATAACCCCGATAGGCTGTCGTGTTTTATTTGCTTTGGGTGCACTGTGGAGTGTTTAAGTGCGTTTGGTAGTGGATGCTACCAGTTACCTTAGAGTTGCGCTAGCATTAGCAATGTGTGTATGTCCAAAAGAAGGGACAGCATGAAATTATCTGAAAATGGTTTCCATCAATCAACTACATCATGGGTAAGTCGTAATTGAGACATTATATCCAAAATTCTGAACTATCCCTTTAATATAGAGAGATACTGTGTTGTGTGTGTGTGTGTGTGTGTGTGTGTGTGTGTGTGTTCCTGCTCATTAGTGAAAGGTGGAAGTGCAGGGAGGGGAAGACTCTGTCCCACTGGAGACACACACACACACACACACACACATATACACACACACACACACACACACACACACACACACACACACACACACACACACACACACACACACACACACACACATATACACACACGCATGCTTGTTGGCAGATTCATTTCACTGATACTCTCAAATGAAAATCATCTACTGTGCTGTTATGATCAGCAGGGATATAAATGTAATACTGTAAAAGGCTTGTGTACTGTGTGTTCACAAACCTTCTCTGTCTCTCTCAATGAGGCCAGATGCACGCTAGAGCAACAGGATCTCACGGATGTTTGCCCACTTTCCAGAGTACTAAGCGGCCTATAGCTAAAGTCACAGCATTGCATTCTCAACTATTTAACCAACCAAATAGCGGCAACTGCTATTTGAATTACTCAGCACCTGTAGCGACAATGAGTGAACCTGACCCTTCATCTTATATTACCCCTAGACATGGGAATAAACTGAAGAACACATTAAGCTCACACTTTGTGCATAATGAAGACTTCACCATGCGGATAATGCTAATGATGATGATAAAGGCAATGTTGGCGTGGTCTCTATCATACAACCGGAGACAAACACAGAACATGAGATCTAGGGGGGGTAAGGAGCTACTGTGTCTCCCTGAGGGGCAATTATGTTGAGCAAACAGGAACAAGGGCACTAGCGAGGGAAGGTTCCTGTTCAAGATGTGCTAATTAATAACCCCGCCACATCAGGGTGGCCCAGGAATAACAAGGACAATAACAAGAGCGACAATCTGTGCGAGGAACAACACATCGCCCAACAAAACGGTAAAACTGCGACAAGCGGCAAATTGCAGTTAACATCATTATTGATCTTAAAGGCCAGATAAGCGAATCAGTCTTCTTTTTTGTATTGCCTATTAATATCTATCTTCCAGAATCACTTGCAGGTGCATGGCTTCTGATATTATTAATTGCATAGTCACAAAAATGAAGTGAATCTTTTCATTCACAAGGAGAGCGAGATGGGAGGAAACAACAGTCATTCCCAGCTTGACAGGGGAAGCATGTCTTGGGACCTGGCCTACAAGACTTCAAGATGATGTAATTTATTGTCTCATAAGAATTCAACTGTTTGTTCCTGAGAGAACGCTGCTCACTCCCCTTTTAGAACAAAGAGACGAGTGAAACATTACAATTACTGTCATTAACAAAGCGAGACTCACTTTCTCTATGATTCTTGTGGCATTCTGTATGCAGAAGTGAAATATACACTCAGAAAAAGTCATGTGGCTCTTTGTTCAATTAACCATTTATCATGCAGTTTATCACTTATATTTTCATGCTGTTCGGAATAACAATAAATGTTCCTGAATGTATCCTTATTTGTTTTTTTATTGCAGTTATTTATCAGAGAGAGTATTGTGAATTTGTACCAAGTTTAGCCAAAAGACTACTTTGCATTTGCATGAGTAACTCAGATACAACTGTAATAGGTGAGGAGGCCATAGTAGACCTGGCTCCTTCATTGGGGTTCCAGAATACCTGCAGTTCTCTTGTTCTCCACATGAAGGCGCTAGTGTTGGGTCTAAGAGAGCGCGAGCAGTGAGCACGCGGATTTGAGAGCTTTGCGGATGACCTTAGGAGCGCCGCTCTCTGGGGACTGACTGCAAAGCCACCGATCTTTTCAACATCAATCTTTAAACAGGGGTTCCTCCTCCCGCCTTGATATTAATCACATCAGACACAATAAGAACCAGGCACTTTGGTATTCCAAAATCAAAGCCTTTACAGTTTAGTGCCACTTCCTTATTTTCCTCTCCAAGCCAAGTGATCCTGTCTAAGGCAAGGACAATGCCCGTTGCTGAAAATGTATGCACTTTCGTCCTCCAAATGGCTTTTTAATTTGACTGAATAAATCACTCCTGCGCCATTTATAAAGCCCTTTTTTTCTGCTCTTAATTGTTGTAAAAGTATCCCCCGGAGGCATTAACTTCCATCTTGAAAAGATGGATTTCCAAAACAAATAGTTTCTAAATGAGCATGTGAGAAACCACAACAAATTTCAATTCCAATTTGTCATTTGGCCAGAGGGTAACACGTCTATTAGTTCAGAAGATCACACTTTTAAATTATTTTAAGCATATGAGCCAATTTTGTACTTGCACTTCATTGTTCATTATAAATGCATACATGACACCAATTTTATAATGTATCTCTGATCCAAGAAGAAGATAAATTATTTATTTTTTGAGGATTACTGGGCTAATAACCAACATTTACTGCAGTGTTTGTTTTTTACTTCAGTATGTTTAAAACTTGAAATTCATTCATCCATTTATTTAGCCAAATCCTGTGAAAAAAAGTTATTTAAAAAAATAATAAGTCTAATAATAACATTAATGCATTTGTTTCCCCTTTATAGATTCATACCAGTCTGGTGAAGAGCCTTGTTAATGCCCAGTGAAGACCCATGGTAATGGCCATTGAAGAGCCCTGGTAATGCCCAGTGAAGACCCATGGTAATGGCCATTGAAGAGCCCTGGTAATGCCCAGTGAAGACCCATGGTAATGGCCATTGAAGAGCCCTGGTAATGCCCAGTGAAGACCCATGGTAATGCCCAGTAAAGACCCATGGTAATGCCTATTGAAGAGACTTGTTAATGCTCAGTGAAGACCCATGGTAATGGCCATTGAAGAGCCCTGGTAATGCCCAATGAAGAGCCTTGTTAATGCCCAGTGAAGACCCATGGTAATGGCCATTGAAGAGCCCTGGTAATGCCCAATGAAGAGCCTTGTTAATGCCCAGTGAAGACCAATGGTAATGCCCTGCTGGTGTTAGGCACTGTGTTGGCCTGTGTGTGTCTCTCCCCTGGCTGTGTGCTGCCCTGTCCCGGCTGGTAGGGCACCATGTTGTGGACGCTGCTCCTCGCCGTGCTGCTCCTGCTGCTACTGCACGCCCAGCTGCACGTGTGTCTGAGGGAGCTCCGCTCCGCCACCCCGTCGTCCGGCAACGCCACCCAGCGCCTCCCCGGCGCCATCATCATCGGCGTGCGCAAGGCCGGCACGCGGGCGCTGCTGGAGATGCTCAACCTGCACCCCGACGTGGAGGTGGCCAAGGCCGAGGTGCACTACTTCAACCTGGACGAGAACTACCGCCGGGGGCTGGACTGGTACCGGGCCCAGATGCCCCTCTCCCGGCCGGGGCAGCTGACGGTGGAGAAGACCCCCGGCTACTTCACGGCCCCGCTGGCCCCGGGCCGGGTGCGGAGGATGGACGGGAGCGTGAGGCTGCTGCTGATCGTGCGCGACCCGGCCGAGCGGCTGGTGTCCGACTACACGCAGGTGCTGCATAACAGGCAGCAGCGCCACAAGCCGTATCAGCCGCTGGAGGAGCTGTTGCTGAGGCAGGGCAGGATCGACCCCGGGTACAAGGCCCTGCAGCGCAGCCTGTATCACCAGCACCTGGGCCGCTGGCTGGCACACTTCCCCCGTGAGCAGGTCCACATCGTGGACGGCGAGGCGCTGATCCGCGACCCTTTCCCCGAGCTGCGGCGGGCGGAGCGCTTCCTGGAGCTCCCGCCTCGCATCTCCCCCTCCAACTTCTACTTCAACGCCACCAAGGGCTTCTACTGCCTGCTCTCCGCCGGCCACGACAAGTGCCTGGACGAGTCCAAGGGCCGCCCCCACGCCCCCCTGAGTGCCGCCGCGCTCCGCGATCTCTGCCGCTTCTTCAGGGAGCCAAACCGCCGCTTCTTCAACATGGTGGGCCGATCGTTCTCCTGGTGCTGAGGCCTGCCTCAAAGCCCCGCCCCCAAGCCTTGGTTGGCTGCTCCCAGGGGATGGAGGGGAGCAGCCATCACTAACCAATCAAAGGGAGGATTGCGGGCATGCACACGGTCCGTCAGCCTCGGCTTGTGTGCACTTCTACATCATCTTCGGCCTCCTCCTCCTTCTGAGCTCAACGTTAAAAAATAAATAAATAAACTGATGACACAGGCAAGTCACTTTGTCTTCAGCGCTGCCACTCAGAAGCTCAGCCAATTAGAAAAAATCTGGACTGTCTATCAGGACATGCAGGCACATGCAGTTAAATGTGCCAGTGCAGTGAGGTTTGGCAAACTGAGATCAAAAACAAAAAAAACTATACTATACTACACACACACACACACACACACACACACACACTTGCGTAAAACAAAGGACGGATCTGTCAACAGAACTGATATGTGGAGACTATATTCGCAGACTGGAATTATATTAAATGACATTACTCAAGATGTTCAGAGGGATGGGAAAACTGGACCTCTTGCCCTCAATACAGTTTGGAGCAAATGAGCAACATCAGGATATGTCATCAGGGAGTCACATGGTTCTCTAAACAGCGAGCAGTCGGACCAAAGCTGTTATTTCAGCACTGATTCACAGATACTGGCTGAATTTTAAAAAAAACACACGCACACACACACGCCTGCCCTCAATGGGGTCTCATACAAATCATTAGAAGAAGAGTTTGGCTGGTTTATTTTACTACCATCTTTCATTAAATTTCTAAGAGGGGGTTTCCTCGTGCTATAGTAAGATATCACAGCCTATGGGTGTCATTATATTTAATTATAATTCAGCTAAATGAAATGAATCCAAAGGCTACAAATTCAAGCTTTAATTCATTGAAGGCTTAATGTGTTTCACTGATTGTAGTGTCTTGCAGTGAAGGCTGCAGCTTCCTGCCCGTCAGTTGTTAGTGAACAGTTTAGCTCAATCCATGTGGGTGCATCTCTGTGACCTGACCCGTGGGTCAGTATCTATGCTCATCTGTCTCTGTCTGTTCCAGTCCAAAATGCATAGCAGCAGAGCGGTAATGTGTCATATTCCACCTGCCAAGTCATATCACACTCACCTATGACCGCTGCAGAGTTTAACTCGTGTAACAAGTATGACTGTGTACACTTGTTGGCTTTTAGCTTCAGTTCCATAGTTGCTATTTTGTATCCAAATATTTCAAACTTGTAAATTATCATTGAGAAATGTCTTTATTTTTTATGTCTCTTAAAATGGGATATCAAAAAAAAAAAACTCACCTATACTGTGAAGGGTATAATTTAGATGTTTTTTTGTTTTTTTTACAGTCAATAAAATGTATATGTCAGCAATGGGCCTCCAACCGAGTGGACATTCTGGTTTAAGTGTCCATTACATAAATTCAAAAACTACTTTTTGTTGCCATTGTACTCTCAATGCCATTTTGTGGCCCACGCAAAATCTTTGGCCACCTCACCTTAACAGCCCAATGAAGCTCTTAAACGTCACTTTGACTTCAAAGAGCATAGCCGTAGTCACACCCCTGATGTTTCTTTTAACGCCGCCCTTTTGAGAGAACAGGAAAACAGGGGGACAGATGTGGGTTTCTCTAATGGCTTTGTCGGCCGGCCTGTTACACTGGTTTTCCTCAGTTCACCCCAGACTATTAACACAGCGTGTTAAAAAAAGGCTGACACGTTGAGGATTCAGTGAAGCTCAGTGAGCAGATCCAGGGAAAGAAAAAGCTTAATCCCCTTTCTCAGTTTTCTTCCTTGGTACACACGTGAAACTAAAGTCCTTTGAGAGGAGCGAAAGCCCTCCTTTTTTGGGGGGGTGGGGGTTTCACCACTCTGTGGTGGCGACATGGGGGAGACTGTGGGTATGTCAGGGACAAGGTGAGACGGTGTCTGGGCCCGGTGGGGCCTGGGGCCAGGAGCCGTTCTAATGCCCCCCCCCCCCCATCTACTTTTCATGGCGCTCAGCTCAAAGCCTCCAACAGTGCTTTGATGGAGCCTGATTGGAATCAATACTGTTGAAGAGAAAAGATAAGATGTTGCTCCAGAAACTAGAGTCATCATTAAGAGACTGACAGGATCAACGCAGGGGAATGTGGAGAATACCTTTAAGGGAAATGAGCAGAGTCCAGCTAAAGTAGCATCAAAGTCACCTTTTTTTAAACGTATTAGTGCCAGCACTGCAGTCCTAATCATAGGATTATCACTTCTTTATTTGTATTACATCAGGAGTTACTATGTTTATTTGTTTGGGTAACATTTAACATACAAACACTATAGGTAGACGCTTGCTTCACTCAGTCCTTAGTTTCACAGCTAGTGCGTTGGTGTGAAATACAAACAAAAAGAGAAAATAATTAAATATATGGACAGGTGACCTGATCCTGTATAAAAACATAATACAGAAAATGTTAGTGAAGCTGAACTAAGGGCGTGTGCTTGAATATGCCTGTATTTTAGGTATTCCTATAGTTTCCCTTTTTGGTTCATATGTTCTTCAGTTAATAATGTTATTGTTTTTTTAATTTTTATAAATAAAACAAATAAACAGACCGTTGTTGTTTTTCCCCCCCGACACCTTTCGGAAATTTCTTTCATTGTTTGCACTTGTCAGAAACCTTAGTTCCCGCCGATTACGCCCACCATGGCCAAAAATAATAGGAAGCATTTGAAATGCAAAGGAACTTTTGGTCCCAGCAATGTTAATCGATCTCAAAAAACTGGCAGCCCTTCAAGTTTCTAGTTGTCTACTAGATGTAATATACCCATAATATAGTCTACTCCTAGTACACCAAGATCATAGGCCTACCTCTTGGAATGAACATGCTGGAGTTGACTTGATTGGTCCATTTAATAGGGTAGTTATACACATACCAAAAAAAATGTAATTAATTTACCAAATTAACTTTATTATTCTGACTGCCAAATTAGTAAATTAGCAAAGACAAAAGTAGTTTACTTCCAACTACCCTATTACATTGACCAATCAGGGGCTGTCAGGGGACCAAAGTTGGGAGGAATCAGCTTGTTGTAGGAAAGCCCTTCACAGTGGCCCTTTCTCCACATCCAGTCAGAACTCAAACTCAGAGGGACTTGACCTCGTGATCTACCCTTTAGATTTTTTTTTTCAGGGCTTTGAGTGAGGCCAACACAGGGCTTTCAACCCTAGTCTCCGCTTCTGTGAATCGCTCTGGGTAAGAGCGTCTGCTAAGTGATCCTAAAGTAAAGTACTCTTGGACTGTGCCAAGTGGGGACAGCAGAGCGAAAGGTGGAGTTATTAGACCAAGTAATAATAGGCTGCCAACAATTCTTACCAGAAATCACGAAGGCAGGGCCCTCTTTTCAGCTCACAGCAGTTTAGTGAGGTTTAAGGGTCGTAAGAAATTCTGTATGCCAGTAAAGAGGCAAACATAGTGTCCTGCATCTGTTTGGTCACTGATATGAATACAGATGATAAACATAATATATAGGTAGATCAGTACAATTTGCAGTAGTGGATTATTTGTCATTCACTGTGGACTCCATTGTGAATCTCGTCTGCTAATATTTCAGTATTTATCCATAAATTCCATCTGTTAAAGACCTCTTTGTAGTTCAAAGAGCACTCTTTTCTTTAACCAAAGACATTAATCTCCCACCTCCACAAACATTTGCTGCAAAGTGAACTTTAATCCCTGATAAAAAAAATAATAATAATGTGCGTGTGTGTTTTAGGGATGTTATTGTCCATAATGAATTTGCAGCATGGGTAGTACTTTTTTAAGCAAGTCTGTCCTCCTCTCATACTTGTGTTATTCAGACAGGCAGAAAACAGAGAGGGTTGCAGAAAGAGAATGGATCATGGCTCAGAAGGCACCATGGTGGGGGATGAAACCCAGTCTGAGCGGAACGACTCGCATACGGCTCGAGAGTTGGCCACTTTATGGACTACGCCACACATCTCGCCACAGTGTGGGTATTATAACAAAGAAAAAATTATATATATATTTATTTATTTATATATATATTTTTTATGGCTTTTCAGCTTTATTGGACAGCACAGTGTAGAGATACAGGAAGAATGGGAGAGAGAGGGAGAGACATGCGACAAAGGTCACGCGGCCGTATTCGAACCGCTGACGTCGCAGCTCACAACGAGCATGTGGACAGTGCTCTTACAGGCTACGCCACTGAGACACGTGTCGAGCAGGTATTTTTGACCTGGAAAATAATAAGACAGACAGTAGTGCTAAGCAAAGTTCAGGACCAGGCATGATACAGCAGACCTGGCGTGGAGACTCAGCTAGTTAATGTGAGCCGTAAAGCCAGTGATGAGCCGTCCCCAGCAGTGTGACCAAGGGATGGGTTTACATCAGTAACAGGGCAGCAAACAGCCCCATTAGAGATGAAAGAGGCTCATTGAAGGCAATGAAAAGCTGTCTCTGTTGGAGCTTATTATCCTGAAAGCCAGCGGTCTGCCCTGCGTGTGTGGGGTTTGGGGGGGGGGGGGGGGGGGTGGGGGGTGGAGGGGGGGCAGGAGGGGGCGTGAGTGTTATCTCTGCAGACTCGCGGGTTCCCGTCTCCGAGACTGGGGGCGGGGGGGTTTAAGCCCCATCTCTACCGGCGCAACATCGCCATCACAGTTTGGCTTGCTCTGCACACTGCAGCTTTCCTCCTGACTCGGCATCAAAGGCAGCAGAAAGCAACGTTTACATCTAAGATTCTCAGCCCTCCGTAACAGTAAAACTCAAACTGTTGTATTTTACTGTCATTTTGTTCTTCAGAAAAAATGCAGAAATCACAACAGTGTTGCAGAAGGATTAGAAGCAAATGTGCCCCACAGGAATTAGCCTTCAATCATCATGAAAACGGGACCATCTCTTACCTGACATAAACACAGGTCCGTCTAACTGTGCAGCTAAATACACTGTGATAACAGTAGCCCAAAAATACATTTGAAGGAAGACCCCTATCAAGGTTAAAATGAAAACAAATATTTTAACATCTCCACAAGGTTTGTGGAAATCACTTTGTTGGAAAAGGTGTGTGTAAGGCTACAATTTAAATTTCACAAAAGTTAGAAAAGAATTAAAATAGCAATGACCTTGAATACATTACTAAGCATATGTGGCATTTTCCAATACAGAATTAATGTATATATTAGGTTTTATGTCTCAGGGCATGATGTATTAAGACCTTTAGCATGTGCTGAACGTTTTAGCACACGCAAAACTAATAACGCAACCAATGATTGGTGCAAAACAAATACCATGACCAATCATTGGTCGTGTTATTGGTTTTACGTGTGGTTTTGCACTTGCTAAAGGTCTTGATACATCATGCCATGAGACATAAAACCTAATATATACATGAATTCTGTATTGGAAAATGCCGCATATCCTTAGTAATGTATTCAAGGTCATTGCTATTTTAATTCTTTTCTAACTTTTGTGAAATTTTAATTGTCCCCAACAAGAGAGGTATGGAATCATCAGAAGAAGAGCCAACGACCTCCCAGGAACATATTCCCATCTTTGAAGGAGGACGGCCATGCTGACGCCTGTGTTAGGCGACAGTTTGCACATGGGGTGCTGTTCTTTTTCGTCCATTGTGTTCTTTGGCTTCCGACAGACAGGGATTCTGGGATTCTGGGACACAGGGATTCTGTCTCTATGCTCTAGTTTTGCAGTGAAGCAAAACAAAGAAGGTCCCTATGACCCCCTGAAGGCAAAATAAGACATTGTACTATACAACTGACAGTTTGTTTAACAATATGTACACACACAAAGAATGCTGTCACACGCTGAAAATACAGCAAAATTCTATAACTGAGAGCCACTGTCTCTATACGGATCTAACATTCCCGATCTGATCTTAATAACAAGGGAACATCTACCTAGACAATAGCCATTTTAAAAAACTGCACCCTATAGATATGCATACAGTGGTACTGTCCTTAAAGAGCATGCAAGGATACAGGATATTATATGATAAACCTCTGAATATTAAAAAAATAAAGGCCTGTTCCGGCTACCGCTGTCCGTCCATCTGTCCAATCATCCCCCAGCGCACGCCGTGCTCTGCTACAAACCGAAAAGCACAAAGAACACAGACTTGAGTGATTACGAGGCAATCAGTCCCCCCGCACTGTTAGGTGTCTGTCCCTCCCTCCGCTGATAGCGACAGAGGACCAGAGCTGTCTGCCGCTCCACGGCCCCTCCCTCCGGCCATCGCTAAAGACAGGCGCCTGTCTGCGCCTCGTCCCCTGGCCTGCCTCCGCCCCTCACATCAAAGAGCCCCCAGCTTCTGTTCTAAGGTATCAGGGGCCTGAATGAGACGGGACGGGAGGAAGGGGATCCACTGTCTGCAGCGAAGATCCCCTCACCAGCTGGAGATGTGCCTGCCTCACGGGAGATACGGCACAGAATGAGAGAGAGAGAGGGGAGGAATAAACAAATGTTCTGGTCTTTGAAGATATGACTTAGTAATAGTCCTCCTCATGTTCTCCACAGAGAGGTGGGCATGCACGTGCATATACAGTACGTGCGTGTGTGATGGGTCTTTAATGTGGAATGCGCAAACAAATAAAAGCACATTGTTTCGTTAACCTATGGTCACGAGAATAGGGCTGCTGGTGCAGGGTTTAGAGTGCAGAGTGCAGTGGAGGAAAAACTTAATAGCTGTCACTTGTATTATATAATATAATAACAATATATAATATTACATATAATATATTCAGTGTTCAGTTTTAATTCTGAAAGACTGTCAAAGTAAACAAACGGGATTAGAAAATACTGTTCAACTAATTGATCTGTCTGAAGAAAGGGACTTTAATATGAGCCTATAATCTGAGTTATTTTATCATTGGATTCAATCGGAGATTAGGCGCTGACTGAGATCTCTGGATTTCAGTCATCTCCAAATACAATAAAATGGTTCTCGTACAACGGGTAATGTTCTTCTACAGAATGTTTATACTGTCAATGATTATTTACTTCAGGAATGTTTTCTAATATTGTAAACGTCACTGTGGTTTCTGAGGCAATACCACATCAGGAGATTCAGGCAAGTGTCAGTCATGAGCTATACCTGGATACGGCATATTTTCCCACTCCTAGCAGTCAGAAAGACACGGCACTGACAAACACAAATATAGACATTAATATAACCATGACTGTGCTTCATAAATTATCTACAATAAAGAGGCATCTAAATATAGCATTTATTCATTTAATCTGGCACAGTTCTCAGTGGGATTTGATATGTAAAATCACTTTTCTCCTGCATAATTATGGCAGCCCATAAATGTGATCACAGCAATGAACTCTCATGACTAATAATATAAGCTACTGTGAAGAAAACCCATGTCTCTTCATACTAACTCTTCATTAACTAACACGGATTAAGTAACAACACTGGAAATGTCCATCTCCACCATTATAGTATCGATAATATCCATTAGTTCCAATTGTGACAAAGATAATTGTCAGAAATAAGTTTTGTGAATTTTCAACACAAAAGCTGTTTGATACGTGAGATCTACAGGTGATAAATTTCAAGGGGTTGGGCTGGGCTTTTTTTTTTTTAGATCCACAACCATTGTTAATCAGTGATTTCTTGTGCTTGGAATCAATGGGCTTAACCACCAGTTGGCCAATTAATAAGATGACTGTCATTCTACGCTCAACAGTAGCAGCGCTAAAATCGAACAATATATGTATTTTCCAAAAAGGCCATCCAAATCCATCAATAACTTTTTCAGTTATCCTGCTCATTGACAGACAGACAGACAAACTTACATACTCCAGAGAGCTCACATGATGTCTGCCTTTCTTTTACAGATGGCAGCGGTAATTAGCACCCTCTGGCCTAAGCCAGGATTGACGTGTTATCTCACCCTGGCCGATTCTGCGGCCTCCCCCCCGGCTCCCTCTGCCAGACTACTGTCTCTGGGCTCTATGTGGTGCTGTGTAGCTGCTAATAGGTCATTAACGGTTATCCCAAACATCAAAGGAGCACAATGCTTTGATACGTACTTAGACTAGTCAGGCCAAGTGTGAAGAGAGAGAGCCTGCGCAGATCACCTCCTTACCGGAACTTCTTGTTATAAAGGCCCTATTGGTCTATTACAGTGATTTCCAACCCTAGTCCTGGAGGCACAGCCATTATTTCCAAAAAGCTTTCTTCTGCAATCGTGAATTAACCTACCAGGCTTCCACAATAAGAAGGCATTGCTAGCTAGCCTGCAACACAATAATGAGCTTACTTAATATGCAAATTATGTGTTTTTAATCCCCTCTCTGATGATCAGACAAAGAATAATCTGCATTGTCACCGTTGAATACATCACCGACTGTTAAAAAAGAGCTTCTGCAGATTTAGCAATGCTGTTTGATTAATAGAGGTATTTCCAGAGTAACTGGTGCCATTCTCAAAATAATTGACTTCTATTACTTGCCAAGTAAACAATTTAAGGCAATGTCAGTCACAGTCAGTGTTAAACATTACTTTAAATATATAATATACCAAAGAAAATCAAAATGAATAAAATTATACAAATAGCCTAAATACAAAAACTAAATCAAATTCTGTTGAACAAGTTATACTTTCAAATTCTCTGTACTGCCGACAGTAATATAACACTAACAAACGTGGGCAGTCGTTCAAAACCATGGAAACCATGTGACCAGGAAGACGGATGAAAAAAACCAGACACGGGACATAATCGTCATGGAGATGCATTTGAACACCAACAAAAGGAAGGGACATAGCCCTGACTGCAGTCACAGTGGCGCAGCACACCGCACAGAGGGCCAAGGGGTGCCTGGCGAGAGACTATTCATCCAAGCGTGTGCCAACATGGCCTCTACGCCCGAGTTTTTGGGTGCTCGTGAAAGATTAATGAGCAGGCTCTGTACGCCGCATTGCTACGGTGTCGACGGCAAAGTCCCCCATAGCAGAGACGCACAAAGAGCAGCGGTGGGCCAGTTGAACCAGCCCCCCCCTCTCCCTCTCCCCCTGACACAGACACATACAAACACCAATAGATACAAGAGACAGTAGGAAGAAGGGAGGGGAGACATCCCTAGACTTGCTGGAGCCAGAAATTAATGGGCTCATTCAGAGCCAAATGAGACGTCTTAATTACCACACTTGTGAAAACTCAAAGGGTGGGAGTGGAAAAGGAGGCATGTTTCCTTTGATCCCAGGCTAAGTGAATTGTAAATGAAGTGGGGGATCCCCTTGATAAATACCCAGGGCCATACTCGAGGGGCGGAGGATTCACTCATCTCTACCTGAAGGGAGCGGCTGTCTGTTTCGGAGTGACTGCATTCACAGAGCGCCTCGTGTACGTCAAGGAACCCTAAACCACCAGTTGGATAAACTACAAGGGACTTAAACTTTCCGTCCATTCCCAGGTGAGAGAAAGCGCTGCGGCGTCTACAGAGTGACAACATCGAGGAAAAGGGCTGGGAACGCTGTGGAAGGAAAGCCGTCGCAGTTTTTGGATTTAGCGTTTGGATCGCGTTTCCGGCCAAGGTCATGAAAGGGCACTTCACTATCGAGTGGTTGTCCCAGAGCAGCCAGGTCGCCTCCGGCACTGATCCCAGGGCCGCTGCTCCTGAGCTGGGAGGCCCCTGCACCTCGGGTACCCCTCCAGAGAGCCTGCCCGGGCTGTACTGCAGCAGGGGACAGGCCGGAACAGAGCCCCCGGAGAGAACAGAGAACCAGGGGCAGGACCATCACCGGCACGGCCGCACGCCTGCCACCCAGCACCCAGAGCCCAGCTTAGGGCACCTCTCCAACCCCTCCTCCTCATCCTGCTCTACTCAAGGTAAGACTGCTGCTCCTTAGTCAGGCCTGCTGGTGACGTCTCACATGTTTTACTGCGTGATCGGCCTCGTTCGTCTCATGTCCTAGAATAAGTACATAAACTGCAAGGAGAGTGAGCAAAAAAGAATGGGACTGATTTTGTTTTTGTCTTATTGGTCATGAATTGGTCATGAACTAAAACACAGACCACCACAATTGCTTCAGTAGCCTAATGTGTATGAATGCAATGATACGTTAACAATAGTCAAATAAATAACTGAGAAATACATTACACTATATGCTGATGATTCGTCTCAGATATCCCCCCCAACATCCAGAACCCCATTCGCCAGGATGTTTTAATGTTGCCATTTCCAATGGCTATAAGTCCTGCTAAATAACAATAATTCAATTAAAATGCAGATGGATAATGAAATACACACTCTTTATGTAAATACCTTTCATAAATCTTGTATTACTAACATATCACTGAGTGATCCAAACTTTGCATAGCAATTAACAAAGGGCATCAATTGCAGCGTGCTTAGCCGGAGTTTTAAACCTCAGGTTTAAACCCCTAGACAACAGAACTACATCAGAACTTGAACTGCTATCTGAATCTGTGAAAAAAGGATTATCTGTTCCAGTTGTAATGCAGTTCTGTGTTTCAGGGGTTTAAACCTGAGGTTTAAACTCCAGCTAAGCATACTGCAGTTGACCCTGGGTGTTTAAAATATTTACAATAATGTTGAACTTATCTGTAACATCAGATTGATTTAGCACGCAGTACACAAAGTGAGGTTGCTTGAGCCACAGACAGTGCACGTGGGTTACAGAGTCCCGGCTGGCTGTTCGGCCTACATTACTAAATGAAGGAAAAAGTGACTGCCAGGTGTGACCTGGTGCTGCATACTTATGTTTTAAGGTTTCAGTGAGGTCATCTCTCTCTCCCTCTCTTTCCCTCAGCCACAGAACCAGGTTTCAGCAGCAGCACTGAGGAGGAGACGTCCGGGTACGAGAGTGAAGGGGAGCGCTCTCTCTCCCCCGTGGCCCCCCAGGGCGACGGACAGACGTCCCCCGCCGCCGGCCGCAGGCCACGCACCGCCTTCACCGTCGAGCAAATCAATCGGCTGGAGAGAGCGTTCAAGAAGAACGCATACCTGGGCACGCATGACAAGGCAGAACTGTGCAAGAAGCTCAATCTTTCTGACAAGCAGGTGAGTTCCCCCAGTGAAAATCACGACAGCGAGGGCGCTGCTAGCACTGGGCTAGCATCACCCGTGCACACCCACAATCCACTGCATTTCAGTTTTTTCCACAGGACAGGACTGTGATCATTCTGGCCAGGAAGTTTGTTTTTCAGTAAACTCAGATGAAAATAAATCTGTGCCAATATCAGATTTGTTTAGTTTTGATAAAACATTAAATATTGCATGTTGAAGCCAGATTTCATAGCTTCGTTTTGCCATACAAAGGCTGAGTGAGCCATGCACCAGCTGGTTTAACTGCTTAAATAAATCATAAATTACAATGTTTCATCAATTAATCAGGCTCTGTGCTTACATTTTATGTAATGACCATGTGCTCCTAAATTGAGAAATTTAGCAGCAAACTAATGCCTCCCAATTAGTAGAAGTGCTCCTAAATTATTTTTGCAGTTAGCACACATCGATTTTCAAGAGCAAATGCTCCTAAAATGGGAGAACTCTGTATTTACATGAAATAATTATAATATCCTCTTCCTGCCCCAGATTAGGAACTGGTTCCAGAACAGGCGTATGAAGTTGAAGAGGACCTTGCAGGACACACTGGCCCAGGCCTGCCAGGCGAAGATCTCTTCCCAGCTGATGCACTACCCCCAGCTCCCGGCTTTTGGGCCTGTTCCACTCCCTGGCTATTACCCAGCTCAGGACAGCCCCTCTCCTTACGCATCGCCTTTCAGCCTGCACTACATCCCTTCTCCAGTGGGCGGCGCCAGCCCCACCATGAATGCAGATTCCCTTTACCACCAGTACAACAGCCTGCCCAGCCTGTTCACTACTGCTGGCAATGGGCCACTCACACAAACCCACTACTACCCCGCCCACTACTAAATGACCCTCTTATTAGGAAACAGCTGTCTTCTATTTCACATCCACTTCTCCGTGTCAGAGGTTGTTACATGCAATCCTAAAGACACAATCGGCCAGCCAAGAACCTGCCTCTGTGTTCAAGAGCATCGTTTTCAGTGTTATGGGAAAATTAAGTTCAGCGCGACAGGGAAGAAGTGCAATGTTACCTATATGCCGTTTGATTTGTTCGTAGTTATAAATGTTATTTAAAAATTTAAATTGTACATAAACTATATTGTGCCTGAAATGTCTATTTTAAATGTATTTAGCATCTTCGTTTAAATAAATGCATTTTTTCAAGCCATCTCTTTTTTTACGATGCTGTGATTTATAATCACATCACAAAGTCCGATTTCCTCAACTAATGCCATTGGAACAACAAAAGCTTGCAGCCACACAGTGCCTTCCCTTCTCAGGTAACACTGGACACTCCGCTGGTAACCGAATGATTAATTGAGACGATTAAGGTAGCGCGGTGTGTTAATTGAAGTCCGAAAAAACTAATGTCCCTAATTATGAGCCATTTAAGTCAGTGGAAGTCACACGACTCCTGATAGAATGGCAATTTAGACCCAGTAACTGTCCTACATCCCCCTCTACTGACAATCTGGGGGAAAAAACACATTAAAAACCTTTCTGTTGGCTCAAATTAAATATAAGGCGAACACTCAAAACGTGTAGACTATACATTTCCTCCACCTTCTCAGCAATCACCTAGTGATTCTTATAGAAATTAATTTCAACATGTTTAAATGGTTCTTATATGAATGTTTTTAGTGAGGGTGAGGCAAGTGGTGTTAAAGTGTAAAAAATGTGTAATCCACACTGGTGTAATTTCCTAAGAAACACAATCGCACCCACCAATTTAATGTTTGCACATCCTCTGCTGGTGCATCAACTGGACTACAATTTTCTACAATTGACAATACACACCCACTCAATGTACATTATGGAAATGAGACCTACTGTAATATTTTACATGGTAATGTATGGTATATTGCAGAATATTCCATTCCATAAATAAAGGTTGTCCAAGTAGCATTCTGCTCTCTACATTACTGACAGGGTTACCTTTAACCGTTTGTTCATTTTTCACCTGCAATAACCCTTTTTCCTGACCTGTGGAAAAATGACCCGCACTGATTGGATACAGGCTGGAGTATTTTACTTCAGATTCCTCAGATTGAAAAGGTCATCTCAGACTGACTTCGGGCAAGGAGGGAGTACCAAGATTTACTATCGATTTTCTGAACTACAGAGGGATGCATGCAAGGCCGAAAGCTTTTCTCATGATGGTAAATTGAACGACTTCAAGCACACGGCTGTTCATCAGAACACAGCAGAGTGGAAGCAGTTTCATTTTCATATGCAAAAACCAGGAAGGGATATTCTTTAGAAAGCGTTAAAGGTTTTTAAAAACTATTTTTACCTCGCACACCAGCACGCAGGATTAATTTGTGCCAGAACGCTCATTTTCACTTCATACGCCGTGATAAACACCACCACTGGCAACAAAGGCGCAGTTTAAAAAAAAGAAAGAAAAAAAAGAGGCACAGATGGGAGAACATTTGTTTCCCAGCAGGACCCTGTCACCCATGGCAGAGTGCTCTGGGAAGGTCCCAGGACTGATATCTAGTGCCAGCAGAACTGGAACGCTACGTCGTTAACTAAAATCTTCTACTTGGAAAAACATCTGTCGGCACAACATTCACATACCAGCCATGGAGAATCGAGTGAAGTCCCTTGTGCTGATAGAAATGCTACTTTTGCTACAGCAGTCACTTAGTACAACCAATTATGAATGTACTCATTGGATATACAACTTATCAGTACACAGATCCAAATAGTAGAGATGCTCGTTTTAGCAGGAATTTCCCCTGGAGGTAGTTATGCTTCTATAATGTGGCAGTGGTGACTTTGACAGGAAGAATCCAAATGAAACTAGATTGTCTGAACAAGCAGCCATTGAGATGAATTGCACACCATTAAAGTAAAAATAATACAAGACTGCAAATCAAACGTGTTTATCTAAAAACAAGCCTATACGATGAAATTAACACAAAAAGCCTTTTGTTTATAAAAAATGGTTTAACAATTCCATTTTTCAGTATAAAACACTTTTTAAGCCCTCGCCAATCAAACAAATGTGGTCACAGCATGAAGATGATTCATGCCTTTAAACAATCTAAAATAACATACAATTTTTGTTGCATTCCCCTCCCCCCCTAGTTTTTTATTTATTTTTTATAATATTACAACGCAAAAATCTAACAATCACTCATCTTTAGCTACAATAAAAAAAAAAGGACAAATTTTAAAATAATACAAAAAAAATCTGATCTCCTGGCCAGTCTGAGCAGGAGCGCAGCCACGCAATCCAGGCCCTTCTGGTCTCTACGCTGTCTTTCTGTTGACCCTTCTTTCCAATAAGGGACTTGTGGATGTGTGGGATTACACCTGCAGAGGCAAAGGCAGGTTAAGCTCACATGTAGACATTGCAGGGGTGAGATTGTTTCCACCGCACCCACATTACCCCGTGAATGTCACATTAAAGATGTCGCCCGGCGGCCATTTCACAAATGAAAGCAGGTGTGGGTGTTGAGTGGCGAGAGTCAGACTAACCTCCTCCGGCGATGGTGGCCTTGATGAGTGAGTCCAACTCTTCGTCCCCACGGATGGCCAGCTGCAAATGGCGAGGAGTGATACGCTTCACCTTCAGGTCTTTAGAGGCGTTACCTGCCAACTCCAGCACCTGCATCACACACGCACGCGCACGCACACACACACACATCAGTTTCAGCCTCAGCTGTACCTGCAACAAAACTCTGGGGCAGTGTAGTATAGTGGTAAGGGAGCTGGGCTTGTAACCCAAAGGTTGCAGGTTCGATTCCCAGCTAGGACACTGCCGTTGTACCCTTGAGCAAGGTACTAAGAGCATCCGCCAGTAACGTAATGCCCCCCCCCCCCCCCAAAAAAAAACAAATAATGAATGAACAATTCTTCATTACAATTGCATGTTGATTAATTAATATACCTAGTAATTAGATATAAAACAGGAAAAATTGTAAAGAGAAGAAAAAGGCATGACATTTTGCAATTAACAGGTACAAACATAAACATGCAATACCTCATCATACATTGTTCATGCATTTCTGGACGATTTTCAAAAACTCAATAGCAAATATAAACACTTTTTTTTTTACTGGACTAATGAGGGGGGGAAAAAATGTTAATTACATTCAACAATGGATCCAGAGAACTACCAAAACCATTACTTGGCACAATGAATATGGTAAGCCACTTTCTGTCAACCACCCGAAAGCAATTTCCTTCAAACTGTCATGTTCAACAGTAGTGTCCATACACTGCATTACTTCTGAGGCCTGTCATACTACTTCAGTTCAGAAATGAAATAATTGCTAGTTCAGCTTTTCTATTGCGCATCATCACTATAGTATCTATTTCGCGGGCCGGTATGCATGCAGTTACCCTGGCTCAATCAGCTAGTTAGTCACATACACCAGCACCGATTGGTGTCTCACCTCAGCAGTAAGGTATTCGAGGATAGCGGCGCTGTAGACGGCCGCCGTGGCTCCAACGCGCCCGTGGCTTGTAGTGCGGGTCTTCAAATGCCTGTGGATACGACCGACTGGGAACTGCGGACAGAGGAAACAGGGCACAACAACTGCTATTCGCAACCACAGGGACTCCAGCACGACACCTGGAGAGAAAGAGTGTGTGGTGAGCTTACCTGCAGCCCGGCCCTCTGTGAACGAGACACCGCTTTGGCCTTCGCCTTCCCGCTGTCCTTTCCAGCCTTGCCCCCAGCCTGGGCGAGAGGAAGCGGCAGGGCCAGATCCGTGACAGGGGTTGCAGGGGGGAGAAAAACATGCAAGGCCGCCGCCATTAACTTCGCACGTTACCGAGGAATCAAATAAATGATACATACCGGAAAGTCTCGCACGGTACTAACATGCCACCGCCGGCTCTTTGCGTGTGCTAGTCATGTTCCAGAGGACGGCTTCAGAAGCATTTAATTTCCTGCATTCTCTGCGGCAATGTTAACCATTGAAACAAATATCTGGTTTTGGCTGTTCACTTTCAATAAAAAGCTAGTTGAGAGCACTCGGCTCTGAACAAAATTATATAATTTAATTATATTAACATAATTACACAAATAAAATGACACAATGTAATAATAAATAAAAAAAAGTATAAATATCTCACGGCCAGTGGGCTGTATGCCCACTGTCCCCATTCAAATGGCCTTAAAACCATTTCCACATCTATTTTCAGCCCAATTATTTAAAGGATGGATTTGCTACTTCAAGCACTCACACAGCTAGCAAACACTGCATGGAAAGAATTTAAACACTTTTTTTATTTTTACATTTAACCTATTAAATTTATTCACTCACATCTCAAATATTTCAAATTCACACTTTATACTGTTCACTTGAATATTGTTTTCAACAATGTAATTAGAGCCCGACCGATATATCAGGCCAATATTTGTATTTCTGGACCATATCTGTATTGGTAGTCAAGGATGACGTGGCCGATATATATATTTTTAACACTGACACATGGGCACTCCATCTAGTGTTTCTCGCTACCCACAACATCACGGTCCATGTGACATGAGATCACTTAGAGATCTCAACATGGGGTACTGATGTTCATTTAGCCATATATTCTATTTTTATTTATTCATTATTGAAATGGTCAGTAATTGACTGATACTCAACTCAACATAGAGGACTAATGTTCATTTAGCTATTGATTTGCAGTCATATTGGAGCTAAATCGGCACACAATCCACATAGAAAAGGTCTATTTTCATTCCAGCTCAACAATCCACCATATAGGCTGCCATATCGGTAATTTGTGACCCCCCCCCCCCCCCCCATCTAAAATCGGTATTGATCCCATATCGTCGGGCTCTAAATGCGATTAACTAATTTAATTTCCCTAGGAACTGCCAAAAAATAATGACTCCTTGATTTACTACCACACTAGCCATTTTGCAGACCCATTGGATAAAACCCTATAATCTACCCCTTTCAATGTATGCCAGAATCAAACGGGAAATAATGCATGTACATTACCAGGAACAAGCATTAGCATCTGCTCAACTAATGTTCAACACAGCTGAACAAATAGTTATAAAGGGATATTAATGAGTAGGCCAATTCATTACCCCTTTAGCCAATATTACCTGTGATTTTCATCAACAGAGAAAGGACTAATGTCACATAAACCATAATTAAAGCAAGATTATATCTACTGGAAGACAACACTATTTTTTAAGGCAGAAACTTTTGTTTGGCCAAGTACCAATACCATCAGCAAAGGAAAATTCCACCAGATGATAACTAATTATTTGGATTAGCATTTATTTTAAAAAAGGGATTTTTCCATCACTACTTGTGAATGAGATGTAAAGAAATCTGCATGGAACAACTATAAGTAATCGTTATTTCCTTAGGCAAATGGAGTTTCTTCATAGCATTAGACAGTCACGACAAAACTCCAGTTTAAATTTGAGGGGGTAAGGCTTGATAATTATTAACACTATTTAATCCAGAGCCATAGCATTCCATATATAACTAGCACTAACATAATACACTGCGGGGCGTACTACTCCCGGGTGGGGCACTGTCGTTGCACCCTTGAGCAAGGTACTTAACCTGAATTACTTATTCAATATCCTTCTGTATTAAGATTGCGTGCACAAAAACAGTTAACCAAGTCGCTCTGGATAAGTGCGCCAAATACCTAGACTATACTTTTTTTTTGTTGCCATGGCACCAATACCTACACTGAATGTAACTTAGTACGCTATCTAAGTGTCAAGGGTAACTTGGCTTGCGAAATTAGGCGGGTCGTCAAATCAAATTGCTAGTGTTGCTAAATCTGACAACGCCTTAGTTTTCTGCAATTAAAAGCACACATTAGCTAACGTTACTCAAGTTATATACGGTTTAATACACTTGACTTTGTGTTAGAACATTAGCTTACCACTCAACTTTACACCAGGTCAGATAAGGACAGCAATTTGTGGGGGAAAGAAGAGTCTTCAGCAAGCATTTATGCCAACGCCTTCAGAGTACTACAACTAATATTGGGTGCCGAATAACCAATGCAAGCCAAGTAAAGTCTACCTCGGCAGAATTATATACGTTACAATGCAAATTACCTTAGTTCGCTGAAATTTAACGTTAACGTCAGCAGTTAACGTTAGCAGTGTGAAAAAAGTGTAGGCAATGCGTTTTCCCGCCACAACGGAGCCACCTAGTACTAGTAGTCGCACATTAGCATGCAGGCTAACGCAGATAGCTACTTCAGCCGATTTGTAATATCGTTAACGGTGCATTTAACAGTAAAACGGTTACCAATTCAATATGAATGATTATAAATCAACGTAAACATTACAATAAGCAGAGCTAACTTAATGAATGTCGCCTGTAACTGGAACTTTTTTTTTTTTTAATGAGCTTTCCACCTAACGTTAACATAGCGATCAAAAAGAAAACGCTAACGTTAACTTAACGTTATACCAGGCACAGCTCGCACGTAAGGTAACGTGATCTGTGCATACATTACCTTAAATCAACTTAAGAACGTTAGCAAGCCAACGGGTAAGTTGCGTTACCCATTTAACATAGCAACCCTCCTAGCTAGCCGTACAAAAAATAAGTTACATTACCCAGTTTAGCTAATTAACGCTAGCCAACTTAGGCACCCACCAGTTAGAGCTGAACCAACACTAACGTTACAATATTAACATAAACTCCTCTAACTTAGATTTAACAAAAGGCGCTCGTTTGAGAGGTAACGTTAACGTTAAGCTAGGTCAAATCAGTACGCCAGTATTAACTTTGCCATCACCACGTCCAAGTATGAAGAAAACGCGCTTATTTGATGATGCTAGCCAGTTAGCTACAGTGTTTTCATACATTTACTAACGAGCTAACTGGCATGCTAGGCTAGCTATGTTGTCAATATTTTCATTTGCCACAAACCTATAGCTAGCTAACGTAGCTCGCCAAGTATAACTATTAAGATAAATCCCGGCCGTCCCACTTTGTTCACCATAATTAGCTTGGGAGATCTTTAGTTGGGGAAAAAAATTGCAATACATTACCATTTTCAAAGTTTTCTTAATTCAATTTTGGAATCGATAAATCGGATACAAATTTCGCCTCCAGACGGACAGACACAATAAACCCTTTTGAGAGCCTGTGTGAGAGAGCCATAGCGACTAAAGTGGTCCGCCAATAGAAACGGCTGATGTTGGTTTGAATAAACGCTCTAGCCAATCGCACTCTTGTTCGTACAATCAAACCCCATCCCCCACCTCAAAATGGACTTAAACTGTCTTTTTTTGCACACGAACCTACAAGGTTAGAGATTGATAGACACTGAAATAAACCAATGCTAATGTTATTGAGAAGCAACAACTTTTTCCACTGAATTTATATTGCTATGTATAAACCACTGTGGCTAATCAGTAATGTGGCTGTTGATCTGAAAATAAGTCAGGTTTTTGCTACTCGTCAAAATGTAATTAATGCCATTTTAAGACAATTGGAGTTACACACAAAATAGCATATTCCAAAATCAAATTAATTTGGAATGCGCGCACCATCATGTCAGAGTCATCTGCCATATTTTTTCAAATGTGGTTTACATACTGTAATTTCCAGTTTTTCCCCAGTAAACATCTGCACATTGTTAAGTCTATCAATTTATGTCAAACAATACAATGACCGACACCTTGATTGTCATTTAAGATTGATTGACAGTGATCTTGCACTCTCATGCGACTGGTTGTTAGGTGGAATTTCGACATAAAAATGTGTGACCAATTGGAAAATGCAAAATTACGACAAATTTATCGTCACAGACGACGAGAAGGCGAATTGCAGGAGAGATTGGTAGAAATGGTAATATGGTTGAGCGATTCTACGAATTATATCGACGGAGTTCAGTAAAATCGAAGTGATTGGCAGCAGAAATGCACCTACTAGAAAGTAAGTGTGGCATATGATGTTGTAATTGGCAGATGAAAGACCAATAAGAGCATAGTGGGTGGGATTCTGTCGAAACTGCGAAGGGGGTGTGCACGGGAGGAGGAAGATACGCAGAAGGGAGAAGCTGGCTGCTGGTGGCGAAGATGGCGGATGGAGACAGTGGGAGCGAGCGCGGTGGCAGTAGCGGCGGTGGTGGAGGTGGAGGTGGCGGTGTTGGTGTTGGAGGTGGCGGCGGAGGCGGAGGTGGAGGTGGAGGTGGAGGCGGAGGCGGCGGCGGCAGTGGGTTTCAGCACTTCCAGAGGGAGCAGGAGACCCAGGAACTGGCGTCAAAGCGCCTTGACATCCAGAACAAGCGCTTTTACTTGGATGTAAAACAAAACGCGAAGGGCAGGTTCATCAAGATCGCCGAGGTTGGAGCCGGGGGCTCCAAAAGTCGTCTGACCCTTTCTATGTCAGTTGCGGCGGAGTTTCGTGACTACCTGGGGGACTTCATTGAGCACTACGCCCAACTTGGGCCCAGCAGCCCCGAGCAGATTGCTCAGTCCTCCGGCGGTGAGGACGGCGGGCCTAGGCGGGCCTTGAAGAGTGAGTTCTTGGTCAGAGAAAACCGAAAATACTACCTCGATCTGAAGGAGAACCAGAGGGGGAGGTTTCTCAGGATCCGACAGACCGTCAACCGTGGTCCTGGGTTTGGTGTGGGAGGAGGGCCTGGAGGCGGCATGCAGTCCGGTCAGACCATCGCCCTTCCCGCTCAGGGCTTGATAGAGTTTAGAGACGCCCTAGCCAAGCTGATAGATGACTACGGAGGGGATGACGAGGAACTGGCCGGCGGCGGAGGAGCCGGGGGCTACGGCGAGCTTCCCGAGGGCACGTCCATCATGGTGGACTCCAAAAGGTTCTTCTTTGACGTGGGGTCCAACAAATATGGGGTGTTCCTCCGAGTCAGTGAGGTAAAGCCCAGCTACAGAAACTCAATTACTGTCCCCTTCAAAGCATGGAGCAAGTTTGGGGGGGCGTTCAGTCGCTACGCAGAGGAGATGAAAGAGATCCAGGAGAGACAGAGGGATAAAACGTACGAAAGAAGAGAAGAATCAGAGGGCGACGACGTGGATGACGACTGATCTAGCTTGCTTGCTGACTAGTTAGCTAGCTAACATTAGTTGCAATGCAGAAAGGTTCACTACAATGTGAGCAAAACGCAAAATAAGAGAGAATATTACGTGCATGACGAATCGAACATTAAATACTAATATCGTGGAGTAAATAAAGTACATTTGACTGAGAGATATTGTCGTATAAAAAGCATTTTGTTTTAAAGAAGTTTAGGTGGATAGCTAGCTAACTAGCTAGCTAAAAATAGCTAGCTAGTCAGTAATGAGATTTCCAATTGTTACAAATGTTTTTGTCAAATCTAAATCTCCCCTGTAGACCAGCAACTCAGTTTTCACAACATTCACAACACAGCAGCGTATTAAATCAGATTCCTTTGAAATATAGCTAGCTATATTTATAAATATTTTACCTGGACCGGAAATATTAGCTAATATTATAAAGATTTGAAAGTATATAAAGATATGTGCATACGTGTTATATTTAACAGAATGAGAGTAAAATTCTTTTTTTTTTAAAACCAACATCCAATGTATTACTGTCAGCCAGTGACCTGCAGCTGTTAAATAGCCAGTGTAGGTTCCAAAGTAATTGGTGAGAAAAGTTAGGGAGGAACAGTCACGTCAGAAAACTTCAGCACAGCGGAGATGTCGGTGTAAATGTAACACTGCTGGTGTACATTTAACACCATAGGGTGTTGAATGTACACTGCCATTTTTGCTGTGAGTGGTGCACGGTACGTGTAGCGAACTCGGTAGGACTAAGCTTCATTATCTGAAGTAATTTAGGATAATAACGCTACTAATTTCTAACTGTAGCGAAGGCACGCCTGTAAGCGCAATGGGAAAAACTGGAATGTAAGATGGGGGCGAAATGTCCACCGGAAAAAGAAGGTCCACCAGAATTCTTACATAGTAGCTCAACAAAATAACGTTACTTAAATTACACTCATATGACACACAATCCTTTCGTAAGTTTGTGGATGTGGTTCGAAGAGGGTGCTATTATGTTACATTTAGCAGGATGTCACAGGGTTCATTTTCACCAATGGCGCGAGTCCGTGATTAACCTTTCGTCATATCTCTGTTTAAATGTATGAAACGTAAACGAATACTATAGCTTCAAAATACTGTCACGAACAGAGGATTTCACAAAGTTGCAATCCTACACAGCAGAAATCGAAAGGAGTCACTAAAAGCCGGCGAGAGAAGAACAAGCATGTCGGGACCTGGAGCAGCCCATGTCGCCCCAAAGTGCTACCGGAACACGGATAACTTACCACTTCCTACTGGAGTTTAAGGACTTAACGACTGGAACTTGTTTTCTTTTTAGAGAGTCACCTTTTAACTCGTCAGCTCACTCACGAACTACATTTGGACCTGTATTCTAGAGGCAGCACCAGTCATTCTTTTATCTCAAGATCTGACGGACTGATGCATTGAGTACATGGAACAATTCAAGCTTGATCACAGTATATTGGACAGAAATGCACGGATGGATGGTTTAAAAAAAATACAGAAAAGATTATACTTTAAAAGGAAAAAAAAAAAAAAAAAAAACCTTTGAACAAACCAGCATAGAATTATTTTTAAATACCTAAAAGAAAGATATATATGAATTACAGAATTATGAATTCTTGCAGAACATGCTTATTTGATCTAAGCCAGGATGCAGAGAATTTGTCCAGGAGGGGTTTTTTCTTTATCCTTAAGCTTTCTTTTATTCTAAGAATGAATGGAAGAGTTTAGCGCCTCTCTAATTAAAGAAAAATAATATAAAATGATTGTGTACTTTAGACATATTAGAGCCCTTTTACCTTGTCCACTTACCCTAGACATCTAAGCCCATTTCCAAAGTTTATATTGGAGCAGTTTTTTTTTCATTCTCCCCATTCTGAATTGAGTAGCTTGGCGTTAAGTTCAAGCTACTCTATTAATTTAGCACAAAAGATAACTTGAGGGCATCCAATGTGACTCCAGTGGTCCTTTTAAAAGTATTTTAAATTGTGCATGCCTGTTCCAGTTTGGAGCTGCCTTGTGTTAATTTATTGCTTATTCTGGTTACTGTATGTTGGTATTAATCAACCTTAGACCTTAGTTTTTTTTAAATTTGAATTTTGGTGAAGAAAATATATATTGAAATCAAAACAGAAAAGCAACAAAGAGTTTCCAGGGCAACATTCAACTCTCGTGGCATACATAACTATTTCCCATTACAAACAGGTGACTCTTCAGAACCACATTCATCAGTACCTCATTGATATCAAAATTTAAATAAATATAGTTAAGCAATGATTTTCTGACAGGTTAGAATGTGTGTTTAGTGTTACTTTCTTTGCCACGTGTTGTTGCACTTTAAAAAAAGAAAAGAAAAAAAACAATCTCACTGTTGACAGTCCTTTTAGCTTGATGTGAACCTTTTCTTTATATTTGAATTTAATTTTACTCTTCTCCACAGCAAAGAATTTGTCGTACAACCGTATGGGAGCAATAGTTTTTATTTTTTATTATTATTGTTTTTACTATATATGAGTTTTAACAACATCCTTATTCCTGTACTGTGTTATGTGAAATGGCAGCTGTTTCAGTCATGTGTGTTCTGCTGTAATACTCTCAAGTTTCTTTCAGTAATAAATAAATAAATTCTTTGCTGAGGAAAACAGCCTTAAACTTTCCAGGAAAGATTGGATATACTCTGAAACGGGAGACGGCAAGGTCTGAAAGTGGAATTACAGGGAGGTGTGACGAGAACTAGCTGAGCCGCTTGCACAAGTCTGCACAAAAACGCAAACCTGGATGCCATCTGCCATGGAACACCTTGGCCGCCAGTAGTCGCCATAGTGGTGCACAGTGTTTTGTGCCCAAGTGGATTGGGTACATATATGAAGCATTAATTATGGGATCAGCTGTGGAGGCCCGACTGCAAACCGATGCTGCTGCAAATCGTAAATCTTAATATTCGAGAGCATGGAGAAGGCTGACCTTGCCCTGTGAACTGGAGGTATGGAATCAGATTCACTTCTATGAAAGGCATAAGGGTGCCGTGAGTGTGGGGAAACAACCTAAATGCGGATAATTTTTGGTCACTTAAGAGAAGATTCAAATTCAGGTGCAATATTGGTAAACGTTTTCATGTCATTTTTGTGTATGAGTTTTGGCTCACTTTCTAAAAGCACTTATTAAAGGTTCAGGAGAATGATGATGCGATGTTGGTCAGATGAAGAGAGGTGTTGAACTGGACATCATCGATCAAGCAGTGGGCATTAGGTTCTGCACAGACTCATTACTGTTGCTCTGTACGTGGGTGGGAGTTGTCATCTTTGGGGTGGGGTGTTTAAAAAGGTTAAATTCAAACAACTTCTGCCTGCTTCCTAGTGTTGAAAAAAAAAAATCAGACAATGCACAGGTGTCTCCCATGCTGTTTTTGCACCAGGAACACAACAGGAATTGTCAGTTCTTGAGTGTGGACTCAGTTGAGTGTGCTTACAAACATTAATCACATACAATCAGAGAATATAAGCTGATTTTGGGCAAGAGAAAAATAACATTGGTAAATCGGAGGAGACTAAAGTGGGCAACAGGTGCAAAAAATATATATAAATAAAAGCCAACAAAGAATGACAGCGGAGGCAGCTGTTCATGTTTCTAGCCCTCCTCAGCTGCTGTCTACTGTATGGGAGTGAGGGGGGTGGGGGGGGGGGGTGTTGCAGATAACCATGCTTTTGTTCAATGTATTGGGGAACTGCATTGCATTCACTTACAAGTACATATTGTACATTTGGAGTCCAGCTCCTATTTTACCACATGGTGTGCATATGTTTATAGACATTCATGACTGTGACTGGGTATACGTTTGTAACTGCTGGAAGCCACACTCAAACGGCCCTGAATGGTCAGTTACACCTCACCACTGTGCAAGCATGTGTACCACTGAAGGAATGACCGGCTAGATGAGCACATGCAGGGTGTGCTGTTCGTTGACAGCTGTGGGTAAGAATGACCTGGGCAGTTGTGCTTCCCCGTCAGTGTGGAATGACATACAGGAAATGGCGGTCAAGCTAAGTGTGGGCAGTTCAACAGAACCCTGGAAGTCTCCTAACCAAGGCATGATGCATTTTTATTTGTCCCAAACATGTAATCTTTGGAAGTTGAATATATTTAGCTTTACTCATGAAGAGTAAGGGATCCCATTCAAGTAAGAGGACATCTTGACTACAGGAAAGGCTGAATTTCATTAGAAACCGCTAGACTATCAACAACTGCTGAAAAAATCTATAGATGCATCCAGGTGTTATCTGAGTGATGTAGCACTGGTAAAACTGGTTTCAGTTTGCTTCCATTGCATGAAACCATTATGTCTGCAACTGTAATGTTTATGGAAATTGTGTATTATATATGATGCAGTAAACTGACCAGTGATCACTTCTGTCACAGTAATGACTACGACTATTTAACTGAAATGCCCACTTGGCATGTTGTAAAACCCATGAAAGGTGAAACTGACTATGTGACTGTGTAAATGAAGAAGAATTGATGCATAATTGCTTCAAATGTATGAAAATGGAGAAAAGAATAGGTTCATAAGTCTGGTGACAGATCAGGGGCTGGTTCCAGAAAGCAGGATTACTGAGTTAGCTGGATAACTGCACTGAGTAAAACCTGCAACCCTTCCAAATCTGGAACATAGATTGAAGTAAAAAGAGCTGTTCCGGGTTTTACTTAGTGTAGTTATCCAGCTAAATCTGTAATCCTGCTTTCTGGAACAGGCCCCAGGGTGAGAGATGACTTGACGATCCATGCAACAGGATTTTTACAGAGGTGTGCTAAAATATCCCTTACAAAAATATAGGCCTTCTGGAAAATTTGCGTCAAACCTTTGGCATTGTTGCCGCAGGTTTGCGGCAAGCTCATATTTTCACATGCAAATTAGCTTAGTGGAAACTGCCATTCACTTCTGGCAAAGTTTTTAGTTCACCACTACTGGCAAACTCTGACAAACCTCTGGCAATATTTTGTAGTAAACAATTTAGTTTGTGGCAAATGCGCTACATATTAGCTGCAAGTTTGCAGCAAACTATCCAGTTTTGTAAGGGATCACTTGCAGTATTTGAATTGATTGAAAATCTTGTGATTTATTAATACACTGCTTCCCAAAGCTGGAACCAGAAAAAACCCAAAGGTGCAATTTACACTGGATAATTTAAAGCACTGTGACTTAGTCAAGGGAAAATGTGAAAAATCTGATAGACACAATCATGTTGCAATTGCATACTTATCTTGGATTGGGATTCATAATAGTCCTGCATTAAAACCGTTTTTTCCTTGAAATGTAAAGTTTGTCGTCCATTACATTGTCATTCATTTAGAAGCACTGACACACAGTGCTCACGTTGCCTCCACTATAAAGCAAAAAGATCTGAGTCCATAATCCTTCAATGACCAATATAAAGTGCAGTTATGCAATAAATGAGGTAAGTGCTGAATGGATGTAGGTGGTGAGGAATGCCTTTTTTTTCAGCCAAAATTGAAAAACGCACGTACTGGAATTACACTAATACTATTTTTATGGAAATCTTGGTAAGACAAAAGGGCCACAGAGGACTGTTTTATGCCCAGCCTGCAGAGTGATTGGAGGTTAGGTTCTGTCACCACTGAAGGGCCACGAGGCCTCATCTTTGTCACATGGTTTGCAGAAACAACAGTTCTATTGTTGAAATTGAGTTAAAAAATGAAGAAAACAACTAATGTACAGTAGGTACATTGTTGTTTAACCCAACCTTTGTATTTATGCATTGTGTTATTGCAGATGGTGGGTATTTACTCTATTTGAGAATAGTGGATTTGGTTATTATTAGAGAAGCTGTTGTTTGATCAATGCCACAACAGTACAAGAACAATGACCATTTTAGGGGTACGACAATGGAAGTTTCATAGCACTACTCCCTGTGCATACATTGATATTACTGTATAGTATATATATTGTATGTAAAATCACATTTTACAACTCCACAGAAACATGTTGCTAACGAGCTAGCAAAGAGCTTGTTAGAGAAACTGGCTTTCAGAGAGATGACAGGAATACACATAGTATAATCTAGTAGAGATGGCAACAGTCTAGTCTGATGTGCAGCCTCAGTTTCATAGCAAACTGTCAATCAGCGAAAATAAGTAAAATCCATCCTGTCAGACAGCCTACTCCAGCTAGCCAAATGACAATACAGTATTCAACCACATGTATTATACGCAGCAAGAACCTATTAATTGACTTAACAATGTGATGGGGAGCAGACTATTTAACAAACTTGCTACAGTACCTTTATTTCTCGTGTGAGTTCCGGTTTGTGAAAAAGAGACTGCAAATTGCTGAAAATCTCTTGAATGATTTGGCCAAATCAAATTTCCAATAGCCCGTGGCAGCCTATACAATCCTGTGAACAATGAGTTGCATAGTAGAGCTTACTTGGTTTCCATGGAGATTGCACAATGTCAGTTGAGAAAACGGGTTGGTCATGCTGATAAGCATGAACTCACTAAAAGGCCTCAGGTCAGTTTCTTAACATTTACACTGTCTGCCCACTCTATCAGGGTACTGCGTCACAAGTGTGATCGTTGAAAGCAATACCGTATTCCAATTGTATTTATTTATTTGTCTGATTCATGTTATATTTTTTCTCCTGAATTTTGAATTCCCGTTCATGCTCATGCGGAAACAATCATTTACTACCTCCATTGTGGACTGTGGGGAGAGTGCGGACAAATGCGCTCTCTTCCGAAGGACGTAACGTTAGCCGCCAATTATCACTGCTGCAGCAGCGGACTGAAACCCTCCCATCTCTGGGAGACACTGGAGCCAATTGTGCGTCACACTGTGGGGCTGCCAGCCACAGCTAGCACTGTCATCATACCAGTCTGGGAACAGTGCCTTCACAGGAGCTACATTGGGGTGCTTTCCCTAAGCACTGACCACCAGAATGGATCTTGTTCACAGGTCCCATGTGACCTAAGCCCCCCCCCCCCCCCCCCCTCAGCAGCTGCCCCCCCCCCCCCCACCAGACAGCCTCAATGACCTCCTTCTACTTGGAGGGCTTGGCTGCAGGAGCTGGGAGAAGGAACAACCCAAGGGCATGCAATACCACACTGGGCTTCTCGCCAGATAAAGTGGAGATTATTTCACATGCTCCCGACATCCTGCTGAGAAGACGCCATGCTGAAAACGGTCCCGTGTTCCTGCCTGTCTGCCTGCCCGTCTGCCACGGGGGGGCCTGGGATTGCACTGCGCTGCTGCGGTCCGTGATGACATCACGGGACAAGGCGGCGCATGCAGCAAAAGAGTCAGGAAACCATGGTGATAACCTTCCCTGGAGATCACGGTGTCATCACAAACAACCCACCCCCCCCCCCCACAGTGTTGTAAATTATGCATCCGTACCCACTTCTAATACGATAGCATGACCAACCGAGAGCAGTTACCTTTCTATGAACCAGAATTCTGGTGCTGATTGAACTTCTGGTGACCTTTTAAAGCCAGTGTAGCACAAATATTTGTACTCACTGCCAAAAGGAAATGCACTAGATTTACTAAAGGCAAAAAAATGCAAATACAGGCAATCAATCAACAGAACCTCAGCTTTGTTCTATGACTAAGGAAAATAAAGCGGTAAGCGGTATCATATCTTACCTTAAATGTAAAACAAAATAAGCCTTCATAATGGAGGGGTTATATTTAAAAGAACATGGTGTAAGTAACTTGTGTTATGTACTAGTGTTTTTCTTTGGGTCCATTGTGTATTGCTAATCCAAATTTTGTGGCATTTAATAGCATTTAAATGCCATGCAGTGGGTTATGAGATTCATGTCAGAAATAATATTGTACCTCTTCCACAAATATTCACACAATTTCTCCAAAGCACTGAAGTGGCTGGTGAGCATACTGGTACATATTTTAATAAACATTTATTCAAACACCTTGGACTACTTTAATCAGGGGTGGGAAGGTGCTTTCTGGTACCTATAGCCAATTAATTTGAGACAGTAGCAGACAATATGACAATATGTATTCTTACATTTATAAGACTATTATCCAATCGAAGCAAGTCTTTATAGAGTTGGTGACAAATGGTGATCCACAAAATGATGGGGACATGTACACTTGTGGACTTAAAATTCTGCTGGGTTTCATAACCTTTTCAAGTACATTGCTAGTATAGTAGCTATGAATTGTGATTATGATTTACGCTGACAGGCAAGCTTTATAGAATGTCTTGTACAATGTACAAGGTCTACATAAATCCTGAATACCCTGGTCTAGAGTGACATTGGAGAACACATTTTAAATGAGAACAAGTATAGATTTGTGCCTGTGCCCGCTGAACTTGAATTGCCCTCTGAGCAGAAGTTTTGGAGCGAAAAAATGCTTATGCGTCATTTCACACATGAGGAAAAAAAAGCACCATAGAATGTTTTAGCATGCTTAATATGTAAGAGTTATGTATGTGAAATATATGCATTTGTATTGTGTGTGTATAGTGTGCGTTAAGACGGATTCGTGGGGATGTGTGTGAGCGTTCCCCTGCATCAGTAAACATGTTAAAGTCAGTGTTTGGGAGATATAAACATAGACAGAGAGAGAGAAGAGAGGGTAAAGCCTCAAGCAGACCCCTGCTGTGCCTTCTATTTAGCTTCCCTGCTACTTAACTTAATAAATCCACTGCTGCCCATAGCAACAAGCTCACCAATCCCAACCCAGGCAGCAGAGTTCCCTGGTATGAGAGAGACAGAGCAGAGAACCGATAAACGAGAGAAAAAGAAGATAAAACAGGAGCAGACTATATGATGAGGGGATCCCATGCTCATCAGAATGAACCCTGATCTCGTGTGCCGCGAGATTGCTGAGCTATATTTAGCCGGTGTTGCCATGTGCCGGGAATGTGCACAACAGTGCTCACATGCCTGTGCGCGCACACGTGGGCCCGCTCAATGCACACGCGTGCGCGTGAAACACATCCTCATTCCGTGCAATGCGAGTGCTCAACACAATGCAGGAGATTGGCGTGGAGAGCACACGGTATGTATTTTCACAGACGTGTACGCAAATGGCAATTGTGCAGTTAAGAAGCTTATTTGACAGTTCTATGGCGGCGTCTCCACTCCTCAATGTCGGCTAAGACACTAATGGCATATTTGAAGGCACATTGATATTTCACACCACAGGCAAAAAAGCACACACACACACACACACACACACACACACACACACACACACACACACACACACACACACACACACACACACACACACACACACACACACACACACACACACACACACACACACACACACACACACACACACACACACACACACACACACACACACACACACACACACACAATCTCTCAAAGGAAAGCCCATACTAAAAGATCGCTGTATGTTGTACTATGAGAACGTAATGACACTAACATTTTTAGAGCAATGATCAGTAAGGCCATATAGAAGCTGAATCCTGTATAATGAATACTGTCAACAAAATATTGTTCATGGCTTCATGCACAAAAAGTAGGTCTACAGCCAATCAGGCCAGCACTGCTGTCCTACCATGTCAGTTTCTAGGTCATCTCTGGTAACCATCCAGCAAATACACGGTGACAGGTCTGTGGGAATCACACAATAAAGAATACGTAAATAAATAAATAATCATGCATTTTGGGTCAAAGTCAAAAGGCACAAATGAAAACATTTTCACATCACTTAATCTTGCAGTATTTCCCTCTTTACAATACAATTTGGCTGTACGGGGCACATATAGGCCCAGTTCTCACCATTCTTTTAGTTTAGTTGCGAATGTCAGATTCAAAGGAGGCTCTTGGATTGGCCAAAGATTTGAGGGTATTCTGGGCCAAAGATGAACAGAATGATGACACTCTTCTACTCTAAACGTACATAAAGTTTGATCATACCTGTTATAACACATGTGGACACATTCATTATTGACTATATACTGTAGATGCAAATAATAAAGCTCATGAAGGTAAATATTTTCATGATGCATATGTAAAAACTGTGATTTGTAAATAAATAAATAGCTGAGATATGAACATCTTTCCATATAACATCAAACAAAAGATCCAGACCTTTGGGTGGACACAGTACAGTTAGCTCTTTATTTTGAGCCTGCATTTGAAGTACTGCACTGCATTCTTCAGCTTGAGTGTGTTAGCACTGCAGCACCAGAGAACACCACATATAGACAGCAGTCTTACAGAAAGCTGTTCACTTCACCTCAACGCCGAGGACTATAACCCTGAAGCTAGTTGTGGCAGTTTTGGATGAAGATTTGGACTCTAGTAATGCCATAATTAATTTTGCACAGGGAGATGTACATGTGAAACGGTCAACCCTGGCAATCCCTGGACATTAGCATCCCCATTATAAAATTTTATTAGAATTTCCCGTTATAGTGTTTTGAGTTTATCTTGTAAAATTACTGTAGTTTTTACATCAACACGAAAGTATATTTAAAGTAGTTTATTTAAAAATCTATTTTCGCAGTAGTTTTGTGCTCATTATGGTCACATTGTTTAACGACGCAAAAGACTATGAGCAACTATAAGATATCGAGTTACTAGTCAGATGCATTAGGGTGTGAAAGCTGTATTACACAGGAGTACTTACTGTATGTTGATTATGTTTAGATTGTTGGAAGATCATTACCAAATAACCATTCCAAGTAATCATACAACACCGATAACTGAAGATCAAATAATAACTCATTTTAAGAAATCAGCCAGATAGCTACATTTTGCACTACAAAGAAACTTGAAACATAATGGCCACAACTTCTTATGCCTAATTAGCTAGAACAGAACTTCCCTCTTCTTAAATTATTTTTTTCCGCTCTCCTTGGTTGCTGAGTTTGAAGGCCAATATTCTTTCCCTGTCAATGGTGAGCATCTCCTCCTCGGCACTGCTGAGCTACATTTTCAGACTCACAGAAATGCAGGCTCCCCACTGGAAAAGAAACTATGAGGACACAGAGAGAATAAACTGTGGGACATGCATGCAGGAGCACGAGTATCCTAAACATGTCTTCCATTCCTATTCCTGCAGTTTCTCTCACATATGATGATGCATTTTTCTAAGAAAAATTTCAGCTTTTCAAAGGCAGTCGTCTTCCAGTTTACTGTTAACGCAAATTATCTCAGCAAAATTGTATGTATTGCTTAAATATTGTGCAGATATTATGTTTTGTAAAAAAAAGAAGAAAACAGATACCAAAGCACCTAAAGATCGGCTGATTTAGCAAGTCATCCAACAGCAAATCTAAATCACCATGAGTGTGATTACAGTGAGGCGGGAAACCCATCTGCAGTCACACTTAAAAAATACCTGAACAGAAGAGGGCTTTAAAATTAATCTTCAAGTGACCCAATTCTCAAATGTGTTTGTTCAGCTGTGGTTTAGCATCTGACATTAGACATACTTGGTATATTTACTTAATCACTCAAGCTTTTCGGCCCACACATTATTTCTACCTGGAGCAACTTAAACAAGCACGGTTATATTCAAACATTTCTTTATTCAAAACAAGTTAAAAGTGAAGGACAGGTGCCTTGGATTTCCTTTTTGTCTGAATAAGAGTGTGGCAATGTGACTGTAAATTAATTTGCTTTAGTTGACGTAATTGATTTCCCTATGATAAACACATACTCCCTGATTTTTTTTGTTACCATATATCGGTTACTCCCACATTTAGGATAGTATTAACCAGTTCAAATTCATCTCCTATAGTACAATAAAAAGCAACTTACACATTTACACCAGTTCAACTCATACGCCATGCATAATAACATACATAAATACATTACAAAATTACAGCATATTTACATTTAAAACATAAAAATTTAAACAAGACGGAATCAGTGTGGCATTTTACACAATGCTGATTTACTGCTATATTAATTAATAGCAGCAAGGAGCCACTCATGTTTTGTAAAGGGGAAGATAGGGGTATTACTGCAGATTAAGAGCACTTTTACCATCTGCAAAGCATTTCCACTCCAGGTATGCTTTTCGGACCAGATCTGGAAAACGGCATTTAGTTAATATGGCATATAGTATAATATCATAGATATTAACCACATGTAATTGTCCAATTGTGATCGTGTTCTACTGCATTTAAGATTTACACCTGTTTATCTTGTATGACCTGCCCTGGGCTGGGACATGCCTGCCTGTACAACTCCTGCACAATGTACTCTTCAGGCTGGGCTTCTATTGGCAGAGGCAATTGAGTGACTTCGGAGTGACAAACCCTCTAATTCAGGGGTGTCAACCTCCAGTCCTGGAGGACCGCAGTGTCTACAGGTATTTGTGGTTTCCTTTCAATCAGCACCCAGTTAAAGCATAGAGAACAAGGTGTGTGGACTTCTTAGCCAATCAGTGACTTAAATTAATCACTTTGCTGGTTTTTGGTGCGTTTCAGCAAAGTGATTCATTTAAGTCACTGATTAGCTAAGAAGTCCACACACCTTGTCTAAAACTAGGTCTAAAACAGCTGGACTTGGACCTGGTCCCTCAGGGCCTCGTTCTCTCTGTAGATGTAGAGCGGGGAACCACGGTCTTCGTCCGCGCTGCCCTCGTTCTCCTCCTCGGCCAGGAGCTCTCGGAAGGAGGCCACGCAGGGGTCGTGCTCCTGTAGGGCGGCAGGGTACCGAGGGGCTGACCTCTCGATCCTCACCGAGCGTCGGACTGGGGTGAAGAAGCGCACCTCCTGTCCGTCCAGGGTCATGGGCTCCTGCTGCTGGCTCCTCCAGCCCCTGCACAAGACACAGTCATCAGCTTCACACTCACAACTCATCTAAGCACGTTTGTGTGGTCAAAATGCCTGTTGATGAGTCTATGAAATAATGACTAACTTATAACCACTGTAAACGTGACCAAACAGAGGTTGAATTGAACCTTTCATGTCAAGAAGACATGGTTGCTTTATGAGGTGTAAAAGTGTGTGTGTGTGTGTGCACAGTTCTGTGTGTGTGCGTATGCGGGTCTGACTGTGCGTGCACGTGTGTACATGTGTGTGTGTGTGTGTGTATGTGGACTGCGGTGCAGGGGACTTACCCTGGTGTAGCCGTGATTTTGTACTTCACCACAGATGAGCCCTCCTTCGTTCCCCGGATGATAGCGCTCGTGGCTCTGGGGGTGACGGGGTCGATAGCAGCGGCCTGGTGGGCCTCATCTTCATCCTCATCATCATCCTTTTTTCCTTCACTCGCTGATGCAGCTGGAAACCCTTTCAAAATCCAACACATATATTCGTAAAACTCAACCGATTTAAATTCACAGCAGCTACTTCAGCACAGTAGATTACAAAAAAAGGGCAGACAAAACTACTAACTAGGTGAATGTTGGATAAACTCACACATTTCATTATAATCCAACCCATTCTCGTGTTCTTATTTAAGGCTCTAAACAATATCCAATAGCAACATATGTTGGTCAGGAACATGAGTAGCTTCAGGATCGAGGGTCACTTGGGGGACCACTGACCTTCCGATTCCTCAGCTGATGCTTCCTCCTTCTTTTTTAGAATCTCAAACACCACGGCCCGTAGGTCGTCCACCGGCTGTGTCAGGAAACAAACTCAGGTCAGAATTCTCAGATCCCTTCCCATGGTTCAAAAAAAACAAAAACTAACAAACAAAGGCGAGAGAACAAAAAATTACACAATACATTTCAGGGTCAGGAGAAGGGTACGGCTCACTGTGGACTAAGATGACAGTGCATCTACCCCATTATATCAGGGAAACAGGTATGGACTTCTTCCATGAATATGCATACCAGGGGGTATACGACAAAGCAGGATTACTCAGTTAGCTGGATAACTGCACCGAGTAAAACAAGGAACAGCTCTTTTTTTTTTTTACTTCAGTTCATGTTCCAGATTCGGGAGGGTTCCGCGTTTTGCAGTTATTCAGCTAACCCAGTAATCCGGCTTTGTAGTAAAACTATACCCCCCCAGCCCCCAGGTATTCCACTGCATCTGTAGGTTGTTCATTTAGATGCTTATAGAAGAAAGCGGACTCAAGTGGGTGTGAGCGATGTAATTAGTACAGCTTATGAGCTTCATGTTTCAGGTATGTGCTGTAAACCATTCATGAGGTCAGAAACAAAACCTTTCATTTTGTTTAGTGGAATTTACCCTTAAAGTCAACTGTAAGCGATACATGTTTGTGCTTTGCCGTTTTCATGATACTAAAGTTATATACACCACACAAAAACAGCCAATTAGACGAGGGCTGGTTTGAAAAAAGCAATGAAAGCCTAGTATTACGTGCTGAAATTTACCCATGGATAGGTAGCATGCTCAAACAAGTTTGATCAGCTGGTTAGCTAACTTAACATCAAGTACTTCCGCCCAACTCCGTGCTGATTGATTGCCGTATGGCTGCGTTCTTACACTAAAGTATTCTCACAAACATCGATTTACCTCCAGCACCACTCGTACAGCCTCCTCAAACATTGATTTACCTCCAGCACCACTCGTACAGCCTCCTCAAACATTGATTTACCTCCAGCACCACTCGTACAGCCTCCTCAAACATTGATTTACCGCCAGCACCACTCATACAGCCTCCTCAAACATTGATTTACCGCCAGCACCACTCATACAGCCTCCTCAAACATTGATTTACCTCCAGCACCACTCGTACAGCCTCCTCAAACATTGATTTACCTCCAGCACCACTCGTACAGCCTCCTCAAACATTGATTTACCTCCAGCACCACTCGTACAGCCTCCTCAAACATTGGGAGAACCTCCAGGTTACCCTCGCTCTCCATCAGTCGTGCCTGGCAGATCCAGTACTTGGCAAACTTCTGAGCCATGGGCACTCGAGACAGCACTTCCATTACCTGCCCTGAAGGGCAACCCTATGGGACACACATACAAGCGAGCGAGCGAGCGAGCGAGCGAGCACACACACACACACACACACACACACACACACACACACACACACACACACACACACACACACACACACACACACACACACACACACACACACACACACACTCACACACACACACACACACACACACACACACACACACGCAGGCACGAGTGAGCACACACACACACACACACACAAATGTGCAAGTACACACAAACATACACACACAAAAACAACTTATTGAGCACATTTATATCTTGATAGACAACATGCCTTGATGTTTTACTACCATCATGAAGGTCCTTAATAGGAACGACTGAGTATTCTGTAGATGTCAAACACATTCCTCTCTCCAATGATGACAACACGAGGCAGAGCTCCATTTTAATAAACAATACATGTACACAGGGAGTACTGAAAGCTAAATGGATGCCGTTACCTCCTGGAGCAGCTTAATGCAGTCGGTCAGTGAACGGTCGATGTTGTAGACCAGGCTTTGGGCCTCGTCCTCCTCCTCCATGGCGGTCCAGTAGTGGTTGGGGACAATGGTCGTCTTCTTCGCGCATTGCCGTGCAGGCATCGGTGGCCGCTTGTATGAAATGCCCTTAGCCTGGCGCCATTCCTGCAGCTTCTGTCTGTAAGTGTGTGACACAAGTTAAAATGCTGAAAATGATCAACTGTATAAAAAATAAATAAATAAAACAGTTTAGGGTCCAATTATTTTTTTAAAATCTTTTATTTATTTATTACATAGCAGCTCTTTTTGACCAAAAAATTTACATAGCAGCTCTTTTTGACCAGGTCATGACTTTCTACGGAAACTCCTATTTTCTTTCCCTGCACAGTAATGGCGGTATAATAGGGATTATGTACACCCACCGAAACCTTTCCCTCTTAACCCAGTGAAGAGCTTGATCTACAGGTCAGCTTCTTAGTACTGTCACGACATCAGAATCATTGGCTGTTTTCGTTCAATATGTCTGCTGGTGAACTCACATCCTCTCCTCCTGTGCTGCAGTCAGCTTCTCCTTGTCCCTTGGTGGGGCGGTGCCAATGATTCCAGGGGTCTTCAGGTCTTCGGGCCTGAGTGGCTGGGAGGTGTGTCTGGTGGTGCGGGGAACAGTGGAGGGAGCTGTGCTGATCCTTCCCAAGGCTCTCTGGAGCTCCTCATGCTGTAATTCAGTAAAGGCGACCCTGCCGGACGGCACCGGTGTGGGACTTTTCGGGATTGTCGCGATGCAGGCGGCGCCTTTGCTCTCTCCCTCCGCCCCGCTCACAGCCGACCGGCTGCCCTTCCGCCTCATTTCGGTCAGAGTCTGTCGCACCGCTCTCTGCAGCGCTCTGGCTTGCTGCCCCTCTCCGGCATCGACCGTGCGGGAGGCTGAGGCCATGGAGCGACACCCTGTCCGACTCCACTGGGAGGCGACTCCTTTTGGGTTCGGCCTTGCAGGCTGGGTCTGCCTGATGAGAGCTGACGGTCGGGCCGGACCTCGGGTGGCTTTAGCTTGAGGTTCATTCAGAGAAACCTTAAATGTCTTGGCGAGAGCTTGTCCGTGCTCCACACGCGTGGTGTTGGTCACAGGTTTAGACCCAGTGCTGCGTAAAGCAGGTCGGCCCTTACCCATCTGCACTGCACCCATCTTTTGAAAGGCACTGCAGTGTGACTTGGTCCCGGTGGTGCCCAGAGGAGATCTTTTCTTAGAGGTTGTCTGGATGGGGTTGTTGGGGGCTTTTGGGGCAGGCGCATGTACACTGGGGCGTGCTCTGGCTGAAGGGGCTTTACCGGGGCCTGGTTTGGAAGAGGCGGCTACGCCACGGCCTGTTCTGGTCAGAGCGATCGTGTCACAACGCATTTTAAACTGGAACCTGGTGCTAGGGTGCGTTCTGACAGGTACTGCTGTGTTAGAGCGTGCTTTCGTCTGGGTGCTGGTGCCAGGGAGTGTTCTAACAGGTACTGCTGTGTTAGAGCGTGCTTTTGTCTGGGCGCTGGTGCTAGGGTGCGTTCTGACAGGTACTGCTGTGTTAGAGCGTGCTTTCGTCTGGGCGCTGGTGCCAGGGAGTGTTCTAACAGGTACTGCTGTGTTAGAGCGTGCTTTCGTCTGGGCGCTGGTGCTAGGGTGCGTTCTGACAAGTACTGCTGTGTCAGAGCATACTTTTGTCTGGGCACTGGTGCCAGGGAGTGTTCTGACAGGTACTGCTGTGTTAGAGCGTGCTTTCATCTGGGCGCTGGTGCTAGGGTGCGTTCTGACAAGTACTGCTGTGTCAGAGCATACTTTTGTCTGGGCGCTGGTGCCAGGGAGTGTTCTGGCAGAATGTAATCTAAGCTGGGTGGTGGCACTGGGGTGTGTCCTTGTTTGGGTTGTTGCGCTGGGGCCTGTTTTAGCTACAGCAGACGTTATAGGTGCAGTTCTGGCAGCAGCGGCAGCTGGACTGGTCCGTGGTCTACTCTGGGGCTCTGTGGCAGTTTTCCCTGTTGTGGCTGCTTTGGAACCATTTCTGGACAACACCACAGTTTTAGAGCCGGTTCTGACCAGGCCAGTTAAGATGCGGCCTTTACTGGCAGTGATAGGCGCAGCCAGGCCTGAAGCAGCACCGTGGGGCTGTGGTTTAGCTCGGGTGGTTGTAACAGGGCACGTGGAACCAGGAGCAGGTAAGCGGGAACACTCTGTGGCACGTGTGGCGTTGACGTTGGCAGAAGAGAATTGATGAGCAGTTTGAAAAGGCGCTCTGGTCGTTCCAGCTAAAGGCTGGCGCTCCTTCTCAGCCAATCGCAACCTTGGAGGTCCTGTTCCCTGGTTCTCTTTTCCCTCGTCAGACTGCAATGCACAATGACATCACATCACTCTACAGCATGGGTGCCAAAATTACAATATAGGAAAGTCGTTGAGATAATTTTATGTAATCTGTGTGAAAAGTCTTGATCTGAAAAAGATAAAGTTCAGTATAATAGACCAATGAGCTTTCACTACAGGCTAATGGTGAACTCACCTCACACATGTGCAGGTACAGAAACTTGACTATCAAACAAAAAATAAAAATAAAATAATGAATCTGTACTTACATTGCAAGTTTTTGAACATCTTCCTTCAGCGCTTTTGTGCTTAGTGGAGTCATCTCGTAGGTAAGGTCTGGGGAGATATGCGAGGTATGAGAGTCAAAACTAATGTTAAGAATGAATATCAAATTACAATGTGTTTTAGCAGGATGTGTGAACCACACTGGCAAACCTCATAGCATCACTAACAATGATGGCACTTCGCGTAAATGAATAGAGTCATTAGAGATTGAGGCATTCCATAATGAGCGGTTACCTAATGCAGGGTTTGCTTCCACCACAGTGGACTGCAATGGAACATTTATCAGAAATTGTGTAGTTGTAAAACACTTTAATAATAGGGTTCAGACACCCTGAACTTCAACGGTCCTGAAAGAATAGCCTATTGTCTGGATGTGTTCAGGCTAAAAGCTTGGCAACAGAAAAGGATGTGTAACAATAGAATAAAAAACAAGGTCCCAGCAACGGGGTTTGGCCACGTTTAGCTTATCCTGCTTACTTTGAGTTAGGAGGTCTCAGCTTGCCTTTTGCTGCAAGATACTCCATTAACTTCTGCTTGCGCAGTTCTTTAGGACAAAGAGGGGGAAGAAACATGTTAGCTGTAGAACACAGAAGTTTAAAGGTGTAAAGGTTTATTAACAGACATGACAGAAGACTGCAACAAGATTCAACTGACAGATCAGTAGACAACAAACTGCTGGAAAACGGGAACAACCAATACAATTCCAATACAAATCTGTCAATTCAGAATTGTCTAACGATAACACTTATAAATGCTTCTAAGCTATTCTCAAAGCATTACATATTATGTTTACAGTCTAACATATAACGTTAGCTAGATCTGTACGTTAGACTACCTTTGCACTGGTGATGGCAACAAATACAAATAAACAGCAGTTTAAGCTTGCTGTGAGTGAACATCACTTGGTGTTGACAAGCAAGCTTGTGTAGCGTTATTATTTATGGACTTAATTTTATGTCATCCACCGTTATCTTATCTTGAAAATTCTGCTAAAACGTTTTAGCGTTAAAGTTTGACATGACATTAGCTCGACATGATAACGTACAATGTGCACTCTTCATCTAACATTAACTTAAACGATAAAACTATGGACGGAATAAAAAGGCTTTCACTGCATATCAAGCACAAGTTTCCCAAACAAGATAACGTTATCGGATAGCTAGCTAACGTTATGTCCTCTGCAATGCATGATATGCGAGCTAACGTTAGTTAGTTTGCTATAACCTAGGATGCTAATGCTAGCTACATTTGTTATATTTTAACCATAACACTACGGGACTGTTGACAAACCAGCGGAAAATATGATTGTCTCGCACAGACTTTAGCTAACCCATATAGCTACGGAGCTAGCTAACGCTAACGTTAACTGGCATGCCAGTTAGCCGCTATCGTTGCATTGGAATAAACAAAATTGCAGAAATACCTAGTCGAGAAAGTTTTCGAACGGCATCATCCTCATCCATCATGGTCGAAATTCAGAATATAGCTGTCAGATTTTTTTTAATCAATATGATATCAAAATGTAAGTACTTTTGTCTAGCTAATGTTTGCTAACTTTCCACCAGTAGATAGCTAGGTGTTTACGGTTATTTTCTCAGCAAGAATCGTAGTTCGAAATTGCCGCAATAGGCAACGCCCCCTTTATTTTATTGGCTATTTTGAAAATTTGAACGAAACATTTGGTTACGTCACTAAGCGTTGGCTTTCTGAACTTCAGGTTACTTTGTAACGACGGCGATTTTAATCGATTTTAATTAAATTGCCCTTTTTTTTTACAACTTGCATTTTTTAACAATTATTTTGGTCCCAGTTTTAAGTAAACGCCGATAGCCTTCATGCAGGTAACTACAGTAGCATAAATTATAATAACTACAGTGTTCATTGCATATAATGTAATGTAAACATAGGAATGTAACCTATGGCAGTTTCGTAACCCTTTTGCTAGAGCGCAATTTAGAAATATCTTTTGCATTACTGTCATTCAACAGAAGCTCTTATCCAGAGCAACTTACAGACCTTTTATATAGTATCCATTTATACAGCTGGAGATATATTGAAGCAATTCAGGTTAAATACCATGCTCATGGGTACAATTGCACTGCAGTGTCCTACCTCTGAATCAAACCATTTAGGGTTGCACAACCAGTTCCCTAACCACTATACTACACTGCCATCCTAATCATATGTCTAGGATTTTAATCATATTATAAATATTGTTAATAAGTCATGTTATATACAAACCCCAATTCCAAAAAAGTTGGGACAATATGTAAAATGCACATAAAAGCAGAAAGCAGTGATTTGTAAATTCTCTTTTACATACCCTATATTTAATTGCAAACAGTACAAAGAAAAGATATTTAATGTTTTACCTTATCGTTTTTTATTTATTTTTGTAAATATACGCTAATTCCGAATTTTATGCCTGCAACACGTTCCAAAGAAGAAGGGACAGGGGCAAAAAAAAGACGGAAGTTCAAAAAACACCTTTTTGGGACATTCCACAGGTAAACAGGTGATGCTATCATGGGTATAAAAGGATATCAAAAGACTCTTGATATTGTATTTTCAGGTACTCTTACAAGCAATACTATAACCTCTCTGCATTTGAATGGATCTTTATGGGAATTGGGGGGTGGGACTAGATTAAGCTGTAAATTACACGGGAATAGTATGGAACCCATGGTTGGCTAAATGGCAGTAAGTCATCAAGGGTCAACGGTATCAAACGAGCCTCAAACCATCACTCTGCTGCCAGATATGCAGTCAGATATGGATGGATCACTTGAAGGGTTGTTTCTCCTGACTTATTTTTCCATAGAGTTCAATAGGAAAATAAGTCAGCAGAAGCAACCGTTAAAGTGATCCATCCATACCTACTGCATATCTGGCAGAGTGATTTCAAATTTTAATGTCCAAAAACGTTTTTTGGAACGTTTTGCAGGCATCAAATCAAATATTTACAAAAATCTATAAATGTAAACCCCCCCCCCCCTTCACCGAAGGGACTTTTCACCCATCATTAACTATAGCTACAAGAGTCTCATAAAAAAAATTAATGACCTCTCCTTGAACCCTAAATCTGGTCAGATTTTATTCTTGGTATGTAGGCTACAGTACACATCAATGGTGCATTACATGCATTATGTTTATATGCACAGAATTGTTTTCATCGAAGCAAGTTTCAAACAGTTATTAAAAAATAAGCACAGAATGCAGTCAGATATTGTCAACTTGATTCTGCAACTCAAAAATTCTCAAGATGTATGTAAAATCATAATATTTACACAGTTTTATTATAAAAAATGATCTGATGAAATAAAATCTAAGACTCTGGTGAATAGAAGAACCTTTAATTAGCTTTATTCACTCTATTTCAGGAGTATTGTCCAGAATTATAATTGTCCCTAACATCAGTCAGTCATGGAAAGCACAACCGAAGATAACAACCTTGGGAACAAGAAGTCACAAGATCGAGGGTACGTTCATTTACACCCCTCTATTCTTCCACATTCTGTTGCCTGTGTTTCTCATTATTTGATCTTTGTTCTAGTGATACTTGCATTTACAAAGAGTTTGAGATAATTTAAAAATAGCTTTTCATGTGACATTAGCATGAAAAGCGAGTTGCAATAATAACAGTCACTTGACGTAAAAAATCTCCAGCGGTGGCAAATCCAGGTTCAGAAAGTAGAAGTCCTCCCCAGTATTTTGTTCCAATCACCTGGATTTGCTAATTACCACAATTTTTCAGCCAGGAGGTATAACTAATTAGTGAAATCAGCTGGCTGAGTTCATGGGCAGAAGAAACACATGGGACACACTTTCTGACCCCTGGACTTTAAACCTCTGAAAATCTCATACACATCATTATATAGTTTCACAAGTTTGCTGTTACCCTCTGGGCCCTTATGCCCCCTCCCCCCCCCCTCCACCCCCCTCCTCCCTCCCTCCCACCCTCCCATTTCTCTCCCCAATTTGGCATGCCCAATAGCATACATGCTCTCATGTGATCAGCCTCCACAGCCGATCCAGGAAAAGTGCAGACATGTAGACTCTCCTCCAAAGTATGTGATGTTGCCAGCTGCTTCTTTTCACACCACAGTCCACAAGCCAAACTTGCACAGACAGGAGTTGGAGGAAGATATTTCATATCGACAGCCTCATAACAAAAGTGTCTAAGTCATTTTTTGTAGTTTTGAGAAAAAGGCAAAAAACTGCTGCAATTCTACGTCAATGAGGATTTAGGCAGAATAGCATGAAGTGGTTCAGGAAGTGCACAGCGACCTGCAGTGACTTGAGCATTTTTACACTGTTGACGAATGATAAATCAAGTGATTTAGGCAGAAAATCTCAAAATGTCCAAAAAATGACTTAGGCACTTTTGTTATGAGGCTGTCGATATGCAGCATAGCAAGCAGACCACGAGCACCCGATCTACCAATGGAGAGCAATGAGACTCAGACACTGGTTGACTGAACCCTCCCTAGCCCTGCATTTTAATCACTTTTGGTCTTTTCTTATTCCTATTTAGGTTAAACCCTGACAGAGACAAAGAGAAACATGATGCAGAGCAGGTATGGGATGGATAGTATAGGCAGTATTGATAGTAATTCATGTGACCATCAACAACGCTGGAAATTAAACTGATGGAGTGACAATAACCCCTTGTGTTTCCTCTGGGCAGCAAGGCGCTTGCACTGAGTTGGCGAAAAACGGCGAGCTCGCAGAGCAGGCGGAGAATAGGGGGAAATGCCCCATAGAGGCCAAAAACAAAGACAAGCACCGGAGCCTCCTTGAAGCAGTGTTCCATGATCCAAATTTTAAAGTTCATGAAAGTCAGTACTTGCCTCCCCAACCCTTACCAGAATCCCATTATGAATGTGTTTCTTTCACTTCCTGGAAGCGTAAACCATGAAAGTGCTAACAACTTTTATTTCTCTCTCTGTCTCACTCACTCACTCACTCACTCACTCACTCACTCTCTCTCTTCTCTCTCTCTCACACTGACTCTCTCTCTCTCTCTCTCTCTCTCGACTCCCTGCACCTCTTGCAGGCTTAAATATGGCAAAGTTCCGAGAGGTTATGAGAAATATTGGGGTCAATGCGAACGATGAGGATCTTAACATTATGTTCATGAAGGTAGACGCCAACTGTGACGGTAAAGTTTTTTGGGTAAGTTTGCTTTTTCCCCATGCATTTTATAATTTAATTGAACTCATTCTTTGCTTGCTTCTTTAAAATCACTTACTCATGCACTAATTCTTGGGGAACTAATTTGCGGCCTTGCAGAAACATGGTGTTTTTAGTCTTTATTTCACTTTAGCAGTGATTGGCTATCTGGGATTGTACCTTTCCCCTCCTTGCTCAGTTAATTCAGAAATTTAGAATTCTCCAAAGCCTTATTATAATGTTGTAGCTATATTCGAGCTGTGCATACAATTCATTAATGGCAGCATTTCCCGCCTTTGAACATCTTACACACAAAGTATGTCATAATAAAAATGTATAATTAAAATGTGAGAATTGATTTCTATATTGCACCAACTATATCCGTGTGCAGGAGGAGTTCAAGATGTACTTACTGCTGGAGAATGAAGCAAGAGACTCCATGCATAAGTCTCTCCGACGCCTCTATTTTCCAGAACATATAAAGATCCTGCGAGAGTCTATGCAAAGGTAACCTGGAACCCAGACTTCATTCCATACTGCTAGCAAGTTAGCAATGACTTAAGACTCTGTAATGGGTCCTTTGAAAATGTATGGTTCCTTACATAATTTATTTACTTATCCATACAGATCCACTTATCCCGAGCGACTTTACATTTTCAGCATGCTACACATTGATGCAGCTAGTTGTTTACTGAAAGAATTCTAGTAAAGTACCTGTGCAAAAAGCGCAACAGAAATTCCCCACCTGTTATTTGAACCTGCAACCTCTTCAATTACAAGCTATATCCCTTTAACCATTGCATTGCGCTTCCTTTCACCTCCTGAGTGTATGTGCCCTGTTCCATACAGGTCCAATAGCAAGGCTGTGGTTGGGCTACAGTTCTACTCCTTCAAGCATCCACAGGCACAGGAGGAACAGGTTGCTGCGGGTGGGTGGGGCGATGACATGTGCAAGACACGCATCGAGCCAGGCCAGTACATGTCCATCACTCAGGACGGCAAACTCAGCTACTGGACTGAGAACCTGAAGCATTTGTATACTTTGAAGGTGAGTGGTGGGCACAGGTTGGTTACAGGTAATATGGCCGAAGCCCAAGGAAGGACTTGGTGTGTCACTCAGTGATTAACGGGTGCACTGACTGGTACTTAGAGGATAGAAGAAATAGACAGAAGACAAGGGGCTACAGCATGGTGCGTAATTATTTGGGCACTGGACCCTCATTGTCCCCTAAAGACACACCTCTTTAAGCACCACTGCATTACACTTGCACTCTATGTTTTCAGCTATTGATTTTTTGTTTAATCCATTAAAATTAATTAGACATATGTACTGTATCTGTCTATTAATTAAACAATATTGTCCTTTAAGTAAATGTTTTTGTTCATTATTTGTTGTTCCTTTTGTTGGTGTTTAATTTCATAGACCTGTTTTTATGGGCCACGGTTTTTTGTAAACTAGTTCTCTGCGTTTTTCTGTTGGGGGAAATTCAGCTTGAGTTTTATTCCGTATATATTTACCTTGATCCCTCTGTTTGTTATGACTACGCTATTGTAATTCTCATAATTCCTCCTCAACATGGCAGCTTGATGATCTGAAGCAAGCCCACGCCGTACTGTACCAGAAAATCTGGGTGACGCACATGATTTGCATGAGAAACATTGACCTGTTGGCCATCTCCTCCACCAGCAACCATTTAGGTGTGTGTGTCGCTCTAGTCTACATCATTATGCCTTCTCCTGCTACCTCATGGTGAAGGAATTCATCTGTTCATATAATTTTGTCTTGATGTACTGGCATCTCTCAAGCACTTAATGCACGCCATCTGGATACAATATATAACTGTATTTCAAGCCTGCATCACGCTGTCCTTTACTCCAGTATGATGCAGTGTATTTTCCCAATTGTTTTGTGCACTGAAAAACTTGTTCTGTTGGCACAGCGACGCAGATGAAGAGCAAATGTTCTGACATACTGAGCTACCTGCTCAGGATAAGCTACCACTAGTTCAAAATGTCAGAGTAGATTGTAGGAAGCAAGCTTTCACAAAGTTTTTGTTAAAATGGCTATACTTCGTTTCGAAAGAATATGACATTAGTCTTTTGTCCATGTCAGTGGAGAAATAATATCAATAGCTTGTAGAAAAAAGCAAACATGGAAAACCGAACATCGGCAACTTTAGGTTGATAGCTCAAAATTATGGGCGGACGTAACAGATTCTTTGAAAATACTTTTGGACTACGGCAGTGCTCTATTATCATTTATAATATACACAGTTTTTTTTGTTTGTTTTTTGGGGGGGGGGGGGGGGTGGCCTTATGGCCCTGTGGCCAGTACGCGGCTGCTTATGTCCCTTCTAGGCTGGGCTGGCTCTGAGCACAATTATGTATGTGCATGACCCCTTGAACTTTGACCTTTGTATGATTACCAACAGAATTCTATGACATTAGTGCCAGGAAGTGTACCATTGCATTCACTCTGACCGGGGTGGAGCCTGTGACTGTCATGGATTACTGGTAAGGCCTCTGCTGGAGTTTTACTGCTTCTTTAAGTTTCTTCACAGTAGCTTTTATTTTTCTGCTTCTATCCTTTTGAAAGGGACATCTTAACTGTTCAATAAACACTATCTGAAAATGAACAATACCAAATCCTCATGTAGTGGGCAGACTTTGTTGCTTTCAGGATAAAAAAAAAAAAACAGGAACTAAAAATAAAATAGGCATAGCATCATACTATTTCTTTTCTTTGGTTATTTTTTTATAACTATTAAAGAATGATGATTCTGATTGTACAGTGTCCTCTTTTTTCATCAGAAAGAGCAGTGCTTTACATGTGCGCCCGCACTGAGCTGTGTGCTTCTGGGCTGTGCTCTAACAGGTCAGACGGTAAAAGAGCTGTGTTCTCCATCGGAGACGTGAGCGGCTGTGTGACCATCTTCACGTCCCGTGACGTGGGGCAGAATGGCATCTTCAACAGACGTACCTCTAAGACCGGTACTGTTCCCTAGGTCTCGTAAAAGGGGCGAGGATGGGGTGCTCATGTGCCCCTTTTCAGGTTCTCTCCTACCTTCTCTATTCACTCTTCTCATATCAGATGAAAAACAGTTACGTACCATATCACACTTGAAGAAGAGAAATGTAGGGATGCTTTTGCCAAGTGTCAGGTAGCAGAGCTCCGTAACACTAAAAGGAGATTCCAAGTTTTGAATGTCTGATCACTGCCAGGGTACATTATGCCTGTAAAACACTGAGAACTATATAAGCAAGAAATATGCTAATCAAACAGCTGATCGAATATGGTTCTTTGTTCTTTTTATTCCAGGGAGCAACTGTCACATAGCTATGGCAGACTTGCTGAAAACCAAATCTCACAATCACTTCTGCTTCAAAGTAGTAAGTAGCATGCCTTTCAATCAGTCAAAGCTTCTTAGAGACTAATTTTAACTGTATATTGTGAAGGTTATTTAATGACGGCATAATTGGGACTAGTTTTAATTGTATATTGTGAAGGTTATTTAATGACGGCATAATTGGGACTAGTTTTAATTGTATATTGTGAAGGTTATTTAATGACGGCATAATTGGGACTAGTTTTAATTGTATATTGTGAAGGTTATTTAATGACGGCATAATTGGGACTAGTTTTAATTGTATATTGTGAAGGTTATTTAATGATGGCATGATGGACTGTTCATCCTCAGGGAGCCAGATTATGTGTAATTTTTGTCTCTGCAAAAGTAGCCTGATACAAAAATGCTGCTGATGCTTTGTGACAGTTCTCATGTGACAGTTCTCAGCCTTTCGCAAGTTATTCAGCAAGGAGGCAAATGTTGTTTGGTTCAGTAAAGAATTCAACATCCTTTGTATGTTATTCAGTTACAAGCTAATAATAAGCCAATGCACACCTCTCCCTGACTGCTCTTTTCTTGTCTTTTGGTTTCACATCCTTTCTCTACTCTCATTCCGAATCTCTCACTCTAATTATCTAAATTGTTTGTCTTGTTACCCGTTTTGGTATCCTCCTTCGCTGTGTCCCCATGACTCTCGCCTTTACTGGGTGATTTAGGCTATTCTTGGAAGTACCTGCCAGCAAATCCGTTTCCTCGCAAAGCTGAACGTCATCGCTACCTGTGCTGCCTGCGACAAATCAGCAATGGTGTTGACCAGGGTCCCAGACTCACACAAGAGCGAAGTCCAGTGTGTTCTTTTATTTCACACGGTTCATTTCGTATTGTGCATGTATGCCATAAACTATATATTGTGCTTGTAGAGTCACTGGTCATGGAACCACTAGTTCATAGCCAGGGTTGTAGGCAGTGTTGCCATGCCTTTTCCCGCCCAATTGGGCTAGTTTGAAGATGAGCCCGTGGGTGAAAAGAAATCGAAGCCGTGGGTAGTGGTTTTTGGGCTACTTTTAAAATGCACCACAGACACAAAGTACAGTGCAAGAAAATAAGTATCTACCCATAAAATAGGATACATTAAAAAATGAATCCAGCCTCCATTCAGTTCATAGTGAAATATAGTGGAGGGTACTTATTCTGTGTGGTCCTCATTCATGTGTTCCCTCTTGTCATTCACAGCCACTCCATCTTTAAGCTTCCGAAGGGAATAATGTGCTTTGATTACTCCCCAGAGCTTAGCATTCTGGGTAAGATGCTGAAAGGAATACAATGGTTATGAAAACACTCTTTGTTATGACTGACAAGTGCAAAATTGCTAATTGAGCCAGCACTTCATGACAGTCATGATGCTAATGTCACAATTAGGGCTGTGTTTTATTACCGAACATTTATTTACAAAGCAGTGCCGTGCATGTGTGGGTGTGTGTGTGTCTGAGAATGTGTGTTCTGCAGTGACAGGCGGATCTGACAGGATTGTTAGGGTCTGGAACCCCTATGTGACAAAAAGGGCTTGTTCTCGAATGGAGGGCCACTTGTCTGTCATCACTGACATTGTGGTGAATGGCAGGGACAAGAAGGTCATTAGCATCTCCAAAGACAAGGTCAGATCCTCAGCGGGACTCCGTATGGTAAACCACAGCCTTTTTGTCTGTCTCTGAACGTTCATAGTTTATAGCAACTAGCTCATTGGCTTTGTGATTGACACTGACATTGACACTATCCACAGTTAGTATTGGAGACTGTGGAGGTTAATCTGGTGCAATACTTGTAAAATTGTAAAAAAAAAAAAAAAAACTTGTAAATTAAAAACTAAATGAAGGCACAGAAGCTTCTCCACCCAGTCTCATCCTGTGTGGATGAAGTATGGTTTAACAGTTATGTAGCTGTATTTAAGATTTTATATTTATAATGTTTGGTTCGAGTCTCAGTTGTACCCGTTAACAAGGTAGCAAACAAAGTGTACCTAGGTAAATTATTAATAGCTAAACATGTGGGATGAGCAAGTTGCTCTTGATAAGAGCCTTTATCAATATTCATATCAATATTCATACTATGGGTATATTTAGCAAATATTCATTAAAAATCATGTCAAAAATCACGTCAAAAAATGTAATTGAACAAAGTTGTTTTGAACCAGATTAGACACGGGGAGTACAAAGAGCTGATTGAGAACGTAAAAATGTAATTAAATTTTAAAACCTGCATGATACTGATGAGACATTGCAGCTTGTCGAATGTAGAGCTACTTTAGGAGCAGCCTGTGAGCCCTACCTCAGTATTCTAACTCTCAGACGGCACTGTTGCAAAACATGTTACCTTAACGTTTCCTTTATGTTGTCTCTGGGTTTAGAACCTGCGTGTTTGGGACCTCCAGGACTACACCTGTCTTCAAAAAATCCGCCCAAGTGAAATACCTATGGGCAGGCCCCCCCATCACCGCCGTCCACTACACCCGTGAAACCAACACCCTGGTGATCGCCACCAGCCTGGTTCGTCCGCCGTGTCCTTCTGTCCTCGCTCACTCACGCACTCTCACCACAACCCAAGCTGCTGCTGTTGTACATGTTTTATTTATTTATTATTTATACAGGGTAGGTTGACTGAGCAAGCATGCTCTTTTACAGCAACGCGTTGGGAATTATGTGAGCTGTTAGTGTTAAGATTGTTAAGTTGTTTCTACCACCCTCTCTTTCATCCTCCTTTGCTATTGAGCACCATACACTAGAATTCCACTGGGGACCCGCTCATTCCCATGTACTCCGGACTCCTTTTTGCTGTTCCCTCCTCTGCTTGCTTACATGTAACATCTTATCATGTCACATTGTTGGACTGTATATACCACACATTAAGCCTGTGTCAGAGTAACTAATGTATGTGATTAATGTTGAGACACTGAAATATCCTCTATGTGCTCAGGCAGGGACAATGCTCAGTACAGTGCTGTGTGTGTGTTTGTGTGTGTGTGTGTGTGTGTGTGTGTGTTGTGTAGATGGGAGTTCTGCAGGGAGAGATGGAAGACCTGAACGCGCGTCTTAAGGAGAGTACACACAAAGACCCTGTGTGCGCTGCTCTCTATAACACTCACTTCAAACAGGTGAGCTGAACGCTGCTCTGAAAGCTTCAGTAAATCAATCAGGGGCTCTTTTCAGAGCTAGCCTCTTTAAACATTTAATTAAAAATGGGTGAGTCAGGTACATACTCTCAAAATTGAAGCATAATATCTAATATGATAGACGATGGGGTTAATGAATTACGGTAGACCCTAAACGGAAAGCGGAAGTTGGGCTACCCTCATTGGGATGAGCGAATAGAAATGAGTCACCTCTCCCACCTCCACCCAGGTGGTGAGCGGGTGCTACAGTGGCGTGGTCTGCGTGTGGGACATCCTGACAGGCGATAAGGCCATGGAGTTCCACACGTCCTCCAGCCGGGACATGGAGTTGACCGCCATGGCGTTTGACGTGCCGCAGCGTCGACTCCTGACGGGTTCCAACGACGGGATGGTGCGTCTCTGGAACTTCAACAATGGGGTGCTGCTCATGAAGCTTCCCGTGCTGGACAAAAACGAGGTACCGAAGTCCGAACACGATCCCAGGCCTTATTTGCAGGTGGTCTTGTGGAAGGGTGCGGTTTAAAACTGCCATTTGTCGACTGTAAAATGTACCATTGTACCTGTTCTTCTCTGCATTTGCTCACATTACTTTGTCTCGTGCTGTTCTTTAGGTCTATTTTGTTCTCTTTGAAGTGTAAATTGTGATTTTTTTTCATAAGAAATGTGTATCTTGCCAACCCCAACACCGCAATATAGTTTCAAATAAGGCTGCAGTGTGTTCTGGTTCCAAGCCTTGGACATCATACTTGCTCCTACTGGGTTAAACAGTAGTCTACTGTACAGACTTTAATTGTAAATGCAAAAACATTCTTTCAAAAATTGGCTGACATTGGCGTGGTTTTGGCAGTACCTTGTTTGTGTAGACTAATTCAGAGTGATTTTCTTTGTTAAAAGTTAGCTGGCTTTGTAAAGCTCTTGGTTCTATGACATGTTGGATTACAGTTAGCACTGGTGTCTTTCATTAAGTGTTGCTTATTGATTGTACGGTTCTCAGGTGACCGGGATTCTTCACTTCAACAACAAGATCTACATGTCAGGCTGGAGCAAGCGGGTCATTTGCTACAAGCAAGTACAGTACACACCCTGCTAATGATGTGCAGGCTAATGCGGGCATAGCCCTGTACACACAATCACTCACACATACATACACACCTACGCCCCAGTGACCAACACCAGGGCTGCTGTTAGGGGGGACCTCGAGTAGGGTCGAGGGGGTGGGGGGGGCAATGATCTGTGACCCTGGGCACGTGAATAGGAATTTTAAGCATTTTAATCGCCATTGACCATTGTGATAATTTCTTATTTCACAAACTTTTTACCTCAACCCTCTTCCTTAAAAAGGAGCTCTGTTAATAGCATGGGTCATACAGAAAAGTACTATGTGTATGATTTGGAGCTGCCACCAACAAAAACCGCCATAATGACCCCCCCTTTCCCCCGGTGATGCAGGCACATCCAGAAGGAGGGTAGGACGGAGCACAACGCGTGGAGGTGCTATCACACCGAGGACATATATTCTATCAACACCTACGGCAGCAAGATACTGGTGACCGCCTCGCACAACGGTGACATCATCGTGTGGAACACCAGCACTGAAGAGCCCCTCTGCTGGTTCAACGCCAGCCAAGGCCCACGGCCCCTGCTTCTCGATTCCGTAAGAGAGCGTCTCAGCTTTTCACCACCTAATTTTTATCTGTTTATTTGACTGCAGATGTATGATGCTTATTCCACTGTGCAGCACCTTGGCCTGCTCATTTCCATGTATGAAAGGTGCTCTATTATATAAGGTATTTTTAATAGGAATAATAATTATAATAATAATTATTATTATTATTAATGACACTGTCCACCCATCTGCTAAACAGAATAAGCTATTGATATGTTCTTTCCACCATATGGGTTTAACGTTTTTATAAAGGAGTTAGATGCTTTTGATCAGCCATTTTGTAAATAGTCTGACTGTGAGTGCACAGTGGCACCAACATACAGCAGGACCCTCTGCTTTTTTCAGTGCTGCAAGTTTAACAGTTTAATTTCCTCCTGTCTGCTCTCCACCGGCTGATTCAGCTAAAGGACAAAGCTACTCAGCGGAGGCGGGGGGACCCCGAGGCAGCCCGCTGTGGGTTCCAGCAGCAGCCTGGCTGAGCAGGCGCAGGTAATGCACCCCTTCTAAAATAACACAACCCCCTGCTGGCGACACAGCACCAGCTCACAACACTCCCTCTGCTGTTTCAAATGGGTATTTGTCAAGTAGTCAAACACTGTAGTATTATTAGCTTTTACATTGTAATTACGTTCCTGGTGTTTTAGGCGCTCTATCTTCCTGTGACTTACACAACTGTTTTTTTTTTTTTAAACATTTTTAACATTTTTTACAAAGCATCCATTTATACAGCTGGACATACTGAAGCAATTCAGCTTGCTCAAGGGTACAATGGCAATTGTGTCCTACCTGGGAATTGAGCCTGCAAGATTTAGGTTACAAGCCCTGTCCTTTGCCTACACTGCTGCCATGTTTTAATTTGTTTTCTAATAAAAGGTACAGTTAGTAGGTAAGAAGTTAAAATGATCTATTGTATGCCTGCAGTTGGCTTAAAAGTAAAAAATATGCAGTGGCATAATACGGAAAACAGCATCATAATTACTTGAAGTTGACAGTTTAAATTAGAAATTGAATGTACATTAGCTTATGTCCAGACCGTAGTTTCATCATAAGTTTCTAGAACACAGAACACGTTTCCATTTGCTCACATGCAGTCGCAGAACTCACATCAGTGTTGTCCAGAGAGGCGCCTCAGTCAGCCTCAGGACCCACAATCCTTTAGGTGAGGTCACCATTGTACCCATGGTCCTGATCCTGAAGACCTCCCAGGATTTAGGAGACAATAGGAACCTTTAACAGCAGAGCGGCCCTTCCTCCCCCACCCCTCCTGCCTCACATCACAGCCAAATTATACACACTGTCCTAGCAATGATGCTGCATTCATGCGTGTATAGAAATCTAGACAGTTTGGTGTACTTATCCATTACATTGGGCAGCCATTTTTTCAGTCCTGCAACTTTATATTCCTAATTTCTGCTGTCCGTCCGCTGATTACGATGAAGGAAAGAGGTAGTCCACAGAGACAGGGGACCCCAAAGCGGTACGGTACCAGGTCCAGCAGCAGTCAGACTGAACAGATGCAGGTAAAGGTACTCCAGACACCCCTCCTAAAATAAGGCAGCCAGATGCTGCTGATACAACAACACTAACTCAGAAAAGGCCCTCTGCTGGTTCAAATTGCCATTTGTTTAAGCAGTCAAATACTGCAGTATTACTTCACAACATTTGTTTAATATACAGTACATACAGTGGCTAATGTCCATGGTCCCATCTATGGAGTAAAAAAAAAACATTAAAGGGATAGTTCGGAATTTTGGACATAATGTCTCAATTACGACGTACCCATGATGTAGTTGATTGATGGAAACCATTTTCAGCTAATTCCATGCTGTCCCTTCTTTTGGACATACACACGTTGCTAATGCTAGCGCAAATACGACGACAGTCTATCGGGGGAGCGGTACTTTACGTTACCTACGAATGTAGTGCGGGCACTGGTCGCCTACAACAACAAAGAAGAGTAACTAGTTGCAATGGCCACAGAGAATATTAGGTCAGCACAAAGTAAAGGATTCAACGATAGTTTGACTTAAAAAATTATGGTATAAACACTCAAAATAACCCTGATAGACTGTTGTCGTATTTTATTTGCTTTGGGTGCACTGTGGAGTGTTTAAGTGCAAATGGTAGTGGATGCCATAGAGTTGCGCTAGCATTAGCAACGTGTGTATGTCCAAAAGAAGGGACAGTATGGAATTAGCTGAAAATGGTTTCCATCAATCAACTACATCATGGGTAAGTCGTAATTGAGACATTATGTCCAAAATTCCAAACTATCCTTTTAAAGTAATGTGAGGGCATGAGGGCACAAATCTTAGTGAGACTAGTGAGTTTCCTCAAAATTGATGGCAGACTTACGTCTGCAAAACTAAATCATAACCAACATTATCTTCAAAAAATGTCAGAGATACAAACATACATGCTATATTGGCTTTGGAAAGATTGTAAAATAATAAGAACGCACATGTGTATTCCGTTATCTTACAAAAAACATATACTTTAGCCAGACAACTGGCTTGTCCAGTTAATGGATAATTACTAGCCAGCTAATGATCGTAAATGTTTTTAGAGTGACTTGCGTTCCTTTGGGACTCATTAGCCAAATAGCAGCCTCGCTAAAGGAATGAAAATAAGACTTGCCCTAAGTGCAGATGAGGAGGACTGTCTGACATTGAACATACAGGGATGAGGCCCCACCTCCAAATGTAAGGCTCAGACCCTGTCGACCTTCTTGTTGAACTCTGACCCTGATGACATCATACTAACGGTGCTGCAGGATGAGGGTGTGGACACCGAAGGGAGTGAAGGAGGCCAAGAGGAGGTGGAGGAGGCCACGCCCAATCTCCTGAGCCCCGAGGAGCTGGCCAAACCCTCCATGGCAGTGGAAAAGGTACGGGGGGTGTAGGCATCTCCCCTGCCCTGCTCACGTTCAGAGGCCGAAATGGGACTGGCATTAAAATGCCTAAAATTAACCCCTCTTTCAGCCTTTAGCACTTAAGATTCAGTACCGCTGGTGAGAAAACAGGTTTGTTGTGTAGCTGATTCTATGACATGCAAAGTGGATGCTCTGAGACTCCCCACTGCATGTGTTATGTTTGATAGGCTGCATGAAGCTGCTTCTGCACTGTTACTGCATGTGTCAAATGCCTTCACACTTTTTCTCACTTTAATTTGTGAATTATATTCAATATGCTATTGGCCCTGAGCTATTTCCCTTTTTACACGTTTTAATTATTTCCGGACACTTTAATGAGTAAAATTGCCCTTATTATAAAGACCTGGTTCCTGGTATCACAGTTGTTTTTTTAACTTTAGTTCACCAAGAAACCATGTGACAAACTGTCTAACCTTCTCTACCTATGATGCCGCACTTTCACCCCTCCACCGCCCCAGGCACTGTTTCTGGGCACACGAACCCCCAGCCCAGACACCGCCATCCTGCTCACCAGCACAGTGGATGGGTATGTGTACGCATGGTCCATCTCCGACCAGGGGGGGCTGCTGGCTAAGTTTAAACCCACCCAAGGAGAGGACTCCACCATCAGCGCCATGTCCACTGATCCCATGGATCAGATACTGCTCACAGGGGACAGTCACGGCTTCATCACGGTGAGCCTTCAAGGTGCTTTCAGTCCAGATCAGTGGGCTTTGGACTGTCTGGGTCTTTTCTCTCATAAACCAAATGGGATGCTGGCGTTGTGTCCTCATTGCTTCGCCAAACAAAAACTGCAAGGGACAGCATATGTATTTCTGATTATGGATGCACTCTTGCTATTGACATTGTATAGCTCAGGCAGCAAGAGGGACTGTGTGTGAGTGCTTGACACCAGAGGGCGATACAGACTTCCTTTTGAAGACCTTTTAGGTCAGACATTGATTCCTGAGAGAACCTGATGCAAGCAGTTCATTCCAACAGACCGAACCGGAGGGCTTGACTACAGTGTCGGTTTCCATCGAGTTGCTGATGGCCAAAGATCTTAAGACGCATGTCAAACAGTGTGTGCACTCTCTTCCACCAGCTGTGGAACATCGAGGACTACTGCTGCCGCATGGCTGGCGGAAAGGTGGTAACCAAGGACCCTGGGGGTGTGTCCAGCCTCTCCAATGAGTGCCAGGAGGAGGAGCGTAACATGATGATGAATGAGATGATGAAGGAGCAGGAGACAGAGGTGAAGAGTCCTCCTCTTACACTACAGAATATTACAACATATTTAACATATTAAGAGCAAGTCCTGAAATTCTGTAAACTTTTTAACCAGTTTGTATTTATGTTCTACTTTTTTTGTGCCAACTGTAAGCACTGAAAATACTGAAATGAACACTGAAAATAAAGATTGGACTCCAGTTGTATAATGATTTGCTGAGATGCAATTAATGAATAAACACATTATGGTTGTCCGTACCCAATTTCTTAGGTGTGGGATGGATTGAGAATCTCCGTCTCGCCCCCAAAGCTCCTTACCTCCTGGCAGTGTCACCTGAGGAGGATCATACACCTAGAGTATGTGCAGAACCTGGACCTCATCATCACGGCCAGCCTGGACTGCAACGTGCGCGTGTGGACCGTTTCTGGCAGTTACATAGGTTAGAATGGAGAACATAAAAGCTTGATCGCCTTTTCATAGTGTGCAAGTTAAACTGAGATGAAGTGGTGGCAGGTTGAGAGAACCAGTTTCGGAATTTTGCCAGGACCTCGGGTAGCCCCTACCTGATGATAAAGTACCCTCCGTTTTCAGGCACGTTTGGCCAGGTGCGTTGGCGTGTGGAAGACCCCAGCACCTTCCCCATGGAGCTGCCTGCAGACTTGAAGAGGCTGGGTGCCGTCCAGTCCAAGGAGCTGGACGAGGAGGAGCCGTGAGTCCTGAGACTGGGGGGTGGGGGGTGGGGGGTGGGGGGCGGCCTGTTGTTCCTAAACATAATGCATATGAACCAGATACATAAAGATTATTTCAGTCAGCAGAAGTACACAAATAGACTTCCAGGCCAGGAAGAAACAGCTGGACAGGGTTCCATTTCTTTTATTTTATTTTTTAAAATTGCCAAGTGTTTCCCTATCTTAGCTAAAAACCAAATACTGTCCCCTTTTTTTTAATGCTGTTTGTGTCTCTGCTCCAACGCTGAATGCTCAGTTATGAAGGTGCTCCAACTCCTGTAACTCCTGGGGCTCCTGCACCTCCTTCAACTCCTGCACCTCCTCCGGCTCCTGCTCCAGATAGCCAGTTGAGCAAGGACACTGACCTCAAATCCACGGATATGCTACCGGACCTGTGCATAACCCAGTACTGCAGCAAGAAGGTGGAGGAAACCTGGAGAGAGTGGCAGGAGAAGGGCAAGGTGAGCTGGGCGCGCATCTCGGCCACTCAGGAAGAGGGGAAAGTGGCGCTAATGTTAGAGTGCCTGGGAGCGAAGCACTGTTGTTTATACTTCCTGTACACATGCACCCATTTCACTGTGGAGATACAAATTTAATTAAATTTAATAGTCATAAACTTTATTCGTAGTGCACCTACAAGAAAAAAGAAGTACAAGGTACTTAACAGTGGTATAAAATCAAACAAAATACATACAAAAAACATACAAAATCAAATAATTGGATAAAAATAGGCAACATAACGTACGTCACCGCATTATTTAAAATAGACATAATAAAGATGTTGTTTCTTTTTTCCAGGAAAGCAAAATTCTGGGTCAAGCTTACAAGCCAAAAGTAACGCACCTCAGACTCCCCGGTCACCTTGACCTCCCGTCATCCAGTAGCTGCCACGAAGTGGTAAGTGTGTCATTTCCACACTATTCTGATGACATAATTTCCTGTACATTGCCGTTTCACACCCTGGCTGTGTTCGGAATCGCTCCCTATTCACTATATAGTGCACTATTTAGGGTATCGGCCATTTTGTAGGGTGTCCAAAATTCAAAATGTCAATTTGGCACCCTAAATAGTCCACTCAATATCCCCCACAATGCACCACAAAATGTAGGGTACAAACGATGTACACTACATGACCGGAGATTTTTTTTTTGTTAAGATGGCGATGGCTGAGCCTGCGCTCATCTACAAATGTAAATATAAATGCAAGTTTCATCTTGTAGCCTATATTAAATCAGTTTAATCGGTTTTATAACCGAAATATAAATAAACGCGGTAGATTAAATATATTACAAAGTGTTAGCTATTTTTTTAATTTAACAATTATTACTGTTTAATGGAAAATGCAACTTAATTAGCTAGCTAGCTACCTAGTTACCTAACTTACCTATCTACCTACAACGAGACAACAAAACTCTTGTTCAAAATTAAAAAAGATAACTTTTTTTACCGTTTCTTGCATGCTTTCTCACCAAGCCGGTGACCGCTGTCACGCAAGCGTTGTGCGTTGCTAAGTAACCTTTTCAGACTATGTAGTGTCCGAAATCACCTCCTTCTTTTCCACCAGTGAATCCCTATCTAGTGCCCTATGTAGATTCCCTAAGTAGTGTATAGGGAGGGAGTGAATAGGGAGCGATTCCGAACACAGCCCCTGTAATTTCCTGTACATTGTTGTTTCTGATTTCCTGTGAGGTGACCAAGGCTGTCCATTTGGGTACCTTTAACGCAACCGCACTGGGAGCGCTACCTTACTTTATTCATTAAAGATTGAAGATCATGTCACCATATGAGCAGGCAGGATAAAATGGCGTTGCGGAGGGCCTTACACAGGCCTTTACCTCACGCGCGTTTGCGTTTGTGCTGCAGACGAGGATCAGCAAGTTCCTCCCCTGCTCCCCGCTGCTGCCCGTCCCCGTGGTCTCCATGCCTGATACTCTGAAGAAGCAGCAGAAGAGCCAGGAGCACAGCGATGCTCTGAGCAAACAGAAGCATCGGAAGAAGCCTTGCCCCACCAAGCAGCAGCCCAAGGACAATGGCCACGCGTAGACCTCTCGCTCACTACATCTCTCTTCAGCCCTTCCTTTAAAAAAAAAATTCACTCACATTTTCTCTTATTTTCCTGTAATTAATAATATAGTAAAATATTAAATTAAAATAACATTTGAAGTAACCGGTGTCCATTCCCCTGGAAAGTGAATTTAAAATGAGAAACTGCGAATAAACTGACAACAGTATAAAACACTCTTTACTCTGAAACAAAGACATGTATTAAACTCAAGGATTTCACAATAGATCGATGAACCGCTAAGGGCAGTTTTAACAACAATATCTCCAATTGCACACCTGCCAAATCCATCCTGCTGTTTACAAATTTGAATCATCCACTTGGACAATTAATTGTAGTTACATATCCTGTCCAGCAGATGGTGGGATTTATTGAAACCAGGATCTGGATCTTCAGTTTAATATTTGGACCAGAATAATCTAATCTTACTCTTTTTTTTTAAAGACCAGAAAATATTTGATAATCCCAGCAGAAATTACATTGGATTGCAATAATAATAATCCCATTACAAAGACAATTCTGATGCAGATTAAAAGTTTTGAAAAACAACCTCCAATACCATCAAGGAGGCCTGATTGACAACTGGCAAAGAACCCCATTGAAATAGTGAAAAAATGTAATATAAATATAATATGGTACACAGAACATGTAGGTAAAGTAAAAATATGAACACACAATTAGAAATCTTAAAATAATTTATTATTTAAAAAAGTTACACGTTACTACATTGCCCATCTGCAATGAATAACTCATTTTAAAGTGCTTGAATTACAGTTCATAATTCACAGGCAAGGAATCAATAAATAATATAAATAATATGCAATACAAATCATAAATAAAGTACATTATTGTGACAGGAACCATTTAGAATGTGCCACTGCCATAAGTTCTTGGAGTACAAGGAATGCAATTCTTTCACAAGGGTGGCGATGAAGACCACACATCACCACCTGGTGGCTGAACATGTTTTGAGACTGACTCAAAAAGTATTGATACATAAATGACTAATATAAATAACCCCCAACACCGTGGCTGTACTCGGTACATACAATGAGCGGTTTTGGGGTATTTTAGCCAGTGCTTGGTACGGTTCACAGCGTTTTGATGCTAAAGGTGGTGAAGCGGGCCGGGCTGGCCTCCTCACACATCTCCACAGGCATTTTATTCTCCACGGCCGTGCTAATGAACCAGCCGCGGAACTTGAGCGACTCCAGGCTGGTAGCGGCGAAGCCTTGCTCCCTCCTGAAGAACAGGAAACGCCCCATGTCTCCCTCTGCATTGATGCTTTTCAGCATCTTTCTGTCTTTAACCTCCTGAGAAAAGCACACAGAATCCACAACTGTGAGCACAGTCATCTACACATAAAGCCTCACAGGCCAGGCTTGTTCATCAACGAACGAGATTACTCAAAACTCATTGTAAAAATAATAATCATAATACTTCAACAGAGTTATTTCATTCTAAATCAAAGTTAAGGATAATGGATCATTTAATTGAGGACACTGTTGTCATAATAGGACATGAAAAGAATAATTCTACTACTATTCGACCACAGTCACTTGAATTAAGAGGGATTTCCGGCTCTGATACAGTGCTGCTTATGTGTGAACTGGTTAGTGTCAAAGGGTAGAGAACTGAGTGCCATCTCAATGGAGTGTAGTCAGATCAACATAGTACACAAGCCAGGCAGATTTACAATAATGACATCATCATAATAATTTTTTTTTTTTTAACACCATTCCTTACAAAATGTATTTACCTCCAGCTGTAAGATGGGGCTTCCGGCAGACTTTGAGCAGGACAGGTAGAGATTACGTCCTGCGATACTCAAAGCAACAGGTCGTCTCGCGCTGTCAGTGAAGGTGCGTGACACGTATGTCGCCAGGTCCAAATTTACTGCGAAGGCAGAGGGCAACACGTCCATCAATCCATAATCACCAGGGAAACATATTTCTGAGAGCATCCATCTACTATGAAGTGTTCAGTGTTAATTTAACTGAAAGCGTTCATACGAGTCCACAAGGTTCAAAAGTTTACCATATCAGTTACTTAACACTAACATTTTTCTGTGCACTAACTGCTGTAAAATGTTGCCGTTTACAAAATAAGGAACTCATAATTGGAGCCAAACTCTGGATGAATTTGCAGAGTGTGTGTGTGTGTGTCTGTCCCATGCCGTCAGGGAGTTCCATGCTGTGACTGGGCTTACCTTTGAGGTCTATGCTGCCACCCTGCAGTATCACCGCCTGCAGCTCTAACGGACTCTCCTTCAGCACCAAGCTCTTCTGATCGCGGTCACACACGCTGCACTGCTCGACCGTGGTGTTGCTGAACACACTGGGCTTGCTGTGTACAGTGTCCAGTACTTCTAGTGTATCGTGCTCTGCGAGGGAAGAGGCAGGGGCAAAGGCTGATTAGCAAAAGAAACCGTCCCACCTTCCCTTACAAAAAGCCAAAAGTTTAATTTTATTCAGTATACTTCAGTTTATAGTGTACTAATTAAAAAATAATAAACTATTAGTATACTTGTAAGTGTAGGCCTACTATTTTGATACTTATTGAGACGAAATTGGCCAACTCTTTAAATTCTTCAAAGTATACTTACTAGTATACTTTTATTCATTAAAAACATTTAAAGGTTGTATCAGCGATTTTGGGTGACGTCACTTCTGAAGCGAAATCCCAAACAAACAGAGCCAGCTCCAGCTCAGAGCCAATTATGTTATGTTTTAAAAAATAGTGTTCAAGCATCCAGAATTATAACCACGTTAATAACGTTTGTAAGAAACCAAACCGTTTGTAAATCCGTCAAGATTTCAGCGAGATAAGAGTATTAGCGTATTAGTATCACCCACCCCTTGTCGGTGATTGGTTGGAATACTGTTTATTTTGGTTTTGAGTGGTTGGTAGTACCATTTGTTTTTGTGTACGATCTCGGAGCATAGGCTGCCTACAGAGACGCGGTTTTTTGACGGCCTGCTTATGGGGCGGGCAGCTAGCGGATCGTGAGGAAAAATCAGATGAATGTGATCATTTATGTTTCGACCCAAAATCGCTGATACAACCTTTAATTCTTTAATTCATATACTTAGAAGTATAGTTTTATAACTGGAAAAGTAGGCCAGTTTAGTCTCAATAAGTAGTCTACTTACAAGTATACTAATAGTTTATCAAAATTAGTTAACTTCTATAACTGAACTAGTCTATACTTAATAAAAGTAAACTTAGTTTACTAGTTTTTTTTAAGTGATTGCAATTGGCTAATGCACTGCTTGGGGGTGATGACAGCCTAATGAAGGCTCTTGGATTTTACAGCACAGAGAGTGGCACGTGCAGCCTGTTTTATATCTCAGCCACACTGTAAACAGCAAGAGACAGCCAGCTGACGGAGAACATCAACGAGGGAATTCAGGTAAGCCTACCTTCAATCACATTCTCCAGCATGTTGTTGATCAGGTCGTCGTCACTGAACTCTGTGCCCAGTGGGGTGTGGCTGTGTTTCATTCTCTGCAGGGCAACGATAAGGTTGGCATCATGGCGCAAACTGTGCGGATGCTGGATTACCTCCAACTGTAGTCCTTTGTGGACAAAACTGTGGGTCTTTTCGAGGAAGGGAAAACAAAAGGATTACTCCACTGACAAGAACATTTATGATACGTGAATCCAGCCGTATTTCCAACATAGATGCTGCACATCAACACTAATAACTCCTAACACAGGCCAACAAACAATGTTTTTTTTTCTTAGTGTTTTTCTCCCTTGATGCTAAACAAAATGTTGCGGTTTGCCTCTTTTGATGACCATACTTAAACTTCAGATGGTTAAATTAGGGCTATTGTGTTTACTGGTTACTAATTAAAAAAATAAATAAAAACTTTAGTTAGCTTAGTTATATCTCACCTTTTCCAAATCGATGCAAACAGCCTTGAATTCCATGTTGCTGGTTTTGGTAAAGCTGCAAGAACAATAGAGAAATGTTTTAGTTCACGCCAGAATAAATTTAATAAACACGTTGGCAAAATATAGCCTCTGCTAACAAAACTATGACCGGTTTAAAATTAAGTAAAAACACTCGAAGCCATCAGTCACTTGCGTAAAAAAGACCCCATTGCCGAGTATACCTACTAGTATTCGTATAGAAAGGTGCTAATCGTCAACTTCGATGTAGATTAGTCGTGCCTGCTAAAGCAATCTGCCCAACGGATTTCTCACTCCGATATTTATTGAGTTTATAGCGCCCAGGGAAATCCCCCACGCGATTTCCCCTTGTGTGTCAACAATGTTTGGGCGTCAGACGTTAATTCTGCGACACAGTGACAATTTTATTCGTTTTGGCGACAAATCTGATTTAATTTACTTGTGTTCATTTGCAAATGCATGTTATCTCTTAGTCCCAGTTGAAAATATCGTCTCACAGTTCACTCACAGGAACCATTCGAATTGTCATTAGAATAATATTGTTCATTTAGAAAGCGCTTTCCCAAGTGCTCAAAGACGCCTCATAACAAAATCAAAAAAGATAAAAGACACAAAACATCAATAAAATCAAGCAAATGTGAGAAGAGCAAAAATGAGCACAACACAAGGACAATAGAACAAAGTAACTACAATATTAATAAAAGTAGTAGCCAAATTATATGTTGAATGCTATGTTGAAGTGAGTTTTGACAGTTTTTTTGAAAGTGGAGAGTGATGGGGGGAGTTTCTGATATTTTGGGGTAGAGTTCTAGAAGGATGGTGCTGCAATGGAGAAAGCCCTATCCACCCTAAGTCCGGTGCTTGGTCCTTACAGCTGTGATGAGGGGGTTTGAATCAGATGATCTGAGCCTGCGGGAGGGTGTATAGTGGTGGAGAAGGTTAGTGAGCTATGAAGGGCCCAAGTCATAGAGGCTTTATAGGTCATTTCAACTGATTTCTTAGCTAAATTGGGGAGCCAGTGGATGTTTTGAAGAAGAGGAGTGATGCTCTCATGAGTGGGTGTGGGCTGTGGGGGAGCAGATGAGCTGCACAGTTCTGGACAGAGGATGTGACATAAAAGGATAATATTTATAGTAGTGGAGTCTTAAGGTGATAAATTAGATAAATGAGGGTTTCTGCATGAATGCGAGTTTCAGGAGCTGAGCCAGGGAGTGGTGGACGTAGACGGGCAATGTTTTTAAGGTGAAAAAAGGTCATCGAATCTCACCGCAGTAGAGCACGCTAAGGTGGAAAATTACAATCTTAAGGCCAATTTTTCCATGTCAAACAAAAAAAAGCAAAACTCAAAAATGACTTCCTCAAATCTGAGTAGCCTACCATCTTGTCCCAATATGCCTGGATAGTGCCAGTCTGGCAAGGTATCAAGAAATAAAAGTAGCAGTAGCTTTAAGTGAAAATCAAACACGTGGAGAAACTGTAGATCATGATTGGGATAGCGGTCCTGGTCACAGTCATTGATATTGGCCGTGGTCAACAAGAAAGATTCATGCCCATGCCAAATCAGCCAAACATGCATCCACACCCTGGTCAGAAATGTTTTGATTGGGGCTCAAACTGCAGTGATAGAGACAGGTTGAGCACATTTGCTGCATTTATTCATGTGCTGCACAATCACCTCATATGTGCAAATGCTGAACAATGTTGTAACTGCAAAGTTAATAAATAGAAAGTAAAATGTTAATACAAAGTAACAGGTTGTAGAGTTTGTAAGAGTATAGTCATGCAGTTAAAAGCATTGGTTCACATCCAGTACTCATTACAAATTTGTTTTGGATAAATTCATGCAGAAATGTTTTATGATTTCTTAATCTTGTCCAAAATTTGCTAAATGAAAAAAAACCCTGTTAAATCAAAGGATTTGCCTCTGTTTCCACACTTCCCTTTTTAAACCAAAGAAAAAAAACTGCACACAAAAAGATTCCTTAAATATGCCTTAGCCATGATTTTTTTTAGGCTGAAGGAGAAACCACAAATGTTTCAGCGTCAAGCTTTCGTCAGTGTAACAATAAAGACAACGATAGGCCTCTTTGTAGAGATCAAACAACATTCAGCCGAATAAATGTTTCAGTTATATGACTAAATGTTTCAATTTCACAAGTCTTAAACAGACAGTTACAAATATGCCTAGTTCTAACAGAATGTCATTCATTTAAAGAGACATAATAAAAACTTTTCACATTTGCTTTTATTTCATCAATTTAATGGGATATAGCCCTAAAATAAAAAATGGACAGTTAAATAAATAAAGTAAATAAGGTTGCACATTGCTCATCTGATGACAATTAGTTGACTTAAATTCAAGTCTTAAAGAAAAGAAACACAGAATAGTTTTAACAATACCATTTGTGTAAAACAGACATTATATGTTTGTATCTGGCTTCTAGTTTTTCCTTGACTTATTACTGACAGGGATAGTTTGGAACATAAAAGGATCATTTTTATAGTAGTGGAGTCTCAAGGTGATAAATTAGATAAATGAGGGTTTCTGCATGAATGCGAGTTTCAGGAGCTGAGCCAGGGAGTGGTGGACGTAGACGGGCAATGTTTTTAAGGTGAAAAAAGGTCATCGAATCTCACCGCAGTAGAGCACGCTAAGGTGGAAAATTACAATCTTAAGGCCAATTTTTCCATGTGAAACAAAAAAAAGCAAAACTCAAAAATGACTTGGACATAATGTCTCAATTATGACTTACCCATGATGTAGTTGATTGATGGAAACCATTTTCAGCTAATTCGGCGGCAAATTCGACAAATTTCTTTGTCGGTATTTGTGTGAAATTAAAACATGTAGGCAATGGCACAGTTATTTATTGAATTTTTTTTTTACATTAATGCAACCATGCGATGTTAACCAGATGATATTCTGCGTTAAAACTTTTTTCTTTGCTTGACAAATTGCCATGGGATACCTGTTCCCACAACGTTAGCCATTGCCTAACTGCCATGGTGTCCAGTGACTGAATTGTTTAACTAACAAGCTACAAGTGAACAGTTAATATTGTAAACATCTTTGCCTTTACAATAAAAAAACATTATTGTATGAGAAAACCAGAACATGTGCACACTGTTTTAGTCCAAAATGAAATGACACTTTTTAGTACCAGGAGGGGATCAAACCCAGATCTATCACATCTCTCAGCATTGACACTTACCACTATACCAAAGCCTGTTGGTACAGTCACATGATATAGGCTATAGGCCATTTGTCAATGACATTTGTTTCCATACTGCGTGACGTTACCTGAAGTGGTGTCGTCTGACTTCCACCATTTTGCTGTATTACAAGTGAAACTTTGAACAGTTAGGCTAATATTGGAAACGTCTTTTGCCTTTGCAATAAAAATATGTTTGTTAATGTGAAAATAAGTCTAATAAATAAAAAGTATAACAGTTGTACATTGTTTTTGTCAAAAGTAAACTCACATCCTGTTGGGCTTGAAGCCCCAATCCTCTGTGTGAGAGACAGCAACTCTAATCAGTAGGCCACAGGAGCATCATGGAAAACACCACGCCATATAGCCGTTTTGTCAGTTATTCTGCGATGTCTCCACTTTAGTTTTAAGTGTTTTTATTGGTCGATAAGCTTGGGAGAGCAGGTATACGATGTTGTTATCCAATGGGGAGAATTATTCTTTGAGGGTACGGCAGAAAAAATGGGAAGAAGAAGAAGAAGCAGAAGGACAAAAAAAACGACAAAATAACCCAAGTTTGGAGTTTTATTATGTGGATGTGTGAAGAATGCTGTGTGGTTACATGAGGTCAGAACATACAGAAGGTAATGTTTTTAAGGGCTGAGGTCATTGTGGTTACTTCTGTAGGAAACCCTGAAAAGTGCCAAACTCTCTGTGCTGTATTGGTATGGGGCATGCCCCGCCAAGCCGTAACTTGGCGGATGGCATACCTGCCATCCCAATTATATAAATCATAGGTACTCACATTTTTAGATATGTGAGTACCTTTAGATATGTGAGTTTCCTTCGCTACTGTATAGTCTACTTGGTTAAAAATTCAATAAAAAAATAAATAAGCACATATTACAAAAATGACACAAATTATGGAAAGGTTTATCTACATTGTCATAAAAATATATTTCTCCTAATTTGGATCAAACAATGAATTGGTTCTGTTATGCTTTTTTGGGGAGTAGCCTATTTGTGAATTTTACACGTATTTCAGTTATTTCTCTATCTGGCATTTTTCTATGTTTACAGCAGTTAGATCTTCTCAGATGTCATTATAACAAGAGGAATCTCCAGGATTTCCGCTGCGTTGAAAGTACTCGCTTCCTCTTTCACCCGCATTTCTGGCAAATCCACTTAAGCGTGGAATGGGTGTGTTTCTGTGTGCAATGCCGAAATCCAGGTTAATACACCCAATGTTTATGCACATGTGCTGGAGTACAGAACATGTGCATAGGCCTATAACAAAAACTGATTGAAGAAGTCACTACATGTTGGCGTGTGGAAGACCCCAGCACCTTCCCCATGGAGCTGCCTGCAGACCTGAAGAGCTTGGGTATCGTCCAGACCAAGGAGCTGGACAAGGAGGAGCTGTGAGTCCTGAGACTGGGGGGTGGGGGGGGGGCCTGTTGTTCCTAAACATAATGCATATGAACCAGATACATAAAGATTATTTCAGTCAGCAGGAGTACACAAATAGACTTCCAGGCCAGGAAGAAACAGCTGGAGAGGGTTTCATTTCTTTTTTCTTTTTTTTTTAAAGTGCCAAGTGTTTCCCTTTCTTAGCTAAAAACCAAATGCTGTCCCCTTTTTTTAATACTGTTTGTGTCTCTGCTCCAACGCTGAATGTTCTTTTATGAAGGTGCTCCAACTCCTGCAAACCCCACGGCTTCTGCAACTCCTGGGGCTCCTGCAACTCTTGCACCTCCTCCGGCTCCTGCTCCAGATAGCTAGCTGAGCAAGGACACTGACCTCAAATCCGCGGATGTGCTACCGGACCAAGGTGAGCTGGGCAAGGTGAGCTGGGCGCGCATCTCGGCCACTCAGGAAGAGGGCAAAGTGGCGCTAATGCTAGAGTGCCTGGGAGCGAAGCACTGTTGTTTATACTTCCTGTACACATGCACCCATTTCACTGTGGCGATACTAATTTAATTAAATTTAATAGTAATAAACTTTATTCGTAGTGCACCTACAAGAAAAAAGAAGTAAAAGGTACATCACAGTGGTATAAAATCAAACAAAATACATGCAAAAAACATACAAAATCAAATAATTGGATAAAAATAGGCCACAAAAAGTGTAACGTACGTCACCGCATTATTAAAATAGACATAATAAAGATGTTCTGTTTCTTTTTTCCAGGAAAGCAAAATTCTGGGTCAAGCTTAGAAGCCAAAAGTAACACACCTCAGACTCCCCAGTACCTTGACCTCCCGTCGTCCAGTAGCTGCCACGAAGTGGTGTGTCATTTCCACGCTATTCTGATGACATCATTTCCTGTTCATTGCCGTTTCACATTGCTGTTTCTGATTTCCTGTGAGGTGACCAAGGCTGTCCATTTAGGTACCTTTAACGCAACTGCACTGGGAGCGCTACCTTAATTTATTCATTAAAGATTGAAGATCTTGTCACCATATGAGCATGATAAAATGGCGGTGCGGAGGGGCTTACACAGGCCTTTACCTCACGTGCGTTGCGTTTGTGCTGCAGACGAGGATCAGCAAGTTCCTCCCCTGCTCCCCGCTGCTGCCCGTCCCCGTGGTCTCCATGCCCGATACTCTGAAGAAGCAGCAGAAGAGCCAGAAGCACAGCGATGCTCTGAGCAAACAGAAGCATCGGAAGAAGCCTTGCCCCACCAAGCAGCAGCCCAAGGACAATGGCCACGCGTAGACCTCTCGCTCACTACATCTCTCTTCAGCCCTTCCTTTTTTTAAAACATTCACTTACATTTTCTCTTGTTTTCCTGTAATTAATAATATAGTAAAATATTAAATTAAAATAACATTTGAAATAACCGGTGTCCATTCCCCTGTGGAAAGTGAATTTAAAATGAGAAACTGAGAATAAACTGACAACAGTATAAAACACTCTTTACTCTGAAACAATGATATGTATTAAACTCAAGGATTTCACAATAGATCCATGAACCATTAAGGGCGATGGCATGTGAGCTAAGATGGCTGCCTTATGCATTTGTGCATGGATTAGTTTTAGAATCCGATAAATATCTCTTTTAATAGTTGCCATCCGCCTGTTTTTTTTAGTTGGATGTTTTTATTAACTCATTTGGAAAAGTATTCTGACTATATGGAGATTAATCTTCCGGCCTTTGTGAAGTAACAGAAGAAAGAGCTTCAAACAATCTGCTCCTCCAGCCAATCCCCATCTGAGAAGGACAACTAAAAGTAACCTAGATAGTCAGAGTAATCTTATCATAGATGGCGGCGGCCGGACTGTCTGGTATGCTGACAACATTGTTGGTGTTTCATATTATTTCCAACTTTTTGCCGCGACATGACTCTCTACCCAAAAACTGGTTCGAAAACAACACAGCATCGCTATATGCTACGCATAGTCATACTGGAATTGAAGTTCTGTCACGCTCTTTTCACTTGACGAAATCCTTGTCAAAATGGCCACCACCACGTACCATACCAACACAGGAAAGGAAATCATCCCAATCGTCTCTATTTGTGATTATATTACTGTTGAGCGGCGATATCAGTGTGAACCCAGGCCCTGTAAAGGTCCCATGTGGATGCTGCTGTAAACCGGTGAAGTGTAACCAAAAGCATCTGATTTGTGATACGTGCAATATCCGCTACCATCTGAAGTGTCTGGACATGGACATTGGAACCTACAATCAGATTTCACTTCCCAACGGGAATTGGTATTGTGAACGTTGCAACCCGCCGTTACCAGTTCTCAATGATTCATTTTTCGATACTGACACGACCCATTCAGCTGATCATAGTGTGCATGACAGCTCGAGTACCTATATAGTACAGTCAACCGATCCACCCGAATTGTCACCTTTTGAAACACCCCGTAACGCACTGCGTAATGACATATTGGCTTCCCGAGAACAGGCCAGTATTTCACCGAGGGCTGATCGAGACAATATTCCGGCAAACCAGCTACCCTCGATGACCCAGGATGACCACTTTGAATGCTTTAATAAGAAGGGATTCCACATTATTCATCTTAACGCGCGCAGCCTACTACCGAAGTTGGCTGAAGTGAGAATCCTAGCAACAAGGACAAAGGCATCAGTGATCGCAGTAACCGAGACCTGGCTTGATGATAGTGTACCGGACTGTGAAATTCAAATACCCAGTTTTGCAGTGGTCAGGCATGATCGAAATAGGGAGGGTGGCGGTATTAAGGACTTAGTAGACTACTGAGTGTTCTCTGTTTTGTTGTTTTGGAGCCCTCTTGTGGTTGTTCCATGGTAAAATCACTTATCACCTTAAAACTTACCTCATTTCCGGTTTAGACAGGAAGTTATCATAAATCAGGAAGTGAAGGAATGTGCAGCTGAAGAGTGTTTTACGTGTGCTTTTTATCCTTCTCCATCCTCTCATATGTCCATTAAGACGCAATGTCTGTAAGTATATGTGTTTATAAGGTTTATATTAATGCTTAGAGTGCATTATTCGTGGGTTGCTGCCGCAATTTATATGTTTATTTGCTAACTCAATTTGGGTGGTACGATTGCCTTCTACACTACAGTGTTTTCATGCATATACTTACCTTACATATCTAACTGTTTTCATTGACTGGGAATAAGAGAATGTTATTATTATTCAGTGCATTTATAGGGTATATGTTTCCTGTTGGATGCAGTACAGGCAGCATAGCTAATTTACTTACCTGTGTGTATTATAGAGAATGATATACTCACCTGTTGCCTACCTTTTTTGTACCTGTATGTAATATCTATATTTTGTAATATTCTGTGTTACAGTTTCACACTGTGGTTCAGTAAAGCATCCAAAAACAAGTCCCGGCTTCAACTGGATTTATTGAACTCTGTGTTTAACTGACTGGGTAACCTAACCACTGGTGAGACCAGAACAGTGAAAAGACAGCTATACAATAGGCTGTGAAGAAAGGAGAGCTCGCAAGGATTTCTCACACAACACGCTGTCATCAAGCACACCTCCATTGCCATCTCAACTCCTCTACTCAAGCTAAGTACCTGCTTCCACATCATGTCTTCAAGCCATCGCGAGGATGCATCACAGCATGACGATAAACAGTCCATGTCATCTAAATCAAGAAAATCAAACAGATCAAAACGGTCTTCAGTCTCCAGTTCCAGCATGGTGGTCGTTCAAGCAAGAGCTAAAGCAGGAGCAGCCAAAGCCAGAGCTGCCTTCGCAGATGAAGAAATAGAGTTAAAGATTGAAACAGCTCGCCTTCAAGCCACCCTAGAAGCTATGCAAGAGAAAAAAGAAATGAATGCTGCCCTAGCTGAGGCTGAAATACTGGAAGCAGGCTTATTAGAAGCAGATTGTGAGTCACAGAAAAGTGCGCCTATACCTGTTCCTCTCAACCAACGGCTTCAGCGCACAGCCAACTACGTGTACGATCAAGCCAGTGTCAAATCCATTCCCCAGCCAGCTAGATCAGATGACCAAGGCACGACTTTCTACCCGCTTCCAGTCGCTAGTCAACCGTCACTCAAACCTGACGCTGGTCAACATAGTCAGCAATACCAGGCTCTAGGTGGATTCCCCCCTCAGCAGCTAGCCACTCCACAACAGAAGTGGTATGGTATCCAGTATCCAGGACACAGCTCTCAGCTTGGAGCTCCCCAGCCTGGTACTTTACAGCCCCAGCAGCAGCATGGAGACGGTCGGCAGGAATGGCGTAGGCAACAGCCTGTCGCCTACCAACCCTACTACAGCCCTTTTGTGCCTGCTAACCAAGGTGCCCAAACCACCACTCTCGACCTTGTCAAATGTATGGCCCGTTCCCAGCTGGTAACTACGGGGTTAACTGCCTTTGACGATAGGCCAGAAAACTATTGGGCCTGGAAATCATCCTTCCAGAGCGCCATTGCTAGCTTAGACCTCTCACCAAGAGAAGAGCTCGATATACTCATCAAGTGGCTTGGGAAACAATCGTCTGAGCATGCACGCAGGATAAAGGCTGTTAATATGCGAGACGCATCTAGAGGCCTAAGGATGATATGGGAAAGGCTGGAAGAAACATATGGCTCACCTGAAGCCATCGAACGTACTCTCTTCTCTAAGCTAGAGAACTTTCCGAAGGTGTCATACAAAGACCCGCATAAACTCAGAGAGCTAGCGGACCTGTTGATGGAGGTGGAAGCTGCAAAGTTGGATGGCATCCTGACTGGGCTTTCGTACCTAGATACCTCCAGAGGAGTCTGCCCGATCGTGGAGAAGCTCCCATTCGGCATACAGGAAAAGTGGAAATCAGTGGGTTCAAAGTATAAGCTGAAACACAATGTTCCTTTTCCCCCCTTTAGTGTATTTGTGGACTTCATCCGCATCGAGGCTAGAACACAAACAGACCCCAGCTTTAACGCCGCATCCTTCCAATCCACACCTGCAAAGAGCGACAAGCCAGACAAGTTCGTTCGGACACCCATAGCAGTCCACAAGACCCAAGTTTCACCTGCAGAGAAAAAAGGAGATCAGAAAAGAGATGAGAATCTCGCCAAATATTGTCCTATTCATGACAAGCCTCATTCGCTAAAGAAGTGCAGGGCCTTCAGAGAGAAGAGTTACGAAGACCGCAAACAGTTTCTGAAAGAGCGTTTTATATGTTTCCGGTGCTGCTCGTCCACAAGTCACTTCGCCAGGGATTGCCAGGTGGAAATACAGTGCAAGGAATGTGAAAGCACCCATCACGTTTCAGCACTCCATCCAGGCCCGGCTCCTTTGAGGTCAAGGTCAGATCCTCCCGTTACAGGGAATGGCGGGGAGCCTGATGAACCTGACGATAACGAGGTTACTTCTAAGTGCACCGAAGTGTGTGGAGACGGAGTGAGCGAGAGAGCATGCTCAAAGATATGCCTCGTCAACGTGTTCCCCAAAGGACGTCATGAAGAGTCGAAACGTATGTATGCTATATTAGACGACCAAAGCAATCGATCCTTGGCTAGGTCTGGATTCTTTAAGCTCTTTAACATCACAGGAGATCCACAACCTTACACGCTGAAGACATGTGCAGGACTCAAGCAGACGGCTGGCAGAAGGGCCCGTGGGTTCATGGTCGAGTCAGTGGATGAGAAGATTAGTCTCCCACTTCCAACACTTTTGGAATGCAACCAGGTTCCAAACAACCGTTCCGAGATTCCCAATTCCAATGCAGCTCTTCATCACAGCCACCTGAAACGTATCGCGGGAGAGATTCCTCCCCTCGATTCAGAGGCCAACATCCTCCTACTATTGGGAAGAGATGTACTGCGAGTGCATAAGGTGCGGGAGCAGATTAATGGTCCCCATGACGCCCCCTTTGCTCAAAGACTCGACTTAGGGTGGGTCATCGTTGGTGATGTGTGTCTTGGGGGTGCACACAGGCGATCTCAAGTGAACGCCTTCAAGACCTCTATCTTGGAAAACGGCCGTCCCACTTACCTTGAGCCGTGCACCAGCAAGCTCCAAGTAAAGGAGAACTTCAACTGCCTGCCCCTCAGTAAGAACCTCACCACACGTCACTCACTGACAGACGCCGGAGAGAGTCTGGGCCAGTCAGTCTTCCATCAGTCAGCCAGCGACCACCAACTTGCGCCATCTATGGAAGATTTGAGTTTCCTTCAGTTAATGGAAAACGAGTGCTATCAGGACAGCTCTAATAGCTGGGTTGCGCCTCTGCCGTTCCGTTCCCCTAGGCAACGGCTACCCAATAACAGAGACTATGCCTACCGTCGCCTCTCTTCACTTCGCCGGACTCTAGAAAAGCGGCCAAAGATGAAGGCACAGTACTTCGAGTTTATGAAGAAGCTGCTCGTCAACCAGCACGCTGAAGTCGCTCCACCACTCCCTGAAGGCCAAGAGTGCTGGTTCCTCCCATCATTTGGGGTCTATCATCCCAGGAAGCCAGAGCAAATTCGCGTGGTCTTCGATTCGAGTGCTCCTTTCGAGGGAATCTCTCTGAATGATGTGTTGCTTACCGGGCCCGACCTCAACAACAGCTTGCTAGGTGTGCTGTTGAGGTTCAGGAAAGAAGTTGTGGCTGTTACCGCAGACATTCAACACATGTTCCACTGCTTCGTGGTACGAGAAGACCACAGGGATTATCTCCGCTTCTTGTGGTACCGCGACAACAATCCAAGCAATGACATTATAGACTACAGAATGTGTGTGCACGTCTTCGGCAACAGCCCATCTCCCGCAGTAGCGATCTACAGCCTCAGAAGAGCAGCCAAGCAAGGAGAGGGAGAGTTTGGCAGTGATACCAGACAGTATGTAGAGCGAGACTTCTACGTCGACGACGGGCTAAAGTCCTTCTCTACGGAAGCAGAAGCCATCTATGTCATCAAGCGAGCTCAGGAAATGCTTGCTGCATCTAACATTCGGCTGCACAAGATAGCTTCCAACAGACCGGCAGTCATCAAGGCCTTTCCTCCTGAGGACCGCGCCAAAGAAATTAAAGACTTAAATCTCCTCAGCGATGATCTTCCTCTACAGCGAAGTCTTGGAGTGTCTTGGAACATCGCTACAGATGCATTCACCTTTCAGATCTCAGACGACGAGAAGCCATACACCCGAAGAGGAGTTTTATCTATGGTCAACAGCCTGTACGACCCTCTTGGCTTTCTGGCCCCCGTCACTTTACGAGGCAGACTTCTACTCAGAGAGCTTTCTAAGCAAGCCGAGGACTGGGACTCGCCGCTCCCTGATGACATGGAAGGGGAATGGATGACATGGAAAACCTCCCTTCAAGATCTTCAGGAGCTCCGGATACCACGACCTTACTCATCATTCTCGCTCTCTAATGTTCAAGACAAAGAGTTATTTGTCTTCTCCGATGCCTCTGTTAAGGCCATTTCAGCAGTGGTTTATTTGAAATTAACCACTGAAGATGGAAAGAGTGAGGTCGGCTTTGTCTTCGGGAAGGCTAGATTGGCACCCCAACCAGAGATTACGGTTCCTAGGTTGGAGCTATGTGCAGCAGTTCTCGCAGTCGAAGTTGCAGAGCTGGTGCTGGAGGAAATGGACCTGAAGTTTGACCGCATTACCTACTACACCGACAGCAAAGTGGTGTTGGGATATATTCACAACCAAGCAAGGCGGTTCTACGTCTATGTGAATAACAGAGTCCAGCGGATCCGACAGTCTTCATCCCCAGAACAGTGGCGATACGTTCCCACAGAACATAACCCAGCTGACCACGGGTCCAGGTCAGTCGCTGCAGCCTCCCTTAGCACCACAACTTGGTTGTCTGGACCAGCTTTCCTCCAGAACCCATCTCCGCACTTCTCCGAACCTAAAGAAACCTTCGACCTCATCAACCCTCTCACTGATACTGAAATACGTCCACTGATCACAACTAGCGCCACTGAAGTTTCAGAGGACCTGATGAGCACCGGAAAGTTTGAGCGGTTCTCTGCATGGAGCACACTCATGGCATCAGTTGCACGCCTAATCCACATAGCTCGTTCCTTCGTTCAGCCTACGCCAGACAATGCCTGCCATGGATGGCACATCTGTCGTACAGGCCCTACCGAAGAAGAGCTGGAGAAAGCCAAGATCCTCGTGATCAAAAGTGTGCAGCATGAGTGTTTCCTCAAAGAACTGAACTGCATTGCAAGAGGGCAAAATCTCCCATCTCAAAGCAGTCTAAGGAAGCTACGTCCCGTCGTCGACAGCAGTGGATTGCTAAGAGTGGGAGGCCGCATTACGCAGTCTGAACTGGGAATGGATGAAACCAACCCCATCATCATTCCAGGTCGGCATCACTTGGCAACCCTGCTTGTGCATCAATACCATGACGCTGTGAAGCATCAGGGTAGACATTTCACGGAGGGTGCTATACGTGCTGCCGGGTTCTGGATTATCGGAGCCAAAAGGTGCATCGCAAGCTTTCTCTTCAAGTGCGTCACATGCAGGAAGCTTCGCGGTAAGACAGAACACCAACAGATGGCTGATCTGCCGGCAGAGCGGCTTCAAGTAGCACCACCTTTTACCTATGTGGGTGTCGACATCTTCGGGCCATGGGAAGTGGTCTCACGCCGCACCAGAGGTGGTCACGCCAACAGCAAACGGTGGGCTGCATTGTTCTGCTGCATGTGTACAAGAGCTGTGCACGTAGAGGTCGTTGAGAGCATGAGTGCCAGCAGCTTTATAAACGCCCTGAGAAGATTCTTCGCTGTTCGAGGCCCAGCAAAGCAGATCCACTCTGACCGTGGCACTAATTTCATTGGTGCTTGTCATGAACTGAACATGGATGCCTCAAGTTGCAGTTCGGTCAGCTTGGAGAAGTATCTTCAGAAGCAGCAGTGCAAATGGGTTTTCAATCCGCCCCATTCATCCCATATGGGCGGCGTATGGGAGCGAATGATTGGGATCGCCCGTCGCATCCTTGATTGTATGCTCCTCCAGAATGGACCATCTCGTCTTACACACGAGGTGCTGACAACATTCATGGCTGAGGTCACAGCTGTGATTAATTCAAGACCCCTCATTCCCGTGTCTTCGGACCCGGAAGCACCACTTATCTTGACTCCAGCTGTGCTGCTGACCCAGAAAACCGGCATCCCTCCACCTCCGCCTGGAGACTTCGGAAAAGTGGAACTCTTCAAAGAGGAATGGAAACGTGTTCAGAACCTAGCAGAGACCTTTTGGAACAGGTGGCGTCGGGAATACCTGAACACACTACAGTGTCGACGCAAGTGGCAAGACAACAGGCCTAATCTAAAGGAAGGAGACATAGTCCTGATGAAGGACAACCAGGCCAAAAGGAACGAGTGGCCTATGGCCATCATCGTGAAAGCCTCACCGAGCCAAGATGGAAGAGTGAGAAAGGTGGACGTTAGAGTCTTCAAAGATGGAGCCTATAAAGTTTTCTCTCGACCCGTTACAGAAGTGGTCCTTCTTCTGTCTCCTGAGGACTCTAAGTGAAGAGTAAAGTTTATGTGGGGTCGTTAAAAGACCCCAGGCGGGGAGTATTAAGGACTTAGTAGACTACTGAGTGTTCTCTGTTTTGTTGTTTTGGAGCCCTCTTGTGGTTGTTCCATGGTAAAATCACTTATCACCTTAAAACTTACCTCATTTCCGGTTTAGACAGGAAGTTATCATAAATCAGGAAGTGAAGGAATGTGCAGCTGAAGAGTGTTTTACGTGTGCTTTTTATCCTTCTCCATCCTCTCATATGTCCATTAAGACGCAATGTCTGTAAGTATATGTGTTTATAAGGTTTATATTAATGCTTAGAGTGCATTATTCGTGGGTTGCTGCCGCAATTTATATGTTTATTTGCTAACTCAATTTGGGTGGTACGATTGCCTTCTACACTACAGTGTTTTCATGCATATACTTACCTTACATATCTAACTGTTTTCATTGACTGGGAATAAGAGAATGTTATTATTATTCAGTGCATTTATAGGGTATATGTTTCCTGTTGGATGCAGTACAGGCAGCATAGCTAATTTACTTACCTGTGTGTATTATAGAGAATGATATACTCACCTGTTGCCTACCTTTTTTGTACCTGTATGTAATATCTATATTTTGTAATATTCTGTGTTACAGTTTCACACTGTGGTTCAGTAAAGCATCCAAAAACAAGTCCCGGCTTCAACTGGATTTATTGAACTCTGTGTTTAACTGACTGGGTAACCTAACCACTGGTGAGACCAGAACAGGCGGTGTATGCATCTACATACGAGCAGACATCGCCTTCAACCCTAGAACTGACCTGCACTGTGATGACCTAGAAACAGTATGGATCGATGTATTACTATTCAAATCGAGACCTATATTAGTAGGATGTTGCTATCGACCTCCCAAGTGCACAAAATTCTTTCAACTTCTTGAACAATCTTGCTCAAACGCGGAGCGATTTTTGGATCAAGAGGTCATAATTACTGGCGATTTTAATTGTAACCTATCTAGTGGCACCAACAGTCTGCTTACAAGTTTTAGGAACTATTGCTATATGTTTGATTTTAAACAAATGATTGAAGATTTTACTCGCATCACAAAGTCAAGCAGTTCTATTATCGACCTGATCCTGACCTCTGACAAGGAAAAACTCTGCCAGTCTGGAGTATTGCCAATCGGAATTAGTGACCATTTCGTCACTTATTGTACTCGGAAGTTATGTCGAGGTCAGTTTGGTAAACATAACACAGTCAGGATCAGGACGATGAAGAACTACAACCTGGAAAAATTCCAACAAATGTTGAGTTTGGAAAACTGGATGCAAGTTATCGAATGTGACCGAGCCGAGGATGCATGGGCCAAATTTAAAGAAATTTTCTTAACGGTTTTAGATAAAATTTGTCCCATTAAAGTAATTCGACTCAAACAGCGCACCGAACCTTGGATTAATGCGGAGATTATAGAACAGATTCGAATAAGAGACAAAATTCTTACACAGTTTCGAAAACAGGGAGATGGATTTTTATATGACCAATTTCGGCGGCTGAGAAATAAAGTGACCAGAATGGTGAAAAAAGCAAAAAAAGACTTTTATGAAAGCACAATTAAAGAATGTAAAAACTCGCCAAAAGAATTATGGGAAACTCTTAAGAATTTGGGAGCCCCTTTGAAAAACTCTCACTCAGCGTCTTCAAAAATCGGCTTGGTCATGGACGATGAACTATGTTTTGATAATGCAAGGGTGGCACAGAGATTTAATGACTTTTTTACCTCTGTGGCATCAACACTCGTGGATAAACTACCGAGACCTTCCGGACAATTTGGCCGAGAACATGTACATCAATTTTACTCTGATAAAGTCGAGCAGAACTCGTTCAAGTTACATGTAATTGATGAGTCGATCGTACTGAAAATTATTGCTAGCCTTGGAAAAGATAAGGCAACAGGACTAGATGGATTGCCGGCAAGATTTATTAAGGATGGAGCACACCAGATTGGTGAACCTTTAACACATATAGTTAATCTGTCAATACACGAGGGCGTTGTGCCGAATGACCTTAAATGTGCTCGGGTAGTCCCTGTCTATAAAAAGGGGGACAGGACTGTAGAAGGAAACTATCGTCCAGTGTCAATATTAAGTGTTGTCTCTAAAATATTAGAAAGGGTGATTTACAATCAATTGGAGGAATACCTGAATAAAAACAATCTCCTCTATGAATTTCAGTCGGGCTTCCGACCTGGGTACTCCACGGATGCGTGTCTGATCCACCTCACCGACTACATCAGATCCCAACAGGGCGCAGGCAAGCGAACTGGGATGGTCCTGATCGACTTACAAAAAGCATTCGATACGGTCGACCACCAGATTCTGCTCGAGAAGCTGAAGGCCTGTGGGATGACTGGTGAGTCGGTGGGGTGGTTCAGCTCGTATCTGAATGGGAGGACTCAGGTTGTGAATATACATGGTGCTACATCCTCGTCCAATGATATTGCTTGTGGAGTGCCCCAGGGCAGTATACTTGGTCCTCTGTTATTCTCGTTATATGTGAATGATATGGTATCAGCTGTCAAATGCAAATTATTACTATATGCGGATGACTCGGCCCTACTGGTCTCTGGGGACGATGTTGGTGAAATACAGCAGGCCCTCAGTCAGGAGCTTGAAAACCTCAGCAAGTGGTTGGTTGACAACAAGCTGTCGCTACACTTGGGTAAGACCGAATCTATATTATTCGGTTCAGCCCACAAACTGAGGCAATGCTCTCGACTGGAGATCACTTGCAGTGGCACCGGCGTTGCCTCCAGAGACTGTGTTAAATATCTGGGTGCTGATATGGATCAAACACTGTCGGGGGAGAGTATGGCCTTGAAGGTGATAAAGAAGGTAAATGGACGTGTAAAATTCCTGTACCGAAAAAAGAAATTTCTAAATTTTGAGACTAGGAAGCTTCTGGCAAACTGTATGATCCAATGTCAATATGACTACGCCAGCACATATTGGTACAGTGGCCTGACTGTCAAGAGTAAACATATGCTACAAACGAGCCAGAACAAGACAATTCGGTTAGTTCTGGATTTGGGACCCCGTGCACACATCGAGCCGTCCCACTTCGAAAGAATGGGATGGCTCCCTGTGGAGCGGAGGGTCTCGTACTTGAAACTTGGACATGTGTTCCGAATCATGAATGGCACGGCTCCTAGATACCTGGCCTCTTGCATCGTCCTGCGCAGCCAGGTCCACGGTCGTGAGCTACGTTCAGGCCCCCTCTCCGTGTGTGAACCCAAAGGGGGTTCGTATGTGAGGAGGGGTTTTCATTATACAGCCTGCAGACTGTGGAACTCGCTGCCTAGGACGGTTCAAGGGTCGACAACTGTCTCACGTTTCAAACGAGATGTCAGGCGTTTTTTGCTTGACAATCGCGGCTAGCTAAGCTTTACCTTTGATATCTTTTCCTAAACAATATAATTATTTATAGGTTATTGGCCTATTTTCATTGTCTACCTCCGTGCAATAGTGTTGTATAGTTCGCTTTATTTTTTATTTTATTTTATTTATTTATAAGGACCACCGTGGAAATAAGTCTGTGGACTTTCTGTGTCATCCTTGCACTTATTTTTCTTTCAATGTACTTGTATTTATTTATTTTTTTTAAGTGCAAAATAAAATAAATTTTAAAAAAATTTAAAAAAAAGGGCAGTTTTACCAAAAATATCTCCAATTGCACACCTGCCAAAGCTGTTTACAAATTTGTATCATCCACTTGGACAATCCTGCCCAGCAGATGGTGGGATTTATTCAAACCAGGATCTGGATATTCACTGTTTAATATTTGGACCAGAATAATCTAATCTTACTCTTTTTTTTAAAAGACCAGAAAATAATTGATAATCCCAGCAGAAATGATACTGAATTGCAATAACAATCATCCCATTTCATAGACAATTCTCATCCTAAGAGTTTTGAAAAACAACCCCCACTACCATCAACCTCCCTAATGGAGGCCAGATTGACAACTGGCAAAGGACCCCATTGAAATTGTGAAAAAATGTAATATACATATAATATGGTACACAGAACATGTAGGTAAAGTAAAAATATGAACACACAATTAGAAATCTTAAAATAATTTATTATTTTAAAAGGTTACACATTACTACATTGCCCATCTGCAATGAATAAGTCATTTTAAAGTGCTTGAATTACAGTTCATAATCCTCAGGCAAGGAATCAATAAATAATATAAATAATATGCAATACAAATAATAAATAAAGTACACTACTGTGACAGGGACCATTTAGAATGTGCCACTGCTATAAGTTCATGGAGTACAAGGAATGCAATTCTTTCACAAGGGTGGCGATGAAGACCACACATCACCACCTGGTGGCTGAACATGTTTTGAGACTGACTCAAAAAGTATCAATACATAAATGACTAATATAAATAACCCCCAACGTCGTGGCTGTACTCGGTACATACAATGAGCGGTTTTGGGGTATTTTAGCCAGTGCTTGGTACGGTTCACAGCGTTTTGATGCTAAAGGTGGTGAAGCGGGCCGGGCTGGCCTCCTCACACATCTCCGCAGGCATTTTATTCTCCACGGCCGTGCTAATGAACCAGCCGCGGAACTTGAGCGACTCCAGGCTGGTAGCGGCGAAGCCTTGCTCCCTCCTGAGGAACAGGAAACGCCCCATGTCTCCCTCTGCATTGATGCTTTTCAGCATCTTTCTGTCTTTAACCTCCTGAGAAAAGCACACAGAATCCACAACTGTGAGCACAGTCATCTACTCATAAAGGGAGCCTCACAGGCCAGGGTTGTTCATCAAAGAACGAGATTACTCAAGACTTATTGTAATAATAATAATCATAATACTTCAACGGAGTTATTTCATTGTAAATCAAAGTTAATGATAATGGATCATTTAATTTAGGACACTGTTGTCATAATAGGGCATGAAAAGAATAATTCTACTACTATTCGACCACAGTCACTTGAATTAAGAGGGATTTCTGGCTCTGATACAGTGCTGCTTATATGTGAACTGGTTAGTGTCAAAGGGTAGAGAACTGAGTGCCATCTCAATGGAGTGTAGTCAGATCAACATAGTACACAAGCCAGGCAGATTTGCAACAATGACATCGTCATAATAATAATTTTTTAACACCATTCCTTACAGAATGTATTTACCTCCAGCTGTAAGATGGGGCTTCCGGCAGACTTTGAGCAGGACAGGTAGAGATTACGTCCTGCGATACTCAAAGCAACAGGTCGTCTCGCGCTGTCAGTGAAGGTGCGTGACACGTATGTCGCCAGGTGCAAATTTACTGCGAAGGCAGAGGGCAACACGTCCATCAATCCATAATCACCAGGGAAACATATTTCTGAGTGCATCCATCTACTATGAAGTGTTCAGTGTTAATTTAACTGAAAGCGTTCATATGAGTCCATAAGGTTCAAAAGTTTACCATATCAGAGTTACTTAACACTAACATTTTTCTGTGCACTAACTACTGTAATATGTTGCTGTTTACAAAATAAGGAACTAATAATTGGAGCCAAACTCTGGATGAATTTGCAGAGTGTGTGTGTGTGTGTGTGTGTGTCTGTCCCATGCCGTCAGGCAGCTCCATGCTGTGACTGGGCTTACCTTTGAGGTCTATGCTGCCTCCCTGCAGTATCACCGCCTGCAGCTCTAACGGACTCTCCTTCAGCACCAAGCTCTTCTGATCGCGGTCACACACGCTGCACTGCTCGACCGTGGTGTTGCTGAAAACACTGGGCTCGCTGTGTACAGTGTCCAGTACTTCTAGTGTATCATGCTCTGCGAGGGAAGAGGCAGGGGCAAAGGCTGATTAGCAAAATAAACCGTCCCACCTTCCCTTACAAAAAGCCAAAAGTTTAATTTTATTAAGTATACTTCAGTATACTTCAGTTTATAGTGTACTAATTAAAAAATAATAAACTATTAGTATACTTGTAAGTGTAGGCCTACTATTTTGATACTTATTGAGACGAAATTGGCTAACTCTTTAAATTCTTCAAAGTATACTTACTAGTATACTTTTATTCATTAAAAACATTTAATTCTTTAATTCATAAAAGTTTACTTAGAAGTATAGTTTTATAACTGGAAAAGTAGGGCAGTTTAGTCTCAATAAGTAGTCTACTTACAAGTATACTAATAGTTTATCAAAATTAGTTAACTTCTATAACTGAACTAGTCTATACTTAATAAAAGTAAACTTAGTTTACTAGTTTTTTTTTAAAAGTTATTGCAATTGGCTAATGCACTACTTGGGGGTGATGACAGCCTAATGAGGCTCTTGGATTTTACAGCACAGAGAGTGGCACCTGCAGCCTGTTTTATATCTCAATCACACTGTAAACAGCAAGAGACAGCCAGCTGACGGAGAACATCAACGAGGGAATTTAGGTAAACCTACCTTCAATCACATTCTCCAGCATGATGTTGATCAGGTCGTCGTCACTGAACTCTGTGCCCAGGGGTGTGTGGCTGGGTTTCATTCTCTGCAGGGCAACGATGAGGTTGCCAACATGGCGCAAACTGTGCGAATGCTGGATTACCTCCAACTGTAGTCCTTTGTGGTCAAAACTGTGGGTCTTTTCGAGGAAGGGAAAACAAAACGATTACTCCACTGACAAGAACATTTATGATACGTGAATCCAGCCGTATTTCCAACATAGATGCTGCACATCAACACTAATAACTCCTAACAGGCCAACAAACAATGCTTTTTTTTCTTAGTGTTTTTCTCCCTTGATGCTAAACAAAATGTTGCGGTTTGCCTCTTTTGATGACCATACTTAAACTTCAGATGGTTAAATTAGGGCTATTGTGTTTACTGGTTACTTTAAAAATATATATTTTTAACTTTAGTTAGCTTAGTTATATCTCACCTTTTCCAAATCGATGCAAACAGCCTTGAATTCCATGTTGCTGGTTTTGTTAAAGCTGCAAGAATAGAGAAATGTTTTAGTTCACGCCAGAATAAATTTAATAAACACGTTGGCAAAACATAGCCTCTGCTAACAAAACTATGACCGGTTTAAAATTAAGTAAAAACACTCGAAGCCATCAGTCACTTGCGTAAAAAAGACCCCATTGCCGAGTATACCTACTAGTATTCGTATAGTGAGGTGCTAATCGTCAACTTCGATGTAGATTAGTCGTGCCTGCTAAAGCAATCTGCCCAAAGGACTTCTCACTCCGATATTTATTGAGTTTATAGCGCCCAGGGAATTCCCCCACGCGATTTCCCGTTGTGTGTCAACAATGTTTGGCGTCAGACGTTAATTCTGCGACACAGTGACAATTTTATTCGTTTTGGCGACAAATCTGATTTAATTTACTTGTGTTCATTTGCAAATGCATGTTATCTCTTAGTCCCAGTTGAAAATATCGTCTCACAGTTCACTCACACGAACCATTCGAATTGTCATTAGAATAATATTGTAGAAAGCGCTTTTCCAAGTGCTCAAAGACGCCTCATAACTAAATCAAAAAAGATAAAAGACACATAACATCAATAAAACCAAGCAAATGTGAGAAGAGCAAAAATGAGCACAACACGAGGACAATAGAACAAAGTAACTAAAATCATTGTTAATAAAAGTAGTAGCTAAATTATATGTTGAATGCTATGTTGAAGTGAGTTTTGACAGCTTTTTGAAAGTGGAGAGTGATGGGGAGTTTCTGATATTTTGGGGTAGAGTTCTGGAAGGATGGTGCTGCAATGGAGAAAGCCCTATCCCCCCTAAGTCCGGTGCTTGGTCCTTACAGCTGGGATGAGGGGGTTTGAGTCAGATGATCTGAGCCTGCAGGAGGGTGTATAGTGGTGGAGAAGGTTAGTGAGGTATGAAGGGCCCAGGTTATAGAGGCTTTATAGGTAATTTCAACTGATTTCTTAGCTAAATTGGGGAGCCAGTGGATGTTTTGAAGAAGAGGAGTGATGCTCTCATGAGTGGGTGTGGGCTGTGGGGGAGCAGACGAGCTGCACAGTTCTGGATAGAGGATGTGACATAAAAGGATAATATTTATAGTAGTGGAGTCTCGAGGTGATAAATTAGATAAATGAGGGTTTCTGCATGAATGCGAGTTTCAGGAGCTGAGCCAGGGAGTGGTGGATGTAGACGGGCAATGTTTTTAAGGTGAAAAAAGCTAATCGAATCTCACCGCAGTAGAGCACGCTAAGGTGGAAAATTACAATCTTAAGGCCAATTTTTCCATGTCAAACAAAAAAAAGCAAAACTCAAAAATGACTTCCTCAAATCTGAGTAGCCTACCATCTTGTCCCAATATGCCTGGATAGTGCCAGTCTGGCAAGGTATCAAGAAATAAAAGTAGCAGTAGCTTTAAGTGAAAATCAAACATTTGGAGAAATTGTAGATCATGACTGGGATAGCGGTCCTGGTCAGAGTCATGGATATTGGCCGTGGTCAGCAAGAAAGATTCATGCCCGTGCCAAATCAGCCAAACATGCATCCACACCCTGGTCAGAAATGTTCTGCAGTGATAGAGACAGATTGAGCACATTGATTGAGATTGAGCACATTTGCTGCATTTATTCATGTGCTGCACAATCACCTCATATGTGCAAATGCTGAACAATGTTGTAACTGCAAAGTTAATAAATAGAAAGTAAAATGTTAATACAAAGTAACAGGTTGTAGAGTTTGTAAGAGTATAGTCATGCAGTTAAAAGCATTGGTTCACATCCAGTACTCATTACAAATTTGTTTTGGATAAATTCATGCAGAAATGTTTTATGATTTCTTAATCTTGTCCAAAATTTGCTAAATGAAAAAAAAACCTGTTAAATGAAAGGACTTGCCTCTGTTTCCACACTTCCCTTTTTAAACCAAGAAAAAAAAACTCTGCACACAAAAAGATTCCTTAAATATGCCTTAGCCATGATTTTTTTTACGCTGAAGGAAAAACCACAAATGTTTCAGCGTCAAGCTTTCGTCAGTGTAACAATAAAGACAACGATAGGCCTCTTTGTAGAGATCAAACAACATTCAGCCGAATAAATGTTTCAGTTAAATGACTAAATGTTTCAATTTCACAAGTCTTAAACAGACAGTTACAAATATGCATAGTTCTAACAGAATGTCATTCATTTAAATAGACATAATAAAAACATTTCACATTTGCTTTTATCTTATCAATTTAATGGGATATAGCCCTAAAATAAAAAATGGACAGTTAAATAAATAAAGTAAATAAGGTTGTACATTGCTCATCTGATGACAATTAGTTGACTTAAATTCAAGTCTTAAAGAAAAGAAACACAGAATAGCAATTTAACAATACCATTTGTGTAAAACAGACATTATATGTTTGGATCTGGCTTCTAGTTTTTCCTTGACTTATTACTGACAGGGATAGTTTGAAATTTTGGACATAATGTCTCAATTATGACTTACCCATGATGTAGTTGATTGATGATTTTCAGCTAATTCGGCGGCGAATTCGACAAATTTCTTTGTCGGTATTTGTGTGAGATTAAAACATGTAGCCAATGGCACAGTTATTTATTGAATTTTTTTTTTTACATTAATGCAACAACGCGATGTTAACCAGATGATATTCTGCGTTAAAACTTTTTTCTTTGCTTGACAAATTGCCATGGGATACCTGTTCCCACAACGTTAGCCATTGCATAACTGCCATGGTGTCCAGTGACTGAATTGTTTAACTAACAAGCTACAAGTGAACAGTTAATATTGTAAACATCTTTGCCTTTACAATAAAAAAACATTATTGTATGAGAAAACCAGAACATGTGCACACTGTTTTAGTCCAAAATGAAATGACACTTTTTAGTACCAGGAGGGGATCGAACCCAGATCTCTCACATCTCTCAGCATTGACACTTACCACGATACCAAAGCCTGTTGGTACAGTCACATGATATAGGCTATAGGCCATTTGTCAATGACATTTGTTTCCATACTGCGTAACGTTACCTGAAGTGGTGTCGTCTGACTTCCACCATTTTGCTGTAATACAAGTGAAACTTTGAACAGTTAGGCTAATATTGGAAACGTCTTTTGCCTTTGCAATAAAAATATGTTTGCTAATGTGAAAATAAGTCTAATAAACAAAAAGTATAACAGTTGTACATTGTTTTTGTCAGAAATAAACTCACATCCTGTTGGGCTTGAAGCCCCAATCCTCTGTGTGAGAGACAGCAACTCTAATCAGTAGGCCACAGGAGCATCATGGAAAACACCACGCCATATAGCCGTTTTGTCAGTGATTCTGTGATGTCTCCACTTTAGTTTTAAGCGTTTTTATTGGTCGATAAGCTTGGGAGAGCAGGTATGCGATGTTGTTATCCAATGGGGAGAATTATTCTTTGAGGGTACGGCAGAAAAAATGGGAAGAAGAAGAAGCAGAAGGACAAAAAAAACGACAAAATAACCCAAGTTTGGAGTTTTATTATGTGGATGTGTGAAGTTGTATCTGAATGCTGTGTGGTTACATGAGGTCAGAACATACAGAAGGTAATGTTTTTAAGGGCTGAGGTCATTGTGGTTACTTCTGTAGGAAAACCCTGAAAAGTGCCAAACTCTCGGTGCTGTATAGGTATGGGGCATGCCCCGCCAAGCCGTAACTTGGCGGATGGCATACCTGCCATCCCAATTATATAAATCATAGGTACTCACATTTTTATTTTTAGATATGTGAGTACCTTTAGATATGTGAGTTTCCTTCGCTACTGTATAGGCTACTTGGTTAAAAATTAAATAACAAAAATAAATAAGCACATATTACAGAAATGACACAAATTATGGAAAGGTTTATCTACATTGTCATAAAAATATATTTCTCCTAATTTGGATCAAACAATGAATTGGTTCTGTTATGCTTTTTTGGGGAGTAGCCTATTTGTGAATTTTACACGTATTTCAGTTATTTCTCTATCTGGCATTTTTCCATGTTTACAGCAGTTAGATCTTCTCAGATGTCATTATAACAAGCGGAATCTCCAGGATTTCCGCTGCGTTGCAGTACTCGCTTCCTCTTTCACCCGCATTTCTGGCAAATCCACTTAAGCTTGGAATGGGTGTGTTTCTGTGTGCAATGCCGAAATCCAGGTTAATACACCCAATGTTTATGCACATGTGCTGGAGTACAGAACATGTGCATAGGCCTATAACAAAAACTGATTGAAGAAGTCACTACATGTGTCTAAGATGCAGGAAAACATTTTAAATATGGTGACCTCACATAGACCTATTGTCTCATATAATCTCAACAAAAAATAAATTTTCAACATAAAAAAAATGCCAAGTTACTCACACATAGCCTACAAAGCACTGTCTCTACATCCTTAATTCCAACTTGCAAAAACTAGGCCTGCCTTTAAAAGTATTGATATCAAAATGTGACCAAGTTACAACAAACAAGATTGCCTATCGTAGCTCACACTACTTAAACAAGCTCTATTCCAAAGCAATGCTATCCAAACTTTCTGAAATGATTTAATGCAACTTGGCCCTGTGTTTTTTCATTTTAGCATGTGAAGAGATTGTGGTCATTCAAACTTTAAATGTCAAATAACAAAAATGGCCTCATGGAACAACATATCATTTCAATTAATGTTTTAAACAGTTGACAAATAATTACACTCCAGAAAGGATATGTTTATACTTTATTGTAAAGTTTACTTTAGAAAATGTACAGGTTTTAAAATGTTTGCTGCTGCTTACAGATTTCTGTACAATTCACAAACAGACATTTACACCAAGAATGATAATTTACAATAGAGAAAGGGGGGATGAGTAAATAAATGCAGATAAAAAATAGAAATATGTTGACGTTGAAAATAGCCTACATATAGCATTTTTACGAACCTTCCCAGACATGTTCGCCTTGACAATGTAGCCTACTGTATGTTTGTGGGTCAGATGAGGCCAAATAAGTAATAGTACTAATTTGTTAACAAAATAATAGTTATGTTATTTGTTAACAGAATTTCACAGGACCACACAGGTTTCTATAGAAATCTAAATATTCCAAATAAATAAATACATCAATGAATACATTATAATAATAATACATTTTATTCATGCTGTGCTTTTCATAGACCAAAAGCAGTGGATGCAGACAATTGTTCAAACATACCATGTAGTGTAGTAACACATGTGAATCTCAGATTATTTCCACCATAAATTATTGTCCTTTCACAGTTTGATGTGGCACATACAATTTCATTGACCACATTCTCTTGAGAAGGTAAGATGAAAAAACACAGGGCCAAGTTGCATTAAATAATTTCATAAAGTTTGGATAGCATTGCTTTGGAATTTTAAGTTTAATTAGTGTGAGCTACGATAGGCCATATTGTTAGCTGTAACTTGGCCACATTTTGATATCAATACTTTTAAGGCAGGCCTAGTTTTTGCAAGTTGGAATTAAGGACTTACAGACAGTGCTTTGTAGGCTTTGACACCAGAGGGCGATAGAGACTTCCTTTTGAAGACCTTTTAGGTCAGACATTGACTCCTGAGAGAACCTGATGCAAGCAGTTCATTCCAACAGACCGAACCAGAGGGCTTGCCTAGAGTGTTGGCTTCCATCGAGTTGCTGATGGCCAAACATCTGAAGACGCACATCAAACGGTGTGTGCGCTCTCATGATGATGAATGAGGTGATGACGGAGCAGGAGACAGAGGTGAAGAGTCCTCCTCTTACACTACAGAATATTACAACATATTTAACATATTAAAATCAAGTTCTGAAGTTCTGTAAACTTTTTAAACCAGTTTGTATTTGTGTTCTACTTTTCTTATGCCAAATGTAGGCACTGAAACTACTGAAATCAACACTGAAAATAAAGATTGGACTCCAGTTGTATAATAATTTGCTGAGATGCAATTAATGAATACACACATTATGGTTGTCCGTACCCAATTTCTTAGGTGTGGGATGGATTGAGGATCTCCGTCACACCCCTAAAGCTCCGTACCTCCTTGCAATGTCACCTGAGGAGGATCATACACCTGGAGTATGTGGAGAACCTGGACCTCATCATCACGGCCAGCCTGGACTGCAACGTGCGTGTATGGATCATTTCTGGCAGTTACATAGGTTAGACTGGAGAACATAAAAGCTTGATCGCCTTTTCATAGTGTGCAAGTTAAACTGAGATGAAGTGGTGGCAGGTTGGGAGAACCATTTTTGGAATTTTGCCAGGACCTCAGGTAACCCCTTCCTGATGATAAAGTACCCTCCGTTTTCAGGCACATTTGGCCAGGTGCGTTGGCGTGTGGAAGACCCCAGCACCTTCCCCATGGAGCTGCCTGCAGACCTGAAGCGGTTGGGTGTCGTCCAGTCCAAGGAGCTGGACAAGGAGGAGCCGTGAGTCCTGAGACTGGGGGGTGGGGGGCGGCCTGTTGTTCCTAAACATAATGCATATGAACCAGATACATAAAGATTATTTCAGTCAGCAGGAGTACACAAATAGACTTCCAGGCCAGGAAGAAACAGCTGGACAGGGTTTCTGCTCCAACGCTGAATGTTCTTTTATGAAGGTGGTCCAACTCCTGCAAACCCCACGGCTTCTGCAACTCCTGGGGCTCCTGCAACTCTTGCACCTCCTCCGGCTCCTGCTCCAGATAGCTAGCTGAGCAAGGACACTGACCTCAAATCCGCGGATGTGCTACCGGACCTGTGCATAACCCGGAGAGAGTGGCAGGAGAAGGGCAAGGTGAGCTGGGCGCGCATCTCGGCCACTCAGGAAGAGGGGAAAGTGGCACGAATGTTAGAGTGCCTGGGAGCGAAGCACTGTTGTTTATACTTCCTGTACACATGCACCCATTTCACTGTGGCGATACTAATTTAATTAAATTTAATAGTAATAAACTTTATTCGTAGTGCACCTACAAGAAAAAAGAACTATAAGGTACATCACAGTGGTATAAAATCAAACAAAATACATGCAAAAAACATAAAAAATCAAATAATTGGATAAAAATAGGCAACAAAAAATGTAACGTATGTCACCGCATTATTAAAATAGACATAATAAAGATGTTCTGTTTCTTTTTTCCAGGAAAGCAAAATTCTGGGTCAAGCTTACAAGCCAAAAGTAACACACCTCAGACTCCCCGGTCACCTTGACCTCCCGTCATCCAGTAGCTGCCACGAAGTGGTGTGTCATTTCCACGCTATTCTGATGACATCCTTTCCTGTACATTGCCGTTTCACACCCTGTAATTTCCTGTACATTGTTGTTTCTGATTTCCTGTGAGGTGACCAAGGCTGTCCATTTGGGTACCTTTAACGCAACTGCACTGGGAGTGCTACCTTACTTTATTCATTAAAGATTGAAGATCTTGTCACCATATGAGCATGATAAAATGGCGGTGCGGAGGGGCTTACACAGGCCTTTACCTCACGCGCGTTTGCGTTTGTGCTGCAGACGAGGATCAGCAAGTTCCTCCCCTGCTCCCCGCTGCTGCCCGTCCCCGTGGTCTCCATGCCCGATACTCTGAAGAAGCAGCAGAAGAGCCAGAAGCACAGCGATGCTCTGAGCAAACAGAAGCATCGGAAGAAGCCTTGCCCCACCAAGCAGCAGCCCAAGGACAATGGCCACGCGTAGACCTCTCGCTCACTACATCTCTCTTCAGCCCTTCCTTTTAAAAACATTCACTCACATTTTCTCTTATTTTCCTGTAATTAATAATATAGTAAAATATTAAATTAAAATAACATTTGAAATAACCGGTGTCCATTCCCCTGTGGAAAGTGAATTTAAAATGAGAAACTGAGAATAAACTGACAACAGTATGAAACACTCTTTACTCTGAAACAAAGACATGTACTAAACTCAAGGATTTCACAATAGATCCATGAACCGTTAAGGGCAGTTTTACCAAAAATATCTCCAATTTCACACCTGCCAAATCCATCCTGCTGTTTACAAATTTGTATCATCCACTTGGACAATCCTACCCAGCAGATGGTTGGATTTATTCAAACCAGGATCTGGATATTCACTGTTTAATATTTGGACCAGAATGATCTAATCTTACTCTTTTTTTTAAAAGACCATAAAATAATTGATAATCCCGGCAGAAATGATACTGGATTGCAATAACAATCATTCCATTACATAGACAATTCTGATCCTAAGAGTTTTGAAAAACAACCCCCACTACCATCAACCTCCCTAATGGAGGCCTGATTGACAACTGGCAAAGGACCCCATTGAAATTGTGAAAAAATGTAATATAAATATAATATGGTACACAGAACATGTAGGTAAAGTAAAAATATGAACAAACAATTAGAAATCTTAAAATAATTTATTATTTTAAAAAGTTACACGTTACTACATCGCCCATCTGCAATGAATAAGTCATTTTAAAGTGTTGAATTACAGTTCATAATTCTCAGGCAAGAAATCAATAAATAATATGCAATACAAATAATAAATAAAGTACATTACTGTGACAGGGACCATTTAGAATGTGCCACTGCCATAAGTTCTTGGAGTACAAGGAATGCAATTCTTTCACAAGGGTGGCGATGAAGACCACACATCACCACCTGGTGGCTGAACATGTTTTGAGACTGACTCAAAAAGTATAGATACATAAATGACTAATATAAATAACCCCCAACGCCGTGGCTGTACTCGGTACATACAATGAGCGGTTTTGGGGTATTTTAGCCAGTGCTTGGTACGGTTCACAGTGTTTTGATGCTAAAGGTGGTGAAGCGGGCCGGGCTGGCCTCCTCACACATCTCCACAGGCATTTTATTCTCCACGGCCGTGCTAATGAACCAGCCGCGGAACTTGAGCGACTCCAGGCTGGTACCGGCGAAGCCTTGCTCCCTCCTGAGGAACAGGAAACGCCCCATGTCTCCCTCTGCATTGATGGTTTTCAGCATCTTTCTGTCTTTAACCTCCTGAGAAAAGCACACAGAATCCACAACTGTGAGCACAGTCATCTACTCATAAAGGGAGCCTCACAGGCCAGGGTTGTTCATCAAAGAATGAGATTACTCAAGACTCATTGTAATAATAATAATAACACTTCAACAGAGTTATTTCATTCTAAATCAAAGTTAAGGATAATGGATCATTTAATTTAGGACACTGTTGTCATAATAGGACATGAAAAGAATAATTCTACTACTATTCGACCACAGTCACTTGAATTAAGAGGGATTTCTGGCTCTGATACAGTGCTGCTTATGTGTGAACTGGTTAGTGTCAAAGGGTAGAGAACTGAGTGCCATCTCAATGGAGTGTAGTCAGATCAACATAGTACACAAGCCAGGCAGATTTACAATAATGACATCGTCATAATCATTTTTTTTTTTTAACACCATTCCTTACAAAATGTATTTACCTCCAGCTGTAAGATGGGGCTTCCGGCAGACTTTGAGCAGGACAGGTAGAGATTACGTCCTGCGATACTCAAAGCAACAGGTCGTCTCGCGCTGTCAGTGAAGGTGCGTGACTTGTATGTCGCCAGGTGCAAATTTACTGCGAAGGCAGAGGGCAACACGTCCATCAATCCATAATCACCAGGGAAACATATTTCTGAGAGCATCCATCTACTATGAAGTGTTCAGTGTTAATTTATTTAACTGAAAGCGTTCATACGAGTCCACAAGGTTCAAAAGTTTACCATACCAGTTACTTAACACTAACTTTTTTCTGTGCACTAACTGCTGTAAAATGTTGCCGTTTACAAAATAAGGAACTAATAATTGGAGCCAAACTCTGGATGAATTTGCAGAGAGTGTGTGTGTGTGTGTGTGTGTGTGTGTGTGTGTGTGTGTGTGTGTGTGTGTGTGTGTGTGTGTGTGTGTGTGTGTGTGTCTGTCCCATGCCGTCAGGCAGCTCCATGCTGTGACTGGGCTTACCTTTGAGGTCTATGCTGCCTCCCTGCAGTATCACCGCCTGCAGCTCTAACGGACTCTCCTTCAGCACCAAGCTCTTCTGATCGCGGTCACACACGCTGCACTGCTCGACCGTGGTGTTGCTGAACACACTGGGCTTGCTGTGTACAGTGTCCAGTACTTTTAGTGTGTCGTGCTCTGCAAGGGAAGAGGCAGGGGCAAAGGATGATTAGCAAAAGAAACCGTCCCACCTTCCCTTACAAAAAGCCAAAAGTTTAATTTTATTCAATATACTTCAGTTTATAGTGTACTAATTAAAAAATAATAAACTATTAGTATACTTGTAAGTGTAGGCCTACTATTTTGATACTTATTGAGACGAAATTGGCCAACTCTTTAAATTCTTCAAAGTATACTTACTAGTATACTTTTATTCATTAAAAACATTTAATTCTTTAATTCATAAAAGTTTACTTAGAAGTATAGTTTTATAACTGGAAAAGTAGGCCAGTTTAGTCTCAATAAGTAGTCTACTTACAAGTATACTAATAGTTAATCAAAATGAGTTAACTTCTATAACTGAACTAGTCTATACTTAATAAAAGTAAACTTAGTTTACTAGTTTTTTTTAAGTGATTGCAATTGGCTAATGCACTACTTGGGGGTGATGACAGCCTAATGAAGGCTCTTGGATTTTACAGCACAGAGAGTGGCACGTGCAGCCTGTTTTATATCTCAGTCACACTGTAAACAGCAAGAGACAGCCAGCTGACGGAGAACATCAACGAGTTAATTCAGGTAAGCCTACCTTCAATCACATTCTCCAGCATGATGTTGATCAGGTCGTCGTCACTGAACTCTGTGCCCAGGGGTGTGTGGCTGGGTTTCATTCTCTGCAGGGCAACGATGAGGTTGGCAACATGGCGCAAACTGTGCGGATGCTGGATTACCTCCAACTGTAGTCCTTTGTGGTCAAAACTGTGGGTCTTTTCGAGGAAGGGAAAACAAAAGGATTACTCCACTGACAAGAACATGTATGATACGTGAATCCTGCCGTATTTCCAACATAGATGCTGCACATCAACACTAATAACTCCTAACACAGGCCAACAAACAATGTTTTTTTGTTTTTTTTCGTGTTTTTCTCCCTTGATGCTAAACAAACTGTTGCGGTTTGCCTATTTTGATGACCATACTTAAACTTCAGATGGTTAAATTAGGGCTATTGTGTTGACTGGTTACTAATTTTTTTTTTTTTTTTAACTTTAGTTAGCTTAGTTATATCTCACCTTTTCCAAATCGATGCAAACAGCCTTGAATTCCATGTTTCTGGTTTTGGTAAAGCTGCAAGAACAATAGAGAAATGTTTTAGTTCATCACGCCAGAATACATTTAATAAACAAGCAAAATATAGCCTCTGCTAACAAAACTATGACCGGTTTAAAATTAATTTAAAACACTCGAAGCCATAAATAACTTGCGTAAAAAAGACTCCATTGCCGAGTATACCTACTAGTATTCGTATAGATGGTGCTAATCGTCAACTTCGATGTAGAACCGTGTAGATTAGTAGTAGTGCCTGCTAAAGCAATCTGCCCAAAGGACTTCTCACTCCGACATTTATTGAGCGTATAGCGCCCAGGGGAATCCCCCAAGCGATTTCCCGTTGTGTGTCAACAATGTGTGGGCGTCAAAGTTGAATTCCAGACGCAACAGGAGTCAGGAAGCGTTTTAATTCTGCTACACAATGACAATTTTATTAGTTTTTGGCGACAAATCTGATTGAATTGTCTTTAGAATAATATAGTTTATTTAGAAAGCGCTTTTCCAAGTGCTCAAAGACGCCTTCTTACAAAATCAAATACAAAGCTTACAAAGTCAAAAAAGATAAAAGACACATAACATCAATAAAATCAAGCAAATGTGAGAAGAGCAAAAATGAGTACAACACAAGGACAATAGAACTAAGTAACTAAAACATATTAATATAAAAGTAGTAGCCAAATTATATGTTGAATGCTATTTTGAAGTTAGCTTTTTGAAAGTGGAGAGTAATGGGGAGTTTCTGATATTTTGGGGTAGAGTTCTAGAGGGATGGTGCTGCAATGGAGAAAGCCCTATCCACCCTAAGTCCGGTGCTTGGTCCTTACAGCTGGGATGAGGGGGTTTGAATCAGATGATCTGACCCTGCGGGAGGGTGTATAGTGGTGGAGAAGGTTAGTGAGGTATGAAGGACCCAGGTTATTGAGGGCTGTATAGGTGATGATGAATAATTTCAACTGATTTTTTGGCTAAATTGTGGAGCCAGTGGAGGTTTTGAAGAACAGGAGTGATGCTTTCTTGAGTGGGTGTGGGCTGTGGGGGAGCAGACGAGCTGCACAGTTCTGGACAGAGGATGTGACATAAAAGGATAATATTTATAGTAGGAGATAAATGAGGGTTTCTGCATGAATGCGAGTTTTAGGAGCTGAGCCAGGGAGTGGTGGATGTAGGCGGGCAATGTTTTTAAGGTGAAAAAAAGGTCATCGAATCTCACCGCAGTAGGGCACGCTAAGCTGGAAAATTACAATCTTAAGGCCAATTTTTCCATGTCAGAAAAAAAAAAGCAAAACTCAAAAATGACTTCCTCAAATCTGAGTAGCCTACCATCTTGTCCCAATATGCCTGGATAGTGCCAGTCTGGCAAGGTATCAAGAAATAAAAGTAGCAGTAGCTTTAATTGAAAATCATACACGTGGAGAAACTGTAGATCATGATTGGGATAGCGGTCCTGGTCAGAGTCATGGATATTGGCCGTGGTCAACAAGAAAGATTCATGCCCATGCCAAATCAGCCAAACATGCATCCACACGCCCTGGTCAGAAATGTTTTGATTGGGGCTCAAACTGCAGTGATAGAGACAGATTGAGCACATTTGCTGCATTTATTCATGTGCTGCACAATCACCTCATATGTGCAAATGCTGAACAATGTTGTAACTGCAAAGTTAATAAATAGAAAGTAAAATGTTAATACAAAGTAACAGGTTGTAGAGTTTGTAAGAGTATAGTCATGCAGTTAAAAGCATTGGTTCACATCCAGTACTCATTACAAATTTGTTTTGGATAGATTCATGCAGAAATGTTTTATGATTTCTTAATCTTGTCCAAAATTTGCTAAATGAAAAAAAAAACCTGTTAAATGAAAGGACTTGCCTCTGTTTCCACACTTCCCTTTTTAAACCAAGAAAAAAAAACTCTGCACACAAAAAGATGATTCCTTAAATATGCCTTAGCCATGATTTTTTTTACACTGAAGGAAAAACCACAAATGTTTCAGCGTCAAGCTTTCGTCAGTGTAACAGTAAAGACAACGATAGGCCTCTTTGTAGAGATCAAACAACATTCAGCCGAATAAATGTTTCAATTTCACAAGTCTTAAACAGACAGTTACAAATATGCTTAGTTCTAACAGAATGTCATTCATTTAAATAGACATAATAAAAACATTTCACATTTGCTTTTATCTCATCAATTTAATGGGATATAGCTCTAAAATAAAAAATGTCCTGTTAAATAAATAAAATGAAAAAGGTTACACATTTCTCAGCTGATGACAATTAGTTAACTTAAATTCAAGTCTGAAAGAAAAGAAACACAGAATAGTGTTAACAATACCATTCGTGTAAAACAGACATTATATGTTTGTATCTGGCTTCTAGTTTTTCCTTGGCTTATTACTTAACTTGGTGATTATGCACTAAATCTAGTCTGAGCGCAGTACTTTTTGACTTTTTATACACACTTCCTTTTTTAACATGTAATCTTAACAGAGAAAATGACTAAATTACTTTACTCTGTTCAGAATATGAATATTTACATACATACAAGTATAAATACATAAGTTTTGATGCAACAAAAATGTTGTCAGTCTCTCATAATGGAGAATGTTAAGATACTGTGGTAAACACACAGAATAGAGCCCCTGTTTTGATGCCTTCTTGGTGCCCCTGTTTTGATGCCTGTTATGATTTGCCATGTTTCCATCTGATCTTTTAAAAAGTGAATATACACAGAACACTGGAAACACTCTTATTGTAAATGCTATGATATGCTATGATGATAATACCTCTGGCTCACGGTGTATATCCTAAGACCTGGCAATTCATATTTATCCCCTGTAGGAGACATTAGTCTCTTGTCTTCATTTCAAGAACCATATATTCTACTATTCTACTAAGCTAAACTACAAGGGACATTCAATAAAAAATAAAATAAATATAATTTTTTAAAATATTTCCCTGCAACATGTTTTTGTCATCCAAGACACTTGCAATATGTCAACAAAGAAAATTCTTAAATGTTTTTTCTGCTGGGTCCCAGGAAGATATAACGTGTCTGAGCATGATTGCACCATCTGTCTCCTTAAGGCAGGGATGGGCAACTATCAATTTATTTGTGTTTTTTCTTTCTTTTTTTAGCGCGTTCTTTACCGCCATTGCGTGCTTGAGTACGTGCAAGCCAAGGCACGTCTGAATTTGCAATATCTTTGAACCTCTGTTTCCTGTCCTAGGGCCTCATATTACAAAATGTCTGTACGCACAGATCGTAAATTGTATGTAAGATGAAATCCACATCAGTGTTGTGATTTAAATTTGAACTTCACGTGAAAATGTGTTCACCTCTAAGCAAGGTCCACACCATGCATACGACTGATCGGCTGTCTGGTCAGCTGTATTGCAGGTATATGATATTTCTTCCTTGCCTACCATTCTCACTTGTAGGTTCTGCCATGCTATGTTCAACGGGGGACCTAAAGTACATAAGTGCCAATACTTTATTTCTTATGGGGTAGAGGGGTTTTTTAGATCTTTGGTGGGGTGGGATAATAAGGTTCCCAAAGCGGAAAAACTCCCAGTACAGTATCGGAGGGTGGTGAGGTGGGCAAAAAGACACGTTGAGTGTGGGGAAAAAGAGATAGTGGTGAATCACAGGAGACTGTATCAGATATTAAGTGAAAAATTAATGCCACAGGAAGGTTTGGGTGTGGAAGTGGGGAGAGAGGTGTGGGCGGTGTTGCAGGAGAAGGGGCTGGATAATAAAATGAAAGATTTGAACTGGTTAGTGGCGTACGGCCGCTTGCCGGTGAGAGACGTGTTGTATAGACATAAACAGCTGGTAGATGGGCGCTGTTTAAGAGAAGGGTGTGGGAGGAAAGAAACGGTGCGACGTGTTTTGGGGGTGTGGTTTTGCACAGGAGGTGTGGGATAGGGTAAGGGGGAGGTATGGGGTTTTAGAGGGGTTTGGACAAGAAGGAGTGATATATGGCGAGGGGTTGGAAAGAAAGAAGGGGAGGGAGAAATTTTTGACACTGTGGTTGATGAGTTTGGTCAAGCTCAAGCTGTGGGTGGCGAGAGGGTTGAAAGGAGTGCCAAAGCAGGGGTGGACGACGAGGGGGGTTTTTGAAATGGTGAAAAGGTATGAGGGGGAGGTGATGCATTGGGGTTTCAATGCGGCGAGGGAAAGGTGGAAAGTGTTGTTATGAAGGAAATTGTGGGGTGGAGTATCCAGGAATGTGGGTATGGAAGGTTGGGATGCGGGGTATAGGGGTGGTGGAAGGGAAGGGAAATTACGGGTGTAAATAGTATGGGAATGAGTTGAATGTTTAAAAAAAAAAAAAAAAGGAAAATGGTCATGATTTGAATGTGTAGTGTGATGTGATGTAAAATTTGTGAATTGATTTAATAAATTTTTATTTTTTTTTTAAATAAAAAAAAAAGCTATGTTCAACGGGTTAGCCTAATAGGAAAATGAGCCATAGTAAGCAGAATTGCTAATTGAAGGTATTCACCGGGCTGTGCAGTTAATCTTGTTCGCGAGTGCAAAATGTCAGTCATTTTGTGATTTATAGATAGACGAGCATGATTTATGTAATGTTTGTATGTATTATTGTATACAACCATTATATACAGTAAATCATAGGTACTCACATTTTTAGATATAAGCATAAGAACAAATTTAGTATGAACTTTAAGCAAATTCTATACATGAGGCCCCAGATGCCATCGCTACTGTATGGTCTACTTGGTTAAAAAAATAAATAAGCACCTATTACAAAAATGACACAAATTATGGAAAGGTTTATCTACATTGTCATAAAAATATATTTCTCCTAATTTTGATCAAACAATGAATTAGTTCTGTTATACTTTTTTGGGGAGTATTTGTGAAATTGGGGTAAACTATTTTTACACGTATTTCAGTTATTTCTCTATCTGGCATTTTTCTATGTTTACAGCAGTTAGATCTTCTCAGATGTCATTATAACAAGAGGAAACTCCAGGATTTAGGCTGTGTTGCAGTACTCGCTTCCTGCTTCACCCGCATTTCTGGCAAATCCAGTTAAGCGTGGGATGGGAGTGTTTCTGTGTGCAATGCCGAAATCCAAGTTAATACACCCAATGTTTATGCACATGTGCTGGAGTACAGATTGAAGAAGTCACTACATGTGTCTAAGATGCAGGAAAACATTTTAAATATGGTGACCTCACATAGGCCTATTGTCTCATATAATCTCACCAAAATATGTTTTCAACGTAAAGAAAATGCCAAGTTACTCACGCATAGCCTACAACGCACTGTCTGTAAGTCCTTAACTCCAATTTGCAAAAACTAGGCCTGCCTTTAAAAGTATTGATATCAAAATATGGCCAAGTTACAACTAACAATATTGCCTATCGTAGCTCACACTAATTAAACTAGCTCTATTCCAAAGCAATGCTATCCAAACTTTCTGAAATTATTTAATGCAACTTGGCCCTGTGTTTTTTCATCTTAGCATGTGAAGAGATTGTGGTCATTCAAACTTTAAATGTCAAATAACAAAAATGGCCTCATGGAACAACATATCATTTCAATTAATGTTTTAAACAGTTGACAAATAATTACACTCCAGAAAGGATATGTTTATACTTTGTTGTAAAGTTTACTTTAGAAAATGTACAGGTTTTAAAATGTTTGCTGCTGCTACAGATTTCTTTACAATTCACAAACATTTACACCAATAATTATAATTTACAATAGAGAAAGGGGGGATGAATAAATAAATGTAGATAAAAAATAGAAATATGTTGACGTTGAAAATAGCCTACATATAGCATTTTTACAAACCTATCCAGACATGTTCGCCCTGGCAATGTAGCCTACTGTATTTTTCTGGGTCAGATGATGCCAAATAAGTAATAGTACTAATTTGTTAACAAAATAATAGTTATGTTATTTGTGAACAGAATTTTGTGAACACAAGAATGTCTAGGCTCTGTAGGACTACACAGGTTTCTATAGAAATCTAAATATTCCAAATAAATAAATACATCAATATATACATAATAATAATTACATTGCATTACAATTATTTGGCAGACGGTTTTATCCAAAGCGACGTACAATAAGTGCATATTGAAGGTCATTGACGCGAATAAAAAGCAGATCTGACAAAGCACAACTTTCTCACAATGTAGGAGCTATCCCTAGTAATGAACATGAATGGTACACACAGTCAGCTATACATTCTGAACTATAAATAACCAAAAAACCCAAGTTAAAATAGAAACCAAGCAAAAACAGGAAGCAAGTACTATAGAATTGGCCCTATATAGGTAGTTTAGTCAAGGTGGAGTCTGAAAAAGTGCGTTTTCAGATCACGACGGAAAACAGACAGTGTTTCAGCTGAGCGCAGCGGAGTGGGGAATTCGTTCCACCACTGGGGAGCTAGGGTGGAGACTGGAAAAGCTCCGCAGTCGGAACGAGCGGGAGCCGTTAACATGGAGGGAGGGAAGTGCAAGTCACCCTGCAGCAGCAGAGTGAAGGGGTCGAGTAGGAGCGTAGTGCTGGATTAAGTCCTGTAGGTAGGAGGGGCCTGACCTTTTGGCTGCAGTGTAGGCCAGGGTCAGAACTTTGAACCTGATCCTGGCCACGACTGGCAGCCAGTGGAGTGACCTCAGCAGGGGGGTGACGTGAGAACTTCCGGAGGTTGAACACAAGCCCAGCAGACGCTTTCTGGACCAGTTGTAGGGGCGCAGGCTGGTAGGCTTGCGAGAAGGGAATTGCAGTAGTCCATATGTGAGGTGACCATGGTCTGGACAAGAAGCTGGGTGGAGAAGGTGGTCAGGTACGGCCAAATCCTCCTGATGTTGTACAGGAGGAACCTGCAGGACCGTGCCGTTTCATGTGATGTGATCATATTAATACATTTTATTCATGCTGTGCTTTTCAGAAACCAAAAGCAGTGGATGCAGACAATTGAACAAACATACCATGTAGTGTAGTAATTGCAATACATAATCTCAGATTATTTCCACTATAAATTATTGTCCTTTCAGTTTGATGTGGCACATACAGTTTCATTGACCACATTCTCTTGAGATGGTAAAATGAAAAAACACAGGGCCAAGTTGCATTAAATAATTTCGGAAAGTTTGTATAGCATTGCTTTGGAATAGAGCTAGTTTAATTAGTGTGAGCTATGATAGGCAATATTGTTAGTTGTAACTTTTGTTGTTGTAACACATTTTGATATCAATCCTTTTAAAGGCACACCTAGTTTTTGCAAATTGGAATTAAGGACTTAGAGACAGTGCTTTGTAGGCGATGACACCAGAGGGCTATGCAGACTTTTGAAGACCTTTTAGGTCAGACATTGCCTAAAGTGTTGGCTTCCATCGAGTTGCTGAGGGCCGAAGATCTTAAGACGCACGTCAAACGGTATGTGCGCTCTCATGATGATGAATGAGGTGATAAAGGAGCAGGAGACAGAGGTGAAGAGTCTTCCTCTTACACTACAAAATATTACAACATATTTAACATATTAAAAGCAAGTTCTGAAGTTCTGTAAACATTTTTAACCAGTTTGTATTTATGTTCTACTTTTTTGCCATCTGTAGGCACTGAAACTACTGAAATCAACACTGAAAATAAAGATTGGACTCCAGTTGTATAATGATTTGCTGAGATGCAATTAATGAACACACACATTATAGTTGTCCGTACTCAATTTCTTAGGTGTGGGATGGATTGAGGATCTCCGTCTCGCCCCCAAAGCTCCTTGCCTCCTGGCAGTGTCACCTGAGGAGGATCATACACCTGGAGTATGTGGAGAACCTGGACCTCGTCATCCCAGCCAGCCTGGACTGCAACGTGCGTGTATGGACCGTTTCTGGCAGTTACATAGGTTAGACTGGAGAACATAAAGGCTTGATCGCCTTTTCATAGTGTGCAAGTTAAACTGTGGGATGAAGTGGTGGCAGGTTGAGAGACCCAGTTTTCGGAATTTTGCCAGGACCCCAGGACTTTACGTGATGATAAAGCACCCTCTGTTTTCAGGCACGTTTGGCCAGGTGCGTTGACATGTGGAAGACCCCAGCACCTTCGCCATGGAGCTGGCTGCAGACCTGAAGAGGTTGGGTGTCGTCCAGACCAAGGAGCTGGACAAGGAGGAGCTGTGAGTCCTGAGACTGGGGGCTGGGGGGCGGCCTGTTGTGTTTCCCTTTTTTAGCTAAAAACCAAATGATGTCCTCCTGCACCTCCTCCAGCTCCTGCTCCTGCTCCAGACAGCCAGCTGAGCAAGGACGCTGACCTCAAATCCACGGATGTGCTACCGGACCTGTGCATAACCCAGTACTGTCGCAAGAAGGTGGAGTAAACTTGGAGAGAGTGGCAGGAGAAGGGCAAGGTGAGCTGGGCGCGCATCTCGGCCGCTCAGGAAGAGGGGAAAATGGCGCTAATGTTAGAGTGCCTGGGAGCGAAGAACTGTTGTTTATACTTCCTGTAGACATGCACCCAGATCAGCAAATTCCTCCCCTGCTCCCTGCTGCTGCCCATCCCCGTGGTCTCCATGCCTGATACTCTGAAGAAGCAGCAGAAGAGCCAGGAGCACAGCGATGCTCTGAGCAAACAGAAGCATCGGAAGAAGCCTTGCCCCACCAAGCAGCAGCCCAAGGACAATGGCCACGCGTAGACCTCTCGCTCACTACATCTCTCTTCAGCCCTTCCTTTTAAAAAAAAAATCACTCACACACATTTTCTCTTGTTTTCCTGTAATTAATAATGTAGTAAAATATTAAATTAAAATAACATTTGAAGTAACCGGTGTCCATTCCCCTGTGGAAAGTGAATTTAAAATGAGAAACTGAGAATAAACTGACAACAGTATAAAACACTCTTTACTCTGAAACAAAGACATGTACTAAACTCAAGGATTTCACAATAGATCCATGAACCTTTAAGGGCAGTTTTAACAACAATATCTCCAATTGCACACCTGCCAAATCCATCCTGCTGTTTACAAATTTGTGTCATCCACTTGGACAATTAATTGTAGTTACATATCCTGCCCAGCAGATGGTGGGATTTATTCAAACCAGGATCTGGATCTTCACTGTTTAATATTTGGACCAGAATAATCTAATCTTACTCTTTTTTTAAAAGACCAGAAAATAATTGATAATTCCAGCAGAAATGATACTGGATTGCAATAACAATTATCCCTTTACATAGACAATTCTGATCCTAAGAGTTTTGAAAAACAACCCCCACTACCATCAACCTCCCTAATGCAGGCCTGATTGACAACTGGCAAAGGACCCCATTGAAATTGTGAAAAAATGTAATATAAATATAATATGGTACACAGAACATGTAGGTAAAGTAAAAATATGAACACACAATTAGAAATCTTAAAATAATTTATTATTTTAAAAAGTTACACGTTACTACATTGCCCATCTGCAATGAATAAGTCATTTTAAAGTCCTTGAATTACAGTTCATAATTCTCAGGCAAGGAATCAATAAATAATATAAATAATATGCAATACAAATAATAAATAAAGTACATTATTGTGACAGGGGCCATTTAGAATGTGCCACTGCCATAATTTCTTGGAGTACAAGGAATGCAATTCTTTCACAAGGGTGGCGATGAAGACCACACATCACCACCTGGTGGCTGAACATGTTTTGAGACCGACTCAAAAAGTATCGATACATAAATGACTAATATAAATAACCCCCAACATCGTGGCTGTACTCGGTACATACAATGAGCGGTTTTGGGGTATTTTAGCCAGTGCTTGGTACGGTTCACAGCGTTTTGATGCTAAAGGTGGTGAAGCGGGCAGGGCTGGCCTCCTCACACATCTCCACAGGCATTTTATTCTCCACGGCCGTGCTAATGAACCAGCCGCGGAACTTGAGCGACTCCAGGCTGGTAGCGGCGAAGCCTTGCTCCCTCCTGAGGAACAGGAAACGCCCCATGTCTCCCTCTGCATTGATGCTTTTCAGCATCTTTCTGTCTTTAACCTCCTGAGAAAAGCACACAGAATCCACAACTGTGAGCACAGTCATCTACTCATAAAGGGAGCCTCACAGGCCAGGGTTGTTCATCAAAGAATGAGATTACTCAAGACTCATTGTAATAATAATAATAATACTTCAACAGAGTTATTTCATTCTAAATCAAAGTTAAGGATAATGGATCATTTAATTTAGGAAACTGTTGTCATAATAGGACATGAAAAGAATAATTCTACTACTATTCGACCACAGTCACTTGAATTAAGAGGGATTTCCGGCTCCGATACAGTGCTGCTTATGTGTCAGCTGGTTAGTGTCAAAGGGTAGAGCACTGAGTGCCATCTCAATGGAGTGTAGTCAGATCAACATAGTACTCAAGCCAGGTAGATTTAAAATAATGACATTGTCATAATCGTTTTTTTTTTTTTTTAACACCAGTCCTTAGAGAATGTATTTACCTCCAGCTGTAAGATGGGGCTTCCGGCAGACTTTGAGCAGGACAGGTAGAGATTACGTCCTGCAATACTCAAAGCAACAGGTCGTCTCGCGCTGTCAGTGAAGGTGCGTGACTTGTATGTCGCCAGGTGCAAATTTACTGCGAAGGCAGAGGGCAACACGTCCATCAATCCATAATCACCAGGGAAACATATTTCTGAGTGCATCCATCTACTATGAAGTGTTCAGTGTTAATTTAACTGAAAGCGTTCATACGAGTCCACAAGGTTCAAAAGTTTACCATATCAGAGTTACTTAACACTAACATTTTTCTGTGCACTAACTGCTGTAAAATGTTGGGGTTTACAAAACAAAGAACTAATAATTGGAGCCAAACTCTGGATGAATTTGCAGTGTGTGTGTGTGTGTGTGTGTGTATCCCATGCCGTTAGGCGGCTCCATGCTGTGACTGGGCTTACCTTTGAGGTCTATGCTGCCACCCTGCAGTATCACCGCCTGCAGCTCTAACGGACTCTCCTTCAGCACCAAGCTCTTTTGATCGCGGTCACACACGCTGCACTGCTCGACCGTGGTGTTGCTGAACACACTGGGCTTGCTGTGTACAGTGTCCAGTACTTTTAGTGTATCGTGCTCTGCGAGGGAAGAGGCAGGGGCAAAGGCAGGCCGATTAACAAAAGAAACAGTCCCACCTTCCCTTACAAAAAACTAGTAAACTGAAAGTTTAATTTTATTAAGTATACTTCAGTTCATAGTGTACTAATTGAAAAAAAAAACTTAGTATACTTGTAAGTGTAGGCCTACTATTTTGATACTTATTGAGACTAAATCGGCCAACTTTTTTAATTCTTCAAAGTATACTTACTAGTATACTTTTATTCATTTAAAACATTTAATTTATTAATTCATAAAAGTACACTTAGAAGTGTAGTTTTATAACTGGAAAGGTAGGCCAGTTTAGTCTCAGTAAGTATCAACATAGTCCACTTACAAGTATACTAATAGTTTATCAAAATTAGTAAACTTCTATAACTGAACTAGTCTATACTTTAAAAAAAACTAGTAAACTAAGTTTGCTTTTATTAAGTGATTGTAATTGGCTAATGCACTACTTGGGGGTGATGACAGCCTAATGAAGGCTCTTGGATTTTACAGCACAGAGAGTGGCACGTGTTATATCTCAGCCATACTGTAAACAGCACGAGACAGCCGGCTGACAGGGAACATCAACGAGTTAATTCAGGTAAGCCTACGAGGGAATTCAGGTAAGCCTACCTTCAATAACATTCTCCAGCATGATATTGATCAGGTCGTCGTCACTGAACTCTGTGCCCAGGGGAGTGTGGCTGGGTTTCATTCTCTGCAGGGCAACGATGAGGTTGGCAACATGGCGCAAACTGTGCGGATGCTGGATTACCTCCAACTGTAGTCCTTTGTGGTCAAAACGGTGGGTCTTTTCGAGGAAGGGAAAACAAAAGGATTACTCCTCTGACAAGAACATTTATGATGCGTGAATCCAGCCGTATTTCCAACATAGATGCTGCACATCAACACTAATAACTCCTAACACAGGCCAACAAACTGTTTTTTTCCCGTGTTTTTTTCCCTTGATGCTAAAGAAAGTGTTGCGGTTTGCCTCTTTTGATGACCATACTTAAACTTCAGATGGCTGAATTAGGGCTATTGTGTTTACTGGTTACTAATAATAATAATAATAATAAAAACTTTAGTTATATTAGTTATATAAAACTTTAGCTTAGTTATATCTCACCTTTTCCAAATCGATGCAAACAGCCTTGAATTCCATTTTGCTGGTTTTGGTAAAGCTGCAAGAATAGTGAAATGTTTTAGTTGATCACGCCAGAATAAATTTTATAAACAAGTTGGTAAAATATAGCCTATGCTAACAAAACTATGACCGGTTTAAAATTAAGTAAAAAAACTCGAAACCATCATTCACTTGCGTAAAAAGACCCAATTGCCGAGTATACCTACTAGTATTCGTATAGAAAGGTGCCAATCGTCAACTTCGATGCAGATCCGTGTAGATTAGTCGTGCCTGCTAAAGCAATCTGCCCAAAGGACTTCTCACTCCTATATTTATTGAGCGTATCGCGCCCAGGGAAATCCCCCACGCGATTTCCCGTTGTGTGTCATCAATATTTGGCCGTCAGAAGTTTAATTCAGACGCAATAGGAGTCAGGAAACGTTTTAATTCTGCTACACAATGACAATTTTATTCGTTTTGCCGACAAATCTGATTTACTTGTGTTGATTTGCAAATGTCCCAGTTGAAAATATCGTCTCACAGTTCACTCACAGGGACCGTTCGAATTGTCATTAGAATAATAGGCTATAGTTTATTTAGAAAGCGCTTTTCCAAGTGCACAGACACCTTATAACAAAATCAAATCAAGTAGCCTAGTTTACAAAATCAAAAAAGATAAAAGACACATAACATCAATAAAGTCAAGCAAATGTGAGAAGAGCAAAAATGAGCACAACACAAGGACAATATAACGAAGTAACTAAAATCATATTAATAAAAGTAGTAGCCAAATTATATGTTGAATGCCATTTTGAAGTGAGTTTTGACAGCTTTTTGAAAGTGGAGAGTGATGGGGAGTTTCTGATATTTTGGGGTAGAGTTCTAGAGGGATGGTGCTTAAATGGAGAAAGCCCTATCCACCCTAAGTCCGGTGCTTGGTCCTTACAGCTGGGATGAGGGGGTTTGAGTCAGATGATCTGACCCTGCGGGAGGGTGTATAGTGGTGGAGAAGATTAGTAAGGTATGAAGGGCCCATGTTATAGAGGCTTTATATGTAATTTCAACTGATTTCTTAGCTAAATTGGGGAGCCAGTGGATGTTTTGAAGAAGAGGAGTGATGCTCTCATGAGTGGGTGTGGGCTGTGGGGGAGCAGACGAGCTGCACAGTTCTGGACAGAGGATGTGACATAAAAGGATAATATTTATAGTAGTGGAGTCTCGAGGTGATAAATTAGATAAATGAGGGTTTCTGCATGAATGCGAGTTTCAGGAGCTGAGCCAGGGAGTGGTGGACGTAGACGGGCAATGTTTTTAAGGTGAAAAAATCTAATCGAATCTCACCGCAGTAGAGCACGCTAAGGTGGAAAATTACAATCTTAAGGCCAATTTTTCCATGTCAAACAAAAAAAAGCAAAACTCAAAAATGACTTCCTCAAATCTGAGTAGCCTACCATCTTGTCCCAATATGCCTCGATAGTGCCAGTCTGGCAAGGTATCAAGAAATAAAAGTGATGCTCTCTTGAGTGGGTGTGGGCTGTGGGGGAGCAAACGAGCTGCACAGTTCTGGACAGAGTGTCACGGTTCTAGCTGTTCATGTCACGTTTCATGTTTTATTCTTGTTACGATTTATTTTCTAGTCATGTCACGTTTTATATTTGATTCATGTTACGTTTCCCGTTCATTGTTTAGCATACACCTTTCCGTGTTTTTCCGCAACCTTGCGTTCATGCTGTCTCTCTCTCTCTTGCTGTCGCTCACGCTTTCCTAATTGTTTCATTCTCCCGTGTCTATTTTACTAATCTACTAACGTTAGATCAGGATTGGGTAATACTAACATTCTAACCACGTGTTCATGTTTACCTTAGGTTTCTCGTGCATGTCATTTACTAATTTACTAACGCTAGGTCAGGAAAGGTTTATTACTAACGATTACTAATTATCTTGTTACCTTGTCAGCCCTCCACACCTGATTTCTATTCGCATGCTGCTATCTAGCTAAGTGTCTGCACCTGTCTACACCTGCATATAAGCTCAGTGTTCATGTCGTGTTTTTGTGAAATTGTTGCCTACTGTTTACAGTGCACTTTTGAGCGTTATTTTCAAGGCTGCCTTTTGTTTCGATCCAAGCCTGTTTATTGACCATTGTTACCGACTTCTGTTTTGTTGACCACTGCCTGCTTGTACCGCGGGTTATTGCCTGCTGTCTTTGTATTTTTGTCCCGCTGAGCGGACTTCGGTCTTGACTCTTGCATCGCCTTCGACCCCGAGCCTGCCTACCGTCTGCCTGTACTACTGCCCCGCTGACAGCTACTCTGGTTACTGGACATTTCGAATGGTGTACCGATTCTGAGTGCCTTCTCCCTCGGTACTGTAGGCCTACTTTGGTTTTGGCTGGATTATCTTTGTATGAACTTTGCTTGTTTTTGGACTACGCTCATTGGACATTCCTTTAATAAAGCCCTGACGGGACTTTATCATCAAACCACTTTCTGAGTCGTGCATTTCGGGTCCTACCCTCACGCATCCGTCTCAGAGGATGCGACATAAACAGGATATGACAGTCATTACAAATTTGTTTTGGATGAATGAATGCAGAAATGTTTTATTATTTCTTAATCTTGTCCAAAATTTGCTCAATGAAAAAAACAAACAAAAAAAAACAAAACAAATGAAGACTTGCCTCTGTTTCCACACTTCCCTTTTTAAACCAAGAAAAAAAGATGCTCTAAATATGCCTTCGCTATGATTTTTTTTTCACTGAAGGAAAAACCACAGATGTTTCAGCGTCATGCTTTCGTCAGTGTAACAGACAACGAAAGGCCTCTTTGTAGAGATCAAACAACATTCAGCCAATATTTCAGTTAAATGACTCTTTAAATTTCACAAGTCTTAAACATAGTTACAAATATGCCTAGTTCTAACAATGTCATTCATTTAAATAGACATAATAAAATACATTTGCTTATCTCATTTAATGGGATATAGCTCTAAAAAAAAAAAAAAAAATGGACCGTTAAATAAAGTGAAAAAGGTTGCACATTGCTCATCTGATGACAATTAGTTGACAAATTCAAGTCTTAAAAGAAACAGAATAGTTAATACCATTTGTGTAAAACAGACATATGTTTGTATCTGGCTTCTAGATTTTCCTTGGCTTATTACTTAAAGGGTTAGTTCAGAATTTTGGACATAATGTCTCAATTACGACTTACCCATGATGTAGTTGATTGATGGAAACCATTTTCAGCTAATTCCATGCTGTCCCTTCTTTTGGACATACACACGTTGCTAATGCTAGCGCAACTCTATGGTAACCGTAGCATCCACTACCAAACGCACAAACACTCCACAGTGCGCCCAAAGCAAATAAAATACGACGACAGTCTATAGGGGTTATTTTGAGTGTTTATACCATCATTTTAGAAGTCAAACTATCGTGGAATCCTTTACTTTGTGCTAACCTATATTCTCTGTGGAAGTGCGGTGGCGGAGCGATACTTTACGTTACCTACGAATGTAGTGCCGGCACTGGTCGACTACAACAACAAAGAAGAGCAACAAGTTGCAATGGCCATGTTCGCTCCGAAAATTAAGGTTTTTAATTTTCATTTTGGGCTGAATAATCCTCCATAGACATTGTGTTATGTGTGAAAAGGATAAACTGAACAGAGCTGAAGTGAAGAAATGAATGAAGACATAAAGAAATGCTGGCCGAGACGAGCGAGTCAAACATGACCGCACTCCACACAGACAAATTTTTTTGTCGGTATTTGTGTGAGATTAAAACATGTAGCCAATGGCACAGTTATTTATTGAATCTTTTTTTTTACATTAATGCAACAATGCGATATTAACCCGATGATATTCTGCATTAAAACTTTTTTCTTTGCTTGACAAATTGCCATGGGATACCTGTTCCCATAATGTTAGCTATTGCATAACTGCCATGGTGTCCAGTGACTGAATTGTTTAACTAACAAGCTACAAGTGAACAGTTATTATTGTAAACATCTTTGCCTTTACAATAAAAAAAACATTATTGTATGAGAAAACCAGAACATAAAACAGCACACTGTTTTAGTCCAAAATGAAATTACACTTTTTAGTACCAGGAGGGGATCGAACCCAGATCTCTCACAGCTCTCAGCATTGACACAACACTATACCAAAGCCTGTTGGTACAGTCACATGATATAGGCTATAGGCCATTTGTCAATGACATTTATTTCCATACTGCATAACGTTACCTGAAGTGGTGTCGTCTGACTTCCACCATTTTGCTGTAGTACAAGTGAAAATTTGAACAGTTAGGCTAATATTTGAAATGTGAAAATAAGTCTAATAAATGAAAAGTATAACAGTTGTACATTGTTTTTGTCAAAAATAAACTCACACCCTGTTGGGCTCGAACCCCCAATCCTCTGTGTGAGAGACAGCTACTCTAACCAGTAGGCCACAGTAGCTTCATGGAAAACACCATGTCACATAGCCGTTTTGTCAGTGATTCTGCGATGTCTCCACTTTAGTTTGAAGCGTTTTTATTGGTCAGAGCAGGTATGCAATGTTGTTATCCAATGGGGAGAATTATTCTTTGAGGGTAAGGCAGGAAACATTGGAAGAAGAAGAATGAGAAGAAGAAGAAGAAGAAGAAGGAGAAAAACGGCAAGTTTGGGGTTTTATTATGTGGATGTGTGAAGTTGTATCTGAATGCTGTGTGGTTACATGAGGTCAGAACATACAGAAGTTAATGTTTTTAAGGGCTGAGAGTCTGTGGTCATTGTGGTTACTTCTGTAGGAAACCCTGAAAAGTGCCAAACCCTCGGTGCTGTATAGGTATGGGGCATGCCCCACCAAGCCGTAACTTGGTGGATGGCATACCTGCCATCCCAATTATATAAATCATAGGTACTCACATTTTTAGATATGTGAGTACCTTTAGATATGTGAATTTCCTACGCTACTGTATGGTCTACTTGGTTAAAAATTAAATAAAAAATAAATAAGCACCTATTACAAAAATGACACAAATTATGGAAAGGTTTATCTACATTGTCATAAAAATATATTTCTCCTAATTTAAATCAAACAATGAATTGGTTCTGTTATGCTTTTTTGGGGAGTAGCCTATTTGTGAATTTGGGGTAAACTATTATTACACGTATTTCAGTTATTTCTCTATCTGGCATATTTCTATGTTTACAGCAGTTAGATCTCAGAAGCACCCTTGATATGGTTGCCCCTCTAAAAAGAAAGTCTTGTCGGAAAAACCGTACTCCCTGGTACAATGACACTACCCGTGCCCTGAAACAGTCCACAAGAAAACTAGAGCGAAAATGGCGGTCAGCTAAACTAGAAGTATTTCGTCTTGCATGGAAAGATAGCCTCCTCCAGTACAAGCAAGCTCTTGTATCAGCTAGATCTGCCTTTTTCTCTAAATTAATTGAACAAAACAAATGTAACCCAAAATTCTTGTTTAGCACTGTGGACAACTTGACTAAAAAACCATCATTAGAAATTTCATCCTACCCCAGCGTTTACAGCAGTAATGATTTCATGAATTATTTCAATCAAAAGATTGAAGCTATTAGAGACCAGATCTCCAAATTGCCTCCTCCTCTAGGCATCACTCCTCCCTTAATCAATGAACAGCCCAAATCCTGGTTAACACAGGAAGATGTATCAACAGTGGCACTAAACTGTTTTAAGCCAATTGACATGGAGGAGCTGTCTAAACTGGTTATGTCCTCAAAACCGACTACCTGCCTACTCGACCCAATCCCTACAAAATTAGTTAAAGAACTTTTTCCCATACTAGGCCAGCATATGTTAAAAATTATTAACACATCCTTAGTAACAGGATATGTACCAGAGCCACTAAAAATGGCGGTTATTAAGCCATTACTAAAGAAACCAAACCTCGAATCTGACAAACTGGAAAACTATAGACCCATTTCAAATCTTCCATTTCTATCAAAAATATTAGAGAAAGCTGTTGCTAAGCAACTTGGTGCATACCTTAGCTCAAACCATATCCATGAAATGTTCCAGTCAGGATTTAGACCCTACCATAGCACTGAAACGGCACTTGTTAAAGTTATTAACGATTTACTATTATCAGCCGACCAAAACTCTGTGTCTGTTCTTGTACTTCTTGACCTAAGTGCAGCTTTTGATACAATAGATCACAAAATTCTACTAAACAGACTCCAGGGCTGTGTTGGACTAAATGGTCAAGCTCTTGCATGGTTCAGATCATACTTATACAATAGGAAGCAGTTTGTTAAAATAAATGAAGTATCATCCAGTTACTCAGTAATGAAATATGGTATTCCACAAGGATCAGTGCTAGGCCCAGTACTCTTTTCATTATATATGCTACCCCTTGGTGATATTATTCGGGCACATGGGGTAGATTTTCACTGCTATGCGGACGATACGCAGATATACATTTCCATGAAACCCGGTGAGGCACTACCACTTTCTCGGTTAGAGGCTTGTATTGCAGATATTAAAGCCTGGATGCTTTCCAATTTCCTGCTCCTAAACTCAGAAAAGACCGAAATGCTGGTTTTAGGTCCAAAAAAACAAAGGGAGAAACTGGGTACATCTACTTTAAATTTCGATGGTTGTTTAATTGTTCCAAACTCAGCTGTGAAAGACCTAGGTGTTACTATAGACCCAGATCTAACCTTTAGCGCGCACATAAAAAACATATCTAGAGTAGCTTTCTTTCAGTTAAGAAACATAGCTAAAATAAGGCACTTCCTATCAATAGGGGACGCAGAGAAACTGATCCATGCTTTTGTTACGTCTAGGCTAGATTACTGTAATGCCCTGCTATCTGGCTGCCCTAAGTCCTCGCTAAATAATCTCCAGCTTGTACAGAATGCAGCCGCTCGCATTTTAACTAGAACTAAGAAATATGAGCATATTACCCCAGTACTAGCATCGCTTCATTGGCTACCAATTAAGTTTAGGATAGACTTTAAGATTTTGCTTCTGACCTTTAAAGCCTTAAATGGACTTGCGCCAGTGTATATATGTAACCTGCTCTTACCATATAAGCCAAAAAGATCACTCCGTTCCCAAGACGCAGGCTACCTAGTAGTCCCAAGAATATCTAAAAACTTGACGGGTGGTAGAGCTTTCTCTTACAGAGCGCCACTACTGTGGAACACCCTACCAAAACTTATAAGGGAATCAGACACTGTCTCAATATTTAAGTCTAGATTAAAAACGCACCTCTATGATCAGGCTTATAATGAGCTATAGTCTGGAGACAGGACCAGAGAAGCATTTAGCCATAGAGTAATGTGGGGTGGCATCCTTTCCTTACTGTCACCTGTCAACAGCTGTGACCCCATCTTCCTGGGCTGGCTCTTGATAGGTGGGTAGGACTGTTTTCCCTCTCATGACTGCATGGTTCCTCAAACTCTGTCTTCATAGCTATGCAGCCATAGATTACTCCTGGCGGGGGCACCTGTCCAACCCTCCCACCCCTTCCCCACCCCCCACCCCTCCAGTTGGTGCTCCTGCTGCTCTATTACACTTCCCCTAACTGTTTTCTCTCTCTCTTTTTTTTCACATTCTGCCGGCGGGGCTTATGCCCCGCATCTCGAGAGCTGCTGTCCGGCTTCCTGTCCGTTGCCGCTTGCCCCTCCCTCCTTACCACCGCTGCCAGCTGCTCCCGCCGCCATCGGCGCCCGGTTCCCCACCGTCACTGCCGCCACATCTGGACTGTCATCTAGCTGCTGCAAATTGTATTATCATGGACATTGGCTGTTTTGACCATGTTGGTCCTTAAGCCCTAGACCCTGAGCCGACCAGAGGAGGATGGGTTCCCCCATTGAGTCTGGTTCCTTCCAAGGTTTCTTCCTAGTTACACCAGGGAGTTTTTCCTTGCCACTGTTGCCTTTGGCTTGCTCTTGTGGGGAGTTTAGGCTGGGTTTTGCTGTTTTGCTGTGAAGTGCATTGTGACAACTTGTTGTGAAATGCGCTATATAAATAAATATTGATTGATTGATTGATTGATCTTCTCAGATGTCATTCTAACAAGAGGAATCTCCAGGATTTCCACTGTGTTGCAGTACTCGCTTCCTGCTTCACCCGCATTTCTGGCAAATCCAGTTAAGCGTGAGATGGGTGTGTTTCTGTGTGCAATGCCGAAATCCAGGTTAATACACCCAATGTTTATGCACATGTTCTGTACTCCAGCACATGTGCATAGGCCTATAACAAAAACTGATTGAAGAAGTCACTATGTGTCTAAGATGCAGGAAAACATTTTAAATATGGTGTCCTCACATAGGCCTATTGTCTCATATAATCTCAACAAAAAATACATTTTCAACATAAAAAAAATGCCAAGTTACTCACACATAGCCTACAAAGCACTGTCTCTACGTCCTTAATTCCAACTTGCAAAAACTAGGTCTGCCTTTAAAAGTATTGATATCAAAATGTGACCAAGTTACAACAAACAATATTGCCTATCGTAGCTCACACTACTTAAACAAGATCTATTCCAAAGCAATGCTATCCAAACTTTCTGAAATTATTTAATGCAACTTGGCCCTGTGTTTTTTCATTTTAGCATGTGAAAAGATTGTGGTAATTCAAACTTTAAATGTCAAATAACAAAAATGGCCTCATGGAACAACATATCATTTCAATTAATGTTGTAAACAGTTGACAAATAACTACACTCCAGAAAGGATATGTTTATACTTTATTGTAAAGTTTACTTTAGAAAATGTACAGGTTTTAAAATGTTTGCTGCTGCTACAGATTTCTGTACAATTCACAAACAGACATTTACACCAAGAATGATCATTTACAATAGAGAAAGGGGGGATGAATAAATAAATGCAGATAAAAAATAGAAATATGTTGACGTTGAAAATAGCCTACATATAGCATTTTTATGAACCTATCCAGACATGTTCGCCTTGTCAATGTAGCCTACTGTAGGTTTGTGGGTCAGATGAGGCCAAATAAGTAATAGTACTAATTTGTTAACAAAATAATAGTTATGTTATTTGTTAACAGAATTTCACAGGACCACACAGGTTTCTATAGAAATCTAAATATTCCAAATAAATAAATACATCAATGAATACATAATAATAATAATAATAATAATACATTTTATTCATGCTGTGCTTTTCATAGACCAAAAGCAGTGGATGCAGACAATTGTTCAAACATACCATGCAGTGTAGTAACACATGTGAATCTCAGATTATTTCCACCATAAATTATTGTCCTTTCACAGTTTGATGTGGCACATACAATTTCATTGACCACATTCTCTTGAGATGGTAAGATGAAAAAACACGAAGTTGCCTGCCAAGTTGCATTAAATAATTTCGTAAAGTTTGGATAGCATTGCTTTGGAATAGAGCTAGTTTAATTAGTGTGAGCTACGATAGGCCATATTGTTAGCTGTAACTTGGCCACATTTTGATATCAATACTTTTAAGGCAGGCCTAGTTTTTGCAAGTTGGAATTAAGGACTTACAGACAGTGCTTTGAAGGCTTTGACACCAGAGGCGATGCAGACTTCCTTTTGAAGACCTTTTAGGTCAGACATTGACTCCTGAGAGAACCTGATGGACTCCTGAGAGAACCTGATGCAAGCAGTTCATTCCAACAGACCGAACCGGAGGGCTTTCCTAGAGTGTTGGCTTCCATTGAGTTGCTGATGGCTGAACATCTTAAGACGCACGTCAAACGGTGTGTGCGCTCTCATGATGATGAATGAGGTGATGAAGGAGCAGGAGACAGAGGTGAAGAGTCCTCCTCTTACACTACAGAATATTACAACATATTTAACATATTAAAATCAAGTTCTGAAGTTCTGTAAACTTTTTAAACCAGTTTGTATTTCTGTTCTACTTTTCTTATGCCAAATGTAGGCACTGAAAATACTGAAATCAACACTGAAAATAAAGATTGGACTCCAGTTGTATAATGATTTGCTGAGATGCAAATAATGAATACACACATTATGGTTGTCCGTACCCAATTTCTTAGGTGTGGGATGGATTGAGGATCTCCGTCTCGCCCCCAAAGCTCCTTACCTCCTGGCAGTGTCACCTGAGGAGGATCATACACCTAGAGTATGTGGAGAACCTGGACCTCGTCATCACGGCCAGCCTGGACTGCAACGTGCATGTATGGACCGTTTCTGGCAGTTACATAGGTTAGACTGGAGAACATAAAAGCGTGATCGCCTTTTCATAGTGTGCAAGTTAAACTGTGGTATGAAGTGGTGGCAGGTTTTCGGAATTTTGCCAGGACCCCGGGTAACCCCTTCCTGATGATAAAGTACCCTCCGTTTTCAGGCACGTTTGGCCAGGTGCGTTGGCGTGTGGAAGACCCCAGCACCTTCCCCATGGAGCTGCCTGCAGACCTGAAGCGGTTGGGTGTCGTCCAGACCAAGGAGCTGGACAAGGAGGAGCCGTGAGTCCTGAAACTGGGGGGTGGGGGGCGGCCTGTTGTTCCTAAACATAATGCATATGAAGCAGATACATAAACATTATTTCAGTCAGCAGAAGTACACAAATAGACTTCCAGGCCAGGAAGAAACAGCTGGACAGGGTTTCATTTCTTTTATTTATTTTTTTTAAAGTGCCACGTGTTTCCCTTTCTTAGCTAAAAACCAAATGCTGTCCCCTTTTTTAAATTCTGTTTGTGTCTCTGTTCCAACGCTGAATGTTCTTTTATGAAGGTGCTCCAACTCCTGCAAACCCCACGGCTTCTGCAACTCCTGGGGCTCCTGCAACTCTTGCACCTCCTCCGGCTCCTGCTCCAGACAGCTAGTTGAGCAAGGACACTGACCTCAAATCCAAGCATGTGCTACCGGACCTGTGCATAACCCAGTACTCCAGCAAGAAGGTGGAGCAAACCTGGAGAGAGTGGCAGGAGAAGGGCAAGGTGAGCTGGGCGCGCATCTCGGCCGCTCAGGAAGAGGGGAAAATGGCGCTAATGTTAGAGTGACTGGGAGCGAAGCACTGTTGTTTATACTCTCTGTACACATGCACCCATTTCACTGTGGAGATACTAATTTAATTAAATTTAATAGTAGTAAACTTTATTCGTAGTGCACCTACAAGAAAAAAGAAGTATAAGGTACATCGAAAAACATACAAAATCAAATAATTGGATAAAAATAGGCAACAAAAATTGTAATGTACGTCACCGCATTATTAAAATAGACATAATAAAGATGTTCCGTTTCTTTTTTCCAGGAAAGCAAAATTCTGGGTCAAGCTTACAAGCCAAAAGTAACGCACCTCAGACTCCCCAGTCACCTTGACCTCCCGTCATCCAGTAGCTGCCATGAAGTGGTAAGTGTGTCATTTCCACGCTATTCTGATGACATCATTTCCTGTTCATTGCCGTTTCACATTGCTGTTTCTGATTTCCTGTGAGGTGACCAAGGCTGTCCATTTAGGTACCTTTAACGCAACTGCACTGGGAGCGCTACCTTACTTTATTCATTAACGATTGAAGATCTTGTCATCATATGAGCAGGCAGGATAAAATGGCGGTGCGGAGGGGCTTACACAGGCCTTTACCTCATGCGCGTTTGCGTTTGTGCTGCAGACGAGGAACAGCAAGTTCCTCCCCTGCTCCCCGCTGCTGCCCGTCCCCGTGGTCTCCATGCCCGATACTCTGAAGAAGCAGCAGAAGAGCCAGGAGCACAGCGATGCTCTGAGCAAACAGAAGCATCGGATGAAGCCTTGCCCCCCCAAGCAGCAGCCCAAGGACAATGGCCACGCGTAGACCTCTCGCTCACTACATCTCTCTTCAGCCCTTCCTTTTAAAAAAAAATTCACTCACATTTTCTCTTATTTTCCTGTAATTAATAATATAGTAAAATATTAAATTAAAATAACATTGGAAATAACCGGTGTCCATTCCCCTGTGGAAAGTGAATTTAAAATGAGAAACTGAGAATAAACTGATAACAGTATAAAACACTCTTTACTCTGAAACAAAGACATGTACTAAACTCAAGGATTTCACAATAGATCCATGAACCGTTAAGGGAAGTTTTACCAAAAATATCTCCAATTGCACACCTGCCAAATCCATCCCGCTGTTTACAAATTTTTATCATCCACTTGGACAATCCTGCCCAGCAGATGGTGGGATTTATTCAAACCAGGATCTGGATATTCACTGTTTAATATTTGGACCAGAATGATCTAATCTTACTCTTTTTTTTAAAAGACCAGAAAATAATTGATAATCCCAGCAGAAATGATACTGGATTGCAATAACAATTATCCCATTACATAGACAATTCTGATCCTAAGAGTTTTGAAAAACAACCCCCACTACCATCAACCTCCCTAATGGAGGCCTGATTGACAACTGGCAAAGGACCCCATTGAAATTGTGAAAAAATGTAATATAAATATAATATGGTACACAGAACATGTAGGTAAAGTAAAAATATGAACACACAATTAGAAATCTTAAAATAATTTATTATTTTTAAACGTTACACGTTACTACATTGCCCATCTGCAATGAATAAGTCATTTTAAAGTGCTTGGATTACAGTTCATAATTCTCAGGCAAGGAATCAATAAATAATATAAATAATATGCAATACAAATAATAAATAAAGTACATTATTGTGACAGGGGCCATTTAGAATGTGCCACTGCCATAAGTTCTTGGAGTACAAGGAATGCAATTCTTTCACAAGGGTGGCGATGAAGACCACACATCACCACCTGGTGGCTGAACATGTTTTGAGACCGACTCAAAAAGTATCGATACATAAATGACTAATATAAATAACCCCCAACGCCGTGGCTGTACTCGGTACATACAATGAGCGGTTTTGGGGTATTTTAGCCAGTGCTTGGTACGGTTCACAGCGTTTTGATGCTAAAGGTGGTGAAGCGGGCAGGGCTGGCCTCCTCACACATCTCCACAGGCATTTTATTCTCCACGGCCGTGCTAATGAACCAGCCGCGGAACTTGAGCGACTCCAGGCTGGTAGCGGCGAAGCCTTGCTCCCTCCTGAGGAACAGGAAACGCCCCATGTCTCCCTCTGCATTGATGCTTTTCAGCATCTTTCTGTCTTTAACCTCCTGAGAAAAGCACACAGAATCCACAACTGTGAGCACAGTCATCTACTCATAAAGGGAGCCTCACAGGCCAGGGTTGTTCATCAAAGAATGAGATTACTCAAGACTCATTGTAATAATAATAATAATACTTCAACAGAGTTATTTCATTCTAAATCAAAGTTAAGGATAATGGATCATTTAATTTAGGACACTGTTGTCATAATAGGACATGAAAAGAATAATTCTACTACTATTCGACCACAGTCACTTGAATTAAGAGGGATTTCCGGCTCCGATACAGTGCTGCTTATGTGTCAGCTGGTTAGTGTCAAAGGGTAGAGCACTGAGTGCCATCTCAATGGAGTGTAGTCAGATCAACATAGTACTCAAGCCAGGTAGATTTAAAATAATGACATTGTCATAATCATTTTTTTTTTTTTTTAACACCAGTCCTTAGAGAATGTATTTACCTCCAGCTGTAAGATTGGGCTTCCGGCAGACTTTGAGCAGGACAGGTAGAGATTACGTCCTGCAATACTCAAAGCAACAGGTCGTCTTGCGCTGTCAGTGAAGGTGCGTGACTTGTATGTCGCCAGGTGCAAATTTACTGCGAAGGCAGAGGGCAACACGTCCATCAATCACCAGGGAAACATATTTCTGAGAGCATCCATCTACTATGAAGTGTTCAGTGTTAATTTAACTGAAAGCGTTCATACGAGTCCACAAGGTTCAAAAGTTTACCATATCAGAGTTACTTAACACTAACATTTTTCTGTGCACTAACTGCTGTAAAATGTTGGGGTTTACAAAACAAAGAACTAATAATTGGAGCCAAACTCTGGATGAATTTGCATTGTGTGTGTGTGTGTGTGTGTGTGTGTATATCCCATGCCGTTAGGCGGCTCCATGCTGTGACTGAGCTTACCTTTGAGGTCTATGCTGCCACCCTGCAGTATCACCGCCTGCAGCTCTAACGGACTCTCCTTCAGCACCAAGCTCTTTTGATCGCGGTCACACACGCTGCACTGCTCGACCGTGGTGTTGCTGAACACACTGGGCTTGCTGTGTACAGTGTCCAGTACTTTTAGTGTATCGTGCTCTGCGAGGGAAGAGGCAGGGGCAAAGGCAGGCCGATTAACAAAAGAAACAGTCCCACCTTCCCTTACAAAAAACTAGTAAACTGAAAGTTTAATTTTATTAAGTATACTTCAGTTCATAGTGTACTAATTGAAAAAAAAAAACTATTAGTATACTTGTAAGTGTAGGCCTACTATTTTGATACTTATTGAGACTAAATCGGCCAACTTTTTTAATTCTTCAAAGTATACTTACTAGTATACTTTTATTAATTTAAAACATTTAATTAATTAATTCATAAAAGTATACTTAGAAGTGTAGTTTTATAACTGGAAAGGTAGGCCAGTTTAGTCTCAGTAAGTATCAACATAGTCCACTTACAAGTATACTAATAGTTTATCAAAATTAGTAAACTTCTATAACTGAACTAGTCTATACTTTAAAAAAAACTAGTAAACTAAGTTTGCTTTTATTAAGTGATTGTAATTGGCTAATGCACTACTTGGGGGTGATGACAGCCTAATGAAGGCTCTTGGATTTTACAGCACAGAGAGTGGCACGTGTTATATCTCAGCCATACTGTAAACAGCACCAGACAGCCGGCTGACAGGGAACATCAACGAGTTAATTCAGGTAAGCCTACGAGGGAATTCAGGTAAGCCTACCTTCAATAACATTCTCCAGCATGATATTGATCAGGTCGTCGTCACTGAACTCTGTGCCCAGGGGAGTGTGGCTGGGTTTCATTCTCTGCAGGGCAACGATGAGGTTGGCAACATGGCGCAAACTGTGCGGATGCTGGATTACCTCCAACTGTAGTCCTTTGTGGTCAAAACGGTGGGTCTTTTCGAGGAAGGGAAAACAAAAGGATTACTCCTCTGACAAGAACATTTATGATGCGTGAATCCAGCCGTATTTCCAACATAGATGCTGCACATCAACACTAATAACTCCTAACACAGGCCAATAAACTGTTTTTTTCCCCCGTGTTTTTTTCCCTTGATGCTAAAGAAAGTGTTGCGGTTTGCCTCTTTTGATGACCATACTTAAACTTCAGATGGCTGAATTAGGGCTATTGTGTTTACTGGTTACTACTAATAATAATAATAATAAAAACTTTAGTTATATTATAGTTATATAAAACTTTAGCTTAGTTATATCTCACCTTTTCCAAATCGATGCAAACAGCCTTGAATTCCATGTTGCTGGTTTTGGTAAAGCTGCAAGAATAGTGAAATGTTTTAGTTGATCACGCCAGAATAAATTTTATAAACAAATTGGCAAAATATAGCCTATGCTAACAAAACTATGACCGGTTTAAAATTAAGTAAAAAAACTCGAAACCATCATTCACTTGCGTAAAAAGACCCAATTGCCGAGTATACCTACTAGTATTCGTATAGAAAGGTGCCAATCGTCAACTTCGATGCAGATCCGTGTAGATTAGTCGTGCCTGCTAAAGCAATCTGCCCAAAGGACTTCTCACTCCTATATTTATTGAGCGTATCGCGCCCAGGGAAATCCCCCACGCGATTTCCCGTTGTGTGTCATCAATATTTGGCCGTCAGAAGTTTAATTCAGACGCAATAGGAGTCAGGAAACGTTTTAATTCTGCTACACAATGACAATTGTATTCGTTTTGCCGACAAATCTGATTTAATTTACTTGTGTTCATTTGCAAATGTCCCAGTTGAAAATATCGTCTCACAGTTCACTCACAGGGACCGTTCGAATTGTCATTAGAATAATAGGCTATAGTTTATTTAGAAAGCGCTTTTCCAAGTGCACAGACACCTTATAACAAAATCAAATCAAGTAGCCTAGTTTACAAAATCAAAAAAGATAAAAGACACATAACATCAATAAAGTCAAGCAAATGTGAGAAGAGCAAAAATGAGCACAACACAAGGACAATATAACGAAGTAACTAAAATCATATTAATAAAAGTAGTAGCCAAATTATATGTTGAATGCCATTTTGAAGTGAGTTTTGACAGCTTTTTGAAAGTGGAGAGTGATGGGGAGTTTCTGATATTTTGGGGTAGAGTTCTAGAGGGATGGTGCTTAAATGGAGAAAGCCCTATCCACCCTAAGTCCGGTGCTTGGTCCTTACAGCTGGGATGAGGGGGTTTGAGTCAGATGATCTGACCCTGCGGGAGGGTGTATAGTGGTGGAGAAGATTAGTAAGGTATGAAGGGTCCATGTTATAGAGGCTTTATAGGTAATTTCAACTGATTTCTTAGCTAAATTGGGGAGCCAGTGGATGTTTTGAAGAAGAGGAGTGATGCTCTCATGAGTGGGTGTGGGCTGTGGGGGAGCAGACGAGCTGCACAGTTCTGGACAGAGGATGTGACATAAAAGGATAATATTTATAGTAGTGGAGTCTCGAGGTGATAAATTAGATAAATGAGGGTTTCTGCATGAATGCGAGTTTCAGGAGCTGAGCCAGGGAGTGGTGGACGTAGACGGGCAATGTTTTTAAGGTGAAAAAATCTAATCGAATCTCACCGCAGTAGAGCACGCTAAGGTGGAAAATTACAATCTTAAGGCCAATTTTTCCATGTCAAACAAAAAAAAGCAAAACTCAAAAATGACTTCCTCAAATCTGAGTAGCCTACCATCTTGTCCCAATATGCCTCGATAGTGCCAGTCTGGCAAGGTATCAAGAAATAAAAATGATGCTCTCTTGAGTGGGTGTGGGCTGTGGGGGAGCAAACGAGCTGCACAGTTCTGGACAGAGTGTCACGGTTCTAGCTGTTCATGTCACGTTTCATGTTTTATTCTTGTTACGATTTATTTTCTAGTCATGTCATGTCACGTTTTATATTTGATTCATGTTACGTTTCCCGTTCATTGTTTAGCATACACCTTTCCGTGTTTTTCCGCAACCTTGCGTTCATGCTGTCTCTCTCTCTCTTGCTGTCGCTCACGCTTTCCTAATTGTTTCATTCTCCCGTGTCTATTTTACTAATCTACTAACGTTAGATCAGGATTGGGTAATACTAACATTCTAACCACGTGTTCATGTTTACCTTACGTTTCTCGTGCATGTCATTTACTAATTTACTAACGCTAGGTCAGGAAAGGTTTATTACTAACGATTACTAATTATCTTGTTACCTTGTCAGCCCTCCACACCTGATTTCTATTCGCATGCTGCTCTCTAGCTAAGTGTCTGCACCTGTCTACACCTGCATATAAGCTCAGTGTTCATGTCGTGTTTTTGTGAAATTGTTGCCTCCTGTTTACAGTGCACTTTTGAGCGTTATTTTCAAGGCTGCCTTTTGTTTCGATCCAAGCCTGTTTATTGACCATTGTTACCGACTTCTGTTTTGTTGACCACTGCCTGCTTGTACCGCGCGTTATTGCCTGCTGTCTTTGTATTTTTGCCCCGCTGAGCGGACTTCGGTCTTGACTCTTGCATCGCCTTCGACCCCGAGCCTGCCTACCGTCTGCCTGTACTACTGCCCCGCTGACAGCTACTCTGGTTACTGGACATTTCGAATGGTGTACCGATTCTGAGTGCCTTCTCCCTCGGTACTGTAGGCCTACTTTGGTTTTGGCTGGATTATCTGTGTATGAACTTTGCTTGTTTTTGGACTACGCTCATTGGACATTCCTTTAATAAAGCCCTGACGGGACTTTATCATCAAACCACTTTCTGAGTCGTGCATTTCGGGTCCTACCCTCACGCATCCGTCTCAGAGGATGCGACATAAACAGGATATGACAGTCATTACAAATTTGTTTTGGATGAATGAATGCAGAAATGTTTTATTATTTCTTAATCTTGTCCAAAATTTGCTCAATGAAAAAAACAAAAAAACAAAACAAATGAAGACTTGCCTCTGTTTCCACACTTCCCTTTTTAAACCAAGAAAAAAAGATGCTCTAAATATGCCTTCGCTATGATTTTTTTTTCACTGAAGGAAAAACCACAGATGTTTCAGCGTCATGCTTTCGTCAGTGTAACAGACAACGAAAGGCCTCTTTGTAGAGATCAAACAACATTCAGCCGATATTTCAGTTAAATGACTCTTTAAATTTCACAAGTCTTAAACATAGTTACAAATATGCCTAGTTCTAACAATGTCATTCATTTAAATAGACATAATAAAATACATTTGCTTATCTCATTTAATGGGATATAGCCCTAAAAAAAAAAAAAACAATGGACAGTTAAATAAAGTGAAAAAGGTTGCACATTGCTCATCTGATGACAATTAGTTGACAAATTCAAGTCTTAAAAGAAACAGAATAGTTAATACCATTTGTGTAAAACAGACATATGTTTGTATCTGGCTTCTAGATTTTCCTTGGCTTATTAAAGGGTTAGTTCAGAATTTTGGACATAATGTCTCAATTACGACTTACCCATGATGTAGTTGATTGATGGAAACCATTTTCAGCTAATTCCATGCTGTCCCTTCTTTTGGACATACACACGTTGCTAATGCTAGCGCAACTCTATGGTAACCGTAGCATCCACTACCAAACGCACAAACACTCCACAGTGCGCCCAAAGCAAATAAAATACGACGACAGTCTATAGGGGTTATTTTGAGTGTTTATACCATCATTTTGGAAGTCAAACTATCGTTGAATCCTTTACTTTGTGCTAACCTATATTCTCTGTGGAAGTACGGTGGCGGAGCGATACTTTACGTTACCTACGAATGTAGTGCCGGCACTGGTCGACTACAACAAAGAAGAGCAACAAGTTGCAATGGCCATGTTCGCTCCGAAAATTAAGGTTTTTAATTTTAATTTTAATTTTGGGCTGAATAATCCTCCATAGACATTGTGTTATGTGTGAAAAGGATAAACTGAACAGAGCTGAAGTGAAGAAATGAATGAAGACATAAAGAAATGCTGGCCGAGACGAGCGAGTCAAACATGACCGCACTCCACACAGACAAATTTTTTTGTCGGTATTTGTGTGAGATTAAAACATGTAGCCAATGGCACAGTTATTTATTGAATCTTTTTTTTTACATTAATGCAACAATGCGATATTAACCCGATGATATTCTGCATTAAAACTTTTTTCTTTGCTTGACAAATTGCCATGGGATACCTGTTCAAATAATGTTAGCTATTGCATAACTGCCATGGTGTCCAGTGACTGAATTGTTTAACTAACAAGCTACAAGTGAACAGTTATTATTGTAAACATCTTTGCCTTTACAATAAAAAAAACATTATTGTATGAGAAAACCAGAACATAAAACAGCACACTGTTTTAGTCCAAAATGAAATGACACTTTTTAGTACCAGGAGGGGATCGAACCCAGATCTCTCACAGCTCTCAGCATTGACACAACACTATACCAAAGCCTGTTGGTACAGTCACATGATATAGGCTATAGGCCATTTGTCAATGACATTTATTTCCATACTGCATAACGTTACCTGAAGAGGTGTTGTCTGACTTACACCATTTTGCTGTAGTACAAGTGAAAATTTGAACAGTTAGGCTAATATTGGAAATGTGAAAATAAGTCTAATAAATGAAAAGTATAACAGTTGTACATTGTTTTTGTCAAAAATAAACTCACACCCTGTTGGGCTCGAACCCCCAATCCTCTGTGTGAGAGACAGCAACTCTAACCAGTAGGCCACAGTAGCTTCATGGAAAACACCATGTCACATAGCTGTTTTGTCAGTGATTCTGCGATGTCTCCACTTTAGTTTGAAGCGTTTTTATTGGTCAGAGCAGGTATGCAATGTTGTTATCCAATGGGGAGAATTATTCTTTGAGGGTAAGGCAGGAAACATTGGAAGAAGAAGAATGAGAAGAAGAAGAAGAAGAAGAAGGAGAAAAACGGCAAGTTTGGGGTTTTATTATGTGGATGTGTGAAGTTGTATCTGAATGCTGTGTGGTTACATGAGGTCAGAACATACAGAAGTTAATGTTTTTAAGGGCTGAGAGTCTGTGGTCATTGTGGTTACTTCTGTAGGAAACCCTGAAAAGTGCCAAACCCTCGGTGCTGTATAGGTATGGGGCATGCCCCACCAAGCCGTAACTTGGTGGATGGCATACCTGCCATCCCAATTATATAAATCATAGGTACTCACATTTTTAGATATGTGAGTACCTTTAGATATGTGAATTTCCTACGCTACTGTATGGTCTACTTGGTTAAGAATTAAATAAAAAATAAATAAGCACCTATTACAAAAATGACACAAATTATGGAAAGGTTTATCTACATTGTCATAAAAATATATTTCTCCTAATTTAAATCAAACAATGAATTGGTTCTGTTATGCTTTTTTGGGGAGTAGCCTATTTGTGAATTTGGGGTAAACTATTATTACACGTATTTCAGTTATTTCTCTATCTGGCATATTTCTATGTTTACAGCAGTTAGATCTTCTCAGATGTCATTCTAACAAGAGGAATCTCCAGGATTTCCGCTGTGTTGCAGTACTCGCTTCCTGCTTCACCCGCATTTCTGGCAAATCCAGTTAAGCGTGAGATGGGTGTGTTTCTGTGTGCAATGCCGAAATCCAGGTTAATACACCCAATGTTTATGCACATGTTCTGTACTCCAGCACATGTGCATAGGCCTATAACAAAAACTGATTGAAGAAGTCACTACATGTGTCTAAGATGCAGGAAAACATTTTAAATATGGTGTCCTCACATAGGCCTATTGTCTCATATAATCTCAACAAAATACAATACATTTTCAACATAAAAAAAATGCCAAGTTACTCACACATAGCCTATAAAGCACTGTCTCTACGTCCTTAATTCCAACTTGCAAAAACTAGGCCTGCCTTTAAAAGTATTGATATCAAAATGTGACCAAGTTACAACAAACAATATTGCCTATCGTAGCTCACACTACTTAAACAAGATCTATTCCAAAGCAATGCTATCCAAACTTTCTGAAATTATTTAATGCAACTTGGCCCTGTGTTTTTTCATTTTAGCATGTGAAAAGATTGTGGTCATTCAAACTTTAAATGTCAAATAACAAAAATGGCCTCATGGAACAACATATCATTTCAATTAATGTTGTAAACAGTTGACAAATAACTACACTCCAGAAAGGATATGTTTATACTTTATTGTAAAGTTTACTTTAGAAAATGTACAGGTTTTAAAATGTTTGCTGCTGCTGCTACAGATTTCTGTACAATTCACAAACAGACATTTACACCAAGAATGATCATTTACAATAGAGAAAGGGGGGGTGAATAAATAAATGCAGATAAAAAATAGAAATATGTTGACGTTGAAAATAGCCTACATATAGCATTTTTATGAACCTATCCAGACATGTTCGCCTTGTCAATGTAGCCTACTGTATGTTTGTGGGTCAGATGAGACCAAATAAGTAATAGTACTAATTTGTTAACAAAATAATAGTTATGTTATTTGTTAACAGAATTTCACAGGACCACACAGGTTTCTATAGAAATCTAAATATTCCAAATAAATAAATACATCAATGAATACATAATAATAATAATAATAATAATACATTTTATTCATGCTGTGCTTTTCATAGACCAAAAGCAGTGGATGCAGACAATTGTTCAAACATACCATGCAGTGTAGTAACACATGTGAATCTCAGATTATTTCCACCATAAATTATTGTCCTTTCACAGTTTGATGTGGCACATACAATTTCATTGACCACATTCTCTTGAGATGGTAAGATGAAAAAACACGAAGTTGCCTGCCAAGTTGCATTAAATAATTTCGTAAAGTTTGGATAGCATTGCTTTGGAATAGAGCTAGTTTAATTAGTGTGAGCTACGATAGGCCATATTGTTAGCTGTAACTTGGCCACATTTTGATATCAATACTTTTAAGGCAGGCCTAGTTTATGCAAGTTGGAATTAAGGACTTACAGACAGTGCTTTGAAGGCTTTGACACCAGAGGCGATGCAGACTTCCTTTTGAAGACCTTTTAGGTCAGACATTGACTCCTGAGAGAACCTGATGGACTCCTGAGAGAACCTGATGGACTCCTGAGAGAACCTGATGGACTCCTGAGAGAACCTGATGGACTCCTGAGAGAACCTGATGGACTCCTGAGAGAACCTGATGGACTCCTGAGAGAACCTGATGGACTCCTGAGAGAACCTGATGCAAGCAGTTCATTCCAACAGACCGAACCGGAGGGCTTTCCTAGAGTTAAATCAAAAACGGATATGGAGAGGGCTTCGGCGTTCTTGGTTTTGTGTTTAAGTTGTAGGTGCTCTTTGGATTACCTTACCTTACCCTGATGAAGGCCCTATGTAGGCCGAAACATGTTGGTTTTTTAATATTCTAAATAATGTGAGCCATTTAATAAAGGCTTTTTAATTTTGTAGAGCTGCCTTGGATTACTATATTTTTTTCTAATTTGGCTTTCCTAGAGTGTTGGCTTCCATTGAGTTGCTGATGGCTGAACATCTTAAGACGCACGTCAAACGGTGTGTGCGCTCTCATGATGATGAATGAGGTGATGAAGGAGCAGGAGACAGAGGTGAAGAGTCCTCCTCTTACACTACAGAATATTACAACATATTTAACATATTAAAATCAAGTTCTGAAGTTCTGTAAACTTTTTAAACCAGTTTGTATTTCTGTTCTACTTTTCTTATGCCAAATGTAGGCACTGAAAATACTGAAATCAACACTGAAAATAAAGATTGGACTCCAGTTGTATAATGATTTGCTGAGATGCAAATAATGAATACACACATTATGGTTGCCCGTACCCAATTTCTTAGGTGTGGGATGGATTGAGGATCTCCGTCTCGCCCCCAAAGCTCCTTACCTCCTGGCAGTGTCACCTGAGGAGGATCATACACCTAGAGTATGTGGAGAACCTGGACCTCGTCATCACGGCCAGCCTGGACTGCAACGTGCGTGTATGGACCGTTTCTGGCAGTTACATAGGTTAGACTGGAGAACATAAAAGCGTGATCGCCTTTTCATAGTGTGCAAGTTAAACTGTGGTATGAAGTGGTGGCAGGTTTTCGGAATTTTGCCAGGACCCCGGGTAACCCCTTCCTGATGATAAAGTACCCTCCGTTTTCAGGCACGTTTGGCCAGGTGCGTTGGCGTGTGGAAGACCCCAGCACCTTCCCCATGGAGCTGCCTGCAGACCTGAAGCGGTTGGGTGTCGTCCAGACCAAGGAGCTGGACAAGGAGGAGCCGTGAGTCCTGAAACTGGGGGGTGGGGGGCGGCCTGTTGTTCCTAAACATAATGCATATGAAGCAGATACATAAACATTATTTCAGTCAGCAGAAGTACACAAATAGACTTCCAGGCCAGGAAGAAACAGCTGGACAGGGTTTCATTTCTTTTATTTATTTTTTTTAAAGTGCCACGTGTTTCCCTTTCTTAGCTAAAAACCAAATGCTGTCCCCTTTTTAAAATTCTGTTTGTGTCTCTGTTCCAACGCTGAATGTTCTTTTATGAAGGTGCTCCAACTCCTGCAAACCCCACGGCTTCTGCAACTCCTGGGGCTCCTGCAACTCTTGCACCTCCTCCGGCTCCTGCTCCAGACAGCTAGTTGAGCAAGGACACTGACCTCAAATCCAAGCATGTGCTACCGGACCTGTGCATAACCCAGTACTCCAGCAAGAAGGTGGAGCAAACCTGGAGAGAGTGGCAGGAGAAGGGCAAGGTGAGCTGGGCGCGCATCTCGGCCGCTCAGGAAGAGGGGAAAATGGCGCTAATGTTAGAGTGACTGGGAGCGAAGCACTGTTGTTTATACTCTCTGTACACATGCACCCATTTCACTGTGGAGATACTAATTTAATTAAATTTAATAGTAATAAACTTTATTCGTAGTGCACCTACAAGAAAAAAGAAGTATAAGGTACATCGAAAAACATACAAAATCAAATAATTGGATAAAAATAGGCAAAAAAATTGTAATGTACGTCACCGCATTATTAAAATAGACATAATAAAGATGTTCCGTTTCATTTTTCCAGGAAAGCAAAATTCTGGGTCAAGCTTACAAGCCAAAAGTAACGCACCTCAGACTCCCCAGTCACCTTGACCTCCCGTCATCCAGTAGCTGCCATGAAGTGGTAAGTGTGTCATTTCCACGCTATTCTGATGACATCATTTCCTGTTCATTGCCGTTTCACATTGCTGTTTCTGATTTCCTGTGAGGTGACCAAGGCTGTCCATTTAGGTACCTTTAACGCAACTGCACTGGGAGCGCTACCTTACTTTATTCATTAACGATTGAAGATCTTGTCATCATATGAGCAGGCAGGATAAAATGGCGGTGCGGAGGGGCTTACACAGGCCTTTACCTCATGCGCGTTTGCGTTTGTGCTGCAGACGAGGAACAGCAAGTTCCTCCCCTGCTCCCCGCTGCTGCCCGTCCCCGTGGTCTCCATGCCCGATACTCTGAAGAAGCAGCAGAAGAGCCAGGAGCACAGCGATGCTCTGAGCAAACAGAAGCATCGGAAGAAGCCTTGCCCCCCCAAGCAGCAGCCCAAGGACAATGGCCACGCGTAGACCTCTCGCTCACTACATCTCTCTTCAGCCCTTCCTTTTAAAAAAAAATTCACTCACATTTTCTCTTATTTTCCTGTAATTAATAATATAGTAAAATATTAAATTAAAATAACATTGGAAATAACCGGTGTCCATTCCCCTGTGGAAAGTGAATTTAAAATGAGAAACTGAGAATAAACTGATAACAGTATAAAACACTCTTTACTCTGAAACAAAGACATGTACTAAACTCAAGGATTTCACAATAGATCCATGAACCGTTAAGGGCAGTTTTACCAAAAATATCTCCAATTGCACACCTGCCAAATCCATCCCGCTGTTTACAAATTTTTATCATCCACTTGGACAATCCTGCCCAGCAGATGGTGGGATTTATTCAAACCAGGATCTGGATATTCACTGTTTAATATTTGGACCAGAATGATCTAATCTTACTCTTTTTTTTAAAAGACCAGAAAATAATTGATAATCCCAGCAGAAATGATACTGGATTGCAATAACAATTATCCCATTACATAGACAATTCTGATCCTAAGAGTTTTGAAAAACAACCCCCACTACCATCAACCTCCCTAATGGAGGCCTGATTGACAACTGGCAAAGGACCCCATTGAAATTGTGAAAAAATGTAATATAAATATAATATGGTACACAGAACATGTAGGTAAAGTAAAAATATGAACACACAATTAGAAATCTTAAAATAATTTATTATTTTTAAACGTTACACGTTACTACATTGCCCATCTGCAATGAATAAGTCATTTTAAAGTGCTTGAATTACAGTTCATAATTCTCAGGCAAGGAATCAATAAATAATATAAATAATATGCAATACAAATAATAAATAAAGTACATTATTGTGACAGGGGCCATTTAGAATGTGCCACTGCCATAAGTTCTTGGAGTACAAGGAATACAATTCTTTCACAAGGGTGGCGATGAAGACCACACATCACCACCTGGTGGCTGAACATGTTTTGAGACCGACTCAAAAAGTATCGATACATAAATGACTAATATAAATAACCCCCAACGCCGTGGCTGTACTCGGTACATACAATGAGCGGTTTTGGGGTATTTTAGCCAGTGCTTGGTACGGTTCACAGCGTTTTGATGCTAAAGGTGGTGAAGCGGGCAGGGCTGGCCTCCTCACACATCTCCACAGGCATTTTATTCTCCACGGCCGTGCTAATGAACCAGCCGCGGAACTTGAGCGACTCCAGGCTGGTAGCGGCGAAGCCTTGCTCCCTCCTGAGGAACAGGAAACGCCCCATGTCTCCCTCTGCATTGATGCTTTTCAGCATCTTTCTGTCTTTAACCTCCTGAGAAAAGCACACAGAATCCACAACTGTGAGCACAGTCATCTACTCATAAAGGGAGCCTCACAGGCCAGGGTTGTTCATCAAAGAATGAGATTACTCAAGACTCATTGTAATAATAATAATAATACTTCAACAGAGTTATTTCATTCTAAATCAAAGTTAAGGATAATGGATCATTTAATTTAGGACACTTGTCATAATAGGACATGAAAAGAATAATTCTACTACTATTCGACCACAGTCACTTGAATTAAGAGGGATTTCCGGCTCCGATACAGTGCTGCTTATGTGTCAGCTGGTTAGTGTCAAAGGGTAGAGCACTGAGTGCCATCTCAATGGAGTGTAGTCAGATCAACATAGTACTCAAGCCAGGTAGATTTAAAATAATGACATTGTCATAATCATTTTTTTTTTTTTTAACACCAGTCCTTAGAGAATGTATTTACCTCCAGCTGTAAGATTGGGCTTCCGGCAGACTTTGAGCAGGACAGGTAGAGATTACGTCCTGCAATACTCAAAGCAACAGGTCGTCTTGCGCTGTCAGTGAAGGTGCGTGACTTGTATGTCGCCAGGTGCAAATTTACTGCGAAGGCAGAGGGCAACACGTCCATCAATCACCAGGGAAACATATTTCTGAGAGCATCCATCTACTATGAAGTGTTCAGTGTTAATTTAACTGAAAGCGTTCATACGAGTCCACAAGGTTCAAAAGTTTACCATATCAGAGTTACTTAACACTAACATTTTTCTGTGCACTAACTGCTGTAAAATGTTGGGGTTTACAAAACAAAGAACTAATAATTGGAGCCAAACTCTGGATGAATTTGCATTGTGTGTGTGTGTGTGTGTGTGTATATCCCATGCCGTTAGGCGGCTCCATGCTGTGACTGAGCTTACCTTTGAGGTCTATGCTGCCACCCTGCAGTATCACCGCCTGCAGCTCTAACGGACTCTCCTTCAGCACCAAGCTCTTTTGATCGCGGTCACACACGCTGCACTGCTCGACCGTGGTGTTGCTGAACACACTGGGCTTGCTGTGTACAGTGTCCAGTACTTTTAGTGTATCGTGCTCTGCGAGGGAAGAGGCAGGGGCAAAGGCAGGCCGATTAACAAAAGAAACAGTCCCACCTTCCCTTACAAAAAACTAGTAAACTGAAAGTTTAATTTTATTAAGTATACTTCAGTTCATAGTGTACTAATTGAAAAAAAAAAACTATTAGTATACTTGTAAGTGTAGGCCTACTATTTTGATACTTATTGAGACTAAATCGGCCAACTTTTTTAATTCTTCAAAGTATACTTACTAGTATACTTTTATTAATTTAAAACATTTAATTTATTAATTCATAAAAGTATACTTAGAAGTGTAGTTTTATAACTGGAAAGGTAGGCCAGTTTAGTCTCAGTAAGTATCAACATAGTCCACTTACAAGTATACTAATAGTTTATCAAAATTAGTAAACTTCTATAACTGAACTAGTCTATACTTTAAAAAAAACTAGTAAACTAAGTTTGCTTTTATTAAGTGATTGTAATTGGCTAATGCACTACTTGGGGGTGATGACAGCCTAATGAAGGCTCTTGGATTTTACAGCACAGAGAGTGGCACGTGTTATATCTCAGCCATACTGTAAACAGCACCAGACAGCCGGCTGACAGGGAACATCAACGAGTTAATTCAGGTAAGCCTACGAGGGAATTCAGGTAAGCCTACCTTCAATAACATTCTCCAGCAGGATATTGATCAGGTCGTCGTCACTGAACTCTGTGCCCAGGGGAGTGTGGCTGGGTTTCATTCTCTGCAGGGCAACGATGAGGTTGGCAACATGGCGCAAACTGTGCGGATGCTGGATTACCTCCAACTGTAGTCCTTTGTGGTCAAAACGGTGGGTCTTTTCGAGGAAGGGAAAACAAAAGGATTACTCCTCTGACAAGAACATTTATGATGCGTGAATCCAGCCGTATTTCCAACATAGATGCTGCACATCAACACTAATAACTCCTAACACAGGCCAATAAACTGTTTTTTCCCCCCGTGTTTTTTTCCCTTGATGCTAAAGAAAGTGTTGCGGTTTGCCTCTTTTGATGACCATACTTAAACTTCAGATGGCTGAATTAGGGCTATTGTGTTTACTGGTTACTACTAATAATAATAATAATAAAAACTTTAGTTATATTATAGTTATATAAAACTTTAGCTTAGTTATATCTCACCTTTTCCAAATCGATGCAAACAGCCTTGAATTCCATGTTGCTGGTTTTGGTAAAGCTGCAAGAATAGTGAAATGTTTTAGTTGATCACGCCAGAATAAATTTTATAAACAAATTGGCAAAATATAGCCTATGCTAACAAAACTATGACCGGTTTAAAATTAAGTAAAAAAACTCGAAACCATCATTCACTTGCGTAAAAAGACCCAATTGCCGAGTATACCTACTAGTATTCGTATAGAAAGGTGCCAATCGTCAACTTCGATGCAGATCCGTGTAGATTAGTCGTGCCTGCTAAAGCAATCTGCCCAAAGGACTTCTCACTCCTATATTTATTGAGCGTATCGCGCCCAGGGAAATCCCCCACGCGATTTCCCGTTGTGTGTCATCAATATTTGGCCGTCAGAAGTTTAATTCAGACGCAATAGGAGTCAGGAAACGTTTTAATTCTGCTACACAATGACAATTGTATTCGTTTTGCCGACAAATCTGATTTAATTTACTTGTGTTCATTTGCAAATGTCCCAGTTGAAAATATCGTCTCACAGTTCACTCACAGGGACCGTTCGAATTGTCATTAGAATAATAGGCTATAGTTTATTTAGAAAGCGCTTTTCCAAGTGCACAGACACCTTATAACAAAATCAAATCAAGTAGCCTAGTTTACAAAATCAAAAAAGATAAAAGACACATAACATCAATAAAGTCAAGCAAATGTGAGAAGAGCAAAAATGAGCACAACACAAGGACAATATAACGAAGTAACTAAAATCATATTAATAAAAGTAGTAGCCAAATTATATGTTGAATGCCATTTTGAAGTGAGTTTTGACAGCTTTTTGAAAGTGGAGAGTGATGGGGAGTTTCTGATATTTTGGGGTAGAGTTCTAGAGGGATGGTGCTTAAATGGAGAAAGCCCTAAGTCCGGTGCTTGGTCCTTACAGCTGGGATGAGGGGGTTTGAGTCAGATGATCTGACCCTGCGGGAGGGTGTATAGTGGTGGAGAAGATTAGTAAGGTATGAAGGGTCCATGTTATAGAGGCTTTATAGGTAATTTCAACTGATTTCTTAGCTAAATTGGGGAGCCAGTGGATGTTTTGAAGAAGAGGAGTGATGCTCTCATGAGTGGGTGTGGGCTGTGGGGGAGCAGACGAGCTGCACAGTTCTGGACAGAGGATGTGACATAAAAGGATAATATTTATAGTAGTGGAGTCTCGAGGTGATAAATTAGATAAATGAGGGTTTCTGCATGAATGCGAGTTTCAGGAGCTGAGCCAGGGAGTGGTGGACGTAGACGGGCAATGTTTTTAAGGTGAAAAAATCTAATCGAATCTCACCGCAGTAGAGCACGCTAAGGTGGAAAATTACAATCTTAAGGCCAATTTTTCCATGTCAAACAAAAAAAAGCAAAACTCAAAAATGACTTCCTCAAATCTGAGTAGCCTACCATCTTGTCCCAATATGCCTCGATAGTGCCAGTCTGGCAAGGTATCAAGAAATAAAAATGATGCTCTCTTGAGTGGGTGTGGGCTGTGGGGGAGCAAACGAGCTGCACAGTTCTGGACAGAGTGTCACGGTTCTAGCTGTTCATGTCACGTTTCATGTTTTATTCTTGTTACGATTTATTTTCTAGTCATGTCATGTCACGTTTTATATTTGATTCATGTTACGTTTCCCGTTCATTGTTTAGCATACACCTTTCCGTGTTTTTCCGCAACCTTGCGTTCATGCTGTCTCTCTCTCTCTTGCTGTCGCTCACGCTTTCCTAATTGTTTCATTCTCCCGTGTCTATTTTACTAATCTACTAACGTTAGATCAGGATTGGGTAATACTAACATTCTAACCACGTGTTCATGTTTACCTTACGTTTCTCGTGCATGTCATTTACTAATTTACTAACGCTAGGTCAGGAAAGGTTTATTACTAACGATTACTAATTATCTTGTTACCTTGTCAGCCCTCCACACCTGATTTCTATTCGCATGCTGCTCTCTAGCTAAGTGTCTGCACCTGTCTACACCTGCATATAAGCTCAGTGTTCATGTCGTGTTTTTGTGAAATTGTTGCCTCCTGTTTACAGTGCACTTTTGAGCGTTATTTTCAAGGCTGCCTTTTGTTTCGATCCAAGCCTGTTTATTGACCATTGTTACCGACTTCTGTTTTGTTGACCACTGCCTGCTTGTACCGCGCGTTATTGCCTGCTGTCTTTGTATTTTTGCCCCGCTGAGCGGACTTCGGTCTTGACTCTTGCATCGCCTTCGACCCCGAGCCTGCCTACCGTCTGCCTGTACTACTGCCCCGCTGACAGCTACTCTGGTTACTGGACATTTCGAATGGTGTACCGATTCTGAGTGCCTTCTCCCTCGGTACTGTAGGCCTACTTTGGTTTTGGCTGGATTATCTGTGTATGAACTTTGCTTGTTTTTGGACTACGCTCATTGGACATTCCTTTAATAAAGCCCTGACGGGACTTTATCATCAAACCACTTTCTGAGTCGTGCATTTCGGGTCCTACCCTCACGCATCCGTCTCAGAGGATGCGACATAAACAGGATATGACAGTCATTACAAATTTGTTTTGGATGAATGAATGCAGAAATGTTTTATTATTTCTTAATCTTGTCCAAAATTTGCTCAATGAAAAAAACAAAAAAACAAAACAAATGAAGACTTGCCTCTGTTTCCACACTTCCCTTTTTAAACCAAGAAAAAAAGATGCTCTAAATATGCCTTCGCTATGATTTTTTTTTCACTGAAGGAAAAACCACAGATGTTTCAGCGTCATGCTTTCGTCAGTGTAACAGACAACGAAAGGCCTCTTTGTAGAGATCAAACAACATTCAGCCGATATTTCAGTTAAATGACTCTTTAAATTTCACAAGTCTTAAACATAGTTACAAATATGCCTAGTTCTAACAATGTCATTCATTTAAATAGACATAATAAAATACATTTGCTTATCTCATTTAATGGGATATAGCCCTAAAAAAAAAAAAAACAATGGACAGTTAAATAAAGTGAAAAAGGTTGCACATTGCTCATCTGATGACAATTAGTTGACAAATTCAAGTCTTAAAAGAAACAGAATAGTTAATACCATTTGTGTAAAACAGACATATGTTTGTATCTGGCTTCTAGATTTTCCTTGGCTTATTAAAGGGTTAGTTCAGAATTTTGGACATAATGTCTCAATTACGACTTACCCATGATGTAGTTGATTGATGGAAACCATTTTCAGCTAATTCCATGCTGTCCCTTCTTTTGGACATACACACGTTGCTAATGCTAGCGCAACTCTATGGTAACCGTAGCATCCACTACCAAACGCACAAACACTCCACAGTGCGCCCAAAGCAAATAAAATACGACGACAGTCTATAGGGGTTATTTTGAGTGTTTATACCATCATTTTGGAAGTCAAACTATCGTTGAATCCTTTACTTTGTGCTAACCTATATTCTCTGTGGAAGTACGGTGGCGGAGCGATACTTTACGTTACCTACGAATGTAGTGCCGGCACTGGTCGACTACAACAAAGAAGAGCAACAAGTTGCAATGGCCATGTTCGCTCCGAAAATTAAGGTTTTTAATTTTAATTTTAATTTTGGGCTGAATAGTCCTCCATAGACATTGTGTTATGTGTGAAAAGGATAAACTGAACAGAGCTGAAGTGAAGAAATGAATGAAGACATAAAGAAATGCTGGCCGAGACGAGCGAGTCAAACATGACCGCACTCCACACAGACAAATTTTTTTGTCGGTATTTGTGTGAGATTAAAACATGTAGCCAATGGCACAGTTATTTATTGAATCTTTTTTTTTACATTAATGCAACAATGCGATATTAACCCGATGATATTCTGCATTAAAACTTTTTTCTTTGCTTAACAAATTGCCATGGGATACCTGTTCAAATAATGTTAGCTATTGCATAACTGCCATGGTGTCCAGTGACTGAATTGTTTAACTAACAAGCTACAAGTGAACAGTTATTATTGTAAACATCTTTGCCTTTACAATAAAAAAAACATTATTGTATGAGAAAACCAGAACATAAAACAGCACACTGTTTTAGTCCAAAATGAAATGACACTTTTTAGTACCAGGAGGGGATCGAACCCAGATCTCTCACAGCTCTCAGCATTGACACAACACTATACCAAAGCCTGTTGGTACAGTCACATGATATAGGCTATAGGCCATTTGTCAATGACATTTATTTCCATACTGCATAACGTTACCTGAAGAGGTGTCGTCTGACTTACACCATTTTGCTGTAGTACAAGTGAAAATTTGAACAGTTAGGCTAATATTGGAAATGTGAAAATAAGTCTAATAAATGAAAAGTATAACAGTTGTACATTGTTTTTGTCAAAAATAAACTCACACCCTGTTGGGCTCGAACCCCCAATCCTCTGTGTGAGAGACAGCAACTCTAACCAGTAGGCCACAGTAGCTTCATGGAAAACACCATGTCACATAGCTGTTTTGTCAGTGATTCTGCGATGTCTCCACTTTAGTTTGAAGCGTTTTTATTGGTCAGAGCAGGTATGCAATGTTGTTATCCAATGGGGAGAATTATTCTTTGAGGGTAAGGCAGGAAACATTGGAAGAAGAAGAATGAGAAGAAGAAGAAGAAGAAGAAGGAGAAAAACGGCAAGTTTGGGGTTTTATTATGTGGATGTGTGAAGTTGTATCTGAATGCTGTGTGGTTACATGAGGTCAGAACATACAGAAGTTAATGTTTTTAAGGGCTGAGAGTCTGTGGTCATTGTGGTTACTTCTGTAGGAAACCCTGAAAAGTGCCAAACCCTCGGTGCTGTATAGGTATGGGGCATGCCCCACCAAGCCGTAACTTGGTGGATGGCATACCTGCCATCCCAATTATATAAATCATAGGTACTCACATTTTTAGATATGTGAGTACCTTTAGATATGTGAATTTCCTACGCTACTGTATGGTCTACTTGGTTAAGAATTAAATAAAAAATAAATAAGCACCTATTACAAAAATGACACAAATTATGGAAAGGTTTATCTACATTGTCATAAAAATATATTTCTCCTAATTTAAATCAAACAATGAATTGGTTCTGTTATGCTTTTTTGGGGAGTAGCCTATTTGTGAATTTGGGGTAAACTATTATTACACGTATTTCAGTTATTTCTCTATCTGGCATATTTCTATGTTTACAGCAGTTAGATCTTCTCAGATGTCATTCTAACAAGAGGAATCTCCAGGATTTCCGCTGTGTTGCAGTACTCGCTTCCTGCTTCACCCGCATTTCTGGCAAATCCAGTTAAGCGTGAGATGGGTGTGTTTCTGTGTGCAATGCCGAAATCCAGGTTAATACACCCAATGTTTATGCACATGTTCTGTACTCCAGCACATGTGCATAGGCCTATAACAAAAACTGATTGAAGAAGTCACTACATGTGTCTAAGATGCAGGAAAACATTTTAAATATGGTGTCCTCACATAGGCCTATTGTCTCATATAATCTCAACAAAATACAATACCTTTTCAACATAAAAAAAATGCCAAGTTACTCACACATAGCCTATAAAGCACTGTCTCTACGTCCTTAATTCCAACTTGCAAAAACTAGGCCTGCCTTTAAAAGTATTGATATCAAAATGTGACCAAGTTACAACAAACAATATTGCCTATCGTAGCTCACACTACTTAAACAAGATCTATTCCAAAGCAATGCTATCCAAACTTTCTGAAATTAGTTAATATTTTAACTTGGCCCTGTGTTTTTTCATTTTAGCATGTGAAAAGATTGTGGTCATTCAAACTTTAAATGTCAAATAACAAAAATGGCCTCATGGAACAACATATCATTTCAATTAATGTTGTAAACAGTTGACAAATAACTACACTCCAGAAAGGATATGTTTATACTTTATTGTAAAGTTTACTTTAGAAAATGTACAGGTTTTAAAATGTTTGCTGCTGCTGCTACAGATTTCTGTACAATTCACAAACAGACATTTACACCAAGAATGATCATTTACAATAGAGAAAGGGGGGGTGAATAAATAAATGCAGATAAAAAATAGAAATATGTTGACGTTAAAAATAGCCTACATATAGCATTTTTATGAACCTATCCAGACATGTTCGCCTTGTCAATGTAGCCTACTGTATGTTTGTGGGTCAGATGAGGCCAAATAAGTAATAGTACTAATTTGTTAACAAAATAATAGTTATGTTATTTGTTAACAGAATTTCACAGGACCACACAGGTTTCTATAGAAATCTAAATATTCCAAATAAATAAATACATCAATGAATACATAATAATAATAATAATAATAATGATACATTTTATTCATGCTGTGCTTTTCATAGACCAAAAGCAGTGGATGCAGACAATTGTTCAAACATACCATGCAGTGTAGTAACACATGTGAATCTCAGATTATTTCCACCATAAATTATTGTCCTTTCACAGTTTGATGTGGCACATACAATTTCATTGACCACATTCTCTTGAGATGGTAAGATGAAAAAACACGAAGTTGCCTGCCAAGTTGCATTAAATAATTTCGTAAAGTTTGGATAGCATTGCTTTGGAATAGAGCTAGTTTAATTAGTGTGAGCTACGATAGGCCATATTGTTAGCTGTAACTTGGCCACATTTTGATATCAATACTTTTAAGGCAGGCCTAGTTTATGCAAGTTGGAATTAAGGACTTACAGACAGTGCTTTGAAGGCTTTGACACCAGAGGCGATGCAGACTTCCTTTTGAAGACCTTTTAGGTCAGACATTGACTCCTGAGAGAACCTGATGGACTCCTGAGAGAACCTGATGGACTCCTGAGAGAACCTGATGGACTCCTGAGAGAACCTGATGGACTCCTGAGAGAACCTGATGCAAGCAGTTCATTCCAACAGACCGAACCGGAGGGCTTTCCTAGAGTTAAATCAAAAACGGATATGGAGAGGGCTTCGGCGTTCTTGGTTTTGTGTTTAAGTTGTAGGTGCTCTTTGGATTACCTTACCTTACCCTGATGAAGGCCCTATGTAGGCCGAAACATGTTGGTTTTTTAATATTCTAAATAATGTGAGCCATTTAATAAAGGCTTTTTAATTTTGTAGAGCTGCCTTGGATTACTATATTTTTTTCTAATTTGGCTTTCCTAGAGTGTTGGCTTCCATTGAGTTGCTGATGGCTGAACATCTTAAGACGCACGTCAAACGGTGTGTGCGCTCTCATGATGATGAATGAGGTGATGAAGGAGCAGGAGACAGAGGTGAAGAGTCCTCCTCTTACACTACAGAATATTACAACATATTTAACATATTAAAATCAAGTTCTGAAGTTCTGTAAACTTTTTAAACCAGTTTGTATTTCTGTTCTACTTTTCTTATGCCAAATGTAGGCACTGAAAATACTGAAATCAACACTGAAAATAAAGATTGGACTCCAGTTGTATAATGATTTGCTGAGATGCAAATAATGAATACACACATTATGGTTGCCCGTACCCAATTTCTTAGGTGTGGGATGGATTGAGGATCTCCGTCTCGCCCCCAAAGCTCCTTACCTCCTGGCAGTGTCACCTGAGGAGGATCATACACCTAGAGTATGTGGAGAACCTGGACCTCGTCATCACGGCCAGCCTGGACTGCAACGTGCGTGTATGGACCGTTTCTGGCAGTTACATAGGTTAGACTGGAGAACATAAAAGCGTGATCGCCTTTTCATAGTGTGCAAGTTAAACTGTGGTATGAAGTGGTGGCAGGTTTTCGGAATTTTGCCAGGACCCCGGGTAACCCCTTCCTGATGATAAAGTACCCTCCGTTTTCAGGCACGTTTGGCCAGGTGCGTTGGCGTGTGGAAGACCCCAGCACCTTCCCCATGGAGCTGCCTGCAGACCTGAAGCGGTTGGGTGTCGTCCAGACCAAGGAGCTGGACAAGGAGGAGCCGTGAGTCCTGAAACTGGGGGGTGGGGGGCGGCCTGTTGTTCCTAAACATAATGCATATGAAGCAGATACATAAACATTATTTCAGTCAGCAGAAGTACACAAATAGACTTCCAGGCCAGGAAGAAACAGCTGGACAGGGTTTCATTTCTTTTTTTTTTTTTTTTTAAAGTGCCACGTGTTTCCCTTTCTTAGCTAAAAACCAAATGCTGTCCCCTTTTTTAAATTCTGTTTGTGTCTCTGTTCCAACGCTGAATGTTCTTTTATGAAGGTGCTCCAACTCCTGCAAACCCCACGGCTTCTGCAACTCCTGGGGCTCCTGCAACTCTTGCACCTCCTCCGGCTCCTGCTCCAGACAGCTAGTTGAGCAAGGACACTGACCTCAAATCCAAGCATGTGCTACCGGACCTGTGCATAACCCAGTACTCCAGCAAGAAGGTGGAGCAAACCTGGAGAGAGTGGCAGGAGAAGGGCAAGGTGAGCTGGGCGCGCATCTCGGCCGCTCAGGAAGAGGGGAAAATGGCGCTAATGTTAGAGTGACTGGGAGCGAAGCACTGTTGTTTATACTCTCTGTACACATGCACCCATTTCACTGTGGAGATACTAATTTAATTAAATTTAATAGTAATAAACTTTATTCGTAGTGCACCTACAAGAAAAAAGAAGTATAAGGTACATCGAAAAACATACAAAATCAAATAATTGGATAAAAATAGGCTAAAAAATTGTAATGTACGTCACCGCATTATTAAAATAGACATAATAAAGATGTTCCGTTTCTTTTTTCCAGGAAAGCAAAATTCTGGGTCAAGCTTACAAGCCAAAAGTAACGCACCTCAGACTCCCCAGTCACCTTGACCTCCCGTCATCCAGTAGCTGCCATGAAGTGGTAAGTGTGTCATTTCCACGCTATTCTGATGACATCATTTCCTGTTCATTGCCGTTTCACATTGCTGTTTCTGATTTCCTGTGAGGTGACCAAGGCTGTCCATTTAGGTACCTTTAACGCAACTGCACTGGGAGCGCTACCTTACTTTATTCATTAACGATTGAAGATCTTGTCATCATATGAGCAGGCAGGATAAAATGGCGGTGCGGAGGGGCTTACACAGGCCTTTACCTCATGCGCGTTTGCGTTTGTGCTGCAGACGAGGAACAGCAAGTTCCTCCCCTGCTCCCCGCTGCTGCCCGTCCCCGTGGTCTCCATGCCCGATACTCTGAAGAAGCAGCAGAAGAGCCAGGAGCACAGCGATGCTCTGAGCAAACAGAAGCATCGGAAGAAGCCTTGCCCCCCCAAGCAGCAGCCCAAGGACAATGGCCACGCGTAGACCTCTCGCTCACTACATCTCTCTTCAGCCCTTCCTTTTAAAAAAAAATTCACTCACATTTTCTCTTATTTTCCTGTAATTAATAATATAGTAAAATATTAAATTAAAATAACATTGGAAATAACCGGTGTCCATTCCCCTGTGGAAAGTGAATTTAAAATGAGAAACTGAGAATAAACTGATAACAGTATAAAACACTCTTTACTCTGAAACAAAGACATGTACTAAACTCAAGGATTTCACAATAGATCCATGAACCGTTAAGGGCAGTTTTACCAAAAATATCTCCAATTGCACACCTGCCAAATCCATCCCGCTGTTTACAAATTTTTATCATCCACTTGGACAATCCTGCCCAGCAGATGGTGGGATTTATTCAAACCAGGATCTGGATATTCACTGTTTAATATTTGGACCAGAATGATCTAATCTTACTCTTTTTTTTAAAAGACCAGAAAATAATTGATAATCCCAGCAGAAATGATACTGGATTGCAATAACAATTATCCCATTACATAGACAATTCTGATCCTAAGAGTTTTGAAAAACAACCCCCACTACCATCAACCTCCCTAATGGAGGCCTGATTGACAACTGGCAAAGGACCCCATTGAAATTGTGAAAAAATGTAATATAAATATAATATGGTACACAGAACATGTAGGTAAAGTAAAAATATGAACACACAATTAGAAATCTTAAAATAATTTATTATTTTTAAACGTTACACGTTACTACATTGCCCATCTGCAATGAATAAGTCATTTTAAAGTGCTTGAATTACAGTTCATAATTCTCAGGCAAGGAATCAATAAATAATATAAATAATATGCAATACAAATAATAAATAAAGTACATTATTGTGACAGGGGCCATTTAGAATGTGCCACTGCCATAAGTTCTTGGAGTACAAGGAATACAATTCTTTCACAAGGGTGGCGATGAAGACCACACATCACCACCTGGTGGCTGAACATGTTTTGAGACCGACTCAAAAAGTATCGATACATAAATGACTAATATAAATAACCCCCAACGCCGTGGCTGTACTCGGTACATACAATGAGCGGTTTTGGGGTATTTTAGCCAGTGCTTGGTACGGTTCACAGCGTTTTGATGCTAAAGGTGGTGAAGCGGGCAGGGCTGGCCTCCTCACACATCTCCACAGGCATTTTATTCTCCACGGCCGTGCTAATGAACCAGCCGCGGAACTTGAGCGACTCCAGGCTGGTAGCGGCGAAGCCTTGCTCCCTCCTGAGGAACAGGAAACGCCCCATGTCTCCCTCTGCATTGATGCTTTTCAGCATCTTTCTGTCTTTAACCTCCTGAGAAAAGCACACAGAATCCACAACTGTGAGCACAGTCATCTACTCATAAAGGGAGCCTCACAGGCCAGGGTTGTTCATCAAAGAATGAGATTACTCAAGACTCATTGTAATAATAATAATAATACTTCAACAGAGTTATTTCATTCTAAATCAAAGTTAAGGATAATGGATCATTTAATTTAGGACACTTGTCATAATAGGACATGAAAAGAATAATTCTACTACTATTCGACCACAGTCACTTGAATTAAGAGGGATTTCCGGCTCCGATACAGTGCTGCTTATGTGTCAGCTGGTTAGTGTCAAAGGGTAGAGCACTGAGTGCCATCTCAATGGAGTGTAGTCAGATCAACATAGTACTCAAGCCAGGTAGATTTAAAATAATGACATTGTCATAATCATTTTTTTTTTTTTTAACACCAGTCCTTAGAGAATGTATTTACCTCCAGCTGTAAGATTGGGCTTCCGGCAGACTTTGAGCAGGACAGGTAGAGATTACGTCCTGCAATACTCAAAGCAACAGGTCGTCTTGCGCTGTCAGTGAAGGTGCGTGACTTGTATGTCGCCAGGTGCAAATTTACTGCGAAGGCAGAGGGCAACACGTCCATCAATCACCAGGGAAACATATTTCTGAGAGCATCCATCTACTATGAAGTGTTCAGTGTTAATTTAACTGAAAGCGTTCATACGAGTCCACAAGGTTCAAAAGTTTACCATATCAGAGTTACTTAACACTAACATTTTTCTGTGCACTAACTGCTGTAAAATGTTGGGGTTTACAAAACAAAGAACTAATAATTGGAGCCAAACTCTGGATGAATTTGCATTGTGTGTGTGTGTGTGTGTGTGTATATCCCATGCCGTTAGGCGGCTCCATGCTGTGACTGAGCTTACCTTTGAGGTCTATGCTGCCACCCTGCAGTATCACCGCCTGCAGCTCTAACGGACTCTCCTTCAGCACCAAGCTCTTTTGATCGCGGTCACACACGCTGCACTGCTCGACCGTGGTGTTGCTGAACACACTGGGCTTGCTGTGTACAGTGTCCAGTACTTTTAGTGTATCGTGCTCTGCGAGGGAAGAGGCAGGGGCAAAGGCAGGCCGATTAACAAAAGAAACAGTCCCACCTTCCCTTACAAAAAACTAGTAAACTGAAAGTTTAATTTTATTAAGTATACTTCAGTTCATAGTGTACTAATTGAAAAAAAAAAACTATTAGTATACTTGTAAGTGTAGGCCTACTATTTTGATACTTATTGAGACTAAATCGGCCAACTTTTTTAATTCTTCAAAGTATACTTACTAGTATACTTTTATTAATTTAAAACATTTAATTAATTAATTCATAAAAGTATACTTAGAAGTGTAGTTTTATAACTGGAAAGGTAGGCCAGTTTAGTCTCAGTAAGTATCAACATAGTCCACTTACAAGTATACTAATAGTTTATCAAAATTAGTAAACTTCTATAACTGAACTAGTCTATACTTTAAAAAAAACTAGTAAACTAAGTTTGCTTTTATTAAGTGATTGTAATTGGCTAATGCACTACTTGGGGGTGATGACAGCCTAATGAAGGCTCTTGGATTTTACAGCACAGAGAGTGGCACGTGTTATATCTCAGCCATACTGTAAACAGCACCAGACAGCCGGCTGACAGGGAACATCAACGAGTTAATTCAGGTAAGCCTACGAGGGAATTCAGGTAAGCCTACCTTCAATAACATTCTCCAGCATGATATTGATCAGGTCGTCGTCACTGAACTCTGTGCCCAGGGGAGTGTGGCTGGGTTTCATTCTCTGCAGGGCAACGATGAGGTTGGCAACATGGCGCAAACTGTGCGGATGCTGGATTACCTCCAACTGTAGTCCTTTGTGGTCAAAACGGTGGGTCTTTTCGAGGAAGGGAAAACAAAAGGATTACTCCTCTGACAAGAACATTTATGATGCGTGAATCCAGCCGTATTTCCAACATAGATGCTGCACATCAACACTAATAACTCCTAACACAGGCCAATAAACTGTTTTTTTCCCCCGTGTTTTTTTCCCTTGATGCTAAAGAAAGTGTTGCGGTTTGCCTCTTTTGATGACCATACTTAAACTTCAGATGGCTGAATTAGGGCTATTGTGTTTACTGGTTACTACTAATAATAATAATAATAAAAACTTTAGTTATATTATAGTTATATAAAACTTTAGCTTAGTTATATCTCACCTTTTCCAAATCGATGCAAACAGCCTTGAATTCCATGTTGCTGGTTTTGGTAAAGCTGCAAGAATAGTGAAATGTTTTAGTTGATCACGCCAGAATAAATTTTATAAACAAATTGGCAAAATATAGCCTATGCTAACAAAACTATGACCGGTTTAAAATTAAGTAAAAAAACTCGAAACCATCATTCACTTGCGTAAAAAGACCCAATTGCCGAGTATACCTACTAGTATTCGTATAGAAAGGTGCCAATCGTCAACTTCGATGCAGATCCGTGTAGATTAGTCGTGCCTGCTAAAGCAATCTGCCCAAAGGACTTCTCACTCCTATATTTATTGAGCGTATCGCGCCCAGGGAAATCCCCCACGCGATTTCCCGTTGTGTGTCATCAATATTTGGCCGTCAGAAGTTTAATTCAGACGCAATAGGAGTCAGGAAACGTTTTAATTCTGCTACACAATGACAATTGTATTCGTTTTGCCGACAAATCTGATTTAATTTACTTGTGTTCATTTGCAAATGTCCCAGTTGAAAATATCGTCTCACAGTTCACTCACAGGGACCGTTCGAATTGTCATTAGAATAATAGGCTATAGTTTATTTAGAAAGCGCTTTTCCAAGTGCACAGACACCTTATAACAAAATCAAATCAAGTAGCCTAGTTTACAAAATCAAAAAAGATAAAAGACACATAACATCAATAAAGTCAAGCAAATGTGAGAAGAGCAAAAATGAGCACAACACAAGGACAATATAACGAAGTAACTAAAATCATATTAATAAAAGTAGTAGCCAAATTATATGTTGAATGCCATTTTGAAGTGAGTTTTGACAGCTTTTTGAAAGTGGAGAGTGATGGGGAGTTTCTGATATTTTGGGGTAGAGTTCTAGAGGGATGGTGCTTAAATGGAGAAAGCCCTATCCACCCTAAGTCCGGTGCTTGGTCCTTACAGCTGGGATGAGGGGGTTTGAGTCAGATGATCTGACCCTGCGGGAGGGTGTATAGTGGTGGAGAAGATTAGTAAGGTATGAAGGGTCCATGTTATAGAGGCTTTATAGGTAATTTCAACTGATTTCTTAGCTAAATTGGGGAGCCAGTGGATGTTTTGAAGAAGAGGAGTGATGCTCTCATGAGTGGGTGTGGGCTGTGGGGGAGCAGACGAGCTGCACAGTTCTGGACAGAGGATGTGACATAAAAGGATAATATTTATAGTAGTGGAGTCTCGAGGTGATAAATTAGATAAATGAGGGTTTCTGCATGAATGCGAGTTTCAGGAGCTGAGCCAGGGAGTGGTGGACGTAGACGGGCAATGTTTTTAAGGTGAAAAAATCTAATCGAATCTCACCGCAGTAGAGCACGCTAAGGTGGAAAATTACAATCTTAAGGCCAATTTTTCCATGTCAAACAAAAAAAAGCAAAACTCAAAAATGACTTCCTCAAATCTGAGTAGCCTACCATCTTGTCCCAATATGCCTCGATAGTGCCAGTCTGGCAAGGTATCAAGAAATAAAAATGATGCTCTCTTGAGTGGGTGTGGGCTGTGGGGGAGCAAACGAGCTGCACAGTTCTGGACAGAGTGTCACGGTTCTAGCTGTTCATGTCACGTTTCATGTTTTATTCTTGTTACGATTTATTTTCTAGTCATGTCATGTCACGTTTTATATTTGATTCATGTTACGTTTCCCGTTCATTGTTTAGCATACACCTTTCCGTGTTTTTCCGCAACCTTGCGTTCATGCTGTCTCTCTCTCTCTTGCTGTCGCTCACGCTTTCCTAATTGTTTCATTCTCCCGTGTCTATTTTACTAATCTACTAACGTTAGATCAGGATTGGGTAATACTAACATTCTAACCACGTGTTCATGTTTACCTTACGTTTCTCGTGCATGTCATTTACTAATTTACTAACGCTAGGTCAGGAAAGGTTTATTACTAACGATTACTAATTATCTTGTTACCTTGTCAGCCCTCCACACCTGATTTCTATTCGCATGCTGCTCTCTAGCTAAGTGTCTGCACCTGTCTACACCTGCATATAAGCTCAGTGTTCATGTCGTGTTTTTGTGAAATTGTTGCCTCCTGTTTACAGTGCACTTTTGAGCGTTATTTTCAAGGCTGCCTTTTGTTTCGATCCAAGCCTGTTTATTGACCATTGTTACCGACTTCTGTTTTGTTGACCACTGCCTGCTTGTACCGCGCGTTATTGCCTGCTGTCTTTGTATTTTTGCCCCGCTGAGCGGACTTCGGTCTTGACTCTTGCATCGCCTTCGACCCCGAGCCTGCCTACCGTCTGCCTGTACTACTGCCCCGCTGACAGCTACTCTGGTTACTGGACATTTCGAATGGTGTACCGATTCTGAGTGCCTTCTCCCTCGGTACTGTAGGCCTACTTTGGTTTTGGCTGGATTATCTGTGTATGAACTTTGCTTGTTTTTGGACTACGCTCATTGGACATTCCTTTAATAAAGCCCTGACGGGACTTTATCATCAAACCACTTTCTGAGTCGTGCATTTCGGGTCCTACCCTCACGCATCCGTCTCAGAGGATGCGACATAAACAGGATATGACAGTCATTACAAATTTGTTTTGGATGAATGAATGCAGAAATGTTTTATTATTTCTTAATCTTGTCCAAAATTTGCTCAATGAAAAAAACAAAAAAACAAAACAAATGAAGACTTGCCTCTGTTTCCACACTTCCCTTTTTAAACCAAGAAAAAAAGATGCTCTAAATATGCCTTCGCTATGATTTTTTTTTCACTGAAGGAAAAACCACAGATGTTTCAGCGTCATGCTTTCGTCAGTGTAACAGACAACGAAAGGCCTCTTTGTAGAGATCAAACAACATTCAGCCGATATTTCAGTTAAATGACTCTTTAAATTTCACAAGTCTTAAACATAGTTACAAATATGCCTAGTTCTAACAATGTCATTCATTTAAATAGACATAATAAAATACATTTGCTTATCTCATTTAATGGGATATAGCCCTAAAAAAAAAAAAAAACAATGGACAGTTAAATAAAGTGAAAAAGGTTGCACATTGCTCATCTGATGACAATTAGTTGACAAATTCAAGTCTTAAAAGAAACAGAATAGTTAATACCATTTGTGTAAAACAGACATATGTTTGTATCTGGCTTCTAGATTTTCCTTGGCTTATTAAAGGGTTAGTTCAGAATTTTGGACATAATGTCTCAATTACGACTTACCCATGATGTAGTTGATTGATGGAAACCATTTTCAGCTAATTCCATGCTGTCCCTTCTTTTGGACATACACACGTTGCTAATGCTAGCGCAACTCTATGGTAACCGTAGCATCCACTACCAAACGCACAAACACTCCACAGTGCGCCCAAAGCAAATAAAATACGACGACAGTCTATAGGGGTTATTTTGAGTGTTTATACCATCATTTTGGAAGTCAAACTATCGTTGAATCCTTTACTTTGTGCTAACCTATATTCTCTGTGGAAGTACGGTGGCGGAGCGATACTTTACGTTACCTACGAATGTAGTGCCGGCACTGGTCGACTACAACAAAGAAGAGCAACAAGTTGCAATGGCCATGTTCGCTCCGAAAATTAAGGTTTTTAATTTTAATTTTAATTTTGGGCTGAATAATCCTCCATAGACATTGTGTTATGTGTGAAAAGGATAAACTGAACAGAGCTGAAGTGAAGAAATGAATGAAGACATAAAGAAATGCTGGCCGAGACGAGCGAGTCAAACATGACCGCACTCCACACAGACAAATTTTTTTGTCGGTATTTGTGTGAGATTAAAACATGTAGCCAATGGCACAGTTATTTATTGAATCTTTTTTTTTACATTAATGCAACAATGCGATATTAACCCGATGATATTCTGCATTAAAACTTTTTTCTTTGCTTGACAAATTGCCATGGGATACCTGTTCAAATAATGTTAGCTATTGCATAACTGCCATGGTGTCCAGTGACTGAATTGTTTAACTAACAAGCTACAAGTGAACAGTTATTATTGTAAACATCTTTGCCTTTACAATAAAAAAAACATTATTGTATGAGAAAACCAGAACATAAAACAGCACACTGTTTTAGTCCAAAATGAAATGACACTTTTTAGTACCAGGAGGGGATCGAACCCAGATCTCTCACAGCTCTCAGCATTGACACAACACTATACCAAAGCCTGTTGGTACAGTCACATGATATAGGCTATAGGCCATTTGTCAATGACATTTATTTCCATACTGCATAACGTTACCTGAAGAGGTGTTGTCTGACTTACACCATTTTGCTGTAGTACAAGTGAAAATTTGAACAGTTAGGCTAATATTGGAAATGTGAAAATAAGTCTAATAAATGAAAAGTATAACAGTTGTACATTGTTTTTGTCAAAAATAAACTCACACCCTGTTGGGCTCGAACCCCCAATCCTCTGTGTGAGAGACAGCAACTCTAACCAGTAGGCCACAGTAGCTTCATGGAAAACACCATGTCACATAGCTGTTTTGTCAGTGATTCTGCGATGTCTCCACTTTAGTTTGAAGCGTTTTTATTGGTCAGAGCAGGTATGCAATGTTGTTATCCAATGGGGAGAATTATTCTTTGAGGGTAAGGCAGGAAACATTGGAAGAAGAAGAATGAGAAGAAGAAGAAGAAGGAGAAAAACGGCAAGTTTGGGGTTTTATTATGTGGATGTGTGAAGTTGTATCTGAATGCTGTGTGGTTACATGAGGTCAGAACATACAGAAGTTAATGTTTTTAAGGGCTGAGAGTCTGTGGTCATTGTGGTTACTTCTGTAGGAAACCCTGAAAAGTGCCAAACCCTCGGTGCTGTATAGGTATGGGGCATGCCCCACCAAGCCGTAACTTGGTGGATGGCATACCTGCCATCCCAATTATATAAATCATAGGTACTCACATTTTTAGATATGTGAGTACCTTTAGATATGTGAATTTCCTACGCTACTGTATGGTCTACTTGGTTAAGAATTAAATAAAAAATAAATAAGCACCTATTACAAAAATGACACAAATTATGGAAAGGTTTATCTACATTGTCATAAAAATATATTTCTCCTAATTTAAATCAAACAATTAATTGGTTCTGTTATGCTTTTTTGGGGAGTAGCCTATTTGTGAATTTGGGGTAAACTATTATTACACGTATTTCAGTTATTTCTCTATCTGGCATATTTCTATGTTTACAGCAGTTAGATCTTCTCAGATGTCATTCTAACAAGAGGAATCTCCAGGATTTCCGCTGTGTTGCAGTACTCGCTTCCTGCTTCACCCGCATTTCTGGCAAATCCAGTTAAGCGTGAGATGGGTGTGTTTCTGTGTGCAATGCCGAAATCCAGGTTAATACACCCAATGTTTATGCACATGTTCTGTACTCCAGCACATGTGCATAGGCCTATAACAAAAACTGATTGAAGAAGTCACTACATGTGTCTAAGATGCAGGAAAACATTTTAAATATGGTGTCCTCACATAGGCCTATTGTCTCATATAATCTCAACAAAATACAATACATTTTCAACATAAAAAAAATGCCAAGTTACTCACACATAGCCTATAAAGCACTGTCTCTACGTCCTTAATTCCAACTTGCAAAAACTAGGCCTGCCTTTAAAAGTATTGATATCAAAATGTGACCAAGTTACAACAAACAATATTGCCTATCGTAGCTCACACTACTTAAACAAGATCTATTCCAAAGCAATGCTATCCAAACTTTCTGAAATTAGTTAATATTTTAACTTGGCCCTGTGTTTTTTCATTTTAGCATGTGAAAAGATTGTGGTCATTCAAACTTTAAATGTCAAATAACAAAAATGGCCTCATGGAACAACATATCATTTCAATTAATGTTGTAAACAGTTGACAAATAACTACACTCCAGAAAGGATATGTTTATACTTTATTGTAAAGTTTACTTTAGAAAATGTACAGGTTTTAAAATGTTTGCTGCTGCTGCTACAGATTTCTGTACAATTCACAAACAGACATTTACACCAAGAATGATCATTTACAATAGAGAAAGGGGGGGTGAATAAATAAATGCAGATAAAAAATAGAAATATGTTGACGTTAAAAATAGCCTACATATAGCATTTTTATGAACCTATCCAGACATGTTCGCCTTGTCAATGTAGCCTACTGTATGTTTGTGGGTCAGATGAGGCCAAATAAGTAATAGTACTAATTTGTTAACAAAATAATAGTTATGTTATTTGTTAACAGAATTTCACAGGACCACACAGGTTTCTATAGAAATCTAAATATTCCAAATAAATAAATACATCAATGAATACATAATAATAATAATAATAATAATGATACATTTTATTCATGCTGTGCTTTTCATAGACCAAAAGCAGTGGATGCAGACAATTGTTCAAACATACCATGCAGTGTAGTAACACATGTGAATCTCAGATTATTTCCACCATAAATTATTGTCCTTTCACAGTTTGATGTGGCACATACAATTTCATTGACCACATTCTCTTGAGATGGTAAGATGAAAAAACACGAAGTTGCCTGCCAAGTTGCATTAAATAATTTCGTAAAGTTTGGATAGCATTGCTTTGGAATAGAGCTAGTTTAATTAGTGTGAGCTACGATAGGCCATATTGTTAGCTGTAACTTGGCCACATTTTGATATCAATACTTTTAAGGCAGGCCTAGTTTATGCAAGTTGGAATTAAGGACTTACAGACAGTGCTTTGAAGGCTTTGACACCAGAGGCGATGCAGACTTCCTTTTGAAGACCTTTTAGGTCAGACATTGACTCCTGAGAGAACCTGATGGACTCCTGAGAGAACCTGATGGACTCCTGAGAGAACCTGATGGACTCCTGAGAGAACCTGATGGACTCCTGAGAGAACCTGATGGACTCCTGAGAGAACCTGATGCAAGCAGTTCATTCCAACAGACCGAACCGGAGGGCTTTCCTAGAGTTAAATCAAAAACGGATATGGAGAGGGCTTCGGCGTTCTTGGTTTTGTGTTTAAGTTGTAGGTGCTCTTTGGATTACCTTACCTTACCCTGATGAAGGCCCTATGTAGGCCGAAACATGTTGGTTTTTTAATATTCTAAATAATGTGAGCCATTTAATAAAGGCTTTTTAATTTTGTAGAGCTGCCTTGGATTACTATATTTTTTTCTAATTTGGCTTTCCTAGAGTGTTGGCTTCCATTGAGTTGCTGATGGCTGAACATCTTAAGACGCACGTCAAACGGTGTGTGCGCTCTCATGATGATGAATGAGGTGATGAAGGAGCAGGAGACAGAGGTGAAGAGTCCTCCTCTTACACTACAGAATATTACAACATATTTAACATATTAAAATCAAGTTCTGAAGTTCTGTAAACTTTTTAAACCAGTTTGTATTTCTGTTCTACTTTTCTTATGCCAAATGTAGGCACTGAAAATACTGAAATCAACACTGAAAATAAAGATTGGACTCCAGTTGTATAATGATTTGCTGAGATGCAAATAATGAATACACACATTATGGTTGCCCGTACCCAATTTCTTAGGTGTGGGATGGATTGAGGATCTCCGTCTCGCCCCCAAAGCTCCTTACCTCCTGGCAGTGTCACCTGAGGAGGATCATACACCTAGAGTATGTGGAGAACCTGGACCTCGTCATCACGGCCAGCCTGGACTGCAACGTGCGTGTATGGACCGTTTCTGGCAGTTACATAGGTTAGACTGGAGAACATAAAAGCGTGATCGCCTTTTCATAGTGTGCAAGTTAAACTGTGGTATGAAGTGGTGGCAGGTTTTCGGAATTTTGCCAGGACCCCGGGTAACCCCTTCCTGATGATAAAGTACCCTCCGTTTTCAGGCACGTTTGGCCAGGTGCGTTGGCGTGTGGAAGACCCCAGCACCTTCCCCATGGAGCTGCCTGCAGACCTGAAGCGGTTGGGTGTCGTCCAGACCAAGGAGCTGGACAAGGAGGAGCCGTGAGTCCTGAAACTGGGGGGTGGGGGGCGGCCTGTTGTTCCTAAACATAATGCATATGAAGCAGATACATAAACATTATTTCAGTCAGCAGAAGTACACAAATAGACTTCCAGGCCAGGAAGAAACAGCTGGACAGGGTTTCATTTCTTTTTTTTTTTTTTTTTTAAAGTGCCACGTGTTTCCCTTTCTTAGCTAAAAACCAAATGCTGTCCCCTTTTTTAAATTCTGTTTGTGTCTCTGTTCCAACGCTGAATGTTCTTTTATGAAGGTGCTCCAACTCCTGCAAACCCCACGGCTTCTGCAACTCCTGGGGCTCCTGCAACTCTTGCACCTCCTCCGGCTCCTGCTCCAGACAGCTAGTTGAGCAAGGACACTGACCTCAAATCCAAGCATGTGCTACCGGACCTGTGCATAACCCAGTACTCCAGCAAGAAGGTGGAGCAAACCTGGAGAGAGTGGCAGGAGAAGGGCAAGGTGAGCTGGGCGCGCATCTCGGCCGCTCAGGAAGAGGGGAAAATGGCGCTAATGTTAGAGTGACTGGGAGCGAAGCACTGTTGTTTATACTCTCTGTACACATGCACCCATTTCACTGTGGAGATACTAATTTAATTAAATTTAATAGTAATAAACTTTATTCGTAGTGCACCTACAAGAAAAAAGAAGTATAAGGTACATCGAAAAACATACAAAATCAAATAATTGGATAAAAATAGGCTAAAAAATTGTAATGTACGTCACCGCATTATTAAAATAGACATAATAAAGATGTTCCGTTTCTTTTTTCCAGGAAAGCAAAATTCTGGGTCAAGCTTACAAGCCAAAAGTAACGCACCTCAGACTCCCCAGTCACCTTGACCTCCCGTCATCCAGTAGCTGCCATGAAGTGGTAAGTGTGTCATTTCCACGCTATTCTGATGACATCATTTCCTGTTCATTGCCGTTTCACATTGCTGTTTCTGATTTCCTGTGAGGTGACCAAGGCTGTCCATTTAGGTACCTTTAACGCAACTGCACTGGGAGCGCTACCTTACTTTATTCATTAACGATTGAAGATCTTGTCATCATATGAGCAGGCAGGATAAAATGGCGGTGCGGAGGGGCTTACACAGGCCTTTACCTCATGCGCGTTTGCGTTTGTGCTGCAGACGAGGAACAGCAAGTTCCTCCCCTGCTCCCCGCTGCTGCCCGTCCCCGTGGTCTCCATGCCCGATACTCTGAAGAAGCAGCAGAAGAGCCAGGAGCACAGCGATGCTCTGAGCAAACAGAAGCATCGGAAGAAGCCTTGCCCCCCCAAGCAGCAGCCCAAGGACAATGGCCACGCGTAGACCTCTCGCTCACTACATCTCTCTTCAGCCCTTCCTTTTAAAAAAAAATTCACTCACATTTTCTCTTATTTTCCTGTAATTAATAATATAGTAAAATATTAAATTAAAATAACATTGGAAATAACCGGTGTCCATTCCCCTGTGGAAAGTGAATTTAAAATGAGAAACTGAGAATAAACTGATAACAGTATAAAACACTCTTTACTCTGAAACAAAGACATGTACTAAACTCAAGGATTTCACAATAGATCCATGAACCGTTAAGGGCAGTTTTACCAAAAATATCTCCAATTGCACACCTGCCAAATCCATCCCGCTGTTTACAAATTTTTATCATCCACTTGGACAATCCTGCCCAGCAGATGGTGGGATTTATTCAAACCAGGATCTGGATATTCACTGTTTAATATTTGGACCAGAATGATCTAATCTTACTCTTTTTTTTAAAAGACCAGAAAATAATTGATAATCCCAGCAGAAATGATACTGGATTGCAATAACAATTATCCCATTACATAGACAATTCTGATCCTAAGAGTTTTGAAAAACAACCCCCACTACCATCAACCTCCCTAATGGAGGCCTGATTGACAACTGGCAAAGGACCCCATTGAAATTGTGAAAAAATGTAATATAAATATAATATGGTACACAGAACATGTAGGTAAAGTAAAAATATGAACACACAATTAGAAATCTTAAAATAATTTATTATTTTTAAACGTTACACGTTACTACATTGCCCATCTGCAATGAATAAGTCATTTTAAAGTGCTTGAATTACAGTTCATAATTCTCAGGCAAGGAATCAATAAATAATATAAATAATATGCAATACAAATAATAAATAAAGTACATTATTGTGACAGGGGCCATTTAGAATGTGCCACTGCCATAAGTTCTTGGAGTACAAGGAATACAATTCTTTCACAAGGGTGGCGATGAAGACCACACATCACCACCTGGTGGCTGAACATGTTTTGAGACCGACTCAAAAAGTATCGATACATAAATGACTAATATAAATAACCCCCAACGCCGTGGCTGTACTCGGTACATACAATGAGCGGTTTTGGGGTATTTTAGCCAGTGCTTGGTACGGTTCACAGCGTTTTGATGCTAAAGGTGGTGAAGCGGGCAGGGCTGGCCTCCTCACACATCTCCACAGGCATTTTATTCTCCACGGCCGTGCTAATGAACCAGCCGCGGAACTTGAGCGACTCCAGGCTGGTAGCGGCGAAGCCTTGCTCCCTCCTGAGGAACAGGAAACGCCCCATGTCTCCCTCTGCATTGATGCTTTTCAGCATCTTTCTGTCTTTAACCTCCTGAGAAAAGCACACAGAATCCACAACTGTGAGCACAGTCATCTACTCATAAAGGGAGCCTCACAGGCCAGGGTTGTTCATCAAAGAATGAGATTACTCAAGACTCATTGTAATAATAATAATAATACTTCAACAGAGTTATTTCATTCTAAATCAAAGTTAAGGATAATGGATCATTTAATTTAGGACACTTGTCATAATAGGACATGAAAAGAATAATTCTACTACTATTCGACCACAGTCACTTGAATTAAGAGGGATTTCCGGCTCCGATACAGTGCTGCTTATGTGTCAGCTGGTTAGTGTCAAAGGGTAGAGCACTGAGTGCCATCTCAATGGAGTGTAGTCAGATCAACATAGTACTCAAGCCAGGTAGATTTAAAATAATGACATTGTCATAATCATTTTTTTTTTTTTTTAACACCAGTCCTTAGAGAATGTATTTACCTCCAGCTGTAAGATTGGGCTTCCGGCAGACTTTGAGCAGGACAGGTAGAGATTACGTCCTGCAATACTCAAAGCAACAGGTCGTCTTGCGCTGTCAGTGAAGGTGCGTGACTTGTATGTCGCCAGGTGCAAATTTACTGCGAAGGCAGAGGGCAACACGTCCATCAATCACCAGGGAAACATATTTCTGAGAGCATCCATCTACTATGAAGTGTTCAGTGTTAATTTAACTGAAAGCGTTCATACGAGTCCACAAGGTTCAAAAGTTTACCATATCAGAGTTACTTAACACTAACATTTTTCTGTGCACTAACTGCTGTAAAATGTTGGGGTTTACAAAACAAAGAACTAATAATTGGAGCCAAACTCTGGATGAATTTGCATTGTGTGTGTGTGTGTGTGTGTGTATATCCCATGCCGTTAGGCGGCTCCATGCTGTGACTGAGCTTACCTTTGAGGTCTATGCTGCCACCCTGCAGTATCACCGCCTGCAGCTCTAACGGACTCTCCTTCAGCACCAAGCTCTTTTGATCGCGGTCACACACGCTGCACTGCTCGACCGTGGTGTTGCTGAACACACTGGGCTTGCTGTGTACAGTGTCCAGTACTTTTAGTGTATCGTGCTCTGCGAGGGAAGAGGCAGGGGCAAAGGCAGGCCGATTAACAAAAGAAACAGTCCCACCTTCCCTTACAAAAAACTAGTAAACTGAAAGTTTAATTTTATTAAGTATACTTCAGTTCATAGTGTACTAATTGAAAAAAAAAACTATTAGTATACTTGTAAGTGTAGGCCTACTATTTTGATACTTATTGAGACTAAATCGGCCAACTTTTTTAATTCTTCAAAGTATACTTACTAGTATACTTTTATTAATTTAAAACATTTAATTTATTAATTCATAAAAGTATACTTAGAAGTGTAGTTTTATAACTGGAAAGGTAGGCCAGTTTAGTCTCAGTAAGTATCAACATAGTCCACTTACAAGTATACTAATAGTTTATCAAAATTAGTAAACTTCTATAACTGAACTAGTCTATACTTTAAAAAAAACTAGTAAACTAAGTTTGCTTTTATTAAGTGATTGTAATTGGCTAATGCACTACTTGGGGGTGATGACAGCCTAATGAAGGCTCTTGGATTTTACAGCACAGAGAGTGGCACGTGTTATATCTCAGCCATACTGTAAACAGCACCAGACAGCCGGCTGACAGGGAACATCAACGAGTTAATTCAGGTAAGCCTACGAGGGAATTCAGGTAAGCCTACCTTCAATAACATTCTCCAGCATGATATTGATCAGGTCGTCGTCACTGAACTCTGTGCCCAGGGGAGTGTGGCTGGGTTTCATTCTCTGCAGGGCAACGATGAGGTTGGCAACATGGCGCAAACTGTGCGGATGCTGGATTACCTCCAACTGTAGTCCTTTGTGGTCAAAACGGTGGGTCTTTTCGAGGAAGGGAAAACAAAAGGATTAGCTACTCCTCTGACAAGAACATTTATGATGCGTGAATCCAGCCGTATTTCCAACATAGATGCTGCACATCAACACTATTAACTCCTAACACAGGCCAACAAACTGTTTTTTTTCGTGTTTTTTTCCCTTGATGCTAAACAAAGTGTTGCGGTTTGCCTCTTTTGATGACCATACTTAAACTTCAGATGGCTGAATTAGGGCTATTGTGTTTACTGGTTAACTACTACTAATAATAATTTAAAAAACTTTAGTTAGCTAAGTTATATCTCACCTTTTCCAAATCGATGCAAACAGCCTTGAATTCCATGTTGCTGGTTTTGGTAAAGCTGCAAGAACAATAGAGAAATGTTTTAGTTGATCACGCCAGAATAAATTTTATAAACAAGTTGGCAAAATATAGCCTATGCTAACAAAACTATGACCGGTTTAAAATTAAGTAAAAACACTCGAAACCATCAGTCACTTGCGTAAAAAAAAGACCCCATTGCTGAGTATACCTACTAGTATTCGTATAGAAAGGTGCTAATCGTCAACTTCGATGTAGATCCGTGTAGATTAGTCGTGCCTGCTAAAGCAATCTGCCCAACGGACTTCTCACTCCGATATTTATTGAGCGTATCTCGCCCAGGGAAATCCCCCACGCGATTTCCCGTTGTGTGTCATCAATGTTTGGGCGTCAGAAGTTTAATTCAGACGCAATAGGAGTCAGGAAACGTTTTAATTCTGCTACACAATGACAATTGTATTCGTTTTGCCGACAAATCTGATTGAATTTATTTGTGCTCATTTGCAAATGCATCTTATCTCTTAGTCACAGTTGAAAATATCGTCTCGCAGTTCACTCACAGGGGCCATTCGAATTGTCATTAGAATAATATAGTTTATTTAGAAAGCGCTTTTCCAACTGCACAAAGGCACCTTATAACAAAATCAAATCAAGTAGATTACAAAATCAAAAAAGATAAAATACACATAACATCAATAAAATCAAGCAAATGTGAGAAGAGCAAAAATGAGCACAACACAAGGGCAATAGAACGAAGTAACTAAAATCATATTAATAAAAGTAGTAGCCAAATTATATGTTGAATGCTATTTTGAAGTGAGTTTTGACTGCTTTTTGAAAGTGGAGAGTGATGGGGAGTTTCTGATATTTTGGGGGTAGAGTTCTAGAGGGATGGTGCTGCAATGGAGAAAGCCCTATATCCCTTAAGTCCGGTGCTTGGTCCTTACAGCTGTGATGAGGGGGTTTGAGTCAGATGATCTGACCCTGCGGGAGGGTGTGTAGTGGTGGAGAAGATTAGTGAGGTATGAAGGGCCCAGGTTATAGAGGGCTTTATAGGTGATGATGAATAATTTCAACTGATTTCTTAGCTAAATTGGGGAGCCAGTGGATGTTTTGAAGAAGAGGAGTGATGCTCTCTTGAGTGGGTGTGGGCTGTGGGGGAGCAAACGAGCTGCACAGTTCTGGAGGATGTGACATAAAAGGATAATATTTATAGTAGTGGAGTCTTGAGGTGATAAATTAGATAAATTAGGGTTTCTGCATGAATGCGAGTTTCAGGAGCTGAGCCAGGGAGTGGTGGACGTAGGCGGGCAATGTTTTTAAGGTGAAAAAAGGTAATCGAATCTCACCGCAGTAGAGCATGCTAAGCTGGGAAATTACAATTTTAAGGCCAATTTTTCCATGTCAAACAAAAAAAACCAAGACTCAAAAATGACTTCCTCAAATCTGAGTAGCCTACCATCTTGTCCCAATATACCTCGATAGTGCCAGTCTGGCAAGGTATCAAGAAATAGAAGTAGCAGTAGCTTTAAGTGAAAATCAGACACATGGAGAAACTGTAGATCATGATTGGGATAGCGGTCCTGGTCAGAGTCATGGATATTGGCCGTGGTCAACAAGAAAGATTCATGCCCGTGCCAAATCAGCCAAACATGCATCCACACCCTGGTCAGAAATGTTCTGATTGGGGCTCAAACTGCAGTGATAGAGACAGATTTAGCACATTTGCTGCATTTATTCATGTGCTGCACAATCACCTCATATGTGCAAATGCTGAACAATGTTGTAACTGCAAAGTTAATAAATAGAAAGTAAAATGTTAATACAAAGTAACAGGTTGTAGAGTTTGTAAGAGTATAGTCATGCAGTTAAAAGCATTGGTTCACATCCAGTACTCATTACAAATTTGTTTTGGATAAATGAATGCAGAAATGTTTTATTGTTTCTTAATCTTGTCCAAAATTTGCTAAATGAAAAAAAAGCCTGTTAAATGAAAGGACTTGCCCCTGTTTCCACACTTCCCTTTTTAAACCAAGAAAAAAAAAGATACCTTTGCATCAAAACTTTTTTTTTGTATTAACATTTTACTTTCTATTTATTAACTTTGCAGTTACTTCGACTAAATGTTTCAATTTCACAAGTCTTAGTGAAAAGATCAACAATTGTTTACAGACAGATTAGTTCACTTTTAATTCACTATATCACAATTCCAGTGGGTCAGAAGTTTACATGCACTAAGTTGACTGTGCCTTTAAATTTTTAATATTTGGTTGCATATCCTTTGCATGCCATGACTTCCTGATGTCTGTGACCCAACACCATCAAAAGACTCTTGATATCTTATTTTCTGGTACTCTTACAAGCGATACTATAGCGTCTCTGCATTTCAATGGATCTCTATGGGAATTGGGGGGCGGGACTAGATTTAGCTGTAAATTACACTGGAACAGTATGGAAACACATGGTTGGCTAAAATGGCTCGAAGTCAGCAATGGTCTGACGTATCAAACAAGCCTTAAATCATCACTCTGCTGCCAGAAATACAGTAGATATGGATGGATAGCTTGAAGGGTTTCTTTTCCTGACTTATTTTTCCATAGAGTTCAATAGGAAAATTTGTCAGGAGAAAAAACCCTTAAAGTTATCCATCCATATCTCCAGCATATTTGGCAGCAGAGTGATGGTTTTAGACTTGTTTGATACGTCAGACCCTTGATGGCTTACAGCCATTTTACCAATCATGTATTCCATACTGTTCCCGCATAATTTACAGCTAAATCTAGTCCCACCACCCGATTCCCATAGAGATCCATTCAAATGCAGAGAGGTTATAGTATCGCTTGTAAGAGCACCAGAAAATAAGATACCAAGATGGATACTTTGGATGTTGTTGGGTCACAGACATCAGGAAGTCATGGCATCCAAAGGATATGCAACCAAATATTAAAAATTTAAAGGGACAGTCAACTTAGTGTATGTAAACTTCTGACCCACTGGAATTGTGATATAGTGAATTAAAAGTGAAATAATCTGTCTGTAAACAATTGTTGGAAAAATTACTTGTGTCATGCACAAAGTAGATGTCCTAACTGACTTGCCAACACTATAGTTTGCTAACATGAAATCTGTGGAGTGGTTAAAAATGAGTTTTAGTGACTTCAACCTAAGTGTATGTAAACTTCCGACTTCAACTGTATATATATAAGTATAAATACAAGTAAAGTTTTGATGCAACGAAAAAGTTGTCAGTCTCTCATAATGGAGAGTGTTAAGATACTGTGGTAAACACACAGAACTGTGCCCCTGTTTGATGCCTTTTCTGAAAATTGTGGTTTGTGAAGATTAGCTATGTTTCCATCTGATCTTTTAAAAAGTGAATATACAGTATACACAGAACAGTGGAAACACTCTTATAGTAAATGCTATGATATGCTATCATGATGATACCTCTGACTAACAGTGTATATCCTCCTAAGACCTGGCAATTCATATTTATCCCCTGTAGGAGACATTATTCTCTGTCTTAATCTCAAGAACCATATATTCTACTATTCTACTAAGCTATACTACAAGGGACATTCAATAAAAATAAAATAAATATAAATTTTGAAAATATTTTACTGCAACATGTTTTTGTCATCCAAGACACTTGCAATATGTTAAAAAAGAAAATACTTAAATGTTTTTTCTGCTGGGTCCCAGGAAGATATAACGTGTCTGAGCATGATTGCACCGTCTGTCTCCTTAAGGCAGGGATGGGCAACTCCAGGCCTCACGGGCCGCTGTATATGCAGGGTTTTGCCGCCAACAGTTACCCTGGCTCAATCACTAATTAGTCATATATACCATCACCGTTTCACTCATAAATCAGACCACAATAAAACATTACAACCTGCATACACATCGGCCCGCGAGGCCTGGAGTTGCCCATCCCTGTCTTAAGGTATGGAATGACTCCAACATTAAAAAATATATTTTATTAGTGTTCTCTGATTTTTGGTAGCACAATTTGGTAGCCAATTGTACCCTAGTACAATTCAATTTCCTGTGTATTCCCTGAGAATTCTCCGCTACACAATCCCGTCAGCCAGCGGTAGGAAGGAGGTCGCCACGTCTTCTTCAAGGCGTGACTCCTCGTGCCCCTGACTGTGATTCCAGCACTACACGGAGCCGCTATGTGCGCAATGATTCTCCCCGCGGAGTCCCGCCCACGCGCCCTGGGAGGGGCCGCTCCCTCAAAGCACCGGCCACACTCGGATCTGACAGGACCCGGGCGTGAATCCGGACCCTCTGTGTGCAACTGCATTGGCTCAAAGGCCAATGCTTTTACTGCCGCACCAACATTTTATGCACAATCTATACGAGACGTACGGTCAGATTCTCAGCACTGTATGAACAGAATCCACTGTGTGATGGTGTGGGGTTGCTTTGCTGGTGACGCTGTTGGACAAGTTATCTAGAATTGAATGCACACTTAACCAGCATGCCTACCACAGCATTCTGCAGTGATGCGCCATCCCATCTGGCTTTCACTTTAGTTGGGCCCTCATTTGATTTTCAAATTGTATATGGAAACATTAATGTTCTGTCCAGTTGGGTGGATAACAAGCGTCTGTTTTAAAGGATAAAGTCAACTAAGGTAAATTTACTGTAGTAAATCCAACATTTGTTATACACCCTCTGTACAGGGGTGTCTGTTTTAAAGGAGAAAGTCAACTAAAGTATAATATAAGGTATTAATACCTTATCATTAATGTTCAGATGTAGTACTGGAAATATCTATCAATTTATTTGTGTTTTTTTCTTTCTTTTTTTGGCGTGTTCTTTACCGCCTTTGCGTGCAAGCCAAGGCACGTCTGAACTTGCAATATCTTTGAACCTCTGCTTCCTGTCCTAGGGCCTCATATTACAAAACATCCGTACACACAGATCGTACATTTTATGTAATATGAAATCCACATCAGTGTTGTCATTTAAATTTGAACTTCACGTGAAAATGTGTTCACCTCTAAGCAAGGTCTGCACCATGCATACAAACGATCGGCTGTCTGGTCAGCTGTATTGCAGGTATATGATATTTCTTCCTTGCCTACCATTCTCAGTTGTGGTTGCTGCCATGTTATGCTCAATGATTTAGCCTATTTAGGAGCCATAGTAAGCCAGAATATAAAGCTAATTGAAGGCGTTGACTGGGCTGTGCAATTAAGCTCATTCGCGAGTGCAAAATGTCAGTCATTTTGTGATTTATAGAGAGAAGGGCATGATTTATATAATGTTTGTATGTATTATTGTATACGACCATTATATACAGTAAATCATAGGTATTCACATTTTTAGATATGAGCGTAAGAACAAATTTAGTATGAAGTTTAAGCAAATTCTATATATGAGGCCCCAGATGCCTTCGCTACTTGGTTAAAAGTTAAATTAAAAAAATAAATAAGCACCTATTACAAAAATGACAGAAATTATGGAAAGGTTTATCTACATTGTCATAAAAATAAATTTCTCCTCATTTGGATCAAACAATTAATTAGTTCTGTTATGCTTTTTTGGGGAGTATTTGTGAAACTGGGGTAAACTACACGTATTTTTACACGTATTTCAGGTATTTCTCTATCTGGCATTTTTCTATGTTTACAGCAGTTAGATCTTCTCAGATGTCATTATAACGAGGAAACTCCAGGATTTCCGCTGTGTTGCAATACTCGCTTCCTGCTTCACCCGCATTTTTGACAAATCCAGTTAAGCGTGGGATGGGTGTGTTTCTGTGTGCAATGCTGAAATCCAGGTTAATACACCCAATGTTTATGCACATGTGCTGGAGTACAGATTGAAGAAGTCACTACATGTGTCTAAGATGCAGGAAAACATTTTAAATATGGTGACCTCACATAGGCCTATTGTCTCATATAATCTCACCAAAATATGTTTTCAACGTAAAAAAAATGCCTAGAACATGTGCATAGGCCTATAACAAAAACTGATTGAAGAAGTCACTACATCTGTCTAAGATGCAGGAAAACATTTAGGCCTATTGTCTCATATAATTCTTGTATGCATTTATTTACAATGTAATTAAATATTTTCTCTTATACATAGACATTTGGCTGAACTTTAAGCACACTAGCATTTTAACCAATTGTACACTAAACAAAATCACCATAAACAATTAATTATCAGATGCATGTAAGAAGAATCCTTTAGATGATCTTTAATCATTTTATCCTGTTAGCATTAACCCCAATTGTCCCCATTTCCAATTATGCATCCTAACATTGATTATTGTAAAGCTGACTCCATATTTCGTATATTTATGAACACATGACCGCTTAATACAATGTCATTATAAAATGGCACAATGAAAAATGCTGTAATGCAACCAGTTGAGGTGTGACTTGAGATCTATGGAGGAAATAGTAGCCTGACAGTAGGCAATTTCATGGCAATTTCAATGCCCAGGAAGTGTGTGGCATGCACGTCACTGACGGCGTGGGTAATTTGCCAAATGCTACAAAACTGGCTGAGCCGCTGCATCACACTTCGCTGTTATTGTTGTTCATTATGAAATAAACAGGTGTCTATTTCACACCGCTCTTCCCAGAGAATTGCACTGCAAACCACTGAGAGAGGATGTTTGCATCAGGGCCTTTCGATAAATCAACGGCCCGTTTTTAAAGACACCAAAGCAGTTGGCAATTGCATGGCGCCAGCGCAGGGGTGGGGATACTATTTTGGCATGGGTGGTGCAAAAACCTGAAGGGGGCTCTAGGTTATCTAATTTTACAATCTACTGGGTTTGCTATGCATAATAATACTAACTACCAAACTATACATGTCACCATCTGTCTAACATTATGGCTAGTCAATCTAGTTAACTTCACCAACAAAAAACAGAAATAAAAACAGGGTCACTCAAACGCACTTAGACTCTTCAGGGCATTCAATCAAACCTAGGCCTACTACACAGACTATCGCAATAGGGCGACTAGAAGTAGGAGGTTCATAACAATGAAGATGGTTTTTGTTAAAAAGAAAGAATTAAGCAAGTTTCAAGACAAGGTCAACTGATTATTAGTATTAGTAGTAGTAGTATAATTACTATTGTTATTATATTCATAATTATATTATTATTATATTTATTATTATTATGACATGCTTTCCTTGCACATGTGCAAAGTGCTTTGCAGACATTTTAAACAAATTGAAACAATACATTTAAATAAATCCACATAAAAAAGTATAAAATCACACTCTGAAACTAAGCATTTAAGCATTTAAGATTAAGATGACAACACATTTTCTGAGCAAATTCTAATGGTAGAGTCAGAGCTAGACCATCAGCACATCTGTGTGTGAAAGTGTCTGGGCTTTTGCATGAGAAGCAAAGTGAGGAGTCACGTGACATCATCACTTCATGGCCGTGAAAGAGGAAGTGGCAAGTTGATTGCACAAGAGGATATGTGATGTCATAAACAGGCAGTTCCATTCTATTGTCAAGCTTCACTGGATGTGACTTCTGTCCTGTCGCAATATTTTGATCATTTCCTGCAGTTATAGCTCTTCTTGATTAACAATCTTCTTTTTTTGTTTGTTTGTCACAGCACACTAAGCCACCCAAGAACAGCATGGCTGAAAAACTGATCAGATACAAATTATTAAAATGATTAAAATTTAAATTAAAATGATTAAAATTAGTTTACTTTGAGGCAAACTGTCACTGAGTGCATGCAAAGTGTCAGTCAAGGCTGTATTTCCTCTGGAATTTGGACGTGAGCTAGTCAGTACTGCAAGCATTTTACACCTGCTTCCTTGAGTCAGTGCTGACCTTCAGCCTAACAGCTTGGTTTGGCTCATTAAGTGAAATCAGGCAACTGAAGCTGGAGAAGGTGACAGTACAGGCTACTAAAATCATAGGGAACCAACAAAAACCACTGAAACATCTGCAAGAGGAGCGTACAATGCATGAGTATAATTACTATTGTTATTATATTCATAATTATATTATTATTATATTTATTATTTTTATGACATGCTTTCCTTGCACATGTGCAAAGTGCTTTGCAGACATTTTAAACAAATTGAAACAATAAATTGAAATAAATCCACATAAAAAAGTATAAAATCACACTCTGAAACTAAGCATTTAAGCATTTAAGATTAAGATGACAACACATTTTCTGAGCAAATTCTAATGGTAGAGTCAGAGCTAGACCATCAGCACATCTGGGTGTGAAAGTGTCTGGGCTTTTGCATGAGAAACAAAGTGAGGAGTCACGTGACATCATCACTTCATGGCCGTGAAAGAGGAAGTGGCAAGTTGATTGCACAAGAGGATATGTGATGTCATAAACAGGCAGTTCCATTCTATTGTCAAGCTTCACTGGATGTGACTTCTGTCCTGTCGCAATATGTTGATCATTTCCTGCAGTTATAGCTCTTCTTGATTAACAATCTTCTTTTTTTGTTTGTTTGTCACAGCACACTAAGCCACCAAAGAACAGCATGGCTGAAAAACTGATCAGATACAAATTATTAAAATGATTAAAATTTAAATTAAAATTATTAAAATTAGTTTACTTTGAGGCAAACTGTCACTGAGTGCATGCAAAGTGTCAGTCAAGGCTGTATTTCCTCTGGAATTTGGACGTGAGCTAGTCAGTACTGCAAGCATTTTACACCTGCTTCCTTGAGTCAGTGCTGACCTTCAGCCTAACAGCTTGGTTTGGCTCATTAAGTGAAATCAGGCAACTGAAGCTGGAGAAGGTGACAGTACAGGCTACTAAAATCATAGGGAACCAACAAAAACCACTGAAACATCTGCATGAGGAGTGTACAATTAAAAAAGGAAAGAGGATTATGGCCCTTCTATCACATCCCCTGAACTTTCTCATTGAGACTCTTCCATCAGGTTGAAGATTAAGGTCCTTGCCCCTTAAAGCAAAAAGAGCCTGAAACATCTTTGTCCCTACAGCTGTTAGACTGCTTAATGACATTGGACATCTCAAGACAATAAAGGCAGATGAGGAACTGTTATTGCTTTTGATGCTCAATTTTTCAACATAATCCATATTTAATTACATTTATATAATATAATTGTGATCATAATACTAATAATAATAGTAATTTTAATCATAATCATAATATATTCCACTCCACACATCTTCACTATAATGTGAAACATCTGATTCAATTGAATGTGTTTATTTAACATTTGCCCCACTGTCTATGTCGTTTTTACTGCTGGAAACTACAACTGAGGTTCCCTAATGGGAAAATAAAAGTTATTCTACAACCCCTGGCAAAAATTATAGAATCACCACACTTAAAGGATGTTCAACCAGCTTTTTTACTTCGTAGCAAATAAACAAATCACAGATATGACACAAACCAATTTTTGTTTAATAGCTGAACATTCTGGCTTCATGAAACATACCTCAAATAAATTAAATTAAATTATTTTAATTAATGGCATATTTTTTTCCAGATCAAGTAGAGGAATAAATTATGGAATCACTCAATGTTGAGGAAAAAATTATGGAATCATCAACAAAAAAAATCACAATTAGTACTTTATTGCTCTTCCTCTGGCTTTTATGATGGCCTGAATTCTTTGAGGCATGGACTTCACTAATGAAAAACAATATTCTCCATCAAGCTGGTTCCAACTTTCTTGAATAGCGGTTGACAGATCAGCTTTGCAGGATGGAGCCTTGTCATGGACCAATTTTTTAAATTTCCACCATAAATTTTCAATTGGATTGAGATCCGGACTGTTTACCCATGTAATTGAGTTGATATGCCTTTCCTGACGAAAAGCTTCAACACTCTTTGCTCTGTGGCAAGATGCATTATCATCCTGAAAAATGACTTAATCATCACCAAACCTATTTTCTATCAATGTAATGAGAAAAGTGTCCAAAATTTCAATGTACACCTGTGCATTGACTGTTGAGGTAATGATTGCCATCTCCCCTGGTCCTTTACCTGACATGCAACCCCATATGATAAATGACTGGGGAAATTTGATTGTTTTCTTCAGGCAGTCATCTTTATATGTTTCATTAGAACGGCACCAGACAAAAGTTCCAGCATCATCTCCTTGGCCAATGCAGATTTGTGATTCATCACTGAATATCACTTTCATCCAATCATCCACACTCCATGATTGCTTGTCTTTAGCCCACTGTAACCTTGTTTTCTTCTGTTTAGGTGTTAGTGCTGGTTTTCATTTGGCTTTTCTATATGTAAATCCCATTTCATTCAGCCGATTTCTTACAGTTCTGTCACAAACATTGACTCCTGTTTCCGCCCATTTGTTTTTTCATATTGATTGATTCCATAATTTTTTCCTCTACTTGATCTGGAAAAAAATATGCCATTAATTAAAATTATTTAATTAAATTAGTTTGAGGTATGTTTCACGAAGCCAGAATGTTCAGCTATTAAACAAAATAGTTTTGTGTCATATCTCTGATTTGTTTATTTGCTACGAAGTAGAAAAGTTGGGTGAACATGCTCTAAGTGTGGTGATTCCATAATTTTTGCCAGGGGTTGTATTCTATTTTATACAAGCAACGGCAGATCGGTTGGGAAAGAAAAACCAGTAACAGACAGTAATGCTACCAGTGCTTGAAATACCTGACCTGAGCACATCAGAACCATACTGAACAATGAAGTTCAAACGTCCTCCAATCAGCAGCAGGGTGCTTCTTCTTCGCTGTGTAATTTCCCAACCATGTCACCGTGGTTACTTTGCCGGAGGACTGCGCAGCTGGAGTAACCTCAAAGGCAAATAACCGGCAACCTATCGATCGACTACAGCCTGCCTCCCTGGACAATGCTTTAGTAAAAAAAAATCACAGATAAACTGCATGAACTGCATTCATACCAGAAGTACAGTAACTGTCAAAATAAGCCATAGTTAGTGTCTAACATCTCAAAATAACACGACAAGGCATTTAAATAGATAAATATATCTTAGGTTTATTAATAACTTCTCTCTTCTTCAAAACTCGTTAAGACAGTAATTATAAAACAGTATTTACACATTATTTTATTTTAAGCATGAGAGAATATGGAGGAAAGAGCATTTTTCCCTTAGATCTTAAGTCTAACCCCCCTCCTCCTCTCAAAATACACTAAGGAAAAAGATTGCTTTTCACAATTACTGACAGTGTTTTGAATTACAATATGTATTCTTCAGAACACCCATGAACCCAAACCCTTACACTCTGAAACGTGACTTTTCTTTATTTACCATTGTTGAGACTGATACTGGTGACTGGACATGACGATATCTCTTTACCACACAGGGAGATAGAAAGAAAGAAAACAACTGTGACATTACTGACTGAAAGGGGTTTTTCTGTAAAAGCATAGGATGACAACACAGCAAGATCCATCAAACCTGGAAGGGGCGTGAGTGTGTGGGAGGTGTGGATGTTAGTTTCGGTGACATGATGAGAGGACAAGCTCTGCGTTCAGGTCTTAGAAGCAGGTTTCCCGAGTCGGGAGAGCAGAAGAGACGACGCTTTACGCTCGACAGCGGTGCCGCGGTCGCTAATAAACGGCGGAGCGGATACGAGGGATGGTCGCGGCCGCGAGGACGTGGGCCTGCCCTGCTAAAGTGCGCGTGTGTGGGGTGTGGTGTGGGAGAGGGGTCCGCACCACCCCAGTACCGTTGCCGCACGGGCTTGAGGAATGTTGGGGAGGAGGCGAAGTTCGAGTGGCCAGACTAGTGTCAGTGTGAGGAGGGGATAGGGACGAGGGGAGGGGGGGGGGGGGGGGGGGGGTGTTCTCCCCTTGTCCCTCACCGACTGACACAGCAACACACACAGCCTGTGGAACACTCCCAGGCTAAGGGTCAAAGGTCAGGGGTGAGATGAGCCCAAGCGGACCTGGCGCGTAAAAACAATGTGCGAAAGATGGGCCCGAATATCTGAACCTGAACGAGTCGTGAAATGACAGCCCTGGTCTTCTGCAGTAGTGTACAGTCTCATGTCAGAGCCGTCAAACTCTCCCTTTCTCCAGGGCTGCAGTGTCTGCAGGTTTTCATGGTTTACTTACAAAATGGCGGCCAATTCAGACCTTGGAAAGATGGCGTGTGGACTCTTTAGCCTGTCAGTGACTGTAAACAAGCACTTGAGAGATGAAACACACCGAAATACAGCAGACAGTGCTGCCCTCCAGGAATGGCAGCTGACACCCCTGCTCTAAACCTCTAAGTTGCTTCTTTGAAGACAAACAAATGTGACAAGTAAATTATCAGTGATGGCTTTGACTTGGGAGGAACATGTCCGTGTTTGAGACGGCAGGCAGTTTCGTCCTCCCATATCAGCTGGAGCCATAGGGCTTGATTTACTAAGACCTTTAGTGTGTGCAAAACCTTTTAGCACACGCAAAACCAATAACATGACAAATGATTGGTCATGGCATTTGTTTTGCTCCAATCATTGGTTGTGTTATTAAAAAGTTTTTGCACCCGCTTAGTAAATCAGGCCCATAGTGTATGCATTAGGAGGGCAGCAAGTTCACTCATTCAGTGTGCGGCCTGGGGCGAGACAAGGGACTGTACTTAATAAACTGTGAGAAATGTCCCAATTTCAATGTTCTTTAAAAATGTGGCTTCCAAACAGCACTTGTGAAACTTGCTAAACCAGTATACATTCCTTTATATTCCTTGAAAGAGAAGCTACCCATTAAGTTAGGTACTTTATTGTAAAAGTATATCAGGAAATGATATACCTTTCTTAGTTTACACTCCTTTCTTGGGTTACACTTGAGCTACTTTCTGCATGTAAATGATACCCATTACACATTGTTTTTTGAATGAATGATCACTTTGCACAAGGACTGTATTTTATGTAGCTCCTGTCATTATACAACTGATCAATATAGAACCAATAATATTTAATCTTTGTGAAGTCATGGGTGAACCAAAAACCCAACAGTGGTTAGAAAACAGTCTGGCAAAGAATAACCACAGGCAAGTTGAAGCCCAGTAAAAGGAAAGCATTAAACGTAAACCACAACCTCCCCCTTCCCAAAAAAACAAACTCCCGCCCCCTACCCCACACAGTATGGTCAACACATTCTTCCTGGAATGGCACACTGCACCTGGAATTCGCTGTACCTTAGAGGTGGGAAGGAGCGTCTCTCTGTGGACAATCGGCGTCACTACAACTACAGTGATGTTAACCAAGGCCAAAGGCACAAGGCAGGCTAGGCTGGCTCCTGTCGGGATGTACTATACACAATTAGTGCCTCATCCCAGCTGAATTTTCTAATGTTTGTCAGGTCTACATGGAGTCTAATGTTGAGTTATCTGAAAGAGTCCAATTTACTTAAAGCATTAAACAAGCTAACCTTCTGTAACAAGATGTGGAAAGAAATGTGTCCGAATTGAAAAATCAAGTGTCCACAAACAGGACTCCACCCCACCTTAGCCCCCTTCTTGAATAAAAAACTAATGAAAACAGAAAACATAAAATCAGTATGGATATTGGGGGAAAAAAAGTGCTCAATCATCCCCCACCAGAAAAACAACAGTCCTGTTCAGTTTCATGATCTCGATGAACACCTGACAGTGACAGTGAGCTGTGAAACATCAGTCCCAAGCCAGCGCAGAGGAACTCGAGCCGGACAGAGATGGAGCGAGGTTTCCCTTTTCTGTCCAAACAGAATTCAAAAGCGCCAGTTTCCTCTATGAATCCGTACTCCCTACAAAGTCTGGAATCTCAGGGAAAATGGCCGCCACCAATGTTAAATCACACTGGCGAGCCAAACTGGACTTCTGTCCCATTTGCTGCATCTGCTGGGCAGTAGGCAGTAGCAGGATCCAACAACCAATCCAATGGCCAGTTCAATTGAGCACCGCCTTAGAATATGATTGGGCGAGAATGAACCTGGCATGAGAGAGCTGGTCATAACAGTCAAAGTGGGAGTCATCTTTGCACTGGAGTGAGTCCGTCTCGGATCTACACAGCTGCTCAGTTTATAGGAAATGCAGGGAATTTCACCAGTGAAAATTCATGTCATAAATGAAGAAGAATATTGTTGATAAAACGGAAGATTACAAAATACACACAGAATTTACAATGCACAAAAAAAAAAGAAAATCACGAAAATATACACCTTAAATCTTATGAAAAATAAATACAGTAAATCTTTGTTATGCTGTGTGTATGCAAGTGTGTGCGTATATAGAAAATATACGCACACAAACATGCACACACAAGCATACACACACGCACGCACACACACAAGTATACATACTGTATGTACACACACACACACATACATACATACATGTGTATAGTCCGGATGCATTCGGCATTCTGCAGGCTCAACAGCCAGCCACCAAAACACTACTAAAGCTTTTCCACCCCAATCACACCCAAGGCTGTCCGTTTCCAAAGCAGGATAGGGCTCACTAATCAGCTTGTATCAGTAAAACGTATCCACAAATCTTCCAGCTCGACGTCGCTTAACGAGTACCCAACCGCAACGACTGGCTTTCTGCTGCAAGTGAATCCTTGACCAGCTTTAGGGAAAATGAGGCCGCTAGACTACCAGAACCACATAGTAGGTGCCAGAAGGATCACTTTTCATAGAAATGCGACATGCAAACAGACCCAGGCACACAAACATGTTGGCGTGGAGATCCACAATGGGTGGTTTCTGAAACTTACAACATACATGGAATCAATAAATATATTTCTCTGTCTTATATATACATAAATAGTGCCTTGCAGAAGCATCCAACTCCTACCAATATCGTAGTCACATATTGACGAATTACAAATAATGTAAACAATTGTATTAAAACTTTATTTTTATAAAAAAATGGTCAAGCTTTTGACGGATTGTTTGCGCACTGGAAGCTGAACGTCAAAAAAAACCCGTAAATAAAATACATAGCCTAAACTTACTGACTGCAAAATGAGTCAGTCTCCTAAAACAGTACTTAGGGTAAAATAATCTTTGGCAGCAACCGGGGCTGAGATTTTGAATTTGTCTACGCCAAAGGAATGGATAATTTCTGCCCATTCCTGCACTCACTCTTTGGTCTTTGAGGTTGTTTTTTTATTTTATATCACTACGAGAGTCGTCATTGACATTCAACACCTACAGACAAGGAGCCATTTAATCAATGCGAACTCTAAACTGCTTTGGTTACATACAGACAGGCTTTAGCACCTTACTTTTGTGGCGTATCGTACTGTACCTGAACTTTAGAATTTGAGAGAAAAGGTTGATTTAGGGTTGCCATAGCAATGGCTGAACACTTATATACATACTCTCATTTTATTTAACAGTCTCGTTTACGTACAGTGTATTAGCGTTTTTCTTTTTTGTTTGTTTCATTGGTTTTGAGCAGATTGTTTCTTACATTCCAAAAAATATTTTTATTCTTTCAGGATGGCAAGCTGCCACAGCAACAGACTGAAATGTTTGAAGAGGGTGAATTCTAATGCAAGGCACTTAGTACATATGCATACAGATATAATCAACATTATCATATACTTCTAATTTACTTTACATGCTTCTACTTTAACATTCAACATTATGTTGAAGTCCCCCGGCCTTGTGGCATATGCATCCATAGTTTGAAAGCGGATAAGGTGGCAACACAGATTATTATAACGTGCGATATATGTTAACTCTTTGGTCTCCCTGAGCGGTGTGCGTTGCTGTGACGACAGACAGAGTAAGGGGATAGCAGCGTGGAAGGAACACACACAATCCGACGATAAACGAAAAAGCAAAAGCGGCTCTAACACAGGGGCGTCCAACATGAAAAATGAACACGCTATCAAAGAGGAACTAAATAAAAAGGCATTTTTAGCTTCCCTCTCAACGGGAGGTGGTTTTCGAGGAGATTCTAAATGCCTTTTTTTGTACAAAAGTGAGAAAAATAAACTTCTATATCTGTATAAAAACCACAAATTGTGCTGCCTACAAAATGGTCAAGGTATGGGGCAAGATTAACATATCGTAGAGTCCCCCTCCCACTTCCCCCTACCCTGCTATACTCTCTCACACACACACACACACACACACACACACACACACACACACACACACACACACACACACACACACACACACACACACACACACACACACACACACACACACACACACACACACACACACACACACACACACAGTCTCTCGTTCACCATAACTCTTGCGCCACTTAATGGTCCCTTCCCTTCATACACACTGGGCTTACAGCACAATTTACCCATGCCTCATTTTACACACGCACACGCACACGCACACGCACACGCACGCACACACGCACACGCCTCTGGAGCTTCCATCCCGTTCCTCTTGCAGAGAGAGAGAAAGGTGAAAGGGGACAGGTGAACGTGTGAGACCCACGCTGCTGCTTCACTCAGACTCAGGGTCTCTCAGGGTCTCTCAGGGCCTCTCAGGGCCTCTCAGGGTGTGGAGTGTCACGCGTTCAAGTAGAAGACAGGGGGTGGGAGGAGCTCCACACCACTGGGCCCTCCCGTGGAGTGTGTGTGTGTGTGTGTGTGTGTGTGTGTGTGTGTGCGCGCATGGTCCTCTCTGTCCTCTCCTTTCCTGTCAGATGGTGCTCTCCGTGTGGGTGTTGTGGTTTGACTGATGGGAGGGCTGGCAGTTTTGGTCGTTGAGGAGAGACGTGGTCTCGTCCGGTCCGTTCTCGGCCAGCTCGGGGGACTGGCTGGGCAGCGGGTCCAGCTGTGTGTGCCCGCTCTCCGGGGACTGAGGGGTGCTGTCCAGCCGGGACGCCACCAGCCCATTCTGGTACTGCGAGCGTGTTATCTGAGGGGGCGGAAAGAGGAGACAGAGGTGTGTGACACATCAGTGGCGGTTCAGATAAGCTTCCCCCAATCACTGTGAAGCGCTTTGAGAGCTTAAAAAAAACACTTGTGAAAAGCATTATTATTATTATTATTATTATTATGAAGAAGAAATTTTATTCACATCTGAGTAAGTTCAGTGAATGTGTAAGTACGTGTATGTAATGTATGAACTGGTGCATGTGTGTGGGTGTGTGCACGCGCACGTGTGACTCAGTGCTTTCTGAGAGCCAGTGTCTCTGGCGGGCTTTACCTTGACATACTGGAGGTCGGACAGCGCACGCACGTAGAAGTCGGGGGTGTACTGTGGCGAGGGGGCGCTGTTGAGCTGGCTGTTGCTGCCGCTGACGGACAGCGACTCGCTGCGGTCTGTGCAGTTTAGGGAGGCGGAGCGGTTCAGGCCACTGATGTGTGACGGGGAGCGGAACTCTGAAACACAGGACCGCCCTGTGTCAAACTCAATGCCAAAAACACATCAACATTACCAGAGAGAGAGAGAGAGGAGAGACCGCACGCACACACGCACGCACGCACAAATGCACACGTGCACACACAATCACACGCATAAAACAAATGCACACGCGTGTGTGTACACATATACACATGCACACACACACACACACACACACACACACACACACACACAAAGAAGGCAACACAATGATGTTACAATAAAGAAAAGTAAGAAGAATGTAAACTCGATTAAAGACAGAGAACAGTGAGAAGGAGACAGAAATGGGAAGTGATGTCATTAGATTGGAATGTTGAGACAGGTTAGGATTCTGGATTACATCGGGATTAAAAAATAAGGCTTAAATCCATGATTAGAGTCTTGTAGTACTACCAACAGGTTAAGGAGGAGGTTAATAAGGACCTAAGTTAATAATAGAACATACAGATAGTCAAACACATACCTAATGGTTTACTTGCCCATCTAGGATTGCACCTGTGAATATTATAACTCACAAGCTCCTTAAGCACATTTCCCATGTAGACATCTTACATATGTGTTGGTTTGCACCTTTATTACTGCTTTATACATTTGACTTTACGGTGTGTGCACATGTGCATGTGTGTGCGCGTGCATAAGTGTGTATGAGTGTGTTGTGTGTAAGTTTGTGCGTGTGTGTGTGTTTACAGGAAATATGTGCAACAGTATCCACAATATTCCCGACCTTTAACCTTTAGCGACACATGTAGCGCTCATTATGTGCATGGCTGCAGCCTTGCTGAAGTCAGATAGAGATGATTTTTAAATTAAATTTTTTCAAATTTTTTCCTTTTTCTCCCAATTTGGTAGCCAATTGAACCCTATGCTATTCAATTCCCCCCATGTAGCAACCGCTTGAATTTGCCACTGCATGCACAACCCCGTCTGCTGGTAGTAGGAAGGAGGGCGCCACGTCCTCTTCAGTGCGCAACTCCTCTTGCTCATGACCGCAATCCAACTCGCCCGGGGCCATTTTGTGCGCGACAAATTTCACCAAATTCCTCCCTCCACCCCGGGAGCAGCCGCCAATTGCTGCTCCCTCTAGGCACCGGCCATGCTCCAATCTGGTCTGCGCCTTAGACCGCTGCGCCACCGCGGCGCCTAGATAGAGATGATTTAACTGGAGGGGACAGTGGCGGTGAACACCATAAGATACAGGGACACCACAGAAGGCCACTGAATGGCAGTCAGTGATAAGACACTCAGGACTGGTCCAATTTGGGTTGAGAAATTACCTAGCTAACATTTGATATGTAAATGAAAGAGGTTTGGAAAAATTTGGAACAGTACATTATCCTACCAGAATTCTACATGTAGTTAGCCAATGTCCCCAGGACACTTTCATTCCATCAGATATTAAATTTTTTAATTTTATTTTTTAATTTTTTGAATTTTTGTATCGTATTTGGAGTAACAGCATAGTGTTAGCCAGCTCCCGTTCTGAGGCGTTCTAGTCAACCAATATTCATATTAACTATGTTGGTGTTGCCAAACCAAGAACATGAGCTGATCCATTTTGTTTTATCAGTCACCCCATCCGCACCTTGATGTTTAATTACAGATAAACCATTTAGGAGAAACTAGATATAAATTTTGTCAAGTTGGTTAGCTAGCATGTCATGCATCTCTGGAGGAGAATTGGATCTTGCTAGCTTGGTACAACATAGCCCAGAATGATCCACCTCTGTGTTTAACTCATGCCTCTCTCAGTCTCTCAACAAACTATGCCCTCTTGTCTCCAAACCAGCCCGACTATCACCCCCTTCCCCGTGGCTGACGGATTCTCTCAGATCCAGCAGAACCATGCTACGAGCCGCTGAGAGAAAGTGGAGGAAATCCAGATCCCCAGATGACCTGGCCTCCTACCACACTCTGCTGGCAGCCTTCACAGCTGCAACTACATCAGCTAAAACTTCATTTTTCCAGTCGAAAATTGATACATGTCTATCTAACCCACGTAAACTCTTTTCCACCTTCTCCTCCCTGCTCACCCCCCCCTCCACCCCCCTTCACCCTCCTCCCTCTCTGCAGATGACTTCCTGACCCACTTTGAGGGGAAGGTGGCTGCAATCCGGAACTCCTTCACGCATCCGGTGACACCCCACATCCCCCATACTGAACCCATCGCTACACTGTCGTCCTTCAAGACTCTGAAGGACTCCGATGTGCTCGAGCTGGTGACGCGCCAGCGCGCAACCACCTGTCCACTAGACCCCATACCTTCAGCAGTCCTCCAGTCTATATCTGCTGAGCTCCTTCCATATCTGTCCTCTGTTATTAACACCTCCCTAATCTGTGGCCATGTTCCTGCTGCCTTTAAAACTGCCCGTGTAACCCCACTCCTTAAAAAACCTAGCTTAGATCCCGCTGATGTCAGGAACTACCGTCCTGTATCTCTCTTGCCCTTCCTGTCCAAAACACTTGAACGTGCTGTCCTTAACCAACTGTCTGTTTTTCTCCACCAGAACAACCTGCTTGACCCGCATCAGTCTGGCTTCAGAACCGGCCATTCCACCGAAACTGCTCTCCTGGCTGTGACTGAGGCACTCGCCACTGCTAGAGCCTCCTCCCTCTCCTCTGTTCTGATTCTCCTTGACCTGTCTGCGGCATTCGACACGGTCAACCACAAACTCCTGATCTCCACACTCGCTGAGATGGGCATTTCTGGAACTGCCCTCTCTTGGTTTGTATCGTACCTCACTGATAGATCCTACCAAGTCTCCTGGAAGGGTTCCGTCTCTGCTCCCCGTCCCCTGTCTACAGGAGTCCCGCAGGGATCTGTACTGGGTCCTCTGCTGTTCTCTATGTATACTAAGTCTCTTGGCTCAGTAATCCATTCACATGGCTTCTCATACCATAGCTATGCTGACGATACTCAACTCTTCCTCTCTTTCCCTCCCTCTACCCCACAGGTTAAGGAGAGGATATCTGCTTGTCTGACTGACATCTCTGAGTGGATGGCTACCCATCACCTGAAGCTCAACCTTGACAAGACAGAGCTCCTCTTCATGCCGTACAAGACCTCCCCACTACATGACCTCTCCATCACCGTTGATGGGACCGTGGTGGCTGCCTCCCGCTCTGCAAGGAACCTGGGGGTGGTCCTGGACGACCGGCTGGACTTCAAAGAGCACATCAGGGCGACGGCACGGTCCTGCAGGTTCCTCCTGTACAACATCAGGAGGATTCGACCGTACCTGACCACCTACTCCACCCAGCTTCTTGTCCAGACCATGGTCACCTCACGCCTGGACTACTGCAACTCCCTGCTCGCAAGCCTACCGGCCTGCGCCATTCTGCCTCTTCAACTCATCCAGAATGCAGCTGCCCGGCTTGTGTTCAACCTCCCGAAATTTTCCCACGTAACCCCCCTGCTGAGGTCTCTCCACTGGCTGCCAGTTGCAGCCAGGATCAGGTTCAAAGTTCTGACCCTGGCCTACACTGCAGCAAATAGGACAGGCCCCGCCTACCTGCAGGACTTAATCCAGAACTATGTTCCTGCTCGACCACTTCGCTCTTCTACAGCAGGGCGACTGGCACTTCCCCCCCTCCGTGTCAAAGGCTCTCGCTTGTCCCGACTGCGGAGTTTTTCCACATTAACACCTCAGTGGTGGAATGAACTTCCCATTCCCCTACGTTCTACTCCAACCCTGCCTGCATTCCGTCGAGGCCTGAAGACACACCTCTTCAGACTCCACCTTGACTGATATCCTCACCTAGGAATATCAGTTCCCTGTTCCCTGTGTTTTCCTGTCTGTTTATTATAGTTTATAATAGTATTTGGAATGGTTTATAATAGCAGTTTATAATAGTATTTGGAATGATTTATAATAGTATAGTTTATAATAGTATTTGGAATGGTTTATAATAGCATAGTTTATAATAGTATTTGGAATGGTTTATAATAGTATAGTTTATAATAGTATTTGGAATGAAAGTGTGGTGTTGCTGATTTGCCCACAGCTTACTGTGAACTACAGTCAACGTTCATTGCTAGGGATAGCTGCTACATTATGCAAAGGATGTGCCTTGCCTTGTCTGTTCTGTAATGATGATGATGTCTCTGTACGCACTTACTGTACGTCGCTTTGGATAAAAGCGTCTGCTAAATAAATGTAATGTAATGTAATGTAATCCAGAGGAGCTAACTGGAAATATGCAACACACACAGTCACTAATGATGGAGCCAGTGGAATATTGAAATAACCAGGAATATTGCAGATATTCAATAAAGTCCCTCCCTGGTAAATAGATGCACTGTTGAAGTTGCAATGCGATTAAATGGTTAGGCACAGCAGAGGTGAACAGACTGTGGAAATGCGACACCAATGTCGTACCAAGGGCAGGTGCGGTGTAGGCTCCTACCATAATGCTAAGCCCTATACGCAGTGCTCCAATGGGTAAGCACGAGGATGGGGTATTAGTGGTAGAGGGGTATGAGCTGGCTAACTGCCTTGCCACTGTGATATTGTGCCAAAATGTTCTCTGTGACAAGATTTAAATGCAAATTGCATCCATAGGTGACAGGATTTCAGTTAGCATTTGAAATGTGCTCACGTTTGCACCTACTGGAGTGATGTGGGTGTGTGGCGGCTAAAATGAACATGGACGAAAAACCATGCGCATCCACCAAAAGTCTTCTGGAGGTTGCACATGCCACACACGTTTCCGTTCTTATGCGAGAAAAATTTTTTTGCACAAAACTGGAAGCTTCTAGACTCCCCTTGTTTCACCCAGCCTCCTTCCTGTGGTCCACTTCCTGCCTACTCTTACCAGAACCTCCCTCTCCCAGGTCCACGAGCCACAGAACGTGTGAAACAACTTCAATACTCCCCAGCATTGCTGGGAACGACACAATTTTCTATCCGATTTCCTTTAGCAGAGAATGCTTGTTAGCTCAGACTGGTTATGTCTCAGGACGGGGCGAGGAGGGGCGGGGCAGGGCGGTCAAGTCTTCCACGGGTGGAGTCTGGGACCGCTCCCGGAACAGAGGGGCGGATCAGAGGGTGTGAGTTAGTGCCATGGCTGAGGGGTTAAGAGGCAATGGTGCAGGATTTGCCGGAGTTTAATTCCTCGGGGCAGAGTGCCCCCTAGAGTTAGAGCTACCCACCCTCTCTAAAGCTGTACCCACATGTCCTTTCACTGAGAGCCCCAATCCTGCGCCCCCCTACTCCCAATACACCACTTCAGCAGATAAATGTTCTCCCTTGGAGGGTTTCCATTAGCCGAGTGTTAGCCGACTGTTAGCCAGGCCTGGGGGGTATACTAGGAAGCAGGATTATGGAGTTAGCTGGATAACTAAAACCTAAAACCCGGAAGCCTCCCAAATCTGGAACATGGACTGAGGTAAAAAGAGCTGTTCCGGGTTTTCCTCAGGGCAGTTATCCAGCTAACTCAGTAATCCTGCTTTGGTAGTATAACCCCCTGGTCCTGGGTCTCTTCAGGCACATTGTGAGGAGCCTGCAGGCTGTGGAGCGGCTGCCTGCTCAATGGATCGGGGCTCTTTAGCAGAAGTAAAAGGAGACAGCGACTACCCCCTCCCACTGGTCCCTGTGTTAGCTGCCCATCCCCCCTCCCCCCATTCCGGGTTAGCCCCCCAGGCCCCGACATGCCGGAGATTACCTGGAAACCGAGAGAACAGTGAACACCTTTTTAGAGAGAAGTGACGAGGACGAGACGTGGCCACTGAGAGGGAGAGAGAGAGGGAGACAGCTAAAAAAGGGGGGGGCCCACGGCAAGGTAAAAAAGAGAGAGAGAGAGAATAGGAGGGAGGAGAGAGAGGATAGGAGGGAGGAGAGAGAATAGGAGGGAGGAGAGAGAATAGGAGGGAGGAGAGAGAGAATAGGAGGGAGGAGAGAGAGGATAGGAGGGAGGAGAGAGAGTATAGGAGGGAGGAGAGAGAGGATAGGAGGGAGGAGAGAGAGAATAGGAGGGAGGAGAGAGAGGATAGGAGGGAGGAGAGAGAGGAGAGGAGGGAGGAGAGAGGATAGGAGGGAGGAGAGAGAGAATAGGAGGGAGGAGAGAGAGAATAGGAGGGAGGAGAGAGAGGATAGGAGGGAGGAGAGAGAGAATAGGAGGGAGGAGAGAGAGAGAATAGGAGGGAGGAGAGAGAGGATAGGAGGGAGGAGAGAGAGGATAGGAGGGAGGAGAGAGAGAATAGGAGGGAGGAAAGAGAATAGGAGGGAGGAGAGAGAGAATAGGAGGGAGGAGAGAGGGGATAGGAGGGAGGAGAGAGGATAGGAGGGAGGAGAGAGAATAGGAGGGAGGAGAGAGAGAATAGGAGGGAGGAGAGAGGATAGGAGGGAGGAGAGAGAGGATAGGAGAGAGGAGAGAGAATAGGAGGGAGGAGAGAGAGAATAGGAGGGAGGAGAGAGAGAATAGGAGGGAGGAGAGAGAGGATAGGAGGGAGGAGAGAGAGGATAGGAGGGAGGAGAGAGAGAATAGGAGGGAGGAGAGAGAGAATAGGAGGGAGGAGAGAGAGGATAGGAGGGAGGAGAGAGAGGATAGGGGGCTCGGAGAAAGAAGGAGCCAGGCACTCCCAACACATCCTCATCAAACCACCAGACATCAATATTAATACAAGGACTACTGACAAATACAACAAAATGCATGACTGTACAATATCGATACCTACAATTTTGAAACGTTCTGTCAATTGATTGAAGGTGAAATCTGATTATATACATATTTAAAATTAAATCCTTAAAAAAAGGCTTTTTATTTCCATTATATTGGCCTTTCATATCCATTATACCATCATTCATAATTCAGAAAATTTTACATTAAATCAAGACAGGTGAAAACTGGAAAGCCCGCAGGGCTATACGTGTTTAAACCCACGTAAGCTAAAGGAGGGAGGGTCATTAAAGGTCAAAGGGCAAGAGAAACAGAGGTCAAAGCTGCCGTATGACTATGCAGTCATACTGATCCCAGAGCTAAACCAAGCTTAGGCAAAGTAATTCCTTGCAGAGGGCTGAGAATAGCCAGCCCGGTCCGGAGGCTGCAGGCAGACCCACGTGAGCAGATGCTTTGCATGCATTAGCTGGTCATGCAGTTCAGCGTAGCTTGCAGTTCATAAGCAAGCCCATGTTTTAATAATGAAATAACGGGAATCGATGATAACATTTTCTCAAGATGGATGCCTATATATGTATATATATTTCTTCTCATACTGCAGCCTGTATGTGGTCATAATTGAATGAAGCGGAGACACAGTCGCCTGAAATAAAAGGTGCTAGAGAAGAGTAGAAGTTGTGGCAAGAAAAAAAAAAAAAAAAGATGTGGTTCGCTGGCAGAGAATGTGCCGTCTCTCTGTGCCCTGCTGTGGAGTGGAGGGAGGGAGGGAGAGGCAGAGAGAGAGAGAGAGAAAGAGAGAGAGAGAGAAAGAAGAGGAGCAAGAGAGAGAAATAAAGAGAAAAGGGTGGGGGGACTGTGACAAGACAACATTGCCAATCACGAAGAAAAGACAGGAGTGAGTCAGAGAATGGAGGGAATGTCGTCGTTAGACTCCAGGGTGCCCGTTTCCTATGCCTATACAACCTGTCACAACATCACTCCACATCGTACCCATACAGTTACCACAACACTCAAAATGCAACATAAAGGGTGTCCAAGCAGAACATTAATGCAGGTTCAGCACATTTAATGAGCATACTTTCTCACATTGCTGTGGGGGAAGTTTGATATCATACAAATGATGGCAGCTGGGGACATTGCAATACTGAACTGTCACCACTAGGTGTCAGTAGTGCAGTGCCTTAAGTTTCTTCCACAATAGTAGCCAAAAAAAGCATTTCATAATGTAGAGGGGAAGTGGAGTTCCTGCATTAAAAGAACCAAATTAACTGCAAATTTACTCACAAGCTCAGATAAACCCTCTGGAAATAAACAGTTCTAGAAAGATTAACAAAAATTACAAAAAGCATAAACCTAAAATAGATTAATACATGCAATTCTTTACTGATCTTTTAAGTCTTCATTTCTTTAAAAAAAAATCCAGTCAAATTGAATATCTGATTAAAATCGAATTATTCCAGAAATTACTGGAATAGAAACTGCAAGAAACCCCTCACAGGCGGCAGACGCTTGTCCGTTCTCTAAATTACCCAGCTAACTTTGCTCGAAAAAAAACACCTTCAGGTTTGGAGCCAAAAGACAGTGGTAAAAGATTCGATTACACGTGCCCTGTAAACCAGTAACTCCCTCAGAGGACTGTACTGTGCACTTTGGCACTTTGTGGGAAGACATTCACGTCCTAGAAACACACAGCAATGAAAGTGACACACTGCCTCTGTGGCACAGAAGAGTCTTATGACCCCTGGATCAGTAGTGAAGAGCGTTATTAAGTGAGAAGTGTGTAGTCCTGCAGTGAAGAGCGTTATTAAGTGTGTAGTCCTGCAGTGAAGAGCGCTATTAAGTGAGAAGTGTGTCGTCCTGCAGTGAAGAGCGTTATTAAGTGTGTAGTCCTGCAGTGAAGAGCGTTATTAAGTGAGAAGTGTGTAGTCCTGCAGTGAAGAGCGTTATTAAGTGAGAAGTGTGTAGTCCTGCAGTGAAGAGCGTTATTAAGTGTGTAGTCCTGCAGTGAAGAGCGTTATTAAGTGAGAAGTGTGTAGTCCTGCAGTGAAGAGCGTTATTAAGTGAGAAGTGTGTAGTCCTGCAGTGATGAGCGTTATTAAGTGTGTAGTCCTGCAGTGAAGAGCGTTATTAAGTGAGAAGTGTGTAGTCCTGCAGTGATGAGCGCAGACAGAGAGGAGACAGACAGACGGATGGACGGACGGACGGATGACCCAGGGACTTACCCAATGATGGAGCGCTCAGAGCCATGACTCCATAGAAGGAGAAGGGCCCCGTCTCAAACTTCATGTTCTCATTCCCGGCCTCCACCTCAACCCGCCCCTGCGGAGCACAAGTGGTGTCAGTGGGGGGAAAACTGTCTCTCTCACTCGCACGCACGCACGCACGCACGCACGCACGCACGCACGTGTACGCACATACACAGAGAGACACACACAAACACAGAGAAAGAGAAAGACACACACATACACACAGACAGACACAAACACACAGACAGACAGACAGACACTCCCAGATGCAACACAGACACATAAACAGACACACAAAAACAAACACACACACACACACACACACACACACACAAACGCACACATGCGCGCACACACGCACGCACGCACACACACACATACTATAGGGTAGGACCCTTCAGAACAAAGAGCAGAGACTCCAGCATTGCTGCACTCCCTGGTTAACCTTTCACACAGATATAAGCGCAAAGACAAGGGGAGGCAATGTTGGTGGAATGAGTTTGTCTTCAGCCCGACCAAACCAATCTAGAGTCAAGTCAACAGCTCCGATGAGTCATTGCCAGTCATAGCGCCTGTCCTTACGACAGGGCAAACATCTTATTTAATTAACTGTTCCTTTCGTTTGTGGAGGCTCATAAAGTGGTCATGTTCAATATTTTTCCACCACAGCCGTGATCAGATCTACTCAGTTTGCCTGTGTGTGGCTTTTTTCATACCGAGGCCTAAATGGAGGGTTATCAACCAATCAAGTCGCTGTGTCGGGGAATATTAAAAAAGGTACCAGGGCCAGGGGAATTAAAGACCTCCAGTTTCGTTCTGGATCTGTAGTGTGGAAAGTCCACACAGGAAAACCCTGACTTTGACTGACTGAAACGGGCAAATTTGAGATTTTGGATTTGAGTGAGACTGAGGCTGTAGTTCTCCTGCCAGACTGTGTGGGGCAGGCTTCACCCTGGCGCTCTGAGGAGCTGGACCCTGCTGCTGGGACAGGAGGACACACAGATGAACAGATGGACAAGGGGGGGGGGGGGGGGGGGGGGCGCTCTTTTCGTTCCGTTGGTCAGGAATGTGTGAACTGCAGCAACAACACAGGACAGTTAATCCCAGCTCGGGCCAGGCACTCTGGGAATCTCAGCGGTGTACACAAACACACACACGCGTGCGCACGCATGGATGTACGCATACACACACACACACACACACACACACACACACACACACACACACACGTACTATGCACACACACACACACGCCCACACACACACACACCATATGCACACACACACACACACACACAGAGGGAGTGTCATTTACTGCTCCATATCTACCTACTGCTGCATGCCATGCACAAGAGACACAGTACACACACACACACACACACACACAGAAGTTCACAGAGTCCACAATCATGATACAACACACACACACACACACACACACACACACACAGACAAAGGGACACAGAAGTTCATGGAGTCCACAATCATGATACAACGCACACCGTCTCATCTCCTGCAGGAGAAGCGAGTTTCTTTCACACAGAATTTAGACTTGACATCCATCCCAAACAATGCAGAGTATAAACTTTCTAAGGACAACTGCCTCCTGCAAGCCCACACTTCACTGTGTATGTCCTCATTAACGGCCACCGCAACACAACCGCTGAAGAGGTGGAAGTGAGGGAGAGGGAGGGGGAAGGAGAAAAGAAAGGAGGGCAGACAGTTAGGGAGAGAGAGAGAATAGAGGGAAGGGAAGCGGGAAAGAGAGGAGTTATTCTAGTCAGACCTGTTCTTTTATTTTGCCCATTGTGATTGCCAACACTGTCAACACACAGTCATCCTCTGGTGACTGCTGCTCACGCTACAGTTTGTTTCCAGACATGCAAATTGTGCCAGAAACATATGGACATGTGTATGTACATCGACCAGCATTCAGAGGAATAATGAGATAACTGCAATAATGAATAATGAACGTATTGCCTGAGCACGGCATGAAATTAACATTTTCACCTACTGGCCAGAGTGGCTTGTGGATTCTAAAAATCACCAGTCATTTTCAACATTTTACCAGCCACATTACCTTTTACAATATAACACAACCTGGTTGGTTACCTGCCAAACTGACTGCTAGAGCAGAAAGCTTACCAGCCACAATCAAAATTTTACAAGCATTTGGCTGGAGGCGGGTGTTCATTTCACACCCTGTCCCAGAGTGCCCCAAAATGGATGACTCCCACTTCTTCACACGTGATTGCACCATAACCCACTGAAAGATACTATCAACCTCAAGCTTATCTCCAAATCTCCTAAATCTCTTAAATTAATTTTACCCACAACTAAACTACATATATACACTACCGTTGAAAGGTTAGGAATCACTACGGAATTTTAATGTTTTTGAAAAAAAATCTATACTTTTATTCACCAAGGTGGCATTAAATTGATCAAAAAGTACAGTCACAAAATTAATAATGTTACAAATTACTATTAATATTTGAAATAACTTTTTTAAGTCAATCTTTGCAATATGATTGCAAAGCCCCATTTTCAGCAGCCATTACTCCAGTGTACTAACAACAAACTGGGCTCTATCTTGGCGATCTTAGCGCTTGGTCTAAACGCATGGCGTAAAGTGCATTTAGGGAGTGTCCAAGTCCACTTTTGCTAGTTAGACGGCAAGTTTTTTGAGCACTAAGCACAGCACAACGTGCAAATGGGCTGAACTTAGTCTCTTCATTAATTATAGGTGTGTCTTGGGCGTAATATGCAATAAACCAATCAAAATGTCATATCACATTCCCTTTAAAAGCCTACTTTTCCACCTTGGCGGATTGCTTATATGATGGTGAAACAGACATGCTCGTGCGTGTGTAGTGCGAGCAAGGAATAGGCTATATGGATCAATAGGCTATAGTATGATCAATATTATTTGGACTAACCATTATGAAGCGTTTTTATATGCACATTAATAATCTTTAACATTAGGTGTTAACACCGGCACAGGTTCGCGGTAATTCCCGACAGTGCTGTTATTTTAGTATTTTATAGTTGGTTAAATTTAATTAAAAGCACCTGCAACAGCTGAGAATAAGCTACCAGAATATGGCTTCAGTCTCATCTTAGACAACGCCAAATTAGCCTGCTTGTTTAACAAACTTTGTTTGATTATACAATGAAGCATTCGTAATAATGAAGTTCATTATGTGCATTGTAATATTGATTAATAATATAAATACTGTTATTTTGCCTTAATGACGACACTAAATACACTAAAGCTGTCAGGTCGGTTCACGCATATTGTCCATTGTTTTATAATGTCCTGCTTATGGAAATGTGACCAACTTGTTTTACTGGTAGCGTAATGCTTTAAAACGTAATGCTTTAAACAATGCTTTAAAAGTCCATCTTTCCCAGGAAGACCGTGAAAAATTGGATTTACAGTAGGGGAAACAGACCTGCTCCAGCATGAAGTTAAAGCGCACATGCAGGGAATGGCATTAAAATGAATTGTGAATTAATTCTGTAATGTGCTGCAAATTTGTTTTCGTTTCTAATTAGACTCTTAGTTCTCTTTAAAATCATTCTGTTCAGTTATGGAATAACAGATGAAATCAGCGGGTTTCAATAAGCTGAGAGTATGGAAACCTGGTCACTGTAATTAAAAAAATATGAAGGACGAAGAATAAGGTTAAAATTCAGTCAACATGGTGAAATTTAAATTAATCTTGAATTTTTTAACCGTAGGCTATCGAAAAAACCTTATGCACAGCGAATCCTGGTGACTGTAGCCTAGGCTATTTGAAAAACAACAAATGCAATATTCACTGGACAAGATTTTGAACTTTTTTCAGTCAAAACCATTCTGTTTACTTACAGGCTGTAGGCCTAGATGAAGACAGCTGTATTGTAATGACATCTGAAGCGCATTTTCAGAACTCAAATGTCTGTCTATTGCAGTGCACGAGTTTCCACTGAATGACAATTCACGCATGAGGTGTAAATGACAATTTGCATATTAGGCTTGATATAGGTGTTTTCAGCAATGTTTTTAATGGATAGCCATTGTCCCGTAACAGAATATTGTCCCCCCAGAAGATTACAGGAATTATTGACAAATATAGGCTAAGTCATAGCTTGATCCAGGATAACTGCGAATAGTCTATACATGTAACCTTACACGTACCATCGCACATCGCCTGGATGTTGATGGAGTGGGCTGAAAGCAATTTAATGCAGAATTCCCCTTCGCTGAAGGACAGGTATGTGGTCTTTGTCCTACGGACCCTTTTATTATTCTGCATTTTTTGATATAGCCTACACAATAATTATAATTATAATTATTTCACATTGTAATCTTGATATTTTTAGTCATGCTTGTGCATGCCCCTGTGTGTAACAGACAGGAGGGTGTACGCGTGTTGTGCACACGCTTATGTAGACGCACTTATATGCGCCGTTAAAATAACATGTAAACAACTGCAACATGACTTTAGATCAGGTTTTTGGTGGTTTTAGTGCAAGCGCTTTCTGCTGGCTCAAGATAGCAATAAGCCTATAAATTGTCCTCGCCACACCTCATCATAAAGGGATAGTTTGGAATTTTGGACATAATGTCTCAATTACGACTTACCCATGATGTAGTTGATTGATGGAAACCATTTTCAGCTAATTCCATGCTGTCCCTTCTTTTGGACATACACACGTTGCTAATGCTAGCGCAACTCTATGGTAACCGGTAGCATCCACGACCACACGCACTTAAGGTGGCAGAGCGAACGTGGCCACTGCAACTTGTTGCTCTTCTTTGTTGTTGTAGTCGACCAGTGCCGGCACTACATTTGTAGGTAACGTAAAGTATCGCTCCGCTGCCATACTTCCACAGAGAATATAGGTCAGCACAAAGTAAAAAATTCAACGATAGTTTGACTTCAAAAATGATGGTATAAACACTCAAAATAACCCCGATAGACTGTTGTCGTATTTTATTTGCTTTGGGTGCACTGTGGAGTGTTTAAGTGCGTTTGGTAGTGGATGCTATGGTTACCATAGAGTTGCACTAGCATTAGCAACGTGTGTATGTCCAAAAGAAGGGACAGCATGGAATTATCTGAAATTGGTTTCCATCAATCAACTACATCATGGGTAAGTCGTAATTGATGACATTATGTCCAAAATTCCGAACTATCGCTTTAAGACCAGCCCGCTCAGTTCACTTGCTATGGGCGCAATATCACTTGGTATTTAAACGACATGAGCGCTAGGCGCTATAATGATAGCAAAGACACTTGCATTTGGGTGTAACATAGGGCCCACTGTGTTACCTCATCCTTAATTAATCATGGTAATTTGCAAATTTGGTACTAGAGAAACCATTCCCATTATATTAAGTGCAGCTGAAAACAATTGCGCCCGTTTAATGAAGCTATAAAATGGATCAATTAAATGCTACCCTTGGTGAATAAAAGCATAATTTATTTCAAAAACATAAAAATGTCTCAGTGATTCCAAACTTTTGAACGGTGTATGTGTTCAATCAGTACCCATGGCTAAATTTACGCTGAGACGCCCCCCCCCCCCCCCCCCAAACTCCATGATGCTGTTATAATACAAGTAAAATGAAAGTTCAGAGAACAAAAGCAATAAAGTTGTGTTTGAAAACCTTCTTAAGGAACAGCAATAAAGTGCATCTCCTGGGCCTGGCTATGTGCTTGCTAAGGGCGGAGGTAAAAGATCACATCTAACAATCATCAACAGAGAGAAATCATGCGTTTCCTCAGACGTTAATAATGTGCATATCCTCTCCTGAACCTTACAGCATAGCCCTGAACCACGATTATGCCCATTTTCACCTCATACACTTGAAGACCTGGCAGGAGAAGACCAAAAGGTTTATGTCTACACTAGAATATGTGCGTACCACAGGGTTCTCTAACCACGTCTTCCTGGGGAACAGATTTGATTTGAATGTGGTGTGCACAGGCCAAACATTTCTCATATACTATTTATAACATATTTTGTGATAAGATATATTATGCAGGCGTGTAAACAAAAGAGGGGCCTTCATAAAATATGCATATGGACTTACTTCCACAATATCTAGCTACTATTTATTATCCTGTCACTATAGTGATGTATGCTGGTACTGTGCATATGTACACCAGGACATAGTGAAAGGTTTGACGCATATTAAAAATCCATAGGCATCAAATGATTTTCTTCTCAAGAGGCCAAGAGAATGTCTACACAGGCCCTGGGCCTCCAGCAGAATAGCCCTGGTGCACAGGCATTATGGCATCCTGACGTCCCGTTACCTACAGTACAGTGTGCTCATTTCACAACCAGCAGGTGAGCTGCGCGACTGGCCCTCAATAATGCATCAGGCCTGAGACCGCACAGCCCAGGTGTAAGCGGGAATTCAGTCCCCCTGGACGTGTCATCTATTACCTGCTCTTTAATAACTCATTAAGGCTCACAGGAGGCGATACCTGCAGCCTGACGTCACTGTGCGGTCTCCCCTGTGACTCTCTATCTACTGTGAGTCTCTGTGACTATCTACTGTGAATGCGTGTGTGACTGTATCTACTGTGTGTGTATGACTCTGTACCTACTGTGAGTGTGTGTGACTCTATCTACTGTGAGTGTGTTGTGTCTCTGTATCTACTGTGAGTGTGTGTGACTCTGTATCTACTGTGTGTGTATGACTCTGTACCTACTGTGAGTGTGTGTGACTCTATCTACTGTGAGTGTGTGTGTCTCTGTACCTACTGTGAGTGTGTGTGACTCTATCTACTGTGAGTGTGTGTGTCTCTGTATCTACTGTGAGTGTGTGTGACTCTGTATCTACTGTGTGTGTGTGCCTCTGTATCTACTGTGAGTGTGTGTCTCTGTATCTACTGTGAGTGTGTGTCTCTGTACCTACTGTGAGTGTGTGTCTCTGTATCTACTGTGTGTGTGTGCCTCTGTATCTACTGTGAGTGTGTGTGTGCCTCTGTATCTACTGTGAGTGTGTGCCTCTGTATCTACTGTGAGTGTGTGTCTCTGTATCTACTGTGAGTGTGTGTGATTATCTACTGTGAGTGTGTGTCTCTGTATCTACTGTGAGTGTGTATGTGCCTCTGTATCTACTGTGAGTGTGTGTGATTATCTACTGTGAGTGTCTCTGTATCTACTGTGTGTGTGTGACTCTGTATCTACTGCGAGTGTGTGTGTGTGTGTGTGTGTGTGTGTGTGTGTGTGTGTGTGTGTGTGTGTGTGCACGAGTGTGTGTGTGCGCCTGCAGCCACTGACCACACATACACTGACCAGAGGAGGAACCTGACAGACAGTACTGACGACAGACAAACTGAATGTCAGAGCCCCCCCTCCCTGAGGGGGCTGTGCGTTTGGGAGCCTAAATGGGGACCGGCTGGCGCTGTTGAGGAGCACGGCCGTGCCTCACTTTATGGCCGCTTTCTCCAGTACAACGACACATTCCACATTCCCTCCTACTCCCGGCCCAACGGAAGGACAAATATTTGTCTAATGATGACAGTGCTTTGGCTCGGGCAATTACAGTTAATGTACATGCCTCCTCCGAGCGCGTTATCATTATCCTGCATTTTTCCGTCTAAATACGTAAGATAGACAAATAAATAAAGGCTAACAATAACGTCAATTACAAGGAAGTGGGACCATGTTGCCATAATTGGAGAAAGACAGACTGGGGCAGACGATGCATTATCAGGATAAACTGCTATCCCCTCCAAATCTCCTCTAATCCTCCCACGGCTTCACATGCACAGACCATCTCTCACACACACACACACACACACACACACACACAGACCATTACACACACATGCACACACACACACACACACACACACACACACACACACACACACACATAGACCATTACACACACATGCACACACACACACACACACACACACACACACACACACACAGACCATTACGCACACATGCACACACACACACACACACCCACACACACACACACACACACACACAGACACACACACAGACACACACGCACACACAAAGCAGACACACAAGCACAAAATCACAGACCATTACACACACACACCACACACACATAGACCATTACATACACACACACACACACACACACACACACAACACACACACACACACACACACACACACACACACACACACAGACACACACACAAAGCAGACACACAAGCACAAAATCACAGACCATTACACACACACACACACACACACACACACACGCGCACACACAAAGCAGACACATAAGCACAAAATCACAGACCATCTCACACACACACACACACACACACACACACACACGCACACACACATGCACACTCTCTCACACACACACACACACACACACACACACACACACACACACACACAGACACATACACACACAAAAACACATGGACCATCTCGCACACACACTGACACACACTCAGACACACACACAAACACAATACCACACACAGCCAACAGCAAAAATATCACACTCCACCTCTCTCTCTATCTCTTGCACAAGTACATTGTTCTTGTTTGTCTTAAAATCCATCCCAAAATCCATCAGTTGAAACCATCTTAAGAAGCGCACACATTGGCTTCCTGGGGCAAACCCATATTTTCCCAGTCAAACACAAAGCACCATTATGAATCAGTGTGACGTTTACCGAATTATGAATTAAACTGGATTTCAAGATAAGGCAATTTGGAAGCGGCGTGAATGATGTAACGTGAAAAAATTTCTATTTTCAAACTTTCTCCTGAGACAAAGCAGCTTGGCAGGTGCCCCCAGCTCCCCGCGCCCCCCCATCCCTCGCTCCCCCACCATGCCCCATGCGCCCCCCCCCCCCCACTACCACCCCCCCCCACTACCACCACCATGCCCCATGCGCCGCTCCCCCCCCCCCCCCCCCCCCCCCCCCCCTCCAGTGGGCGGCGCAGATGTGCTGTTACTCACATCCTGACTCCAGCCAAGCAGACCGCTGGGAGAGAAACCTGGGAGAGCATGCGGTGGAACTGAACGTGGGAGAGGGGTGGGGGGGGGGGGGGCTGAGATTGTATTTAATGAGCCTGGGCCTGCATCTGCCTAATTACTGTTTAGGGGGAGCACAACAATTACAAAACAGACCTCAGGAAGATAGAAAAACAGACATAATGCCGCACGGTCACATCCCTCCTTTGACAAGGCAACGTTGAGAAACTTGGGGAGCGCGGAGACGAGGCTGAGCTATAAGCTGCATGTGAATCTCCAGGCAGAGAGAGGATGCTATGTCAGTTACAGCACAAGCCTTTAGTAATGTGAGTGTGAGAGTGTGTGTATGTCTGAGTGTGTGTATGTGTGTGTGTGTGTGTGTGTGTGTGTGTATACAGATCCTTCCAAAAAATTAGAATATCATGGAAAAGTTTTTTTTTTTCCATAATTCCTTTCAAAAAGGGAAACTTTCATAGATTATAGATTCATTACACACAAAGTGAAATATTTCTAGCCTTTATTTGTTTCATTTTTCATAATTTTGGCTTACAGCTCCAGAAAACCCCCAAAACAGCATTTCAAGAAATTAGAATAGTGTGTCGAAAATCAGCATTTACTTCAGTTATTTCAGAGAATGAGTGGAGTGGCTTGACTCGAGGAATCCGACAGTTGTAGCCCATGTCCCGGATACATCTGTACGTGGTAGTTTTTGAAGCACTGACTCCAGCCGCAGTCCACTCCCTCTGCATCTCCGCCAAATTTTGGAATCGTCTTTGCTTGACAATCCGCTGAAGCCTACGGTCATCTCTTTAGCTTGTGCACCTTCTCCTGCCACAATTTTCCCTTCCACTAAACTTTCTATTGATATGCTTGGACACTGCACTCTGTGAACAGCCAACCTCCTTAGCGATGACCTTTTGTGGCTTACCCATCTTCTGGAGGGTGTCAATGATGGTCTTCTGGCCAATTGTCAAGTCTGCAGTCTTCCCCATACTGAACCAAACTGAGATAAACTTTGCAGGTGTTTTGAGTAAATTAGATGATAGTGTGACACTCAGTCTAAAACATTCATTCTCTGAAATAACTGAAGTAAATGCTGATTTTCGACACACTATTCTAATTTCTTGAAATACTGTTTTGGGGGTTTTCTGGAGCTGTAAGCCAAAATTATGAAAAATGAAACAAATAAAGGCTAGAAATATTTCACTTTGTGTGTAATTAATCTATAATCTATGAAAGTTGCACTTTTTGAATGGAATTACGAAAAAAAAAAAAAACTTTTCCATGATATTCTAATTTTTTGGAAAGGATCTGTATGTCTGTGTGTGTGTGTGTGTATGTCTGAGTGTGCGTGTGCATGTGAGTGTGTTCGCGAGTGTTTGTGTGTGTGGATGCGTGAGCGTGTGCATATGAGTGTGTGTGCGAGTGTGTGTGTGAGCGTGAGTGCGTGTGTGTGTGTGTGTGTGTGTGTGTGTGTGTGTGTGTGTGTGTGTGAGTGTGTGTGTGAGTGGATGCGTGAGCGCGCATGTGTGTGTGTGTATCTGCAGTGGGCTTGTCCAGGGAGATCCGGGATTAGCTCCGTAATGCACAGCTCAGTGGCAGCATGCCGTCTCTCCTCTTATATAAGTGGGATCAATTAGTAAAGGGCAGACCTGCAGGTCCCAGCTGGGCGGCGTTCACCCTGACTGAGGTCACAGCTGCAGGCCTCTTAAGCAGAGCGGCACAGTGTCACGTGACGCTACGCTTCCAGCACCTTTCCCTTTATAGCACCAATCCGGTGAGAAGCTAAACGCTGCCCGCCACCGCTGAGAACCGTTCACCGGCAACCGCCCGCTACTCTGCTGCAGCAACTCCCGTCCCAGGAGTTTCAGCCCTACAGACCAAATGACCTTGTTACTGACTGTTTCTGTCAGGCAAACGGTCTGCGATTGGACAGAGCATCTTGCTTCGGGAAGCGGGGCGTGCTGACGAGAGACTGCACGCATTAGAACTTGGCGGAAGAGACTCGCTGTGACCGCTAAAGCTCCCGTAGCACTATGCGCTAAGAGCAGAGGTGTTAACCCCAGTCGCCTGGCTACCGTCCAAACCCAGCTTTTTGAACTTGGCCAGCTTATCCTCTCCTGCCACCCCACACCCCACACCCCACACATGGCCACTGTCTATATAAACCCTCCTTACCCTCTCCTTGATTTATGATGCCAGGAGACTTCTCCTTGATTTATGATGCCAGGAGACTTTGGAATTTACCTAGCTACCATTCTTGGGTGTGGGTATTTAAAAAAAATAAAAAAAAACCCTCTTCAGTTGACTATCCTATCTAATCCAAGTGTCCTTCAATGTGTACAAGCAAAATTTTAATCTTGAAAACAGCCAATATTAATTCCACTGGCTGTCGTTCTACTGTTAAGCAACATTATACCTAACTACAATCCGCCCCAAGTCAGGCTGCACATACTGATATCTTTTAAACTTGCTTTTTAGTCTTAATGGAATAGAGCTGGAATACTCTCTGTCTCGCATTCAGACGCATTCTGGTCAATAAAAGCTTTCAACTTTCCTCATTGCGGCACTCTAAAAAGCCAGTAAGCCTCCATCAGAGCGCGCTCAGTGTGGTCTATGTCAGGGTGAACTTGGCACGCTCAAGCATGGGCGTTAAGAGACACGCGAGACCCGCCCCGTCTGTGACACGTACAAGTCCAGGAAGTGGTTTTGCTGTTGTTGGGGGGGTTTTACCTGCAGGATGAGGACGAAGTAGTCCACGGGTTTCCCGCGCTGGTACACGTAGTGCTGTGGCGAGCGCTTGTCACTGTCGTTGAACTTGATGTCCTGGATCACGTCTGGGTGCTTGAGGATCCGCAGAAGGACCTTCTCCGAGATCTGGGCCGGATTGAACAGGCTCACCTCTGGGGCGGGGGGGGGGGGGGGGGCACAGGAACCATCAGTCACCCGTTTACGGTTTATATAAACTCCAGACACGAGCAGACATACAGCAGCTGAGAGGCTGTGTGGCGACTGACCACGTACAACCCCCCCCCCCCACTCCTCCCCCAAGTGTGGCCGGGGGTTCGATGCCCTGCCGGTACTGTGAACCCCATCTCTATCTGTAACCCTCTCTATCTCTATCTGTAACCCTCTCTATCTCTATCTGTACCCCTCTCTACTTTCCCGCATTTCAATAAAGTGAAAAGTGATAGAAGGAGGACGGGCCTTCCTGCTCTCTATTAAAAAAAAAGAATACCACAGACAGAGACGTGCACAGACCTTCACGCTCGTTAAAAAGTGCTGACAGACAGCGTGCCACGCCCTACAAGAGAGAATACCCTGACTTCCCCCATCTCACCAGGCTTTGGTTATTGCTATGCACTTGGACTACATCACGTGTGTTTGTGTGACACTAAAAATAGGATTATTTTAAGGACCGCCCCCCCGCTGATGACTAGCGTCCGTCAGACAGGTGAGGTCTGCGTCTTCACGGAGGTGCAGCCGGTGCAGCGGCGGGATTAAAGCCGATCTGAGACCGTTTAGGGAACTGGCCAATCCTGCGCCAGAGGCCACTTTAATCCTGTGTGTTTCCAAACAGGACGTTCATTTCCTGGCAAATCCTATCATTACATCTTTTACATAATTACATGATTACATTTCTCAAATGACAACTAACGTCCATCATCACAGCTCATTTCTTTAAACGTTTATATCCACTTTTGTTTTGTTTTTCTTTTCTCCCAATGTTACATGCCACACATCACATGGTTATTAACTACGCTACATAATTCTGTGCAGGTGCTGAGATGTGATGTATTATAGCGGCTGTGATGTAGTGCAGTGGGCAATGATGTAACGGAGCAGGATGTGATGTCATGCAATAAGCTAATAATGTAATGTAAAGTAAGTACGAGTAGCGCAGGTAAACTGATGCAGCACCATGGGCTGTGCGCTATTTTAGCGGGTTGGGGCGCACTGAGGGGGACTGTGGTTCGGCCGTATGTGAGGCGTTATGACGCGGCGTATCATTCTCTCACCTGTCGCCAGGAAACGGTGTGCGGCCAGGAGCAGCTGGGGTGAGATCTTGACCTTCGATTCGCTCTCGTGTTTGAAGGCGGAGAAGTCTCGCTTGTTCTTGTTCGGGGCCACTTTTTTCCTGTTGCGATTGTCAGCTGAAATGACACACGCACACAGAGTCAGGTGATCAGGGAGACACAGAAACACTGACAGACACACAGGTGCGCCAATAAGACACTGCTGGCGTTGAGCGTGTGACAGCGTGTTAATGGGTACGCTTGACAGAGCACTTCACCTACAGTCACGGACCTGCCAACATGAAGGTTTTTCAGGCGGGTGTAATATCTATGGTTTAACAACCTTCACCACCAGATGCGTCAGCTTTACTTGTGTTTTATGTTTCTATGATCAATTAAAAAATTAAGAAAACAATAGCCAACGGTCACTTCTGATTCTTGTGATCTGACCAATCACAGGTGAGAGGAGGCGGGCCAAACGGCAAGCGCTTGACTCGTGGAGACTCACTGTAGAGGTCGGACTCATCCAGGATCTCGGACTTGATGATCTCCTCGATGACGTCCTCCAGCGTGACCAGGCCCAGCACCTCGTAGAACGGGTCCCCTTCCCCCTCGTTGTTCACCTTCTGCACGATGGCTAGGTGGGATTTACCTGCGGGACACGGTCACACAAGAGCGGATAACGCAAAAGACGACGTGCAGCCAGGGAGCGTAGCTTAGCCGCTTTGCGCAAAACGCCCCGTCAGGGGCCAACGCAGCGCCTGAACCCGCTCCGATACGCGGCGGGCGTCCCTGTCATTCGAGCTTGCGCTTTCCCACAGGAGGTTACCGTGGTTACCGGGCGCAACAGCTGCAAATAATCAACACAATGATCATTAATAGCATCGCCGGAATTAGATACGCGCGCTGCGCATTATCTCCCGGGTTGCCTGGGGGGGGGGGGGAGTCTACGCTCGGTTACAGTGACAGATGCAGCTCTGTGAGTCCAAGGACGCCGCGCTCACATAAACACACAGGCTGTCCTTCACGGCAACATTGAGCTATTGATGTTCATGGAGTGGAGGTCAGGGGAGAGAGAAGAGGTTCGACTGAATTTCCTAAATATAGAACTGGAAATACAATCCCCCTCTCTTACCAGCGCGCTCGCATTGTTACGCCACTCTAAATAGGTTTGTGAGTCCTGAATGAAAGACTCACCCCCCCCCCGCCGCCTGAATGAAAGAAAAGCAAGAGTGAGATAAGAAGCATGAGCTGGTCTGATTCTGGTTTGATTCTCTCTCACCCCCCGCCGCACTGCCTGTGACCCTCCTTCACCTGGTTCTGTGGATGGAGACTGCAGACTATAACCGCCCCTCCCTTACACACACACACCCCCCCCCCCCCCCGCCACCATCACTGGAGGGATCTTTAAAAACTGTCAACAAGCATAAGGAGTAATACATGTTATACAATGATTCAAGAACTGGGTGTCTCAGCGGCGTAGCCTGTAAGAGCACTGTCCGCACGCTCATTGCGAGCCGTGACGTCAGCGGTTTGAATCCGGCCGCACGACCTTTGTCGCGTGCCTCTCCCTCTCTCTCTCTCTCTCGCGCCCCATTCTTCCTGTCTCTCTACACTGTGTTGTTTAATAAAGCTGAAAAAGCCCTTTTAAAAAAATAATAATAATTCAAGAACTGACAGGATTTTTTTCGCCTGACAAACATTTGTATGCTTAGCGGTAAGACATTGGCCTTACGGGAAGAGGAAAGGTGGGGGTGTTTTGCAGCAGCAGTGTCGGTTTTTAAAAAAAGAGGCCGTTGTCAGATCACAAATATAGCGTGGCACCTGCTGTCAGTGCTACAGCCACAGAATCTGTTTGTCAATCCAATAGTCCAGGAGAGGATTACAATTTGAGAGCCTTTCATTCGCTCTGACTTAAAACTTCATCCCCATTATCTACTCCCTGAGCACAAACAGAGGTGTGTCCAAATGCCGGAGTCATACACCAATGGTCCACCGGTTTTTATGGCACATAAAACAAGGAATCAAAAGCAACAGACTTGGACTTGACTTGAACTTATGGGCTAGGCCTATACAAACATTCAATTCATGAGAGTGCTCAAAGCACGAGCGGCAGTTAGTCTACATCAGCACTACACAGTTGATGGTGTAATGTGGTGCACTGTGACTGGTCTGAGGCTCGAACGATAGTGACTTATTCTTTAGGGATGGTAAAAATGGAAGAGGCTGTGTATATGGGTTTCTATGTCAACATTATAGAGCGGGATAAGGTACTCGCTGAATTGCATACTCATGGCCATATTACAATCTCCCCTCTTCCTGTCCCGTACTCCTACCTGGGCTCAAACCCATTCCATTGCCATCTCTAATCTCAACTGGTGTACCACAGGACTCAGTCCTTGGCCCCCTGTCATTTTAGCTTTGACACGGGCCCCTAGTACCAAACATCAGATATGCAGGCAATGCAACATCAGATATGCAGGCAGGCAACCTCCTCAAATATGCAGGCAGGCAACCTCCTCTTTTCCTTCAATGGCTACTGAGTCAAACAGAAGTCTACTACTAACTAAGGCTACCTACGTGAAAAAAACTTGGGCATACTTGAAGTATAATTAATTAGTAAGTAACTTTAATTAGGCTTCAGGTATGCTGAAGTACACCTTAGTATATTTTTTTCCACATGGGCACTGACCAAGATACCACCTGGCCCAAGCTTTTCCCTAATATTCCTCTGACCCACCAATGAAGCCGTCTGTGTTTAAACATAATGAGGTGTAAGTGCGTCTTGAGACCTTTTGGAACATCTTTAAAATCACCTTTTCTGTGCTGCCTGCCCTGTGATTCAGCAAAAAAAGCGAGGCAGCCAGCCAAAAGATGCGTGCGATCATACAACAGTGTACGGCAGAGTGGGAAATCCTGACGATTGGGCTTTTTTGCTCTTCCTGTTTCAGAAGGATCCACAACAGAAAGATCAGACAAACGACGTCCATTAAATAAGGACCTTTCCTGCGCCGTGGGGTGAAGCTAAAATGTTTTTTTGTATTATTTCCAACATAAACTACTGATGACACTTTGACAAGCCTGTGTAGTCTAGACAGAAATAAGCCCTGAAAACACGAAAATAAATGTGTTTTAAACCCCTGCTTAAGCTTTTGTACCTGGTCTTTCTGACCATAGTATGTTACCCAGGAATAACACGCTTATTTCCTGCCTGAGTGTCCTGGCTTTGGGGTGACATGCTGTTACTTAATTTCCAATTCATAATAATAGTAATGTAATCTCTAAATGCAATTTCTGTAATTTTATTTCTGAATGTAATTTATGTCATTCCTTTATTTAATTTCTTGTATGCTGGCTACTTCACCTGATGTTTCCCCTTGGGAAAAATAAAGTCATTCTGTTCTGTTGTAAACCAGGCCAAACTGCTGCAGGAATACACCAGGCTCACCTCAGGCAAGGTTATCTCATCTCAGTCATAAGATTGGAGGTTGACTTGATTGTCATCAGGCTCACTCTGCTTTAACATCCCTGTGTTGGCACATACTTCCTATGGCAACAAGCTATCAGGAGAAGCCACCACTGGCACTGTTAGCTGCTTTTAATACACATCCAATGTCTGTGTACATGCTAATATTTACTCGCATTAGTTCACAAATGTCATGTTAAAAATCCCATTTCACCACATAGAAGGTACGGTGGAACTGGATCTTTTTTTAATTTTATTTGTTCTCTTGTAATTCATCTCTGTCTTGTGCATTAGTCAATATTGTTGTAATATTTCCATCTCCTGTCTTATTTTTCCTTTCAATCATTTATCCCCTGCAATGGAAAGCACTTTGAATTGCACTCACTTTTATTAAAAGTGCTATATAAATAAAATTCCGACTGACCAGTTGATTGAAGACATTTTTCAGCCCTATGTGAATGACAGTGTGAGTGAGTATTACCCACACCGGGCCAGGGAGGGTGTGTCAGTGTGCATTATCTAGCCGGTCTCCACTTCGCCACCGCCAAGGAAAAAAAGCCAAGCAATCAATAACAGGAAGTAATTACTGTAGCCTTGCTAGCAGCATGATAGCAGAGATGGAGGATATCATTAAAGGAGTGCGATGATGCTGGTGAGCCTTTTTTCCCCACTGACCTCCACTGTTGTGGGTAAACAGGTGACATGTTTGTCCAGAAACACACAGAAGACAAGCCAAGCAACCGTTCAGATACACAATCATATGCGTGCGTTCACTCGGTCACTCAGTCACAATATTTTCCAAATGGCCTGAAAAGATTCACAATTTCCGCCTTCCTGCAGGTTCAATGAAGACTGTAAAATGCACTAAAGTTCTCATAACCATGATGGCCATTTAAACTACATCTTAGTACAGCAACATCCCCACTGCTGGCTGAGGGATTAGGGAAGTAACATCACATGTGTATACACACACAATCTCAGTATTTGAACAACATGGTTCTGCTGAGTCATCTACTTCTCCACTAAACATTGGCCTTTTCCCTGACCTCTGCAATGGTCTAAATAGACCATTTAGTCACATTAAAGTTATGTAGCTACTCAGATCCCTACAATCTTGTAATTTCTCTGTGATGTCATGCAGGCACCAAACCGAATCAGAACAGCCCAATAAGGAAATGCACTAACTAGGGCTGAGCGGACAGGAAACGGGAACACAAACGCTGACTAATGACATTCCAGTGTCCGTCACAATGTTCTCACCCCTCCACAACATTCCTGTCCAACCACGTCACATTTCTGTCAAGGGATTGATTGAAGGACAAGACCCCCCCCACACCCCCCCCCCACACACACACACACACACACACACACACACACACACACACACACACACACACACACACACACACACACACACACACACACACACACACACACACACACACACACACACACACACCAATACTGGCCCCTTGCCTGAGCTCTTCCACTATGACATCACAGACTCATCACAATGCACACTGCTCAGTGTCATCAACCAATCATGCTCTGTCACCAGCAGCAACCACAAAACCACAATCTAATGTTCACATTAGTAACTTACCCTAATTGTTTACATGGCAGATTCCTTTCGAGCCTAACTCAAAACAGCACTTCACACACCGACAAGTCCCAGTCCAGTCCCGGTCCCAGTCCAGTCCCGGTCCCAGTCCGTGTGAACCAAATACACAGAGCGTCAGATACAGACTGAACATTCCGAGATGCAGTGTTTTGGAAAATGTAACAACAACAAAAAACAACTGACAAGAGTTCTCACTGGCTTGTTGACCAATGGCTGCTCCCCCACCCCCCACACACACACAGACACACACACACACACACAGTTACTTCTACGAAATAGGCTTCCGCTAAGAATTCCCAAACTAATAAGCACCAGTCCTTTGGCAACATCAATAGAGCAATTGTTGCCATTCATGAAAATCTAGACATGGCGATCAGATGCACTGTATGGTGATCACGCTGACAGATAAATCACAAAGAGTCAAACACACTGACCAGGCGTAAGACACAATAAGGCACTGTTCTGCACTACTACAGTGGAGGATCAGAGCATAGCTGCACAGTCAGCATGCCCCAGCACACTGCAGCAGAAGACAGGAAGAGAAAAAGAGGAAGACAGACTGAAAAACACAGCAAAGGAGAGAGAGCCCGTTTCCCAGCTGTGACACGCAGAGCATTGGTACCTGATATGTGCGTTTGTGTGTGTGTGTGTGTGTGTGTGTGTGTGTGTGTGTGTGTGTGTGTGTGTGTGTGTGTGTGTGTGTGTGTGTGTGTGTGTGTGTGATTGTGCGAGTTCCTGGATTGTATGCGTCTCGGGGTGGGTGATGGGTTCCCAGTCAGGTTAAAAAAGAGCATGCATGGAGAATACAGTTATAATGTATAGTTAATATATAGTTATACTGTATAGTCCAGTCACAAGGAGACTGGACACTTAAAACAGTCCATCACATTTCCATGGCGATACATTGAAGTTACCCCCCATTACTTCTTGAGAAATCTCAGGGACTTAAGCACACACCTGGGGGATGATGTTCTATATGTGTAACATGGTGTAATGCTGAAGGTTTTGGCATTTTCAGACTTTCGGACAAAAATGGCTGCTTTCACCATAAAAAAAAAAGCTTCCACTCAATTATCATTATCTCAACCACGCCTAACCAACTGCTGCTTCAGTTAACGAGTAACAGAAAGAGAGAGAGTGTGAGTGCGTGTGTGTGTGTGTGTGGGGGGGGGAAATGAGTCTTATCGGCCAGTGATTGGGAAACCTTAGCGGTGTTATTTCCAAGCACAGGGCTGCACTGTCAGTATGCGAGGCAGGAGTGGCTGCCCAACCCACTGGGAGTGCAAAAGGAAAGCTGAGTTCAGGTGGGGTGTGCAGGGTCAAAGGTCAAAGGCTGACCAATTGGAGAACATTGGAACAACTAGGACATTTTTATTGGGGGGGGGGTTCGTAGACCGAGAACTTCTCAAAACTCCCCAAAGGGGAAGCCAATGACAGGCATGTATTCAGTTGTCTTTCCTCACAACAATCTCATCCAACTGCACGCACACGCGCACACACACACACACACACACCGCACACACACGCACACACACCCAACATAAAAAAATGGGAAACCGCCATTGCGCAATTACTGCACTGCATGACTAAATGGAACACTCGACGGAATCCTAGGGTTCATTCAGTTGGCACAAAGGACAGGAGCGTGAGTCAACCAGCGCGTGAACCCTTCACGAGCGGCCAAACACACGGGCGCAGTTAACCGTTCAATCAATCCATTCACAGGCCAGTGTTCAGTGCGCTCTAACGGCCGCCCTCTATAACCGCATCTGGCTCTGTGCGACACCTGCGTGGCGGACACAACGTTCTTTTATGACCCCGGTTATAATGACTGATTCGGGACACAAGGTGCTCTGCGTGAGCGCAGGAGAAAAAGCACCCGGTGCTAAATTAAATCACATGGCAAATTGCTGTGACTTCAAATGTTTCATTTATTAAATTACCCCCCCCCCCCCCCCACCCCCGGGACAGGTCAGAAACGAAAAAGAAGGAAATCTTCAAGAGAAGTGACACACTGTGTGTGACATCATGGGCTGCCAGCGTGAGACAGGGTTGGGGGGTGGGTCACGTGCGTTAGAGCCGGACATGGCCGACACAGGCGTCAGGTCATCGAAAACACACCGCGGGACCCTTCTCAGTCTGGGGGGCTGCAGTGTTACTAACAGAAGCTGTTTGAGTCCGGTACCTACAGTACAGTGCGTCTGCTGTGTGTCTGTGTGACCGCGTCACGAGGCTTAACGAATGTTGTGGCCAAAAAATAAATAAAACTAAATTCACAGCAACCTAATCTTACTATCTTGCTCTTGTAAAATGCTGGATCAGATAAAAGCTTTCATTGCATGCAAGGCTCACCCAGATTGGATGTCTCCATCAAATGTTGTACCCATTCAAATCACCTAGAGACACGCTGTGTGCACAGAGTCAATGAACTCATGGCAGTTAAACTGATCTAGATCTTCATTGTTTGCAGTAGAGATTTGGGTCATCATCGCCTTTGTTGCGTCTAAACTAATTCACTGTTCAAGAGTTTATTTTGATTGACTAAATTCACCTTCATTGTGCATGAAAGACGTGGATTCGAATGATCGATGCAGCACACATGAGCGTGTTTTCTAACCAATAACGCAAGTTTTCAAACCAATGATGCTGATGGAAACCAATGCAATCTGATGATACAAGATCAATACGGTTAACATACAGTATGTCCACACACCGAGAATCGATTGAAAATGACTAACCCCAGGGGTTGCTGGCCAACTACAGGGGTCTGTGATTTTTATACTGGTGTTAGGAAACATCCATTAGGGAGACTGATTCTCTGCATATTCAATTGCTTTCAACAATCTAAGCCCCCACAAACAAGGCTGAGAGGGGCTCCCAAACAAACTAGGCCAACACCCCAGAGAGCGAACGCATTTTCTGTGGCACACCCTGTATTCAAATGTATGTATGTATGTACTGGACGAGTGTGGCAGCCACATAGGTATAGCAGGTAGAGGCAGGCAGGTCTGCCATGGCCACTCAGGGCCTCACCTTTCACACAGTCAAGGCCACGAGGCCAAGCCCCCCCTCCCTCAATCTCCCCCAGCCACAATACAAAGCCTCAGCAGTCATCATCTCCAGGACACAGAGCTGATGACTTTAAATTATTTCCAAGAGGAAGTAGTATTCAGAAAGTGCTGTGCTGTGCAGGCAGGCAGGAGGAACCACCCCCCCCCCCCCACCCACCAACCCCACCGTCTCCCCGCCTCCCCCCCGGCAGTGGTCTTCCACTCTGGCCCTGAAGAGCTGCATGCTCTGCTGGATTTGTTATCACCTGATATTCCACAAGCAGTTCGGCCCAAGAAACCAGACGAGGCCAATAAACTTCGTAATCAACTGCTTCAATTGATGAATAAAGTTCTGAGTAACAACAAGAACCGGAACGTTCCGTGGTTTTTCCGGGACCAGCGCTGAGGACCGCCGTGTTAGAGAGAATGGACTGAAGATGGGACTGACTCCATTTTGTTCTGTGGCGAGGACATGACAGCTCCTTTTTGGTCTCTTGTGTAAAGTTGCATCACTTTGGGTGTTGAAGCTGCAAAGGTGAATGCTTGTGTGTCTATCCGGACGCGCGCAACAATACATGCGTCAGAGACGACGAGGCACAGCTTTACTGCGCAATAGCTGATGATTACAGAACAAGCTTTTTGCTACCGCTTCCAACCGCACGCAAATTTATAAGCAGGATCCATCCAGCTCACCTGTTATATCTCAATAAACCAACCATTAAGCGGACATATGACAAACCACACAATGAAAGATGAACCACCAGATCTATTCGGTTTCAAGCACTGGCTTGATGCACAGCGTTTGTAGAGGAACTAACGTTACTGACGTTTCTTACACTCGCCTCTCCTCAAATAAAGCTTGGTCCATTTCTGCAGGAACTGCAGGCACGTTACTGATTTATATGGGGGATGACGTATGGATCATTATCATCCTCTTGTGATACAGGCCCTATAAAACAGCCCTATTCCATATCAGTCATCACTATGGCAACAAAACAACTAGCTGTTGGCACAGTGGCAATTTTTTAATTTTCCAGTGCATTTGGGATTAGTTGGGTTAATCTAGCGATTCATTGGTTCATAATAGTGCGCACACATGTTATTGGTGTTTAGGTATTTTAATACATAGGCATTTTACCATCGTAAGTAGCCAGCTGTCTGAAATGTATGTCCACAGTATTACCGGTCCTTTGAATCCATGTTGTTTGTCCTTCAGCCAGATAAAGAGCCATACCCATGTCACCACAGTCATGTTAAAGCTTACTTTTAACTAAAGATTTTGCTTGATTCATCCATCTGATCAATAAGCAACCATCCCATTCTAACAAAGACAGACTCCAGTCTGTTACACAGATCCTACTGAAACCAATTCATTGGACTATTTTACCCAACCAAAATCTACGTCCACAATGCATATCTGTCCCATTAACTCATCTTAATTAGGTTTACTGTTTATTCTGTTTTTTTATTCTGATTACAGTCACTGCGTACTGTAGTAATGCTTTCTCCATGTATCACCCTCATTGTGACCGTTTTCCAGTCTTTCCTGTTGTTTCCTATACTGTATCTGAAACTATTTAAATTCATTGTAATTCACTGTCATCCCATCCCAGTGTTTTACTTAGATAATTCAAATGAAGTCTGATAGATGAATTTAGCCTAGATGAGATTATGTCAAGGTTGATCATTTGTGTGCATGTGTGTGAACAAATGAAATGAATACCAATTAACTATTGGTGACTGTAAACTCAGGACAGTCACCATTATTTACTTCTGGTTTAGATTACAAATAGTTCATTGGTATTCATTTGATTTATTCACACACATACACAGTGTTTTACTGAGACAATTCAAATGAAGTCTGATAGATGACGTTACCCTAGATTAGATTATGTCAAGGCTGATCATTTGTGTGTAGGCTATGTGTGTGAACAAATCAAATGAATACCAATGAACTATTGGTGACTGTAAACTCAGGACAGTCACCATTATTTACTTCTGGTTTAGATTACAAAGTAAAGGTTACAAACTGACACTGTTCACAAACCATTTAACTTTTTTTGTGTCTGGGTGCAATTTATTCCCATTTAACTGAACTCCTATCGGAGTACCAACCTTTTTTGAACTCTTCCAACATGGAATCCAACTTGGTATCGTGAAAGACGAAATGCACCGGGTGGTTGTAGAACTTGGTGATAGTTTTTAGCGTGGTACAGTCATCCGGGTCCACGAAAGCCAGGTCCTTGACAAAGAGAACATCCACGATGTTGGAGCGTTCGTCCTCGAAGACCGGGATGCGCGTATAACCGCTCTCCATGATCTCGGACATGGTGTTGAAGTCAAGCACCGCGTCGCTGTGGATCATGAAGCAGTTACTCAAAGGTGTCATAACGTCCTCCACGGTCTTGGTACGGAGCTCCAGAGCTCCCTGGATCATGTTGAGTTCTTCTTTAACTAAGTCATTGTAAGGTTCTGTCACTTTCAGCATCCCAACAAGCTTCTCTCGGTTGTACACGGTGCCAATCTCCTGGCCTAACACACAGTCTAGGAGTCTGCTAATTGGATACGATATTGGAAAGGTGAGTAGCATGAAGAGCTTGGTCACAAGGATGGTGTTAGCCCCCACCGCCAAACCGTGTCGGGAGCACAGCGCCTGGGGCACGATTTCGCCGAAGATAACGATACCAATGGTGGAGGCGACCACTGCGCCAATGCCGGAGCCGATCAGGTCGTCCAACAGGATTGTGAGAGTGGTATTTACCAACACATTGCCAAGCAAAAGGGAACACAACAGGTAGTTTCCTTTCCTGCGAATTGGCTCAATTTTGCGGGCATACTTCTTCTCCTTGTCGGTACCACAACTCTGAACGATACGGAGCTCCATTGGGTCAAGGGCCATCAGCCCCAGATTGAGGCCACTAAACATGCCTGACAGCACCAAGAGAAATGAGATGATGATGATCTGGAGCCACATTGGCAGCAGGGACGCCTTCTCCTCCACCACCCTCAGCCTGCCGTCGGTCTCCCCCAGCAGGTACCACTTGTCTTCCGGGCTTTGCCTGACGCACAAGCCATACTCCTTATGCGGCTCGCTCTTGCGGAGCGGTTTAATGTTTACACTCAGCACTCCTGTAGTGCCCTGATTGCTGACGTTCATGTGACGGCCGATGGCCATGTCTTTAGTGAAGTCGGCGCAAGTCCTGTTAAAATTGTCATTTTTTTTATCCTCGTCATCGCGTTCCGTGAACCTGATCTGTGAAGAGGTGTTAGAGTTGATCTGCAGCCCGTAAAACCTGAGCAGGATCTTGCTCTCCTCAGTTACCTGGATGACCCCGTCATCAGTCGTTGTCGCTGGCTTGTCGCTTTTTTCTAGTCTCATGCCGAATATCCGGCTGTTGGTGACCTCCACTCCCGCTGCCTCCGTTCGCCCAGCTACTGCGCTCCAGAGAAAAATGATTAAAGTTAGAATATACCCCTGTCCACTCCAGTCTGTCGCCATGTTTGTTTCACTCTCAGCGAGATGGGAGCTGACGTCACCTACTCATTGCACATAGCCAACCCCTCATTAACATAATACCTCCCTCTGGGACGCCCACCAGAAACGTCAACTAATGAGGTTGCGTTCTCGTGCTTCTTGTAATTTAAGGAGGACTGTGACTCGCCTTAAGGTGGACAGCTGGATATGGAAGTATATGATGTTTTCCAACGTTAACATATACAGCAGCGCAAAAACTTGTGGAAAGTACGTTATCATAGCTATACAGACGATGCCATTCAACAAACGCTATTATCCTATTCGGTGTCTATAATGATTTAGATCAGTATATTTGTGTACAGGCCTATATGCATGGTTGACATGGTTGGCCAAAGCTGATTATGGAGTGTCACAGGGTAGCCTATGTTGGTTTTCGTTCATACAAAACCAGCATACTCAATGGCTCTACTGGACCAACCTCAGCTATACGCAATATTACCATTAAAACTCACTTGCAAATAGTGCTAGGTCCCAGACAAAATATATGACATGGCTCTCATCATGATCACGATTTTAGCAGATGGCATGTCAGTACAAAGACTGCGGCACGTAGCTCTGAATTCTGGCACAACATTCTGCAGCCCTGCGGACCGTGTTGGTAAACATTACATCATCAGACGCTGAGCTCCCTCTGATTGGTTGGCGATGAGATAATTGCTGTTCTGCGATGTAGATTCAATGAATGAGCTCGGTGGGCGACAGCTACTGTTGAAGGGGTTGACAGTGTGTTTTACAAAAATATTTCGAGGAACCCAGCCGTTCAGGAAACTTGTTCACATCCGTGAATCGCCACATGCAGCGCTTGCTCCCACATTCGCTGCCTCTTGTAGTTCACTGCACTGTAGTCTGATTGCTTCAAATATACACAAAAAAACATCCACTTCTGAAACACCGCAGTAGCCTACACGATGATAAAGATGCAATATTTTTTTCACATGACATTCTGTGAATACCAACCGATTTTGTTCCCCCAGGTGAATGCACACTGGATAAATTGACTGCACATGTAAGTGATACAGAAAGCCTATTCCAGTGAAGGACAGCGTTTTACTGTAGTATACTGTAATGACACTGCGATATGCCCCTTCATCCCTCAGCTTCCGAGCCCTGCGAGGGCACTACAGAGACTGTAAAGGAATTTTTTGGAACTGTGCCGTTGGTGAAGATAAGTAGGGCCTACGCTGCCACGTAAACCACGGTGATGCAATCTCAACGGGTGGGATCTTTTGGACATTGATGCCAGGCCCGGTTAGTTGAGTTCAGTTCTCACTAAAGATAAACGTTTTGATTGACACATAGAATACGCAGCTAGCATTGCACGATACACAGAATCACACACGACTTACGATATAGCCTCACAATTACACGAATTAAAAACATATCTAATGATTAGTGATAATACAGGAATCATGTGAGTCAAAAAAAGAAGTACTTGATTTGTTGTTCAAATTCATTGTCACCAACATAAACATTTTGGTTGGATTTTCTATTGTTTTCCCCATAAAGTTGAACTTATTTTAAAGATTCTTATTCTTAAAATAATTTTAAATTATTCTGACATGTTCCTCGAAGTATTGTGGCGTGTACTGCAGCAGGACGTAAAAGTAGTATGAAATTATTCTTCCAAATTGGCCGTTCAAATCCCAAGACAATTCTTTACCCTTCAGCATGGTAGGACTACAGTAGCCTACATGCAGAATTGTATTTTGTGAAAAAAATAAAATAATCCAGCTGTATGAATGGGTATGTACAATGTAAGCGAAATAAACCAATGGACGCGTCTGCCCATGGAATAATATTTGCATTTCAAGATGCTTGTTTGAATAACGCATAATCTATTCTGACAGAGGTTGCAGAGACCGCAAAGTGCAAAACTTGGATCAGTTCAGGCTTAAGCACAATTGACCGGAGTAATGATTCGTTTGCGGTTGATATTTTTGGCTTGCTGCTTCTTTTCACCCAACATACAGCTTAGTGCTCCTGCAGCGCCCTCGTGTGTGTGTTGCAGGAATTACACCACACCAGTCACAGTTAATTTGGTTTCCAACTTTTGATACTTTTGTGTATTCTCAAATTTCAGGGTTTCTATTGGTCGTCTCCTTGGTGCCTCACACCATTAACTCTAATCTGACCTCATAAAGTCTTTCTTGTACCTTCATCTCTCCTGGCTTCTCTTCCACTGTGACATCAGTAGATAGAATAAAAGATAAGTTGCTGGTGCAGAGGATACATTCTTTAAAGGCTGATATCATGTTGATGAACAAATCAGGCTCTCCTCTGCATATGAAGATAACACTGATCACTGAAAACTTACTCAAGATATCGCATCTGCCCGGCACCTCCCCTCAACAGCCATGGCTCAAAATATTATGCAACATCTCACATGTAGGCGAATATACTACTTGAAACCACTGGGGGCAGCAGCAGGACAGGCTGTAAATGGACAGATAAGAGAACAATTGGGATAACGTCACTTAATTGCTGAAATCAGAATTCAAAGTTCAAGCCTTACATGATGTAACGGACCGGTGTAAACCAGAGGCACACTTGCAAAGTTCCAGAGCTGCTGGTGCATGGATGAGCTCCACATTTTGGGTTTGAATCCGGATTGTCCCAGTGCCGACTTTGGACAGTAGGCTAGCGCTGCGGGGGGCAACGCGCAATTGGGTGGGAATTGGGTGGCAAATTATTAAAGAAAAGAAGAAAAAAAACACTTTCTGTCAATGTTGCAATGATCCCAAATTTTCTTGTAGCAATAACCATGGCGCTAAAATACCATATAAACAACAAAACAATAAAAAAAAAAACATAATTTTAAATTCAAATTTAAATGCAAGTATCTTCCTTCAGAAGTGAAGCATATTAATAAAAAAATAAAAAAACTTTTAACCAAACGTACATTCCAATAGATCGAGAATAAAGTTTGTTCAACGTTCTAGTTTTTTCATTTATCTATTACAAATGTGCTTGGCTACAAAATATGAACAATGTGCTCTATCCATAAGATGAGCATGTTCCTAAATCCCGTTCGCCGCACCCCTGTGAACAGCAAACGTCTCCACATTAGCACAGACCCTGACAGATAAAGCCAGATGCTATTACAGGCCTGCTCTCTTGCATAAACATGTTCTTCCAACTCTTAGGGCTGACTGCTCAAAAAGCTTAACCCCTCTGTTAACAAGGTGGTTCCCACAACTTCGTTAGCTTCAGTTAGCCGCTGATACCATCTACAGTTCCAACCTTATCCTGTGCCTTCGTTCCCTCTTCCTCCAGATATTCACAGCACAGATTTCGGGGCGGGGAAGGTCCAGAGCCTGAACACCTCCAGGTGAATCCCTTCCACAGGGTGTAGTGATGACACAGAGCCAGAAAAATACAGCAACGGTAACACAGAATGACGCTAAAGGCAGCGTTTACATGTTTATTCAATGACTGGAAGACGCTCCAGACATAGGTTTGAGGTTTTAAAAAAAATTTCTTATCTGGTCCTCATTATGACACATAATTCAAAAACAGTCAAGCAAGGCACATTCACACTTTTGTTCGTGCCACCCTTTCGTATGTTCAAGTATCTGTTTAATGACACAATATTAAGTTAATAAATTATGCCTTCGAATAATAACAATTAGGCAAAAAACAACAACAAACACAAGAGAAACAACAACATGTTTAATGATGCACTTAGAGTTGCATTTGACTTCTTTCTCTTAGCAAGTAGTGCCAGTGTCTTGCACTGGCTTTACCTGCAAACAATAAAAGCAGCCATGGGATTCAAAGCAACAGAAAACATGCCGGCATCTCATATTTAATCTTAATTCAATTTTGCAGTTGACAGAATAGTGTAGCCACACAAGTGCTCATGGTGTTTGGTGTTCTTAAACTGACATCTTACTTGTGCCTAGAGTGCACTACAGACCTCTGTCAACTAGACCAGAGGTGTCAAATCAAGTCCTGGATGGCTGCAGTGTTCTGCAGGTTTTTGTGCTTTCCTTTCAATAAGCAGTCAATTAAAGGCTTCAGAACAAGGAGTGTGGACTCTTAGCTAATCACCAGCTTAAGCTTGGTTCACACTTGGTGATAATTCCCCTGAATTTCAGCCAGTCGGGTCAACGGTCAGTGCTAATTATCCTCTGGTGTGAAAGGGCTCAACACTCCCGATTTTGCCGACCCCCCGCAGACTCCCGACTAGTTTTTTTTTTCAATTTTGTCGGCCAAGACAACAGCCCTGGGATTTAAACTGAACGGGCAGGAAGTGAACTTACTTTAGCAACGACAGCCATTTTGAGCCGTTGTGTTTCCGCAAGATTTCGCGAAGTTTGAGACAAGACGTTAAGAATCGGGCTAGTAGGCCACCGTGGTGGTGCAGCGGGCTAAGTCTGTGCGGTTGCACCCAGAAGATCGGGGGTTCGATCCCCGGTCCTGCCAGATCCGAGCATGGCCGGTGCCCCGAGGGAGCGGCAATTGGCAGCTGCTCCCGGGTGGGGGGAGGGGCTCGGAGAGAATCGCTGCGCACAGAACGGCCCTGGGCGAGTTGGAATCACGGTCAGGAGCATGAGGAGTGGCGCCCTCCTTCCGACTACCGGCTGACAGGATTGTGTAGCGGCGATTCTCTAGTGGTTGCTATATGGGGGGAATTGAATTAGAATAGGGGTTCAATAGGATACCAAATTGGGAGAAAATCCTCATGTGTGAAACCCTCGTCACCTCACCGATGGTGAGGCAAGGCCGACCGTCAAGACAGTCGCCAAGCATGAACTAAGCTTTTGAATGAGTAACTGGTGCTGAAACACACTGCTGCCCTCACAGAAAATGTGGTGGTGTACATTTAACACCCTGGGGTGTTTATATGAGACAGTGGGCTCACATAAATGTTAAATGTACACCAGCAGTGTCAGATTTACACCTGTGCTCCAGTGTCAGATTTTTGCTGTGCTCCAGGACTGGATTCTGACACCTGCGCCCTAGATACAATACATAAATAATAAAGAATGATTCAAATGTTCAACATCAAATTAAAGTCTGTTTCATAACTTCACACACAAAGAATACATTTTAAAGCAAAACATAGACATAACAGGGGTTTATTTGTTATAGAACACCAGGCACTAAGGCAGGGATACTCAAATTTGGCCCTTGAGGCCACTAGCACTGTTGCTTTCTTTTTCTACCTGATAGCTAATTCATCGATTAATGCCACTGAGTCACCAGAGATTTAACTGACCTGGTGTCCCAGTTTTAAATCAGTCCTGATTAGAGGGGAAGAATAAAAACCACTATTACTATTGGTCTTGAGGGCCAGATTTGAGTATCACTGCACTAGGGGATTCTACTCACACCACTGGACAAACCTGTCATCAAAAGTTTCAATGTGACCAGTCACATTTAAGGCCATGTGTTGCCTTGAGCTGTTTATGGAGTGAAAATTGATCCATGTTTATCACCAAGATTCAATGTAAAGAACATAATTACATTACAGGCATTTCGCAGACGCTCTTATCCAGAGCGACTTGCACAAGTTTTTAGAATTTTTTATTTTTTATTTTTTTTAACATATCCATTTATACAGCTGGATATATACTGAAGCAATTCAGGTTAAGTACCCTTGCTCAAGGGTACAACGGCAGTGTCCTACCTGGGAATTGAACCTGCAACCTTTCTGTTACAAGGCCAGTTCCTTAACCATTATACCATACTACCGCCCATTACAGTAGGCTACAGTAAAGTAATTGTACAATTCCAACCAAGAAAGGAATATAATTCCTAAAATTGGTTTATTTTCAGGTTTATTTTCAGGCCACTTTATAAGAACATTTTCAGTGTTCTGAATAACCATTCCCACTGCGCCCATATCTCAGAAATTCAACTGTATATATTTGAAACTGTTTATATACACTGTTTCAAAAGGTGATTTCCAACCGGAAACATCAACGTACATTCGAAAACAGTTAATCTGTTTAAGACAAAACAAATTATCAAGGCACATAACAAGAACACTGTTATTACACATTAATGTAGTAATAAGTTGTTAGATGTGCTACAACACCACATTAAGTACACTACGCACAAAACGCTTACATTTATACAATTACACAGGGTAATGGAATGTTATTGTTGGACGCTGATTCCCACAGAAGTGCAAAGGTATGTACTGTTCCTGGATTAAGATTTTTCATTGTAAATATTATACATTTGGTCTAAATGGCTGTCTGGAACGCTTTCAATTACAATGAAAAATCACAAGGGAACCGTTTTACTGGCTGTGTGAATCCAACGAATAACACACTGTTATGGTTCACCTTGAAATAATTCTGTAAACCTCAATGAGAAAATAAAGTACCTAAAAAGACACAGTGAAGGTACAGAAATAATACAATGTAATATAAAATATGCTTTGATATAACTGCAGAAAAAAGAAGGAAATTGTATTCATACACATTCAAGTTTGGTATTTACAGACAACGAAGCTCATACCAGTCCATGTTTCCTCAATACTATTGATCTGTGTGTGTGTGTGTTTGAGTGTGTGTGAGAGAGAGGGCGGGGGAGGTTCTGGCGATGGAATGAAACAGAATGTAATGTGTATGCACATAGTGTTGAATAAAGACTTCCTGATGTAAAGGTCACACTTAATATGATAAGCTGCCTCCCATCACGTAATAATGCAGGTAGATACTGCACGTACAACAATAAATAGATGAATAATCAGAATGATCATCTGTCACTTTACTAGAATAAATACTCATTTGTAAAAGCACAATCTGTTGTGAACAATCGATTCAAAGTATTTTGTTTGCATTCTCCAAACTTTCAAGTAAACGACGGTAGTTGACACAGCCCTCAATTTAATAAAATAAGAGTCTTCGTTCTGTGTGCAATAAGACTTCTGGTCTGGTTATTCCTCCTTCGTTCGTGAGCAGCATTTAAAAAGGTTCTTTGTAAAATAAAGTACCTCCGTCCTGTAGGCTTTTTGGGAGCCGTCATCCAGACTGAGAGGTTTCTGTGTGAGACCCACTTTCACACAGCACGGAGACAGCGTAGACCAATCACAAGGCTAGGTAGCAGCATGTGCTCCTCTTCTGCCCTGCTATTGGCCGTTAGCTCCCAGGCCTGTCTCTGAAATGTCCCGCCCTCTGCTCTTTGGGGACTGCAATAGGCTGTCAGGCAGGAGCACCTCCACTGAGAGGCTGATCCTCTTGGACTGGAACATGCTGTAGGTGTTGTCGAATCGCAGCACATCTAGAGATGGGAAGGGAGCTGCTTACTTTAGAGTTACAACAGTAATATGTTCAGTGATAATTCAAATCTAACATGAGTCCAATAGGGATCATATGCGCTCTATCAGAGTGGACTGTACTCTATCAGAGTTGGTGTAACACTGGAGCATTTTACTGTGCAAAATCCCATATCAGTCAGCTTTATTTGCCAAAATAAATAAATAAATCAGACCTACACTTGGAAATGCCTAAAAAGTGCTTGTCATTGTTGTGCTACCCCACAGGGTAGATAAAATTGTACCCCTAGCCAGCAATACATAATTAATTAGTACCTTTTTTTCTTGTAAAAGATACTTATTAGTACCCAAATAGAACATCATTGTACTTTCGGGGTACATTTGGGAAATTTGTTCCTTAAAAAACGAAAAAGTACCTCCGCTGTACCTTTATTTCTGAGAGTGTAGGTCAACTCATTACTTTAAATACTTTAACCCTTTAGATACCAGTAAAAGTGCAGATTACTGAGTATTTGTTACTCACAGACGCCCGGGTCTGCGCAGGTGATGGAGTTCTCTTCAGGCACCAGGTGGGCATTGTATCGCTCGCTAGGCAGCACCCCCTTCATCTCACCCGCCCTCTTCCTCTCCCCCATCTTGTTCTTCATGAAGACCCCGAAGCCGATGTCCGCCCCGATGCTCTCAAACTGCCACCTGGGAAGAAGAGGATGATGGGAATGGCACGGGAGCCAGGCCAGGAACAGCTCTCCCAGGGCTGCATGATTGTATATAAGGCTAAATGATAGGATACCCAGCGATGGGCCCTGTTGTCCGAATGTAATCCTGATGTGCCGGTCCTGCTGGCAGACTATTTAACATATTTGTATGGTATCGGCACAGTATTTACAATTTCAATCACCAGCATCCAAAGCCTTTGAAAAGCATGAAGCCTAACTTATGCCAACATAATTGCCATAGCATCACCCAGGTAGGGACTGTTTCAGTTGGCAGGGCACTCCCTGCCTCACAGCACAACAGTGCCTCCTCTGGTGGAGAGGGTACTTGCAATCTGCCTGTGCCATCTGGGCAAGCAGTGTGGCCTCTGGTGCAATGACTAAACAACTCAGCAGGTGGACTGCAGGCTGACAAGAAGTAGCTATTGGCTACATGTGTTTCAATGGCTACACATGCTGGTCTAATCTCTCAGCGTGATTGGAATCATAAATACTGTGCAAGCGTACAAATGTTTGCCAATTTCGTATTGGGGGGGGGGGGGGGGGGGTGAAAAAAAGAGCCTCCTCTGCTTTCTATCTGGAAACAGTATGGAGAGATTACCCAGAAGGCCACTCACCGCAGCACGCAGCCTGGGAAGAGGATCTCGTACTCGAGCTGGTGGGAGGAGCCACGGTTGATGGCGATGCACTGGTCGTAGTGCACTGTGATGGAGTCACGCACGTAGTAGGACCTGGGAACCACGCCTCCGTACTGTATCTAGTACCAAAAGAGAGGAGTCACTCCGAGGCACAGCGGATCATACAACAAAAAAAAACATCAAAGAAATGAGAATAATGAGGGGGAAAAAAAGGAAGTAAGACTCACATCTGACAGCAGGCTGCAATGGGACATATCAGATCCCGGTGAGCTAACGCACTTCTCTAGTTCACATTTAATGTGTTTTTTAAGGCACTGATGGTTTTGTTCATGGCATTTTCCTCAAGTGTCTGAATTCACAAGCTTAACAGAATCTGCGCTAGATTGCTTCACACGTTACAGATCCATTCACAGCTCATATCGATTCTAGTGTGTGAACCAGAGGCTTGTCAAGAGCTAAACTGAATCATATCCCACCGAAACTGATTTAATCCTTTCCTGTGTACAACAGGCTTTATATTAAATTGTTAACAATGTGGACCCACACAAGTGTAAAATATTTGTTCTAACACTGATCTTTATGATGCTGTGATATCCTGATGCTCAAAGGTTACAGCGAAACCGCACATTGCTGAAATTTCAACAGTTAAAAACACACCCACCCACAAACGCACACAAAGCCGCTCGGATTCATGAATGGAGGGGGGGGGGCAGAAGAAGGCCCCTCATTGAAACATAGACACACTCCTCCCCCCTTTTAAAGTTGGACAGTAGCTGCATGCTGGCAGGTTCGGTACCATGGCAACCATGAGCCCTGTAACACGATTTGCTGGTTCAAATATCAGCCTTGAGTGAGATTGGCTTCTGGGTTCCAAACCATCTCCAAGGCTCCAAACCACTTCATTAGGTTTGATTGTTTAACAGAGGCTTCAATTTCATCAAGTCTGGCTGGAGGAATATTTTTTGGTAGATTACATATCCCTCAGCCTTCACAGAATAATAAATTCATATTTTTGTTTTTTTTGGTCTATAGCACAAACAAATATATATTCCGCAAGAACCCAAATAATATTGTGGCCATTGATGCAGGATTAAAAGCATGTTTCTGAGACCAGTATCCCAAATAGCTGCGTCTTTTATTGATATTATGATAAAAAGCATAGGCTAATGTCAAGTAACTCTACAGCGATTCACAAGATAAAATAGAAGTTTCACAGAAAAACCATTGTCACTATATGCTTTTTTATAGCTTGCATGCACGGCAAAAGAGTCTAGACTGTTTATAGGCCTGTACTTCCTCTTATTTGCATGAAAACCAGCTGGGATTGACTAAACATACTAATATTATGACTTCCAGGAAAAGACTGACAGGGAAGGCATTAGCCTGGTAAACAGGGGTATGCTGTGAATCACCAGCCCAGGAGGTGATGTACGGGTCACTGGCCAGTTTATTTTCCCCACTGGGAGAAAATGGAGCTGAGACTCCTGTGAGCACCTCACATCTGACCTTGGGATGCCTGTGATGTTTAGGCTCTGTGTGAAGGAGTCCCCTTAGTCTTGATACACATGAATACACACACACATACACTATCTCTCGCACGCACGCACGCACGCACGCACGCACGCACGCACGCACGCACGCACGCACACACGCACGCACACACACACACACACACTCTCATTCACACGCACACACATACTTCATTGAGAGAAGGTCTTCTGCTTGCTTGCGCCAGTACACTTCCCTGCATATGAGTCCTTTACTGACGGCATAACATAATAGAAGATATAATGGTGGACCCTCACTTGTCAATTACTAAATGTTTATTATTATTAGTATGATACCTTGAGAGCCCGATTACAGTGCTAAGACAGTAAAATAACAGGAACCACGCAGCCAACCTGAACCCGTGTGCTTGGTTTGGCCCCATAAATCTCTCAGATGAACACTGCTTTTACAAACACGTTTTGCAGTGAACTCACACCTTCACAGAGCTTGCACAAATGTAAAACTATACCCCCTTCTTATCATTTTGCTGACTTCTTTATCTGATATTGCATGGACAGCAATCGTCACCATGTGGGAGAGATAAACCTCTTGCGCAGGAAGCAGTAACTAAGCCACAAGCTCCCCATCAGCAATAAAGTCATAGATTTAGAACATGCTTAGAAAGAACGAAGGCCTGAGTCACATGACATGACACACAAGAGTACTTTACGTGGCAGCAAAATGTAAAATGTGCTTTTCCCTATCAGGGCAAAGCCTACTATTCTCAGTCTAATTCTACAAGTAAGACAAATGCTACAGCTGAGACAAGTCAAGCAAGTGGGGCTTAGTAACTGAATTAAAATAAGACGGTAAGCAGTCCTTCGTTTAGTCCACCAGGAGACGCGCCTCCCATCAGGAAAAGTCCATTGACGTTTCCTTTGTCTCAAAGGACGACAAACACTATTCCTCCGCTCCGGGTGGGATGTCTCTACCTATGTATCTATGGGCAGAAATACCAGGTTCACTTCACAAGTTATGCTGGGGAACACGACATTGGGGGAGGTGGGTCAATCACGCCTTGCACTTCACAGCACCAGCTCTCTCCTCAGCTGAGAGGCAACAGAGCACAGGACCAGCTTCACATGTCTGTACATGTGCAGAATTCATAGCTACTTCGGGTTGTTCTATTGGAATACTGAACCCAGGAAAAACCCAGGTTGTATGTACCTAGCAATTAAATATCTGCCTCATAAGCCCCAAGGACTTGCTGTGTGCTTGATAAAATCAACACAATTTCGATGTGGTGCATATTTAAATATGTACAGGCCAAATCCCAAAAACAATACATATTACTTTTGAGTTTGTATTACATTCAGAGGTGTAAAATCCAGGTTCAGAAAGGAAAAATCCTCCCCAGTATTTTGTTCCAATCACCTGAATTTGTTAATTAGCACAAGTCTTCAGCCAGGTGGTAGAACTAATTAGTGAAATCAGCTGGGTGAGTTCATGGTGGAAGAAACACGTTGCAGGACTTTTACCTTCTGACCCCTGGATTTTACACCTCTGATTACATTCAATGCAAATATGTTTACATGTTAAATGATAACTGTAAAATAAACAACTAACCTGCAGTTGGACACATACATGGAGCCAAGCAAGACCCAGGAGCTTGTTGGTGCTGTAGAGTAGCATGCATTTTCAGAAACCCCCCCCCCCCCCATTTTTCTAAAATTCAGGAAATATGTCTAACATACACAATAAAAAAATGCAAACTATTTTCATTTGCACTAAAGCTGATCTATTATCTGCAAGTGGTCTAGCGAGCACTACTTTGCACGGGTGTTTTCTGTCCCCCAGTCACTGATCCAGGATCCAGAACGAGTCACTGATCCAGTTTCCCAACCCGTATCCTGATCCATATTATTACAAGCATAAAACTGTGCTGATTAAAGGTCATGTTTCCCAAACTGTACCCTGATCCCAATTATTACAAACAAAAAACTGTGCTGATCCAGGGTCAGTGCTTGGAGGTGCAATTTACCTACAGCCACTAACTACATCAAACACAGCAGTGTTTTCGGCTGACAGGGAAGCACGTAGGACTGGTAGAGGAGAGCTGGTTGGATGTGAAGTCTAAAAACCACACTTTAATACTGCTTACACCTTTAACTCTCATGTTATGTTCCGGGTCAATTTGACCCAATTCAATGTTTGAAGTCAGTAAAAAAAAAAACTTAAAAACCAGCTAACCTTAGTTTTTCCATCTTGCATGACTGTATCACTGTATGACTTTTCCTAATTTGTTGGGATCAAATAGTAAACATGCAATAAACATAATGCTATGTTTTCAAAGGTCCTGTACTACCCTTGTATACAAAGGTGTTGTGTGAGGTCATTTGTGGGGTACAAAATGTAAGAATGTATAAAATTTAAGAAAATCTACAACCTTCCTTATTTTTTATCTCTGATTTTGTGTGGGTGATTCTGGTGGCACTTTCCTATACTGGTTTTAAACTTCACAAACCTTTGCTTACCCTTATGGAAATGTAATATACTGCAGTATATTTTAAATATATTGTGAAGACAATTTTGATATATTTACAATATACTGCAGCATATTCTTTTTCCATAGGGGATACCTCTAAAATTAGATGCTTCATCACAGATTTTTAATCTTTAGGGATAAAAGGCTGGTCAATTGGGAGACACACAAAAGGTGACACAGAAAGTGTCAAAATATTATTATTACAATTGCTATATGTCAGTTAAAATGTTTGGGGTTAATTCGACCCCAAAAATCAAAAGCATCATAAAATGTCAACATATTATGGGGGTTAAGGGTGGCACAGTATAAAGGGTAAAGGTCACTCAACACAAAAGGACACTGAAGGCAGAACCCAGATTGCATGATGGGAACAACAGCGGCTGTCTGAGGCCAATATGAAGGAAATTCCCAGATTCCTAATACCAGCCAGATGGTCTTTAGAGCCTAACCTACTTACACTGATGGGACACAGATAAGAGACTGTGATTCTGGTGTTATTTACTCATAATGAGTTTAAATGAATCTGTGCCATAATTAGTAAAACATCTGTTCCTACTTAGCTCTCAGAATGGGACATTTTTTTCAAGTTCAAAAAAATTCTGTCAAGTTCAAAAAAATTATGTGAACTGCTCAGATGAAAAGTTGAGAATCCCTCACATTTTACCCCATCACAGCTGAAGGGAAAAGAGTAACTTGTGTACGGATAAATAATTCTCACACTATGGGCAGCTGGCAGACTACTGACCCACTCCTCACCCGTTTCACACAGCACTGACCACAGCACAGCCGTGACTCTAAGCACAGCCAGGCATGGGGGAGTCTCTCTGTGATTCGGCAAAGTATGACGCTCCTCAGTGCATGCTATCAGGGCACTGTGGTCCCCATCTAAATGCACTAACCAGCACTAGGCGAGTAGGTAGCTTTGCTATACACAGCTTTTGAATAGCCTTATATGACTTCCACTACACAAACGGAGAGTATTTAAGAAAAAAAAAAACGCTGCAGCAGTTACTACAGGCGTTGCCCCGCCCACCGGGCCTCTTCCAGGACTCACCTTGGTCCTGCAGCGAGGGTCTCCGTCTGGATCTGTGAGGGTACCCCCGTAGATCGCCGGCAACTGTTCCGGTTCAATGTACTTCTGCAGCACCTCCTGCCAGTTGCCTGTTGGCAGACAGGTGGCAGATGTGAGCACGCGTCCGCACATGCCAGGCTGGTGCACTTGCGGCAATGCATGAGGTCAGCCGCGCCTCCTCTTACCTCCCAGAACATTTATCTTGCGGCGGGTGTTCTCGCTCAGGAAGTGCTTGACAAGATTGAAGGCCACAGGGAAGAGTTTAGGAGCTGGAAGGGAATGATAAAGATGTTAGAGCGGAAGTCTCCGCCCGACCCCACTCGACCACACCCCACCCCACCCGACCACACCCCAACCATGACTCCAGCTATGCTGCCCAGAGCCTCAGTTCACACAGTGTAACAGATGCTAAGGCTCAAATCTAATCATTAACCCTCTCTCATGACAATGCATTTTTCACAGAAAACCAGTCGTGAACTCTTCACACATGGGTAGCCATGCCACATTGACTCCTCTTTGGGCAGAGACAGTACTTGCCTTTAATGACAAACAGTCTCTTAAGTCCCTCTGGATAGTTCTCCTCAAACACGGTAAGTACCTACAGGGACACATTGAAGAGGACAAGTTGGAAAAGGGACACAAATCTACAGGGTAAACAGACAGAAGAAAGTAAGACTAACACTTCAGATAAGTCATATCCCGGATACACGCTACTTTCGGGAGTTTGACGCTCTTTAATTAAAGAGATTTCCTTAGACATAAATGTTTGGATATAAACTTCAAACAAGGCTGAATCCATTCTGTGTGTGAGTGTCAAGATGAAAGGGAAAATTCTCCCTCTCTCAGCCAAGCTATTGTCTGCTAATGTGGGGTGGGGTGGGGTGTGTCCAGGGTAAGACATACCCCGCAGTACCCATACCTCTCCATAAGTCTCGATGGCAGGCTTGTACAAGTGTTTCATCCCCAGTCCCTCCAGGTCATAGATCATGGTAATGGACTCTACAATCTTCCCCAACTGGAGAGAGAAGGAGAAAGCAAGAGAGTCAGATAAATAGGTAAGATAGATACATATGTAGATAGAGATAGAGATAGAGAGAGAGAGAGAGAGAGGGGGGGGGGGGGGGGGGGAAAGAAGGGTAAACACAAAGGCTAATAAAGGCACAAAAAATTACAACAACGCTGGGGTACAAAACTATGGTTAGTGCAAGGTACTTTATCACTTTTCTGCATGATTCCACAATTCTGTGGCCCCTCTAAATTTCCCATGAAAAATTCCGCAATCACGGAATCGCACATTTCTGGGGGGGTAGTGATTATCGACATCCCCATTGTCTGAAGGCGACTGTTGGGCCGGGCGTACCTTCTCAGACTGAAGATCACACTCCTTCTGTAGCATCTCGCAGTCTCGCACCTTTGACTTGACAAAGTCCTGTTTGGAAGCGGACAGCATGAGCCCCTTGGGATCGACTGGGCCAATCACGTCGTACCAAATGGGGCTTCCCTCTCGGTCGTAGCCACACATGCCCCCAGAGAGGTGGTTCTCAATCACCTGGCCACAAGACACAAGGGAAAGCAGCCAATGGGTTGAAGACATGACATCACTAACAGGAAATGGAAAAAGTACCAACAATTCCTAAAAGCAAAGTATTTATTCTTATATAACAAATGCTGCTGGTTATTCAGAATAAATACGATAAATTCAGCACATAAGCAACTGTACCTCCGGTGGTTTCCATTCGGTGGTTATTGTGTCGACCTTCATGTGTTTCCGGAACTCCACATGCTGAGAACAAGTTGTGGAAAATATTAAATGCTATTTTCAGAGATATCTATCAAATTATGACCTGCGTCAACACACAAACAAAACCTAACTCTCCTACGCAGAGGTGCCGAATGCAGGATGGGGGGGGGGGGGGGGGGGGGGGGGGTAAGGGCCCTGACTGAAGAAGGAGAAGGTCCTAAAAAAATTGTGTTGCAATTGTGCAGGGATGGGGTGGTCTGGGGTGGTGGGGTCCCAATGTGAGATCTTTTCATGGGACCTAAAATCCCTGGTGGCACCCCTGCTCCTACATGAAGAAGTCTGTTTCTGGAACCTAACTGCGTAGCTTCCTCTTCCATGTGCTGCTCAATTATTCAGACGTTTCCAAGGTAACTTTAATTATCCTCATTATTTTGCCTTAATGTGTAAAGTTTCAGTATCTCTGTTTGAGAACACAAAAAGCACACAGGAGGAAGCTCTTTTGTTTACAGTAAAGCTTTTTTTTACAAAAGCTATATAACACTTATGACGTATACATACGGCCCTGCCTGCACAGGCAGACACTGTATGAGTCATTGAGACAAGCCCCGTCTTGTGATTAGGAAACTCCAAGTTACCACAATGCACGAGGAACATGTATGTAAGGGGGTCAAAGGGAGATCAGGAGGCTTAGTCTGCCTGAGAATTAAGACCTGCACAATCAGCAGTGGAGGGGATAACGGATCTGCAAACGACCGCAGTGGGGAGAGCAGGAAGGGGAGGGGAGGGGGGGGGGGGGGGGGCTGGCTTCCTGGTAGAGGCACAGAAACTGCCATAGGATTGGCATTGGGAGACCCAGGGAGTGGCCCAAAGAAAATTTCACTGCTAGGAACGGTAAGCAGCATTCTACTCACATTTAGTCACAAAGCACTCGTAGGGCTCTCATACATTTTATACAGGTTCATCTAAAGCCTGGAAACAACCGGGTTCTTCTACAACATCATCCTTGTATGTGTTGGCATAATAATCCGGGATTAATTACAGAAACAACTGTTTCAAAAGGCTGGCATGATAAATCATTTAGTTTCCTTAATTTCTTGCTGATATGATATGAGACATCATAGGCATAAAGGAAATTGGGTTTCCATGTACACTGGTCATTATAGGGGTCTGATTGTACTCCTTTGTGCTAGATTATGTAACTATAATAAAATGGAGAGAATGTGGTACCTTGCGGAGCATTGCTTCTGCTTTCGGCAGATTGAAGTTTCTAGCTGAAAACAGAAAGCATAACATACGAAAAATAAATAAAAGATATATTAATCAACACTAGAAAAAAAGTTTGGTATATTTTAGATCTGAAACAAACTGGATATAAATTGAAGGAGTCCAAGTTTAACATACATGCATTTACCAATATTAAATCAATAAAACTTTATCAATGATCAATAAATCAATCAGATAAGGCAAGCACTAATGCAACAGGGTATCAGGCCAACACAATAACACAGATTATTGCTTAAAAACATATCCAAAATAAATCTTGGGAATATCTCACTGGTGTATGTTCAGATAATATGAACCACAAACATGAGCAACCTTCCTGCATACAGAATTCTGACATAGAATCATGTGAACTCTAAGCCCAGTAAAGGTGATTACCAGGCAGCTGTGGCTGTAACAGTCATTTGCTACAATATTACAAGCAAGTATTATGCAAGCAATTGCCCCTTTTTTGCCCCAGAAACCAAATGTAGAGGGAAGTTCTCCTTGTACAGTGGCTACAGCAGTTATGAAATCTACCAATCCGCTTAGTCACTAGTTAACACAGGATCAGTCCTATGACGGTTGGCTTCTCTGGCACTGCCTCAAAGTGAAAGTCTACCGCATTTACCTCAATTTCTACATGTGTCCTCCCCAAGTTAATCGTATTCAGTATTACATTACATTACATTACAGCCATTTAGCAGACACTCTTAACCAGAGCGACTTACACAGCACTTGCATTTTCTACATAGTAACCAATAACCATTTCTACAGCTGGATATATACTGAAGCAATGCAGGGGAGGTACCTGGCTCAAGGGTACTCTGCATTTGAATGCTCTCTGCATTTGAATGGATCTCTATGGAAATTGGGGGGTGAGACTAGATTCAGCTGTAAATTACACTGGTACAGTATGGAACACATGGCTGGCTAAATGGCTGTAAGTTATCAAGGGTCTGAGCTATCAAACGAGCCCCAAACCATCACTCTGTTGCCAGATATGGAGTAGATGTGGATGGATCACTGCAAGGGTTATTTCTCCGGACTCATTTTCCTATAGAACTCTATGGGGAAAAAAGTCAGGAGAAACAACCCTTAAAGTGATCCATCCACATCTACTCCATATCTGGCAACAGAGTGATGGTTTGGGGCTCGTTTGATAGCTCAGACCCTTGATAACTTACAGCCATTTAGCCAGCCATGTGTTCCATACTGTACCAGTGTAATTTACAGCTGAATCTAGTCTCACCCCCCAATTTCCATAGAGATCCATTCAAATGCAGAGAGGTTATAGTATCGCTTGTAACAGTACCTGAAAATAAGATATCGACAGTTTTTTTTATGTTGATGGTCACAGACTTCAGGAAGTAACAGCATGTAAAGGATATGCGACCAAATATGAAATATGATACTTTAAAAATACGTTAAAGCAAAGGGTATGAATACTTATGTAAATGAGAAATTTTATTTTTTTATTTTTAATAAATTTGCCAAAATCTCAAAAAAACTTTTTTCACATTGTCATTATGGGGTGTTGTGTGTAGAATTTTGAGGGAAAAAATGAATTTAATCAATTTTGGAATAAGGCTGTAACAGAACAAAATGTGGAAAAAGTGAAGCGCTGTGAATACTTTCCGGATGCACTGTACATTCCTAACGGCTGCTTTTTCACCTGTATCCACTGACCTCTGCCTCATTCTTTTATGTTTACCTTTGATAATCTTATCAGAAAGAGCCCAGGGCATGAGCCTCTATATGATCCCAGCCCACTATTAATATGGGGTAAAGTCTACATCCCAACATGGCACTGATACTGTGCTCTGACTACTAGGAGTTTAACATCATAGTCAGAACACAAGGTCCTGTTGAATCCTTGTCAGCGATCTGTGTCAAGTTAAGAGGACAGGCGACAAACAGCCAATAACTTAGTGAAACACAACTACATTTAAAGGTTGCCTCTGTAAATATTACTGTATTAAAATATTTCAGATATCTCATATAGTTAAGCATATTGTCATGCATATTAGTTAATTATCTTCTCAGGATGCAAATATCTTTTAACTCTGAGTATTGTTTTCTTAGAACTAATATACACAACAATAATGCCATAGTTGAGGCACACATGCAAATGGCATGGGTTCGGGGACATTCACAACAATGAAATTTGAAAAAACAATGATTTATTGTCTGGCGGTGAACACTTTACACTGGCTCTTGTGAAAGCAGAGCGTGTAATCCATTAGCTGTGACCGCCGAATGATCAGTTCGGTAAGGAATTAGGAAACTGAAATCCGTCTTCCGATTTCAGAGGGAAACAAAGCGCTATGTGGCCTATGTGAGTTTGCCGTCTGCCTTCCCCAAGGGCAAACAACACACGGGTCTTTCTCGATGCAAAGCGAGCAACGAAAAACATGTTCTGTTCGTTCAAAAGCATTAGCATGGCAAAGAATAGATGAGGATGCAAAGCAGCTGCAAAACAAGGACTCCATTTTATGCCCTTGCCCTCGTCCGGCATTTGGGACACAGGATGGAGAGAGTGAGGAGGGGGGGTAAATACCTGGGAAATCAGCTCATTCTAACTGAAGGAAGTCATTGTCTCAAGCTGGTTTTAAACCAACGTAGTACTATACTGAACAAGTACCATTCTGATTTATGGACCGCATCCTAGATGCCGTATGTACAAACTGTGCATTTTGTGCATGGTAACAGACAGGGCATTATATAACCACAAGTCGTAGAGCCGCTGTCTGGACTCCATTTGTGAGGTCTTTCATACATGTGTGTGTGTGTGTATGTCACACATATGTTCATATGTTTACTCACAGACAAAAAAGCGACCGCCAATGGATCACATGATGAAATATATGCGCAAATACCAGTTTCATGTTAATTCCGAAAAGAACAAACAAGGTAGCCCAGTACACATGTCCATCCTCTCAACCATGGCCACTCTTGACAAAAACAGCTGCACGGTCAGCGTATCAGTGCTTCAGCCTCACACACAGTGACGTTCGCTTGTGGACGAACAGAAGAGCCTTCTGCCTCACCTCTGAGCCAGCGGAGCAGGAACTGGTCATTCTGAGCAGGTAACAGGGGAAGAATATCCTGAAGTCTCTCTCGAAACTGCGCGACAGAAGGACGGACAGCAATATGATGAAAAACTACATGCAGGGTACATATTTGACCTAGACATATTTGCATGTATGTGACCTAGACATTTAGAAGACACTAATAACAACAACAACAAAAAAATTATAAAAATAATTTGTATTATTATTGTTATTATTATTATTATTATTATTATTATTATTATTATATTAAAGTGTGCTAATAATTGTTTAGCACACTTTCATATAATGAATTGCAACCCAAAGTGCTTCACATTAAAAATAATTACATGATAAAACATAAAAAGGCTACTAGAAAAGAGTTAATAGCAACACATACTAAAGTAAGAATAAAATTAAATATTGTAGTAAAAAGTCAGATTTCACTTAAGAAATTCATTTTAAAAATCACAGAGAAAGCACATGATATAGCCCACTTCCTACATCTAGGCTAAAAAGGGAAACTAAGGCAGGATGTTAAAAACACGCAACGTTGCTCAATTTTAAAATTATTTATCTTTACAGTAAACATTCGCTACTCTAACTTGGCTTGCCATCACCCACATCTACATATCTATAAAAACCGTGATGCATACGATACAATAAACCACTGAGGTCGGAACATGCTGGTACATCATCGATTATTATAATCTTATAAATGGTGTCGTTTCGAGTTATTTCAGCTGTTGGACTACATTAGCGCTCACTGGGTTTTTATCACAGAGCTCCCCTTCTATGCTTTTAGCGAACAGTGGAAACTAGACACAGCACGCAAACGTAGAAAATTATCCAACAATTAACGTTACAGTATAACTGAGTTATAGATTGGCTGCAACGCAAATAACCTACAGTAGACTACGTCATAATGTTGGGAAAGGCATAATGCTTTATACACGCTGAGCAGGTGTACATAGCTACCCTGAGCACCAGTTTATCACAGTCATTACAAGACCGGCAGATTTAAATCGTTATTTATATAGCTTTTATCGAATGGTTAAGTTGCGTTAGCTATAAACAAACATAGCAGCTATGTGGCTCACTTGTGCGTAGGAGATGCAGATTCCTTACATCCTACCAGCTAAACTTTAGACTTAGAAATTACATATAATTCAAGAATGACTGAAAATCGCAGAATGCAAACCATTCTCGAAACTAAATTGCTTTTTAAAAAATTTAGCTAGCAACAATCACAAGTTTAACTATGCAACACAAGCTGCCGTGTCACAGCGCTCGGAGTAAACCTTGGTAAATAAAATGCTCAAGGGTATGAAATCGATGGCAATGCTCCCGTTGATGAGAAAACGCACCTCCGGAAATGTAAATAGCTATATTAGTAACAGTAACTGACCTGTGCCAAGGCTTCAGCCTGCTTCGGGCTTAGGTCGCCGACCCGTCCGCTCATCCTGCCTGTCAAATCTAAGAAATAATAGCGTACTCTGTTCTTTGGTTTGGCTCGAGATGTTATTTCCCCCACTTCGTACTGCGCCGCGCTTTCGTTTCGCACTGTGCGAGGGGCGCTGTTTGGCATCTTCGGTTAAAGCGGAAAGAGTTTAGAGAAGAGAGACGCCCATGCAAGGTCAACAAGGGACCACTGCGTATGCTTTCGTATGTTGCAACCACAATATCAATCCCAGAATTTTAACATGCTGTTAATTTTTCTTAATTACGATTTTCAAGGTTTAGAGGGATTATTTACCCTCTTAAGACGCATGATGTCCGAAATAGCTGTGCATGCCATGAATAATAAAAGTCCCATATTCACATTGTGCTATATTGCAAATGGTTACATGTTTTTTTTTTAGCGGATTAAAAAATCAATAGGATCCTAATTGGTTGTACACATATGGCCACTACCATAATGAATTCAAAGACTAAACAAATAACGAGCCAAACATGCCTTGTGTTAAGTTGAAGAAATTATGAAATAACTTGAACACGTGTTCAACAACCTAATCAACTAACATTAGTGGTTCTCAAATTCGGTCCTCCCCTATGTATGCTTGTTTTCGTTGCAACCACAATTGCAATCCCAGAATGTTAACAAGCCGTTTAAAAAAATATATAATTTTAACACTGTCTTGATTGTGCTTTTCATGTTTAGAGGGATTGTTTACCCTCTTTAAGACGCATTGGCTACATATACTGTCAGTTGTCGTAAGTGACACCGTATTTAGCTGCAGTGTGTACTGTCGGGTATATAGCTTTGAGATTACGGCCTCTAGTAAGGCCCTCTTGGCTAATTTGTCAGCACATTCATTGCCTTCCACACCCTTGTTACGACCCCGGAAAAGGACAGAACCCAAATGCAACGACAAGGAGACAGGAATGCAAAAAATGAGTAGCCTATTTATTTAAGCTCAGGGCAGTCCTGAGCATGGGGAGAAAGGCAATGACAGTAGAAGTTCCCAGCCGGAACTGGACTCAACCGGAACCTCAGAATTGCTCCAAGCCGGAGCTGGACTTGACAGGTCACACCGGTATTGTTCCAAGCCGGAACTGGACTTGACGGACTAGACGGACAGGACAGAGTGGGAGCGCTAAGCATCCAATAAATGATGCTTCGAACTTGTCTCCTGAAGCGAGGGAGAATAAAGACAGTCCAGTAATGAATGTGCGGGAGCAGAGAAAGTCAGGGGTGATAATGGCAACAGGTAACCGGGTTGTTTGGAGCAGGGGATGAGCGGGAGCGGTAGAGCAGGACAGTGCAGCGGAGCCCGGGCAGGACGCCGGCGTGGCAACAGGGCAGCGGCAGTAGCAGCACGGCAACAGCAGGGCGGCAGCAGCGACAGCAGAGGCAGGTGTGTCAGCACATCAGCAGCACCGCAGCACAGGGTGTGAGCGTGGACCGCCGCAGGGTGTAATAGCAGAAGCCCAAGCTGCATGCACAAACATCAGGTGGAAGGCTGGGAGACCGCAACACAGGCAGGGATTCGCAGACAACTGCAGACTGGCAGACTTTAAGTAGACAAAAGTGGTTAGCGAGACAGAATAGTGAACAGCAGGTAATGCCGCTCAGACTGGACAGACTGAGGACTTAAACAGTTCAGCAGAGTGAATTAACACCGAACAGAACTAAACTGTGACTAGGATTTCAACAGTTCAGCAGAGTGAATTAACACCAAGACATAACTAAACTGTATGACTAGGACTAGACAGAGAACCAGACAGGACCAGAGGACCAAACCAGAGGTTTGTAGACTACAAACGTTAACGAACTGGCACAGGACAGAGAACACCGGGTGACTAAATACAACATTTAATTGATATCAATTATGTGCCGCGTGCGAATGTATGCAAGAGTGATTAGCAGATTGAAGAGTGTGGAATGCATGCGAAAACGGGGAAATGGGATAGGCTGAGACAGGAGTGGTGAAACAGAGTGATACAAACGGGAGAAACACGCCCAGCCTGCAGCACGGGGGAAAACACGGACAATGGAGAGACCAACACAAAACAGGGGGACAGGGAAAACACAGAGAAACAACAGGATGGGAGTGGAACGTTATACCTTGTGCGCCGGGACCCAGCAAAATTGAACATCGATCCCTAATCTACTGAGTCTTAATAATGATAAAATTGTTTCCAATTAACGTATAATGTGACATGGCAAACTTGCTCATAGTCCATTCAATAGTACTTGGTTATCAAGAGGCCTGCTCTGCTGACCTGACCTCTGTGTTTCTGTCTGCCCCCTAGTCCACAGGCACAAAGGCAATTAATTCATGCTGAGGCGCTGGCTTATCTATGATATAAATCTTAAAGTGGTCAGGGTGTCTTGTCTCCTGTTGAGGAGAAACACCAGAACACAAAGATCTTCACGGAATCCAGGGCCTAGCGTGGCCAGAGAATACCACATGGCCACATGGTCTCCTTTTCCATTTTAATTTTGAATGCCAATCTGTTAGTCAATTCCATCCATCCATCCATTATCTAACCCGCTTATTCCTGGTCAGGGTCGCGGGGGGTTCTGGAGCCTATCCCAGCATGCATTGGGCGAGAGGCAGGAATACACCCTGGACAGGCCGCCAATCCATCGCAGGGCACACACACCATTCACTCACACACTCATACCTATGGGCAATTTAGAGTCTCCAATTAGCCTAACCTGCATGTCTTTGGACTGTGGGAGGAAACCAGAGTACCTGGAGGAAACCCACGCGGACACGGGGGAGAACATGCAAACTCCACACAGAAAGGTCCTCGGCCAGGATTTGAACTCGGTACCTTCTTGCTGTGAGGTGACAGTGCTGATGAAAGATGAAAATGATCATGTTGGAATTGGGGTATTTATACCTGACTTCCAGATCTCTATCTCCAAAAGACTATCTGACAAATTATCAGTATATACAGCAGAGTTGGTGGAAATCATTGTTGGTTTACAGTGGGTGGAGGAGGTTAGGCCGGAGAGAGTGGCGATGTGTTCAAATGCAGCAGCTGTACTGTCAAGCTTACATACGTCAAAATCAGTGAGGGAGGACTTGATGTTGGAAACGATTTTATCATTATTAAGACTCAGTAGATTAGGGATCGATGTTCAATTTTGCTGGTCCCGGCGCACAAGGGTGCGGAAGGCAATGAATGTGCTGACAAATTAGCCAAGAGGGCCTTACATCTGGGTGTGACACTGCTGCTGCCATTTGGGAGGGGTGAGGGTAAAGCCTTGGTAAAGAGGAAGGGTTTGGAGGTATTGCAGAAGAGATGGGAGGAAGACAGGAAGGGGAGGAGATACGATAACATACAACGGTCAGTTTTAATAAGGGATTTTAAAGAGAAGAGTAGAAAAGCAGATGTAATTATCTCAAGACTCTGCTTTGATCATACCGGTTTGAATGGTACACTCTTTATGCTGGGGAAGGGGGACAGTGACCTGTGTGTAACTTGCAATGTGAAGGAAAATGTGGAACATGTTTTGCTGCACTGCACCAAGTATGATAGAGACAGGGAAGTATTATGTAATAGGGTAAGAGGGGCTGGACGGGGATGGGATTTGAGGGGGATACTGGGGACAAGGGGGGAAGGGGTAAGAGATGTTCGGGGAGCCTTTCATTTTCTATGTAACACAGTACTAGTCTATTGGATTTGAGTGAAGGTTTTATGACATGATGTTGCATACTCCGGTACGGTAGGTGGCGGTATGCACCTTTGATGTTGGTGCGAACCGCCAAGAAGCCTAGTGAAGAAGAAGAAGATTTTGTGCCACTTTCTGCTCTTAATTATTTAATTAGCGCAAGACTGCAGGACCGTGCATCCTAAAGATTTTACTGTGCTCAAGTACAGAAGTGAACTATTGTAGCTTATATAGCTGTCAGAAAACTAAAGCTACAGTAATTGGTTGGAACAAAAACCAGCACACAGACAATCCCTCCAGGACCGGAGACCTGCACCCCTGGCCTAGTGTAATAGTCATGTCAGGCCTGGTATTTCACTCCTCACCTCCTTTCCTCCACTCCCCCACTACCACTCCTCTCCTACCCAGAGGTATGCAAAACTGCATGAATGTTTTGAATACAAGTAGTTGCATGTACAATATCCAATGCACTTGACACTGTGGTTTGCATCGAGACATTAATACATTTGTAACTATTTGTAAGTGATATGCAGCCAAATCAGCAACATTAGATTAAAACACAAAGATCAGCTTCCGGGGCAAGGAGGAGGGGAGGTGGTAATGGAGGAAAGGAGCATGCATTTTTTGAGTATTGGGACTCGAGGCCAGTAGTACTGCTGGTTTTCATTCTTCCCCTGTAGTCAGGACTGATTTCAACCTGGGACACCAGGTGAGTTAAATCTCTGGCCAATCAGTAGTATCAGGGACAAAAACAAAAACCAGCAGTAGTAGCCTGCTGTCTTCGATGGCCAGATTTGAGTATTCCTGGACTAATAAACTGTACTTTTTTTTATTTATTTATTTACTTTTTAGTAGTTGCAATTATCTTTATTATTAATAATAATAATAATAGGCTAATATGCATTGTTAGTCTATTCTATAAAGCAGCATAATATAATAAAATATATTTTAAATACCTAATCCTAATGCCTAATTTCTGTTTTCCATAATATTGACCTTAAATCAACCTTTTAAAGACCTGGACAACGTTAGTGTTTCTAAACTTTTGTTTGTTAAAAGCAACAAAATATCTAGGCTACTCTTGTTCCTTGCAGATGGTCACCCAGCTAAGGTATATTACACACACCATTACATATTAATTTACTATACGTTTTAAAATGGATAGCCATTTGTTTCTCGCTCGACTTTATTGTACTAGGCTTACCGAGTATTTAAAAAGATTGATGATGAACAAAAAATTTGAAAACGTGTAAAATAATTCTTGTTTGGGTAGGCCTATGCTACGGTTATGTAGAAAAAGCAATGCACAGTACATTTTAAAGTATTTCAAGTAATCCAGTTAAGTTATATCCTTAGAAGAATAAACCAATCTGCTGTGTTAGTCTCGCTTTAGAAGATATCCTCCACGTTTTCGATAGATGGCGCGCTCATCCTGAATGGCTCTGGACTGCAGATCCCGTCCTTCCTGTGCAACCAGGAAGCAGTAGTCGTGTTTACATTCTGAGGCTGTCTGATTCTGAGTCTTGCGGGGGGTGGTGCAAGGAGCTATGATGAGCCGTTATTAATATTGCTTATTAGATAGCTAATATTTAATATTCTATAAATGTATGCCATGGCTGTTGACGGCTTCTGGTGCTATATTTCTGTCGTGTCGGTCCTGTTGGCCCCTTCGTTTTGGTCGTGTCTGGTGGTTTCTGGTGAAAAGGTAGCCCTGATGGAGGTTTTTCTGAGGGAACGACAGGGCGTCAGCAGTGTCCTGCAGGGCGAAGTAATCGAGGGAAGTTGGGGTAGCAAACATCACGATGAACGTGATAATCGAGACCATGATCCAGTCGAAGGGAGTCTTCGATTGGTAAGTAGCTAACGTTAAGCCATTCAAGTAAACTAAACTGTCCACGCCCCCCTTTTCTTAAGCTTGACAGCAGAACGTAATTTACAGCCTTTATCAAATTGCTAATTTGAGACTTGAAGAGCTGCAACGCCGAGAAGGTACATGCTTCGTATTTGAAATGTAGCTAATTAAATGTGCTTTAATTAAATTTAATGTTGCATAACAGGATAATGCAACCACTGTCTGTAGCCAAACTAGCCTATTGTTTATAGTCAAACTAAGTCACTTAGGATATCTTTAAAACAAAGAGCTAGCTTTTAAAAGGCCAAATTTAATTTGACATTAAAAAACAAAATTATATAAAATCCATCTTCTACTTTCTTTGCTTAGTAGAAATTGTCATCATCCATGTGTAACACATTTTTTAAATATATATATATATATGCAAACCTATAGGTGCAGGATGACGAACTTGACCTGCAGGTGAAATCCGAGGACAAGGAGCACTGGATTGGAGTGGTTCCTGTTAAGCTGAAAGAGAGCGAGGTTTAGCTGAAAGAGAGCGAGGTTTCCAGTGGCAACCAGGAATCCTTTGCAGCTGCAGTTGTCAACAAGGTCAGCTAAAATAGCTCACCCAAGAAAAGTGGGATGTAAATAATCTTTTGCAGAGAAACATGCACTGGGTTGAAGAACCGGTTTAAGACCCATATTTCAACTAGGATGGTTAAATGTCTGTATGAGGCAGTGTGCAGGTCAGTTTCACAGGTGGAGTGTGATAATTCACCTGTAACATTACCTGTCTGTTGTTTCTAGATGAAACGGGCCCTGGTGCTGGGAGCCTCTGCCCTCATTATACTGGCCCTCAATCAGAACACTGTCAGAGAGGTAAGCCTCTCCCACAGCCGACCTTCCAGATAAGCTCCATGTGCCTTTAATGCCCTCTAGCAACATGGAGATTTATTCGGCTTCTACTGCTGCACAAAATGTACATGTCTGTTTCTCCTAGATGGATCTCTCCCAAGTCCTCTCCAAACCAATTATAGTGTTTCAGACGTCCGAAAATGTCACCAAGCTCATTGGAGTACTGCTCAGGTATTGTATTTTTAACCCTGAGATTTTAGTGCCTCTTGCATTACCTATTAAATACTTTGTGTTAGTTTGACAGGGGATGGTTAACTCCAGTCAAAGTCAATAATTTCATTATGCACAATGTTTGTGTGCGGGAAGTCATGCTTGCTTTGCGTGCCATAAATTCATAGTGAGCTTCAGCCCTGGTTGATTCCAGGCCTATATTTGATCATTATCAAACTCTCCTTCCTTAATTTTAGGTTCACTGCCTGCCACTGCTTTATACATATCACATTTCTGATTTTGACCAGAGTTCCCCTTTAAATCCTGTGCAAGAAACAGTGACATGTGAGGTCATTATTTGTAGGGGCCTACATGCAACGGCAAAAATCACATACAAGACCATCCTACAGGACAATCTGGTAAGATTTAAATTGTGGGCTTGGCTTTTAAGTTGCCTCATAATATTATATTATTATTATAATAATGATAATATTATAATAATAATGAAATCAGCCATAGATCAGTAATATTTTTATTAATCATATTTCCTACTAATCCGAGCATAACATAGTTGTACAGTAGTGTGTGTTTTGGGGATGATTCCTCTGCTCATAGTCTTTCCCTGTTTGGTTTCCCTGGGTTTGCTGTTAGGGTATATAAAAAAAATAAAAAAAAAGCTTTTTTTAAAAAAAAAAAATTTTTTACTCAACTGCCTCTTACTGTTAAGTTACAAGGGGGCCCTCTGTACCATCTTAATGTTACAGGGGGCTACCCTGACCCTGTGGTCCAGCTGTGGACGGTCGAGAGGGGGTCTCTACGGGGAGTGGCAGGGAGTCATCTGCACTGGAGAGACCAACTCCCAGGTTCAGGTGGGAATCAAATGACAAAGGTGCCCAAAGACTTGAGCTCATACCGTATACCATTATGCAAACATCACCTTTTTATGAAAATAAACCCCAGCAACAAGAGAACAAAGTGATAATGTGTTCTTCTTTAATGTCTTTGAATCTCACCTCTGCACCATGGCTGTATGGTAGTAATAATAAAAGTTTTAAAAAAAACGAATTTTCTCATTTTGAAGTTGCAACAACAAATTTCCCAGTTATCTACTTATTGCCAGCTACCAGATCCCAGAAATAGGATTACAATAACTGTACATTATTAGTACTGAGCTGTAATAACGTTGTGCTATTCAGTGGAAATACTGACAGCTGATTGTATTGACAGAAGTACCTCCAGCAGCTGTGGAACACAGTGCTCCTGGTGGCTCTCATCCTGTGCACTGGGGTCATAGTTCAAGCACGCTGGCAGTATCGGGACCATCAACTCAACGATGACATGGAGGTAAATGCGTTTCTCTACACTGGTGCAAATGCTGAACTTCTTCCAAGTCACAAAATGACAGCAACATATTAAAGGGATAGTTCGGAATTTTGGACATAATGTCTCAATTACGACTTACCCATGATGTAGTTGATTGATGGAAACCATTTTCAGATAATTCCATGCTGTCCCTTCTTTTGGACATACACACATTGCTAATGCTAGCGCAACTCGTAGGAAACTAGTAGCATCCACTACCAAACGTACTTAAACACTCCACAGTGCACCCAAAGCAAATAAAATACGACGACAGTCTATCGGGGTTATTTTCAGTGATTATACCATCATTTTTCAAGTCAAACTATCGTTGAATCCTTTACTTTGTACTCACCTAAATTCTCAGTGGAAGTACGGCGGCGGAGCTAGCTGTAGATTAGCCAGGGTATCTGCCTGTAGGCTATCTGCTGTACTCCACAGTTGCCGACACAATCCGTTTTGCCGTAAAGTTACATATTTGGTAGACAACAAGTCAGCTAAACACAAACATGCTACAGAATAACACAGCATATACAAGCAAGCACACTGGCTACCAATTTGCAGGAAAAGTTTGACCACTTCCATGACTTCCCAATCGTGGCAACTAGCTAGCTAGCTAGCTGAATAGATAGATCACGCATGCAATCATTTATTAGTTACCTGCTCGTCAGTTGTTTTCGGTGCATGAATTAAAACAGGTGATGGCACAGCAGTCTCCTTCAGTAGAGGGTGTCCTGCCCGTCCTTTTTTGATTTTCACATAGTCATCCTCCGTGAAATGGTCACTACAAACTTTTTTAGAGTCTCAATTGGTGACATCCATGCGAGCAGCAAGAAGCCACAGCTGTTTTCTTTGTTGATCTTCCACTGGAAATCGGTGAAAACTTTGTGGTGCCCATTTTTTTTGCATGATTTGAACAACCTTGAAATACACACCGAAATACCATCTTACCTGAACGTTAGCTAACAATACTACGAGTCTGATTCTTTCACATGCGCATATTGTTTTTGGCCGGCAGAGCTAATAGGCTACGTTACTAACGCCGTACTTCCACGGAGAATTTAGGTGAGCACAAAGTAAAGGATTCAACGATAGTTTGACTTGAAAAATGATGGTATAATCACTGAAAATAACCCTGATAGACTGTCGTCGTATTTTATTTGCTTAGGGTGCACCTTGGAGTGTTTAAGTGCGTTTGGTAGTGGATGCTACTACTTTCCTACGAGTTGCGCTAGCATTAGCAATGTGTGTATGTCCAAAAGAAGGGACAGCATGGAATTATCTGAAAATGATTTCCATCAATCAACTACATCATGGGTAAGTCGTAATTGAGACATTATGTCCAAAATTCCGAACTATCCCTTTAATCGACCTGCTGTTTGTAGTTACTTCCAAAACAGGACATCCTGAAGCAACTAGCTGCCCTGAAAACCAGGAAGTATCACTCCCCCAAGATTGGCTGTGACCCGGTTCAGACAGGGGAGGCAGATAACTGTGCCGTTTGTCTGGAGCAGTTCTTCAGTAATCAGGTAGGACTTCAGACTACTGCTTAACGCTCGCAGTCACTTCCTGTGAAATCAGGTGGATTGTAGAACTTTTATGATGGGTGGACTCGTTTTGCAAGCGGGAGGCCTGCCAACCATGACCGAATTGGCGTGTTCTGCACTCGTTCTGTACCAAAAGCGGCCGCCGAGCGTCGCCGCTTTGCCCGCTAAAAACATAGGCAAAAGTCGGCGAGGCACTTGTAAATGACGTCAAACATAGTCGAGTGGTTCCAAATGAGCCACGCTGGGTTTTTAAAAAATTTGCTTATGATGCACGCTGCCGATTGGGGCGACTGTTTATACTCGATTCCAGCAGCGAGGTCCTCCCTCGCCCGCCGCGCGATGTGGGGTCGCCCGACATGGTCAAAACAAGTCATCCAATTGAGAGGCAGAAACGCTTCAAAACAATCTTTTCTGCGATGTGCTGCGATCCACCCGAGCGCGCGACGGGTGTTTTGAGCGTGTCCGTCTGAGCGTCCGTCTGTCTCTCCCCCGCAGTGTCTGCGAGTTCTGCCCTGTCTACACGAGTTCCACAGAGACTGCGTCGATCCCTGGCTGCTCCTCCAGCAGACCTGTCCACTGTGCAAGCGCAGCATACTGAGTGAGTGAGACCGACGCCATCACCGCCGCTCTACCCAACATCGCCGAGCCACAGCGCGCGTTTCATTTCATTAGAGTTTTGGGTAAAAGAATACATACATCGTTGGACGCAAGTTCTGCCCAGAGGATAGCACATAAAAGCATTAGCGTCACTTATTTCCAATGTGGCCCTCGTGGTCTTGAGATAACATCAAACGACATACAGCAGACAATAAAACAATCAAATTCATCAATTTATAAACTTTCCAGTAAGAAGTACACCATCAGAAAATAAACCGTGCCATACACTAGATAAACCAAATATGAGTGATCTAGTGTGTGTCAGATACTGACCTCCATAGGTACTGCTTTATCTGCCTCTTATACACATCCCTGCTCTGACTCTGTTTGATGTACAGACTCTATAATGCTGCAGTATTACTGTACACCATTATTTCATCAACAGAACAACCTGCCACCACTAACTGCATTTTCATAAAGGAATACATTTGAAAGCGCATTAACTCAAGATAGTGGTGCATTTTCTGACCCCATGTGCCCATTTATTGGAAATTTAATTTAAGGGCATAAGTCTTTACCATTGGTGTCTACTGTTTGGATTTAGTCCTTGGCTGATATAGTTTGAGTTTTTTTGCTTGTCATTTAAATCATCTCCTACCTCATGGAAAATTGGTGACTGAGTTATGGTTGCAGCCTTGAACTTTGATCGTTTAAATGTTTCCGCCCACAGCCAACTACTGCAAAGACAGCTAATGGCAGCTCCTGGACCCGACTTGAAGGCAATTGGGATCAAGACTCGTACTCTCTCTCTTGTGAAGTTTTACACAGGCAGTTGGGACCTCACTTATCTCTGTACTGTAGGGTGAGGGTCTGAGGACAGTGGCAGGCCCTCTCCAGGGTTTGGGATGTGTTCAGGGGGGGGGGGGGGGGGGGATCCCTGGCCTTGTGAAAGCTGGCAGAACTTTGGGGAGACCCACTGAACATGCTGTGACCCTAGTTTGTAGTTCATGGGATCAGCTACATTACTTGCATTATTTTACAGGTTTTGTCATCTTTGGCATGTAATGTGTACGTAATGTGTGACAACAAGAGCATCGAATACTATTGTCCAATCTGAGGAACCGTACTTCCCCCACGGAGCACATTCTTAAGGTCGATTTAGATTGCACTGTGCCAACCTGGAGTTCTTTAACCACAACTTAAGACCACATTATATTGAGCCAGCAGTTTTTAATTGACGTATACTGCATATTAATTTGTTTTTATACGTATGGTTGTATGTATAAAAACCACTTGGCTATATAAGCATGGCTTTATGGACGTGTGTTTAAGGGCATCTTTGGGCAAATATCAAATATAATGCTCTGACTGATGCAACAGCATCTTCTTTCCTGAGGTAATTCTGGTTGAGGACAGAATTCAATACAAATCAAAATGCTAGACTGCATCGGTATGACAGAAAGGATTTTTTAAACAGTGACTGATCAGTTGTACTTGAACAGAACGCTCCCAAGATAGACATGTAATCAAAATTATCCATGTAGTCTGGCTGTCACTGCTGGCTGTTTGTAATTCATGAATATTAAAAAAAGAATAATTAATGACCACAGTTATGAAAATGCATTAAAAGGTAGTGCATTCTTTAAAATAGTTTTTTTTTTTTTTAATCACAAATGATAAGACTCGCAACAGGATGAGGAACATGAAATAGAAAAACAAAATAACAACCCAGGAGGTAACATTTGTATACTTTTTGGCCATTGAACTGCCCATGAACAAAGTACCCTGCCCGGTGTATTTATGCCGTCTTTGAGAACTAGACAAATCGCTCCAAAAAGTTACGGTACAAAAATGCCTTTTTTTAACCGCCATGCATTAGATTAGAAGGGCAGAGCCCAAGCAGTGCTTTACCCCAGTTTGTTCTGCAGATGCATTCAGTTTGCACATAGATGGCTAATACTTTTAGGAGTTGAACAGAGACCACTTCAGTAGCTTAAGCAGTGGCACAGTTGTTCTACAATGCCCTCAGAAACAGAAGGGCACAGACCAGTGTCTGTTAAAACAGAACTTAAACCATTCCTGCGTTTGTACTAATGTGTGTGTAGGCAGCACAGGTTCACTGAATTTAATTGGGTTCCCATAGCCTTTGGGAATACTTCCTGTATGGAAAGTGGTCAAATGTTCCTTTCATAATGAGAAATTACTCAAATTAATTTTTTACTTTTTACTTTAGTGCCAACAAAACAGAATCTTTCTGCCTCGCTCACTAGCGTTGAGTCCTTTACTATCCAAGTCCAGTGATCTGTTTGCAGATATTGCTAAAAAAATTGGCTAACTGGCCTGTTCAATTGTGCTAACTACCAAAAACAATCAGCAACTTTTCCCAATGTCTTGGGAAAAACATTAGCCCTTCCAACTCCCCCTTCAATATTTCACAAGAATTTGGCATCCATGAAATTGTATTTATCCTTTAAAATGGTTGGAGGTTCATGGATGAGACTATGAACCAGTATCTCCACTTTGAAGGCAAGGAAACAGAAATTTCAGCCCTCAAAACAAAACCCATATTTATTCATGTATTCATTGTTTATTTTGTTTGACACAACCTCAGTACAAAAGCAATCATAAATAAGCCTTTTTTATTAGAAAAATGGTCTTTGATATGAAATTGCTTATTGTATAGTCTCAGTGCATGGTGAGACCATTCACCGCTAGAATCTGTTTAAGAAGCACAAGCCCTTTGATGCTAATTCCGCACGCGAAGCTAATGGCACGTTGCTGCTACTGCTGACTTTTAAGAGGAATCGAGGCGGACGTGGCCCTCCGTGCGCGCGCGCGCGCTGCACAGCCTCTTCTCCAATCTGCTTTTTCATTTTTGTACCCATCACAGATGCCAACCCGTCTTTCCAAAGCTGCAGGGGTATCTTCTCAGGTTGGACTCCCTGGATTCTGTTGTTCTTGAGTCATTTACCTAAATGTTGATTTCACGTTACAGAATGTGTTTACGTTACCCCCATTCTTTTAATAAATGAATTTGTTACATGGCAAAATATGTTTGTTGTGTCCTTCAGCACTTTGGTTTACAGGATACATCTTGTAAACTGACAAAATGCAGATTCTCCTGCCCCTCCTACCCCAGATAACAAAGGTGGTTTTTGTGGTCACTTTCAACATGCTCAAGTCCATCTCATTGAGCAAATCCAAACAAAACCTACTGACGAACTAAAACCTCAACTTTTTTTGGGTTGTAAAATTAAACAAACTAATCAAACTCGATGTTTAAAACATCAGTCATTATGAACTAGGCTACGCCAATTGAGGAAATATTCCGGAGGAAAGATCCTCTGGTTTGTAACCAGTAATACAAAAATAAAGTACGAAAAATGTTAAACTGATTATGGGGACCAGACGAGACTCAGACGTCGCAGAGAGTTCGGGTGGGGGTGGGGGCTGGACTGGAGCCAAGTCCCGAGGCAGGAAGCAACCGCTTCGCCCGTTGCCTTGGATACCTGAGCCCGAGTGTTCCGCTGGCCACCGCCCACCTCTTCCAGCACCTGGTGAGAGATGCGTCCATGGCGACGGCAGGCTTCAGGATGGGATCATGCCTTTGTTCCTCTTGCGGTCGGCCATGTTCCTGCGGTTGTGGTTGGCCCCTCTGCTTTTGTGGGCCTCCTTCCTGCGTCTGTCCAACGCGGTATCCTGGGTCTGGCCCTGACCTTTGGGCTTGCCTACCACATGACCGGCGGGCTCGGGTCTGTGCCTGCGCCCACCAAACAACACCAGCTTAAACACCAACGGCAGCATGAAGCCCATTGTCTCTAATCCAGGGGTCCACAATCTTACACAAAAAGGGCCGGTGTGGGCGCAGGCTTTTGTTCCAACCAAAGCAGTTACACACCTGATTCTACTAATCAACCATTAGAGCCATTGCTAAGAACCTTGATTAGTAGAACTGCTTTGTTGGAACAAAAGCTAACACCCACACCAGCCCTTACTGGAAAAGATAAAGGACCCCTGCTCTCATCTTTCACACAGTTTGTTTTCAGGAAAAAAAAAGGTAGCTCAAAATTAAAATATGGGGCTGCTGGGTGGTTCATCTGGTTAACTACCGTATTAGTTCTAGTGCATGGATGGGTCCGACAGTCTGGGATCGAATCCCGGCTGTGCCAGTGCCAACTGTGGCCGGTTGCCCCGCAGGGCGGCCCATTACTGGTGGCAACACCGCCCATGTTCAGGGAGGATTCAGTCAGCAGGAAACCTCTTTGCTCTCTACTGACCCCCGCTAGTCAATCGGGCGCCTGCAAGTCCACCTGTTAAGGGGCGGTCACACTTGCAGAAAATTGTGCGAATATTTGCTTCACCTACCATTCACTTCCATTAAAAACCGTGCGAAGGGCGAATAAACTGCATCATTTCTGGCTGCAAAGCAAATTCAGAGATTTTCGCAATTCGCCTCAGGTTAAAGTTCAACTACGTTCAACTTTCACCCGCAAATTTGCAGTATCAGCTAATGGAATGCTTCTTTTAATATCTCTGCAAAATTTTAAATGGAGGAAGTCGCTTGTCGCTCATTCTGGCTGTGTCCCAGCATTCGGTGCTGTACAACATCTACACGACTACAGAAACAAAATAAAACCGATGCAGCTTGGTTTGCAGTGAGCCGCCAAAAGGGACTTGATAGTACATTACATTTCTGTAACATTAGAGGTTTTAAAATTAGCTGACGATACTAGCTGAGAACAGGTCATTGCTAACTAACGTTAGCATTCAATGTATCACAGCCACCTACCATTCGACTGTGATGTATGAATGCTAGCTATGAAAAAACTATTAGCTGGAACCGTCAGTTAACTTTAAAACCTCTACAGAAATGTTCGCTAGTACCAAGAAACGAATTTCAACTCGTCAAAGAAAATTAGTTTAATTTAGCAGCCGAGTGGTAGCTGAAAAATGGCTCCCACTCGCCCAAACTCAGCTCCCAAACTACGTGACATCATATCCTGTATCGCTGCAAAACGCAAAACGCAAAGCAAATATTCGCACAATTTTCTGCAAGTGTAACCGCCCCTTTAGGTTTCCTCCAACTCATCTCTGCGCAAGTCTGACTTGCGAACCATGCGGTAATAAGAACCGATTCTTGGCATTGCATGCTTCAAAGGACAGCATGTGCTTGTCTGGACTCTTCTGAAGAGATAGCGGAGGTTCCAGCAATGATATACAGTGCCCTCCACTATTATTGGCACCCCTGGTAAAGAGGAGTAAAAAGGGTTATAAAAAATTAACCGTTTGGTGAATTAGCTGAATCTCACACTGAAACAATCCAACCTATATAGAATAAAGTAATTTTTAATATTTATTTTTAATTTTTAATATTTTTAATATTTAGTCGCATATCCTTTGCATGCCATGACTTCCTGATGTCTGTGACCCAACAACATCAAAAGACTCTTGATATCTTATTTTCTGTACTACAGTAAATATACAGTAGATATGGATGGATAACTTGAATGGTTTCTTCTCTTGGCTTATTTTTCCAGAGTTCAATAGGAAAGTTTGTCAGGACAAACAACCCTAAAAGTGATCCATCCATATCTACTGTATATCTGGCAGCAGAGTGATGGTTTGAGGCTTGCTTGATACCTCAGACCCTTGATGACTTACAGCCATTTTACCAACCATGTATTCCATACTGTTCCAGCATAATTTACAGCTAAATCTAGTCCCACCCCCCAATTCCCATAGAGATCCATTCAAATGCAGAGACGTTATAGTATCGCTTGTAAGAGTACCAGAAAATAAGATATCGAGAGTCTTGATGTTGCTGGGTCACAGACATCAGGAAGCCATGACATGCAAAGGATATGCGACCAAATATTAAAAATGATTACTTTATTCTATATATCAATGCAGGGGTGCCAATAATTGTGGCACACATGGTTTTGTTAAAAATAATTATTTCTTGATGAGGGATTTTTTTTTTTCCTCATGATAGATTTACTATTAAAGGTTGGATTTTTTAAAAATTTTCAGTGTGACATTAAGCTAATTCACAAAACGGTTAATTATTTATAACCCTTTTTACTCAACTGTACCAATAATAGTGGAGGGCACTATATGATGGCGCATTCCAGATTGGCGAGATAAAAAGTGGGGGTGGGAGCATTGACCTTTAAATGCACCAGTGCCCATATAAGCCCAAAAAAACCTGCTGGTGGAGGTAATGCCCGTTTATCATGTGTGGCACACGCGTGTGGGTGTTCGTTCTAGAGAACAGCGCTGGCTACTCACCCTCTTCTGCTCTGCATGGCTGCTCTCCTGGCCTCTGCTCTCTCTCTCAGCATGGCGGGATCCTGGATGAACTGGTCCCTCTTCACTGGGTCATCCTGAAGTCAGAGGAGTCAGAGCAGCTTCACAAACTCAAGTCAATTCAATTATTTTTGTATCGTGCTTTTTACAGAGATACTGTCACAAAGACGCTTTACAGTGGAAATACAAAATAAAATTGGGTAAAAAAAACAAACTCCCGAATGGAAAGAAATCTCAGAGGAACCCGGCAATATAGGGGAGCCCATCCTCCGCTGGCCGGCCCAATGTGATAGTGAAGATAGAATGAATGGTAACAAATGTAATGACGGATCGATCAGAGCAAACAATGAAATGGGTTGAAAAATAAGGTCAGAGAAGCTCCCCCTCTCATCAAAGTGGGACCCACACCTTTTTATCTTCCTCTTCCTCTTGCTCGTACCGCTCCTCCTGCCTGCTCGGGGCCTGCTTGGCCGTGCGCAGGACCTGCGGGATGGTGAAGGGCCTGTGGAAAGGGTGGACAGAGTCCGTCAACGTCTCAGTACCCAGAATGCACAGCAACAACCAGCTCAGTATGAGTTTCAGGGTGAGGGCGTGGTCAGAACCCTGGGTCATACCTGCGGTTGAGCAGCTCGCTGTCTTCGTCCAGGTCGTTGGCGCCCACTTGGTTGATGTCGTAAGTGTCGTCATACTCGTCGTCGTAGTCGTCGGTGTTGTAGGTTGTGGCTCCGCCCCCCTGCTCCCTCGGGACCACAGGCACCTCCTCCACCACGGTCTCGTAGGCCTGGTACCGGGCACGCTGCTCTTCAATGTGCTGCTTGTCGTTCAGCAAATCACGGGCACTTTCACCCTGTCTGTGGAACACACACATGTACCCATTCCAGTCTTTTGAGAACCATGACATGACCACGGCCAATTTATAGTTTGTCGCGCGACACTTGAGACAAGTGTCGCACGACAAAAATGACGCATTTTCACCTGAAAAAAGTGTTGCTCGACACTTTCTCAATGTGCCTGCCCACCACATGACCGGTTGTGCACGTCTACAATTTTTGTTGTCACAGACACCGTCGTACGTTGTCACACGGTGCAATTGTACAGCCAAAGAGAACGCTGAAATTCATTGTAATGGATATGTTTTTTTTGCTCCACTATTATTTTGGTTTGGTCAGGAGTTTAGCCATCTCGTTACCATAGATACAAGAGAACCCTCCCTGCAGCCTATGCCAAAGTAAACGGCAAACGTCACGCGACACCTTCATTTTTGTTTGGTCACATTTGTTGAATAAATTAGGCTCTTGCAAAGGGGCTTTGAGAAGTACATTTCACCTCTGATGCTGCAACAATTAGCTACACATTCCAGGTACAAGTGTGATGGTGAAGAAGTTCATATGTTTTTTTTTTGTTTTTTTTGATTGTATATTTTAAATTCATATTGTACTTTTAGATCTCTAGCTGTTGAATGAGGTGTGCTCTGTTAGGGTTGGAGTGAAAACCTACATGACGGTAGATCTCCAGGTTCAGGGTTGGAAACCACTGGTTAATACGACAAAGTAAAACACAGTTGAGTATTTTGAGCTCCTCTCACCTCCTACCCTTCCAGATACGGGACATGTCCACCTGGTCCCGATTGAAAACGTCGAACTCGTCGTCGTCGAACACGTTGGATCTGGAGCTCAGCACGGGCGGCAGCTCCTCTTTCACGGGCCTGAGGGACGTCCCATGGACAGTGGGAGGAGTTAATGACATCAGCTTTATCAACAGTGTCATTAACGGCACTGCATGCTCCAATCCTCACACTTCAGAGCACTGTGCACAGTTCGCCTGGCCTAAAACTCAGCGAGTCAACAGCAACATCCTGGTAACTGTGCTTTACCACAAAGACCTGAGTGTGAACATGAAGGCCAGGTGGCACCCGTTAAGTCTGGATTTGCCGCAGAGGTAAGAGGTCGGCAGGTGTGGTTACCTGGGCAGGGCTCGGTCCAGCTTGTCCAGTGCTGGAGCTAGCCTGTCCTCCAGGATGTTGTTGATGACCACCTCCGAACTGTAGCCGTACTCCTCCAGGCAGGCCAGGATGAAGCCCTCCCCCAGGTCTGGGAGCAGGTCTCTGATGTGAGAGAGGAGGGACTCCAGCTCGCCCGCGCTCACCATGCAGAAGGCCCCCTAAAAGAACAGCACGGTCAGAGGATCAGGGGAACAGCCCTAGCTGTTGATCCAGCCCTCACTGAAGGTCAGCCAAAGGTTAGGTACACTGGGCCAGTGCATCTGGGAGCTACATGAAGGGTTTCTGTACCAAATGGAATGGCACCTGCTACTGTACTACAGCAGGATAAAAGGTCAAAAAGAAAAAGGAGGAATGAAAAGAGATAACAGTAAACAGCAGGAGGAGGCCTGGTCCATTCGCTGACTGCACATTGCTTCTGTTTTTCACCACAAAGCCTCTGGAGGGAGATGTGTCCTCCTCACACAGTCAGTACAGGATATGCTTGTCTGTGGTCAGTGCTGAGGCACACAGTCAGTCAGTACAGGATATGCTTGTCTGTGGTCAGTGCTGAGGCACACAGTCAGTCAGTACAGGATATGCTTGTCTGTGGTCAGTGCTAAGGCACACAGTCAGTCAGTACAGGATATGCTTGTCTGTGGTCAGTGCTAAGGCACACAGTCAGTCAGTACAGGATATGCTTGTCTGTGGTCAGTGCTAAGGCACACAGTCAGTGTAATCCAGGCCAAGAATGAAAATGTAACCACAACCATGGAAGAGAGCTCGCCCCGAACTCACATTGTCCCCCTTTTGAGGGGCGTCCAGCGGGGCCTCTGCGCCCCTCTCCACCCCATTAATCTGGTCTTCCCCGCTCTCCACCCACTCCTTGCCCCGCCTCTCCATCACTTCCTGGGTGGCTGCAATGGGGGCGGGCCGAAGCCTCTTCCTGCCCGCACTCTCCCAGGCACACTCCACCCCTTGCAACAGGTAGGATGACCTGGTCTCATCGCTGGTGGAATAGAGGGATGTAAGGAAAACAGCCAGCCAGTATACCTTTTCTATGTCTGTGGAGAAGCACCTGGCTAGCCCATCAAAGATACGGGGCGATACCTTTATTTTCTTGAATTTAGTGTTCATTAATGGACACAGCACTGAGATGTAAGTACGTAATTTCTCAACAACAGCTGAAGTCTGACACAGCATGTTTGTATCTCTGATTGGTAGCCCACAAAACAGTGGCACTGCTGATTGGTAAAATGTAACATCCATGTTAATTACAAAATAAACACGTTCTCAAAATGACCAATACCAAATACCCCTGTAGAGGGCAGTATAAGAAGTTCAACTGAATAAAATAGACTTAATGTCTTAATATTTTTATTTTTACCTATTAAAAATTATGATTTTAGTAGCACAGTCTCAAATGGAAAAGCTAATGAATTTAGAGGATACAGATGAGGGAAGGCTTGCTGTAATAGGCTGACATCATCCACCACGGAGAACTGTTCATCGTAATCCACCAAGAACCTGAGAAGAGCAACAGGAAGCCGTCACTGAATCTAATGAAGAGAATGTGTTCACTATCAAGTTAACGTCCTTACACACAGGAAGTAGAAGCTCTCATATTACTGCATGGAAAGAGTACTGTAAAGCTGCCACATCTGTTCTGCTGGATCTCATACCTTTTTTCCTGGAGAAAAGCAGTCATGATCTGCAGGAACTCTTCCACACACGACTGTACGTTCTCTGAGCTGCAAGCAGCGGGGATGAAAACGTGTGTTAATCTCAGACAGCCTGGCTCCACAGACAACACCTCAGATTCCCTGCAGAGCTACAGTATGGTCCGGGCTAACAGGTCCGGTGAATACTGAGACTGTGTGCTGGTGGCCCCTCACCCCTCTAGAATAGGCTGCAGACAGGTGTGCAGGACAAACAGGTGAGCGATCTCCACCATCTTCCTACAGGAATGGGATATCCTTCTCCACATGTCCTCCTGTAAGCTGGGAGGGGAGGGGAAACACCTGTCAGTCCACTATTCTCGTCCTACACCAGGGGTGGGGAACCTCATCCGTAAAGTGCCGGTGCGGGTTTTTGTTTTAGCCAAGCACCAAGACACCTGATTCTACTTATCAGGGTCTTGATTGAAGACCATGATTACTTAATTAGTTGAATCAGGTGTCTTAGTGCTGGGCTAAAACAAAGACCTGCACCCACACCGGCCCTTTGAGGATGAGGTTCCCCACCACTGTCCTACACGAACGCCAACATACGCCAACAGCAGCACTAACCTCTTATCGTCAAAGTTTCTCTTTCTTATTGCCTTCTCAAAGTCTGGTACAGCCAGCTCATAGAACGAGGCCAGTCTAGGAGATGAAATGAGTGATGACCTTTTAAAAAACATTCTTCCTGTTTACCAATTTATTTAATTATTTTTTTTAAATCTATTTAACTTATTTAAAGTCTTCTTTAAGTCTTATACTACATCTTGCAGTTGAAATCCCTGGACCTTTTTGATTGGTCAAAGGAGCTGACATAATGGGCTACAGCAGGTGTGACTCACCTGCTGAGGAAGCCATGTGATTGGAAGGTGTGGCAGGCAGCAGGAAAGATATCGAGGAGGGAGTAAATTGTGGTACAGGAGTCACACAGGTATAAGACAAGGTCCACTAGGTCCTGCAGGTGGTAAATGTACAAGGCTGTGACATTTACAACACACCCTTGTCAAAGGTGAGGCTTATAGCTATGCACTGTGGTGATTGCCATGGCGACTGCCTTCAGTAAGTCACCAAGATGGGAGGTCACTGCAGGTCGTTGTCAGGCCTCCCTCCCTTTAACTGTATTAAACTACAAAAAACCTGGGGGAACCTGTAACTGCACTTAATTTAATTTCAAGGAACAATAATGGAAAAAGGCGCACTCAACTCATTGCGTATTTGGTTGATTTATATATTGGCAAGATGGTGAAGTCTAGTGACTTTCTTCTCAATGTAATGAAATGCTAACTATCTATGATGCCATTACCGCAAACTAGACTTGAGCTCAAACACCGTTCTGAAAGACAGCCTACCTAATGCAGTGTACACACCACAAACAAACATCTATCTTCTTTGTGTTATACATCTATGAGCTGTCTGGCTCTGGGTGATGGTGTTTCTATGAGCACAAGTCACCTGCTGGCTCATGGTCATGGCAGTGGATCTCCCATGAGCCTCCAGCTTCAGAGGCTCACTAGCAGTGGCTCCTTCTAGCTGCAGGCCACACTTCTCCAAGATGGTGTCCAACACCTGGTGGAGCAAGACAGCGCCCATGTAACCGTATAGAAAGAGAGAAGCTTACTCAGAAGTCAAAGGTAAGACTTGAACCCCGCTCCTCTCACTTGTAAGCAAACGTGTTACCAATCAGCTAAAGACGACATCGCCGATAGCTAAGGGTAACGTCGTTATTTTGACCCTGAGGGTTGCGTTGCCAGAGAGTGTTGTCACGGTAACCTGCTACAAGGCCTTCGCTTTACTGCACCTCACTGTGCTTACTAGCTTACTAGCGAACTAGCCGAGCTACACCCGCTACACCCAGATCTGTTACACTCAGACCCAAAGAGGGTTTGTCACGCCTGCGAGGCTGTGGTGGGACAATGGTACTCAATGGTACTCAATGGTACGGCTGTAAAGGGTGTGGGAGAACGTGTTGGGGAATCGTACCTGTGTGATTGTAGGCACCGCCTCCTCCAGGTCGCCATAGTAATTGGGCTGTTGAGTGAATATGTTCTCTGTTGGAAGATGGGACATTCATATCAGGATGTGGGCTGGCCATGACAGCCAATCATAAAGCATTTGTCACTTTTTTTTCTTAAAGGAAAACAATGACAGAAAATGAGACAAAATCACACCAATCATTTTGTGAAGCAGCTGTGAATTTCCTTTTCCATACAACACACACAGGTCCAGGATCTTGGGAATGTCAAACAGGAAGTTGTTGTAAATAATCTCTCCGAACACCGCTGGAGTAATGAAGTTCTCCTGAGGAGGAAAAAATAAAGGACACCCATCAAAACAGGCTTCTGTTCTGACAGGAAACGGGACATATTAAAAACAACACACCACCACCTAATTTGACCATTTATACCTGAAAGATGCATGCATATAGAAAAGTTTACAAACTCCATCCTCAGCTTTGTGCAGAACTGACAAACTGAGAGTTGAAAACGAAAAAGACACGGTATTCCCACCTTGGATTCCTTGTGGGTTGCCATCCTGAGGAAGGTCATGAAGACGGAGCGATGGAGACGACGCTGCATGTCCGCCACGGCGGGAGAGGCAGGCAGCGCCTCGGGGTCCAGGCCCCTGGGAGCGTGGCGCAGGTACGAGTCCAGGCATTTCTGCAATGACTCATCAAACACCACCTGCAGGACAGGGACACAGCAAACCCTGACTAACTGCCACAATAAAGGGATGCAGGCGATGGACAGGGCTCACAGGAGAAGCACATGAAACACTCTGGGACAGAGGGCTATAATCTAGAATGGAGGTTCTCAAATCTCAACCCTGGTCCCGGTGGGTCATAGGCTATGTTTATTCTGTTTTCACCTTAAAACAGCAAACAATTTAGACCCAAGAAACCAGGGGGGTAATCCACAAAGCAGGATAAGCAAGTTAGCCAGATAAATCTAAAATAAAACCAGGAAATAACCTCAGAAACTTTATTCAATATCAGCATCTAACAATAGTGACTAAATCACACTCATAAAACAGATTCTAGTGCATTTTCATCAACTGAAATCTCACTAATGTGACGATGCAGCCTTATCGTTCTCACAGTTATCTGGATATTCCTGTTTTGTGAGGTGAGCTAACTGTGTAGTCCATCACTTTAATCAATAAATGAATTGCTGAGTAAAAAAGAAATGCCACATACACTGCGGCCCACCAGGGCCAGGGTTGAGACCCGCTGATCTACAATTATACAGAGATTTGCATGCCCAAGAGCTGTGCTGTCACATTTGGCACAGGATGGGACCACTGACCTGGCACCAGAACTTGTCATGTGGCAGTGCCAGCAGCCAGTCTAGGTCGTCAGCGATGAACTGAGCATGCTCCAGGAACTCTTCCAGTTGTGCTGCAGAACTTTCCAGTGGTGGGGGTCTGTACACCACAAAACATCGGTCCTCCATCCGCTCAGGGTGCTGCCATTCACGAAAACAAGGGCGCTGATGTCACAAATGCCTGACTGCATTGCTTACACAGTCAGGTTCTTCGTCCTGCTACGTCAGTATGGGCTACGGTTTGCATCACAGCAAATCAAAATATACATGTTAAACTGTTCCTGACTCACCAGCGCCGGTAGGGTACGATCCCGACCCATGGGCCCGCTTGGCTCCGTCACATGCTGCTCGTCCAAAGGGACTCTCGCACTCGCCATCGCTTTCGTTTACACGTACCTGTGTGGTGAAAAGGTCCGCTATGCCAGTTATAAATCTTCATAAAACACCCCAACCATCATTCATTTGTTGTAACCACGTTAGTTGGCCAGTGAGCCAAATATTAATGTCGTACAATTATATATGCAGCGCATTAAAAAAAATAAAGCGATAACAGAATAACATTGTTCGAACGAAAGCTAGACAACGAACACATATGGCAAATTAGTTAACATTAGCTAGCAACAAAGCAGACAAGTTAACGTTATGTGACAAAACTTTCAATCGAAAGAAATCGTTAAAAATGCAGGTCTAGTTAGTCAGTGTTACACAGAAACTGAAAGCTATGCAATAATGTTACCTTTACAAGTACCACTGACTGTTATGTGAAATTGTCTTATGTTAAACGGTTTAGAGGTTGCAAACGAGTGACTTAGCCAGCCAGCTAACTGTTAGTGTTACTAGCTAACTCCATAGCATCGCACCGCACATACATCAGGCTATGCTAGCTAGCCTGTCACAGTCTGTTAACTAGCTAGCTAGCAAGTACGTCAGTTATGACTGATTACATTAAACACAACAAAGACTAAGAATTAGTTTCGACTAACAACTATTGCATTACCTGTCACGAAAAGCACTGTAGTAACGTTAACGTCTCTCTGTGATCTCTCTCCTCCCATTACATGAGTGCGTCAAAACGCCACGATCGCTTCCTACGTCGCCTGCGTAAAACGCCGAGAATTCGCTGTGACGTTGCCAGCAGCGTTGCTAACGTCATTGCACGAGTTTCATGACAGCAAAATATTCATGTGAACACTTAAAATATATTTAATGATGTGTGTAAAAGAACCGTGTTAATTCTAATGACTTAATGTTTTAGTATTTTTGTATAAATGTTTTTTAATCAATGTTTTATTTTGTTTCGTGTATTATTGTTTGGAATATGCTGAGCGTAAACCGGAGTCAGTTTGTGTGTCCGGGACAGAGGACCAGGGATTGAAATTCTCCAATGAAGCTCGCAAACTCCAGTGGTCACCGGAGGTATTGCTGCCTCTAATGCCAAAAAGCTAATTTCCCCATTGAAGTCCATTCAAAACTACGAAATTACACACCCAGGCCAAATTGTACTATTTTGGAGTTATTTTAAATTCGAAAATTTCTTCACACCGAAATAATTACTCTCCATGGACCGATTTTTTTTTCTGAGCCCCACAGAAGAAGTTATAAGATCTTTTTTCATTCGAATTGGGTCCGCATGTTTAGGTACCCCGTGCGCATGCGCAAATCCACTTTAAGTACCAAGGTAGGCGGAACAAGAGGTCCAGCTTCGGGGCTGGAACGTCCGCATTTGGAACTTATTAGACAGACAACAGGCGCTCATTGAATGGCTGGAGGTCAACGCTAACGTTACTACAGTGCGTTTCGTGACAGGTAATGCAATAGTTGTTAGTCGAAACTGTTTTACAAAACAGTTCGCTAAACGGGTCATTATCAGACACATTTCTAAAATTATTTTTAGATCATATATGCCTAGGTTGTCAGGACCCAGTACTACTACTTACAAGATATTTTTATACAGTCTATGCTTACAAGCCGTTATGATTTTGACTATCCAACGAAAACCAATTTTAAATCCGGCTAGCGCCGGTCAGTTGCGCGCCACTCTAAGTATACGTTATATAACTTTAGTTGCTAAGCTAACTGAAAACACTAATGCGCATACCTGATCACTTCCCCTTGTGCGGACAAAAAATCCAATGCGGAAAAGCGCCAGTTGCGTATCTTCTCATATCAAAGATCTTTGCCCATAGTCTAACATGGCATCTCCATTGGCTTCATGCGCTAATGAGCAGCTCCCATAGGAATCCATGGAACCGGTAAGCGGTTAAAATATAAATTTAAAATAAGTTTTGGAGGATTTCTTTCACACACTGCTTGCAAAGTGAGGGGAGAGGGCGAAGGGGCCAGCTTTCGGCTTTCAACCTCAGCACCGGATATAATGTGGCCCTCTGCTGATATCTATAATTTATTATAACTTCCTAGTCAAATAAAGGTTATATATATAATTGCGCTCAAAAAGCCAGTTTCCCCACTGGCCTCCATTGACAGCAAAAAAATAAATACTTCCACTCATATATTGACGTTAACTCTGTGCATTAAAATTTCATTAAAAATTGGTCAATTGGGCAAATATTTTTTACCACACAAAGATATGAATTTTTTATTCTTATTTATTCTGGCCTACGTCATATTTTGGTGCCTTATTCTGGCCTACGTCATATTCGTACAGTTATGGAAACATTACACAAGAGACATTACACAGATATAAAAACATTTTTATTTATTAGCCTTAAAAATAGACAGAGGTAACTTCTGCAGTCCACCACTACAATCTTCCATTAGTCATACAACACGGTATTACAATAATCAACATATTTTACATTAGGAGTGTGTACAAGAGACTATTTTACATTATAAAACAACTATTTCTGAGGGATTTGCATGTTACCCAGACCCTTATGACACAGGGCTGAGTTTTATCTGAATGTTTACAGCAGACAGGCCTGCTGATTAATCTCAAACATTTCTCACAAATATAAAGACAGAAAGGGGTGACAATAGGCAACGGGGGGGGGGGGGGGGGGTCATTAGTCTTTGTCAAATAGTTTGGCAATGTGATGCAAAACACAGGCAGATGGCTATTCTGCATTTACAGATTTGGATGATCCTGCCTGGCCTCTCACTAATGATGGGGAGTGATCTCCATTAATTCCCTAAATGGGTAGAGCAACCACACAGTATAAAGGCCTTACAAAATTGAACCAATCACAGTGCTCTTCTGTGTGTGGTGGTTCATGAAGCCTCGCTTTCCCAGCATGACTTCCCACCAAAGCCCTACCAGTGCGATTTGAGCTGTGATAAGTGGTGCAAAACACACACACACACACACACACACACACACACACACACACACACACACACACACACACACACACACACACACACAAATACATTTTAATACACCATTCATTTCAATAACAGCTCACAAAAGGAGTGTCTTTGTTTTGTGCAACTGAGGAACTGTGCTGAACAGTACACCCACCCCCCCAACCCACGCACCCAAAACACACACAGTGGCTCTATTCACAGAACCGTAGTACACCTGTAGAGTTGGATAACATGGCAGATTGACATACAAGCACCCAAAAATGCAACCAAGAAACCCAACATGCTGCAGTTCTAATCTACTTTCCTCGTTTAGAAATGGCAGATGCGTAGGCCATTTGACCTGCCGGGTTTCCTTTTGAGCATTTCTGACACCTCTGGTCTGAGGGTGGAACCCTGACTGAGGCGCGCACGCCAGCTTCGGGGGGGGGGTGAAACGGAGCCGTCCCACTGCGGCGGGGCAGACGAGCAGCGTAACCGGGGCCAAAAAACAGAGGCGCACTGGGTCTGACCGAATAAAGCAGGTTACAGGAAAAAGACTGCGACTGCTGATTAGCGAACCCACAAAAAAAGCATAATTAAAGCCACGATGACATCATACTGAAATCATACGATGGAAGAAAAGGGGGGGGGTTTGGATCATAGTGTTTGTGTACAATCAAACTCCACAGAGATACAGAAAGTTTCAGGAACTCAGTACAAGACGCTCAAGTACCTTTGCACAGAAAACTGAGCTGCGCAGGACAGACAATGTATCATCTCAGGCATTTATAGTAGTTGCAAAATAATAATCAGCATGATCATCACCACAATTTATAGGGAGGAGGGGAAGAAGGTGAGGGGAAGAAGGTGCAAAATGATGCAGAGGAGTGGGAAAATGTTGAGGATTTATGCTACTATGCAGGTAGAAATGTCAGGATTCTGCTGAGCAGTTCTAACAAGATTTAGCGAGGTCAACTCCCTTAAACATATATGTATATACAAACGCTCACACTTTATATGCACATTATTAGCTTTACAAGAATAAAAACAGGGCGACGCAAAGTCACCGGATGCAGGCCAGGTTGTTTCCGAGGGAGTTATTGAGAAAATGCGTACAGTGGTCAGGTGAGGCCAACTATAGCATGAAGGCTTCAGTGTGTCTGTGGTAGACACACGCGCACACACACTCACACACTCATACTCACACACACACACACTCATACTCACACACACACACTCTCAGTGGCAAGCATTGGCGCTTGCTGCAGGGAGATGTTTGGCACGGTTGCGACTGCGGATACACAGCCACGTCGCTCGGTTGCGACGGTTCCCCTACGGCCCTGATCAGTTGCAGTGTAAAGGGGCGCAGCGCTATACTGCTGCCGGGGCCTACCCGCAAAGCCTCAAGCCCTTAACCTGCATCAGCACAACAGGCTTTTCCTTCACTTCCAGCAGTCCTGTCCTCTCAACATGACCTCTGAAGCAAGCGAGTTTAAGGAGGGAATTGTGACAGGAAATCCACACACCCATCTCCCTAAGCCTGTAGATATGCAATTTAGCATCTTTACAGATGGGTCTGAAGTCTGAAGAGGTTTGGCATAATGTGAGTTTGAATAATGAATGCGTACACAGTAGGAGTTACTTTTCCTGATGGATTCCTGGTCAATCACTCCAGCTACCAGCTAAACACATGTAGTCCAGTTTTCATTTAGTTGGAAGCACTCTTAGTCCTACCTATTTTGTAAAAAAAAAACTTTAAAAAAAAACTAGACATTTTTGAGTACTCCAACAGGAAAACAATTCAATAAAATGAAAACATCTTTGGCTGCAGTTTTGTAAAACCAACCTGGTAATCAAAAATGTTCAATTATCTCAAATAAGATGGCATTAAAAAGAATTTGATTTGTTTTTGTATGTCTATAAAACAGCACAGTAAGGTCTCATTTGTCTGTTTGCATATGTTTCAACCTTGTCGTTTCTGGATTTATGTTGCGGTATGCACGTCTCCTAGGCTTATGTAAAGCTTTTTTCAGTCGTAATATCGGAAAGTTGCAGATAACAACTTCCTGTTCCTTTATCGACAGAGCATGACCAACAAAACCTAAATCAACATGCGTCACAAGGAGGCCTTGCCATCACAGTGTGTGAAAAGCCACCTGATCCAGCCAGCTTTATCACTTTTTTTCATTTTTTTTTAAAGAAACATGGATAAAGGCAAGATCTTGTAATCACCCCCCCCCCCCCCCTCCTGATTTGATTCAAACAAAATGGGAGCTGGCAACAACTCCTCTGCAAATATGTCCAGATTCACAGTTTTGTTGTAGATGCTGCTGCCGTAGGCGAGATATATTTAGACGGATTAAGACAACGCGCTCCCTGTGTTTCTATGTGTGCCTTTGCTCTGTGGCACAGACAGCGTGAATGCCCCTGCCCATCCCCACCCCCACCCCAGACACACACGCTATACCTCCACTGCAGCAGGCTGGGCCCCGCAGCACTGGGGCCCCCTCACTGCATGATGAAGCCAGGCTGAGGGGCCATGCGAGGGGGGGGGTCTCTGTGGCAAGGCTGGGGGGGTACTGTGGGATGTAGGGCATGGGGGGGGGTGGGGTAACCGGGGGCTGCGGTTGGGCAGGGAGGGGCCCGCTCTGGGGGGGGATGGGGGGGTAGGGGGTGACCGGGTACGGGAGCGCAGTCGGTAGGGGGGCAGTCGCGGGGGCGGGTGGTGGAGGGGGCGCTCTCCGGGGCTGGGCTACGGGGGAGCTGTTGGCCTCCGTGAGGAAGGAGACGGGCCCTGCAGGGGCCTCCGGGGCCCAGGCGGGCTGGGCGGGGATCTGTGGGGCCCAGGCGGGCTGGGCGGGGATCTGTGGGACCCGCTGCCCCGTGATCACCATCTCCCGCAGCTTGTCAATCTTCACCCGCCGCAGGTGCGCCAGCTTCCTCTGGCTCTGGTACCCCTCGATGAAGGCGTCCAGGGTCATCTCTCCCTCCAGGAAGGAGTCGGCCATGTTCTGTTCAGGGAGAGGAGGGGGAGTGAGGAACCTCAAATCTAACACTTAAACTCTTTAGCACCACCTTAAAGAGGAACATATCCTAGCAGGGTGTGGAATTAACAACTTTGGCTGGTAAAACTTTGTGGCTGGTAAGATTTTCTACTCTAGCAGCCACTAACCAGGTTGTGTTATATTGTAAAGTGTTATGTGGCTGGTAAGACTCTAGCAGACACTAACCAGGTTGTGTTATATTGTAAAGTGTTATGTGGCTGGTAAGACTCTAGCAGACACTAACCAGGTTGTGTTATATTGTAAAGTGTTATGTGGCTGGTAAGACTCTAGCAGACACTAACCAGGTTGTGTTATATTGTAAAGTGTTATGTGGCTGGTAAGAATCTAGCAGACACTAACCAGGTTGTTATATTGTAAAGTGTTATGTGGCTGGTAAGACTCTAGCAGACACTAACCAGGTTGTGTTATATTGTAAAGTGTTGTGTAGCTGGTAAAATGTTGAAAAAGGCTGAACAAGCCACTCTGGCCAGTGGCACGGTGAAAAAGGTAATTTCCTGCCCTGTGTCCTAATCATCAGTGATTTCAGCTAAAGGCAAATTCACACAGAATGAGCATTTGCGTCAGTTGATGAATCCACTTTGCACAGGAACTCCTGAACAGTATGGAAATGCACAGCAGAAAAGAACAGAAGAAGCCCTTTGGCATTGTCAGAACATATGACTGGTGGACCTGTGAATGCTTCCATCTTGGCCTCTGTGTGGAGTGTAACCGAGTGCGACGGCGTGTTACGCAGTGAGGTGTGCTTACCTCCGTCTCCTCCCGCTGGAGTGTGACCGAGCACGACGGCTCGTTACGCAGGGAGAGGTGTGCTTACCTCAGTCTCCTCCCGCTGGAGTGTGACCGAGTGGGTCAGCGTGTTACGCAGGGAGATGTGAGGGGTGTGCTTACCTCAGTCTCCTCCTCGATTTTGGCTCCTTCGGCCTGCAGCAGAGCCAGCAGCGTGTCCAGGGAGCTGTTCTCAGAGTTCTGATCTGTGAAGCACAGAGACCCTCACATCACAAGGGGCTTCAGTCAATCAAAGGCCTCCTGGCTCCTCCCCCGCAAACCTGCACATCACTCTCAAACACACACCTGCACAGCTGAACACTCAGACACACCTCCATACACACATACACACTGGCAGACACTGCCATCCACCCAGACCTGCTATTCATGTGGTTGTTCATATGGTGCTTGGTTTCTGAGGGACATTAAAACCTTTTTAAAAACGTACAAAATATAGTCTACTTGAACCTTGAGTGGTTTTCTGGGGAAATGCTTATTTATTGATTTATTCTTTATTACACGTTTATTTGTCACGTGGCGCTGTAATGGCGACATGTAGTCCTGCTGTCTCTCGTGTTCGTGTTTGTTAATTTGAATGTGTTTTGTTGTGTCGGGCCTTTGTCTTTTGTTTTTTTCATGCGCTGTGTGTCTGTAGTGGGACAGGGAAGCGGGCTGGAAATAGTTCAGGGCACTCCTGCTGCTCATTTAGATAATATTGACTAATTGTCTAGTCGATATAATTTTGTTTGTGGTCGTCACCATGGAGACACATTCGCAACATATATTCGGGAATGTCCGTTGGATCTGCAGCAACAAAGTTTACCATCGCTCTTCACCGGAGTTGAAGATGTCGGGACTGATCCGGTTGTGCAGGCAATCTTCAAAAGGCAACCAGGGAAGGGAAGGAGAAGATAATGCGGGGGAGTGAGGCGACGAGTGGGAAGGCTGACGCAGTTCGGTGCTCCGTTTCGACAATGTACAGAGACTGCAACACTGCGTGTATGGAGTAAAGTCGTGGAGGCGGAGTTTGTGTGTTGGACTGCCTAATGACCCTGGACATCTCGGGACAGCGGGAGCTATTTTTAATCATGACATTTGGCTGTAGGATATTCCAGTTTAATTCACTTAATTATTTAGATTAATGCAATGATTATATTGAATGTCTTTATTTGATATGTTTGTTTGTGTGTTGTGGGTCTGCCCCACTGTCTATATCTTTTTTGTTGTTGCTGGGGCTACAACTGAAATGAAAGTTATTCTATTCTATTCTTATTACAGGCACCTCAGTGAAATGACCTTTAGTAACTCAGGTGGAGCAGGTTTTCCCAGCTTATACGGAGGCAGGCCCTGAGCTCCATGTTAACGTGTAAAAACACTGACTTCAATCGATGATGATAACGAAGGCACAGATTGATTGTCCAGGTAATGTCCAATGAATCTCAGTGACCATCCACACTGCCCAGGACCTCATTTGGACCGTCAGGCAGGTCGACGCGTTCACTCGCTCTGCCGGCGCACAAGGCGCCGTGCCGTCTGAAACCTGAAACCCTAAACCCTGAAGCTGCGCGGCGTGGCGGACTGCTCCGGTAACTCCCGTCTTTGTGCCGCAGCTCTGAGCCCGGGGATCGGCTATCCGATGAGTCACCGGGAGCAGAACGAAACGGTGACGTCTCCAAGGCAACGGACGGCCCACTCCGGTTTCTCAGAGCTGAGGCCACTGCGATCAGGGGAAAGAGCAGCACTGCCAAACCGAAACTCATTTAAACCTCAGTTAAATTGTGCAGATACACACAGCTGTGCTTGGAATTCACCCACATTCTGAATACCGGTCAAACTACAAAGCGCACAGCGTTAACTAATGATTTCCCACACGTCCCGAGTCTGTCAACACGCATTAGGAATGACTAAAATAAGCAGGCTTAAGTACACCAAGCCGAAGACTGCTGGGGTACTCAGGCCCTCGTGGATTAATGTAACAGGGTAGTCGGAAGTGAACAGGAGATTATGGGATCTGCTGACTGTAATAGGATTCTACATATAGAACCCTGGAGACTCCTTGGCAACCGCTGGGTAGGAACCCATTATATACCTGTATACTGGGGGTGGGAGGGATACTTTGAGAACATCTGGGACGTCAATAGAAGCAGAAAAGAGCAGTGTGTCCTTTTATCAAGCCCTTAGATAGACTCACTTTGTTGTGTAAAACAAATTCAGTGACTGATAGTTTCAACTGATAATGCACAGCAGTATCCTTCCTAACAAAAGCCCAGTACTTGGCTAGAAAATTACTGCTAATTACAGCTGTCTTTGTGTACTATTCAAAAGCAAAAGGATGCCCTTGAACTACTTAAAAAAATAAAATAAAAATGTTCCTGTTGTGGAATGTTCCTTTTGTTCTGCTCACAGACTCAGACAGAGGCCCCATTAGGGGTCTATGTGCGCAGACACAATCCTTTCTTCCTGCATGACAAACTAAAATCCTCTTTTATCCCAATGAACGTCAGTCCTTCGAGTCGTCACTACCCAGTCTGGTGTGTTAGGCTTTTTAAACAGACTCGAATGGCCTCTGCGATAACGGTTTCTTCAATGTGAAGAAGTCTGACAGTGAAAGTCCGGCTGGCCGTCTTACAGCAGCGCAGCAGGGATTCTGCTTTTGTGTTGTCTGTGGGCGGCTGTGCTCGAGACCTCCAGCGGCTAACGCTGATCACACAGACGTTAGCGGGAATGCCGCAGGACGCGCGCCATCCCGCAAGCTTCCCAAGCACGTGTCCTCCCCCCGCAGTCTGCCCTGGAGAGACTCCGCCCACCGCGGGTCAGAGAGAGCGTGCCACGCTCCTGCACCTGCCCGTTAGAGAAAAGTGTGCCGCCTTCTCTTTTTCATCTCGCTCAGGTTTTATAAAAACCGCATTTCCCATGATGCTTCCTGCCATAAAGGAGCATGTGATTCTACTAAACACGATTAGATTTGAGAAAGAACCACATTCAGGACTTCTGGAAGCTTGATCTACAAACAGTAGACACTTAACAAACAGCAGGGTTTAAAAAAAAAAAAAAAACCTTTTAAAAACACTTTAATTTGAAGTACACTGCTCCAAAATAAAAAAAACTTCAAGAGGGGTGCCAGGCCTAAAAAATAATGTATAATAATGTATAATGTCACTGTATATTCCCCACTTTAGCATTAACCTCACAGGCTTCTTTGAAACAATATATATTTTTAATCATGAACATAACTCATACATACAGCTACCTAAGCTGCATTGCTTTGGCTTTTAAGAAGAGTTTGGCCCAAGTGCTGGGCCCTGGAGGGGTGAGAGGGACACTGCCACGGACATTCAGGAGGAGGCCCAAACTCAGAGTGCCAGTGCCACGGAGAGCGGGTATCCACAAAGCCTGAGCCCCCCTACTCCTGCTCCTTCTCCTCCTCCTCCTCCACGCTTGGCAGCAGATAAAGGGCTTAATCTAGCAGGCTTTCCTGGGGCGTGACGCGGGGCATTTCACAGCTGTCGGCATTTTCACAACCGTCGGCATTTGCCATGGCAACACCCGAGGAACAAAAATAAGAGGTTTTAACAGGAGGAGGAAGGCGCTGTCAGCATGGCGCTTTGTTACCATCCCTGCAGGCCCCTAGAGTCCGGCTCGCCCTGCTCGAACAGAGGGCCTGGTGGATTCATCCGGCCTGTACAGCTTGCAGCATTCCCGTATGGGACAAATAGGGCCCGTGCCTTATACAGTGCACTTGCCTACTATTGAGTATGCCAGTGGAGTATACTTTTTTCCAAAAGCTGTTAAGTATGTGACAATTCTGAAAATTGAGTGTTCTTAATATCCCAAGATGATGTACTTATTTCCGGGTTTTCGCTGGTAATAGTACAGAAGATATTCTTTGCATACTGCATGTCAGTATGAACAGTATGCAGTAACAGATACAGTATGCTAGTACACAATACACAGGACGCAGTATATAGGGCTCTGATTCGGACACGGAGGGATCAGGTTTTCCACACGGCTCCTTTCACGGAGGGCCTAGCGGTCCTACCCTGGGGCCCCCTCCGCTCGTCCTCCGACCTGACTCACGGCAATGCGCGCAGCTGTTAGCGGTCGGCCCCCTCGACCGTATATGGAACGCAGGCCTGGCTGGAGACCAGCGGTCACGAGGCAGCTTCGCGCTAATTGAAGCTGGGATGCCTGCTGCTAGGCGCTTAAAGGCTGAGTGTGTAACCCCTCCCCCTCCCGCCCGCACGCCCGCCCGCCCGGGTCTGTTTCAGCCTTCCCGCTCCCACGGCACAATGGGACAGTGTTGGGCCGACGTGCACGGGGGCAGGGGGGCACCGTCTACCCTGGCACCCCCGCCCTCCATGCCGTGGCCTTCGTCAGGCACCCGTTGCCATGGCAAAGGATTTAAAGGGGAAAGCACGAGGGTGAGTCAGGGGAAACAATGCTCCCTTTGCCAGAGGATGGAACTTTTCATCTGGGTCAAACACAGCCCGTCTGTCCGTCTCTCTCCCCGTCTCTCTCCCTGTCTCAATTCAAAATACTTTATTGGCAATACACATTTTAATATATGTGTTGCCATATGTGTTGATGATACTATAACGACTCTGCATTTGAATGGATCTCTATGGGAATTGGGGGGTGGGACTAGATTTAGCTGTAAATTACACTGGCACAGTATGGAACACATGGTTGGCTAAATAGCTCTAAGTTATCAAGGGTCTGACGTATCAAACAAGACTTAAGGGCCCATCAATAGTAAAGAAATGCATGCAAATTTCCCATAGACTTCAATGTAAAATGGTGCTACAGCAAAACAAATGGAACTCTGTCATGCTTTAATGGATTTTCATGAAACGTCATCAGGTGGTACATCAGTAAATTCCGCATTGAAACATAGAGTGAATTTTGATTAATCTGTTGCCATGGCAACGGCCACAGCCAATCAAAAAACAGTAGGCTGTAATTTAAAAAGTATGCAAGATAGCAAAAAATAGCTCTATGGTTTAATGGAACATGTATCATAGAGTATCTGTGCAAACATTGGTGCAATTCTGATGTTCGGTTATGGAGATCCATTCGTTTTGCTGTGGCAGGTTATGCAAATTTGACATTTTGAGAAAACGGCCTTTAAAGTTAAACATAATAATTCACATGGCATCACAACCATTTGATAAGTGTTATGCACTACTCAATTGTTATAATTCCATTTCCTTGTAATAATATGACAATGATACATGTATGAGTCTTGTACATGTAGTCATTTGCAATAAATGTTTGTTTAAATTAGTCATCTGGAGGTTGTTCTGGTAACATTAAATGATCGAGAAATAAAGATCGAAATTGATATTAAGTAAAATAATATATAAATAAATTGTTAAAATCATCTGTACATGTATACAGTACATGTCATTTCTTGCATGTAAATTGCATTGAAAATAGACAGAATTATGCAATTCAATAGACAGAATTATGCAATTTAAATTATGAAAATGATATAATGAAATATGATTGGGGGGGTAAAATAATTATTTCTTGATGAGGGATTTTTTTTTTCTCATAATAAATTAACTTCAATTAAAGGTTGGATTTTTCTCATTTTTTCAGTGAGATGAAGCTAATCTGAAGCTAGAGAATTTTTTATAACCCTTTTTACTCATCTTTACCAGTGGTGCCAATAATAGTGGAGGGCACTGTATGTGAGCCAGGTAGGTATCCTATTTCTCAACAAATTTTTTTAAATTTTTTTTTTTTAAACTTGAGTTTAGACTACATGGCAAAAAATGTTATGAGATTTAAAGGAGCTATATGTAACCCTGACACCGAGTGTTTAAAATGGGTACTGCAATCCAAATTCACAATATTGGAGAGAGTCGAGACACTGAACGAACACGAACGCAAGACGAGCCGAGCGCAACATTATATTTTGAGACGAGCTTATTCTATTTTTACAATGACAAGAGACGACGAGTCCTACACTGTAAGTTGATCAGCTAATGTATACGTTTACAATTTGTTTATTATTTATTGTTTGCTAATTATAAACCAGCTCATGTGGATTTTTTATAACTCTGTCTAATGTTAGCTAGATGCATGGCTGGCTATGTTTACGGTCACACAGATATAAGCTAACGTTAGTGGTATGTTTAGCGAATAACTATATACATATATATATTTAAATCTTTAGCTAGCTAGCTAAATGGAAACGATGTTGAACTTAGCTTAGGCATTCGTAAATCGGCTGTCGGAGTGCCGGAGTACATCTGGTTGTTCGTAATGGGCAGTGGATTCGGAGTCAACTCGGAGAATAGTGAATCACACAGGCCAAAACAAATACAGATGTTCCGACCCGGAATGTAAATTTCAAAGGAGAACATACTGGCTGTAGCATTGTTGTCGGAGAAGCCAGTATTTCAATTTAGCATGTTTCCTTAATCTCTGATGACATATCATGGTCATTTTATGATTTAGTACAGTAAAGTTGTTACATATAGCCCCTTTAATACTGCTTCCAACTGAGTTCCTTTTTATTTATCAGCTGAACTGAAACAGATGATTATGTCGTTCACGTGCGTAAACAGCTGCATGCTTCACATTGCTACTCCCTGCGTGGCTAAAGACTCCAAAATGAGTGATGCAACTAGGAAAGGAAAAAAAAAAAAAAGGCCACGAAAGCAACCTATGCCTCTGAAGAACCCGATGAAGGTTTACTTCCTCAACGTGGTTCAAATTCAGAAGCCTGGAGATGGTTTGGATTCAAACTAACTGATACCAAACAAGAGAGGGTGCTTTGCAAACTGCCAGTTTCAGCGAAGGATAGTTCTACAACAAACCGGCTTCACCATCTTTGCATTAATCTTCCCAGGTAATACGCAGATTATGAAAAGCTTTGAGAGTCATAATCCTGCAAAAAGCCCCAAGTTGCCGATACAAAAGAGGACCCATTAATTAAATAATAAAAATTTGCCAAGTTTATTTGAATATATCTGAGTAACTGTTATCTTAATGATGTTTCATTTGAATATTTTGATGACTAACATGCCATAAATTTCACATACGTTTTAATTGTTTCCAATTTCAAGTAGGGATTTTTATTTATTCATTATTTGTCTAAGGTCAACTGAGGAAAATAATTGTGGATGTATAATTTATTTTATGCATTAATTTAGTATTGGAAGATTTTAACAATAAAGTGCTATTTTTTAACTTGATAAAAAGTCTGATGCTTTCATTGAAAAAGACCTCTTCATTTAACTTGGTTAGCATGGTTAGGTTTTTAAACTTATGCTGGAAGGCCAAATGTTATCATTACATTTCTAAAAAGCTCAAATATCATCAAAATATCGACATCGTCAAAGTGCCAGAAAATACCGGGATATTATTTTTAGGCAATATCGCCCACCCCTAAACTACAGTACAATATGTCATGAAATATAAACAAATAAAATACAAAATGCAAATACATAAACTAATATTTATTAGATGAAGAATAATATTTAATAAAAACAATTTACAATTTTTTGACAACTATCCCTCAGGCTGTGGCAGGGGGCTCCCTCTACCTCTCTCCCCCTCTCTCTCCTTTTCTCTCCCCTTCTCTCCCCTTCTCTCCCCTTCTCTCTCTGCTGAGCTCCACAGCAGCTGGGCTGGGGAATCCTGCTAACTGCAAATCCATAACTGGGACAGGGAGGCTGGGGGAGGAAACTAGGTTAGCTACATTTCGCACAAAGCCCCCTCTCTTTCTCTTCACACAGAAGGCTACCGGCAAGGGTTTGTTTACTTCCTCTATAGACAATAAAATAAAAAATAAATGAAATCAAGCAGCGAAATGCTTCGGGGTTAAGCCAAAGGAAAGTAAACAAACGCAGAGAGAAAGAGAGAGAGAGAGAGACAGAGAGAGAGAGGAGGGTGAAGAGTTGAGCTACAAAAGGCTGGGAAAAGTTTTACTCTGTTTTAATACGAGAGTGCACCTTCTACACACTGACCAACCGAGCAATATGTGAAAAGCACCAAACACTCCCGCCTACTCTGCAAAACTTAACCTTGCCTCACCGTTTAGTTATATATAAATGTAAATAAATAATTAAGTCATCTTTCCCCCCCCAAGAACAGGGGAGGAAAACTCTGTGCCTTGGAGCATGTAATCCTCTCTGCGCTGGATAAAAAAACAAAGTCAAATTTTATCAGACCACCAGGAGCTCAGAGAAGGGTGAGCATTGTTGACTCGCTGTTTTGAGCAGGTTGCCTGGCAACAGTTACGTCACTCTGGCTTTCGGTGACACCTGTTTAATTATGACGGGGCAGGGGGTGTGGTCACAGCACAGTTTATTCTTCACAGACCCTGCTCATAAAGACACCACAGAGTGAAGTAAGGAGGAGGGAGAAGCCAGTTCAGCTGTGACACACCTCCTCGAGCTGTCAGTTGCTGCCGGCACGGGAGTCGAGACCTGGCCAAACCGGTGAGGCCTGTGTGTCATAATCACACATGTACAGACGCGCACGCACGCGCACACGCACACACACACACACACACACACACACACACACACACACACACACACACACACACCAGTGAAAAGAACATCGAGAGGAGCATCCATCCATCCATCCCTTTCTTTCTCTCTCTCTCTCTCTCTCTCTCTGCATCGCACACTCTGTTACATGCGTTCCACAACAAGGGGGGAATTTTAGTTAGGGTTAAAAAATTAAGTCACATTCTATTATAGATGATGTTGACTTCTCGACTGCCCCAAATGTCACCACACAATAGATAGGCGTGGCATTGCCCAACTCTGATTTGCACAGGCTCACTTTCCAGCCTATCTTGGCAGGAATCTATCTCTATTCACAAGGACCAACCCACCCACCTGCGCAAGAGTCACGTGCACCATGATGTCAGTGTGCAAACTCACAGTTACACAGTGACAGCCGTCGTAAATCAATAGACACAGGTGGACAAGGGAAGCAATTATAATCAACCCCGTGTGTGTGTATGTGTGTGTGCGTGTGCGCACGTGCTTGCATGTGTGCATGTGCCTGTGTGTATGTGCGTGTGTGTATGTGTGCCTGTGTGCGTGCCTGTGTGCGTTTGCCTGTGTGTATGTGCGTGTGCTTGGGTGTGTGTGTGTGTGTGTGTGAGTGTCCTTGTCCTTACCTAGAGTGGATTTGCGGAGCTGGTAGGCCTCGAAAAGCTCCTGTAGGCAGCGGTAGCGTTTGGTGAGCTCATTCTTCTGACAGTCCAGGCTGGGCTGGAGCTCCAGGTTCTGCTCGGCCAGACTGCGGTTACCGGCCAGGGTCATCTCCTTAGAGCGCTGTACCTCCAGCACCTGCATCAAACACAGAGAAACACAGTTAATGTACATATACATACATCACACAGCAACACCCTTACCCTACAAATACATCACACAGAAACACTGTTACCCTACGAATACATCACAGCAACACCGTTACCCTACAAATACATCACACAGCAACACCGTAACCCAGGGCATGAAATTTACTTTTTGATTAAAAAAATCACCAGCCATTTTCAACGTCTTTCCAGCCACATTACCTTTCACAATATAACACAACCTGGTTGATTACCACCCAAAGTGGCTGCTTGAGCAAAAATCTTACCAGCCACAATCAAAATTCTACCAGCATTTGGCTGGTGTTAATTTCACACCCTGCCGTTACCCTACACATACAACCTATCAACACAGCAAAACAGATGCCCATACATCCCAGTATGTGACATCACATTCACTAGCCATGTGTGCAGCAGAAATATTAACTTTATGCACTGGCAGTCTGGCACAGAATGACACTGAACAGGAAGCTGCTGACTCTGTTGCTCACATTAGCTGTAGGATTAATGAGTTAATTACAGTATGCAGTGACAGCAGCACTCTGACTGTCATCAGCATCTGCAATGCACACTTGGCTCTCTGGCTCACGGGAAAGTGGCTAACGCTAGCTGAGGAAACAGAAACGTGTAGTATGACTCTTTCCACAAGCCAATCAAATGTCTCTCTCTCCAGGCAGCCTAGAGGATGCATATATGGCCATTCGCTCTGATGCAGGACTGCTGTGGTCCTCCCGTATGGTCATAAGGTTAACGTACGCGCAGGGGATGACGCGGGGATCGGGGGGTGGGGCGGGGCGGCGCGGCGCTGAAAATAGGGACGAGAGAGCGAGCGCACTCCCCCCCAAAACCGCTGCGGTGCAGCGCTCCGCCCCGCGTTACACGGTCGGACGCCCACCCAGCCGCCATAATCACAGGCCGTAAGGACGTGGCTCACAATTCACAGTTGAGGGTCATTCAGGTCCCCACCACGCTCCCCACATCACAGAGCTAAATTACACAGCACAGGTCTTCAGAGCGCTAATTTAGTGCAAATCACATACTATCCGGACCCAGGCTTAAGATAACCGCTTACAATTTTCCACTTGCAAGCACTTTACTAGCAACTTTGGCTTCTGTAGCTGTGCTTAAAGTCTACTAAGGACAAATGGCCTACTGAAGCCTCAACAGCATGGCTGACGTACTGTACGTTACTCTTCTTTAGCCATTCTGTGAACATTGACCACATTGAAATGTCACAGGATCTTTCAGGTTCTACATTTCTTTACTACACTAACAAGCCCAGTAAAACATTTTCTTTCTCTAACTTCTAACTCTCCCCATTTCCGTTCATTTCCCAAATACTGCAGTTCACCGTTGGGAGGGGAAAAACAGGTTACTGGTTACAGTTTAATGCAAAGTTTAACATTTTTCAGCTGACAATGTAGTGTTTAACTAACACAGCCCTGGCTGTGTTAATAATATGGCAGTTCTACTGCACTGTAGGCACAACGTGTCACTGATTCTTTGTGTCTTAAAAGGAGCGCAGCTCTCTATAACAACGCTGCTTCACATCGCCCTGTTCCCCGTCTATAACAGAGTGGCAGCCGAGGTCGACTGTGTTCATAAGCTGCAGTCAAACGCTGTTAACTAGAGCAGGCCCTCATTCTTCAGACGGTTTATTTTATAAAGGGTGAGCAGACTTCTGGAGAGCAGTTCCGCGCGCGGCTCTCCCGCTGCTCCTGCAGGCAGAGGGGAGCCAGACAGGCTCAGGGCTGATCCCTCAAGGAGCAGGAGGTGCATGTGGCTTTAGAGGAGAAAGAAGCTTTGAGAGGGAGTCCACACGCCTCCCTAAGCACTAACAGTGGGAGGGCTGTGGAAAGACACCATCTTGTATAACACAGCACAACTTCATCATAAAGCCCTGTGATTTCCACTATGTTAAAAATAAATGTGTGTAATGGTCTTTCCACACCACTCCCACTGCTGTGAAATTCCTGAAAATCCACGGTGTGAAAGGCAAGCAACCAATCAGAGCCCAGCTCTACCAAGCCCCCCCCCCCCCCCCACTGCCCATGAACCATGGAACAGGGCGGGGTCTGGGTGGCCAGGATCCGGTGCACTCTGGGTAAACGCAGACGGTTTTAGCTCTTCCGCCGCCCTGCCCTCACCGCTACGCCTTTGTCCAATTGCTGCGCTCCTGGGGAGGGCATCGCCGCGCTGCCAGGCGGGATCCGCAAGAGAAGAACTAAATAAAGCCCCTCTAAAGAGCAGGCCTCGTTCGGTCCTGGCACCGATTCAGCTGTGAAAGAAAACGCCCCCACAGTTTCTACTTTTAATGGTGGCTTGCGCTGAGGAGAGGAGCCCCTCCACACACAAACATGCAGGGAAGGAGGAGGAAAGCTAGGCTGTGTGGAACATACAGAATTACATTAGCGCCTCAATGCTGTGTGGAACATATAGGATCACATTAGCGCCTCAATGCTTTTAGCACCTCAGTGCTGTGTGGAACATACAGGATCACATCAGCGCCTCAATGCTGTGTGGAACATACAGGATCACATTAGAGCCTCAGTGCTGTGTGGAACATACAGGATCACATTAGCGCCTCAATGCTGTGTGAAACATACAGGATCACATTAGCGCCTCAATGCTGTGTGAAACATACAGGATCACATTAGCGCCTCAGTGCTGTGTGGAACATACAGGATCACATTAGCGCCTCAGTGCTGTGTGGAACATACAGGATCACATTAGCGCCTCAATGCTGTGTGAAACATACAGGATCACATTAGCGCCTCAATGCTGTGTGAAACATACAGGATCACATTAGCGCCTCAGTGCTGTGTGGAACATACAGGATCACATTAGTGCCTCAGTGCTGTGTGAAACATACAGAATTACATTAGCGCCTCAGTGCTGTGTGAAATATACAGGATCACATTAGCGCCTCAATGCTGTGTGGAACATACAGGATCACATTAGCGTCTCAGTGCTGTGTGAAACATACAGGATCACATTAGCGTCTCAGTGCTGTGTGGAACATACAGGATCACATTAGCGCCTCAATGCTGTGTGAAACATACAGGATCACATTAGCGCCTCAATGCTGTGTGAAACATACAGGATCACATTAGCGCCTCAATGCTGTGTGGAACATACAGGATCACATTAGCGTCTCAATGCTGTGTGGAACATACAGGATCACATTAGCGTCTCAGTGCTGTGTGAAACATACAGGATCACATTAGCGCCTCAGTGCTGTGTGGAACATACAGGATCACATTAGCGCCTCAATGCTGTGTGAAACATACAGGATCACATTAGCGCCTCAATGCTGTGTGAAACATACAGGATCACATTAGCGCCTCAGTGCTGTGTGGAACATACAGGATCACATTAGCGCCTCAGTGCTGTGTGAAACATACAGGATCACATTAGCGCCTCAATGCTGTGTGAAACATACAGGATCACATTAGCGCCTCAGTGCTGTGTGGAACATACAGGATCACATTAGCGCCTCAGTGCTGTGTGAAACATACAGAATTACATTAGCGCCTCAGTGCTGTGTGAAATATACAGGATCACATTAGCGCCTCAATGCTGTGTGGAACATACAGGATCACATTAGCGTCTCAGTGCTGTGTGAAACATACAGGATCACATTAGCGTCTCAGTGCTGTGTGAAACATACAGGATCACATTAGCGCCTCAATGCTGTGTGAAACATACAGGATCACATTAGCGCCTCAATGCTGTGTGAAACATACAGGATCACATTAGCGCCTCAGTGCTTTTAGCACCTCAATGCTGTGTGAAACATACAGGATCGCAATAGCGCCTCAATGCTTTTAGCACCTCAATGCTGTGTGAAACATACAGGATCACATTAGCGCCTCAGTGCTTTTAGCACCTCAATGCTGTGTGAAACATACAGGATCACATTAGCGCCTCAATGCTGTGTGGAGCATACAAGAATCCAAAAGAATTCAAGAATCCATTATTTTTAAAAAACAAACAAACAACATTTTGACACCAAGGCCAAATGAGACACTAAAGAATTTCACACTGAGAGAGGGGAGGGGCCTACAGGGAGCTGAAGGCCCTCATTTAAGCCCTGAGCCCTGAGATGACATCCCTCACTTCCTCTGCCTTCACACACACCATGTCAACATCCCTCACTTCCTCTGCCTTCACAGACACACCATGTCAACATTCCTCACTTCCTCGGCCTTCAGACACACCATGTCAACATCCCTCACTTCCTCTATCTTCACAGACACACCATGTCAACATCCCTCACTTCCTCTGCCTTCACACACACACACACACACACACCATGTCAACATCCCTCACTTCCTCTGCCTTCACAGACACACCATGTAATCATCCCTCACGTCCTGTGCCTTCACAGACACACCATGTCAACATCCCTCACTTCCTCTGCCTTCACACACACCATGTCAACATCCCTCACTTCCTCTGCCTTCACAGACACACCATGTCAACATCCCTCACTTCCTCTGCCTTCACAGACACACCATGTCAACATCCCTCACAGACACACCATGTCAACATCCCTCACAGACACACCATGTCAACATCCCTCACTTCCTCTGCCTTCAGAGACACACCATGTCAACATCCCTCACAGACACACCATGTCAACATCCCTCACTTCCTCTGCCTTCACAGACACACCACGTCAACATCCCTCACTTCCTCTGCCTTCACAGACACCACGTCAACATCCCTTGCTTCCTCTGCCTTCACAGACACACCACGTCAACATCCCTCACTTCCTCTGCCTTCACAGACACACCACCGCAGCGCTCCACTGACTGGCCTCTCTGACCACATGACTGCTCGCAGTCGGCACGCATGCACTGCGCACCCACATCGCCACAACTACCAGGGCAGTGAGGGACACTGTGGGATTAAACTCAGAATGGAAGGCAAACAGACCAGATTAGACTACGCTCCAGAGGCCGGACTGAGCCCGACTGCTTAAACATCCAACCCCTTACGTCATTACTCTGTTACCTGCAGGGGCGGTACACAACTAATGGTCATATTATTTCACATATACTGCAGGTTGCTCTCCAAAGAATGTAAACCGAGGCAGTGCGCCACGCTGTTCCCTCACTTGCGCCACAGCGTAACCAACTGCCTGGTGAGAAGGGTTTGATCACAGAATATCTCACCTGGGGGAAGCAGAGAATATTCAGATATGAGCCTGAGGTATTTTAAATACACATCTCTAATACCAAACTGCATCTCTTTTCAAAAATTACCAGATCGTTTGTATCAGCTGCTCTGGAGAAGCCAGGCCACTCTGGTGAAGATCCTTCTGTTGAAGGGTTTCCAAAAGAAAGCGTTCTATTCAGCTGTGCAGACTGAAGACGCACAGCCACCGGCTGACAGGGTTACCGGGAGGTAGAGCGCCGTGTAGTTCACAAACACTACCTACACACACGGTGTTAGGGACAGACAGACAGCCCGCTGTCAGGGACAGGAGCCCTGTAGCTGTGAGCCTGGTGGTTCTCTCGCTCACTCTCACACGCACACGCACACGCACAGCCACACACACAGCGTGAGGGACAGGCTGCTGGATGCCCTTCATGAGTCAGTAAGCGCGGCTCACAGGGTCACCCTGTTTCAGTCTCACAGAAAAGCTTCCCGCTTCCCGCTTCACGTAATAGATGAGCTCATTTCTCTCCAGACAAAGTGCCCATCTGCCCATGTATCATCCTTATGCACTCGCTTACATCAGAGAAAACATTCTCTAATCAGAGCTGACAAAGGCTCGCTCCCTCAAACTCCTTACCTTTCCGTTTCCCTTCCCCTTAGCCAAACAACGGGGTCATCCATTAAACTCCATTTACAGACTTAACTGTCACACGTTCGTCACTCTTCAGGTGAGGAGGTGACAAGTTTGTTCCGACTCGGAATTAAGCTTCAACAAACGGCTCCACCTCTATCCATTCAGGAGAGCAAATATGTGTATGGCACAGGTAGAGAGCTCACCTGCTCCTGGCAACAGCAGCAGCACTGTCCCAGCTCAACTGGGGGCTGCCGAGACGTTGGGACAGGGGATCACCGTCCTTACGGTCAGGTGCGTCATGAGGATCCCCGGTCATTACACAGAGAACGGCAGTGTTTTTATATTACCGTTTCCATTAGAGCAGCCTTTCCACTATCAGAACCTGAGATTGGCGGGAGGGGGGGCCTCACCCAAAAACTAGGACCTTACAACCCAAAGTTGGCAGAGTTCCCATTTGTGTTTCCATTTAACTTATTTGAAGAGAGCAGCAGCACCAAGCCACCCCTAAAGACAGCCAGATGGAGCCAATAAAGAACATTTTAAAAGGGAGTCAGTGTTCCACGACAAACATAGCAATAACACAGGAGTTATTTTATCTTTGTACAGATGCCGGATCTTAAGCTTCTAACAATATTAATCAATTATCCCATCTGTCTACAGATCAGTCAGATAAAGCTTGCTAGAATTTCTCGTTCTGATAAGTTGGCCGGCACTGAATTTTGTCAGAAAAAGATCACTATGGCAACCAGAGTTTTTAAACCCTGGCAACAGGGACTATTCATTGGTTACACAAACAATAGTTTCACAATACTTCCCCGCTGGCATCTATAGCAATTTATAGCGAGGCTATTTCATGATTCGGCCATGAGCACATAATTCAGATGGGTCATGAAAGCGGTGAAATGCAATACTTCAAATCGACCTCAGAGCTTTTCAATTTCTTACCGGCAGTTCATTTTCAGTTTTTTAAAATGTTTTATTAAAGAAATTTGATACCACCCACTCACACCCGATTGGCTAAACCTTGGAGCAGCCAAGACAACTCACACAGCCCTGGCTCCTGATTTGCAGGGCTGAAGTAATGCAGGGCTAAATCATGTGGTTCAGATTCATCCACAGAGACAGCACTGAAACGGCACTCAGAGCCAGAACTTCTGTCTGGTACCGGTTCTGACAGTTTATATAGGGTTAGCAGATGGCATTGGACCCACAGAAATTGATCTCTACCCCCTCCATACATACTGCCCCCCTCCATAAGCACAGAGAGCCTTCACACCAGCAGGCCTGTGAAAACAACACTAAACTGAAGCATTATGGGATACTCTCCGGATGACAGACAACTTTCCAATGATCAATGACACTGTGATTACCAGCCACAACATACTGGCCACAAGGGACACCAGCTGTGTGTGGGGGGCGTGTTAGGTAAGATCAAATAAATGTTCCCTGTCGATACCATAAAGTCAGCCTAGCTCCTTTCTCCAAACTAATTAACTTAAATGACCAAATGAAAGACAGGGCTGACCTTATGTAAACCGCTAGGCTTGTAGGTTCACTCCTCTTTCCCCCATCTTTGATACATCAGAGGCTCATAGGTTCACTCCAGCATGCGTCACTCAAGTGCACGGTATAGACACATGCTGCTCCTACTCTAGATAGTGTGACAGACAGGTCCTGCAGCCATATTTAAACCTCTGAGATGAGAGCAGTGTAGGGAAAGCTACAGCTATAGATGAGATGATTTGGTGGGGGGGGGGCAGACAACATGATCCCACATGATCCAACACGATAAGGGTGGCAGTGTAGTATAATGGTTAAGGAACTGTGGCAGTGTAGTATAATGGTTAAGGAACTGGCCTTGTAACTGAAAGGTTGCAGGTTCGATTCCCAGGTAGGACACTGCTGTTGTACCCTTGAGCAAGGTACTTAATCGCTTCAGTATCCAGCTGTATAAATGGATAATATGTAAAAAATGCAAAAAAGTTGAGTAAGTTACTCTGGATAAGAGCGTCTGCTAAATGCCTGTAATGTAATGGATAGGTGACCAGCCCACCCACTCCACATGTAGAATATGAGTCATCCTTGGTAATTGGCTGAAAGAGTACAGCTGTTAACCGCAGAGTCCTGGTGAAATTCCCACACATCCCCTACATCTGACTGCTTTGGAGTTCCTTGAAGTGTATTGTCTTGCTTTAAACCACAAACCCGCAAATGCTTAGGCAAGGCATTAAAGAACTTCTGTAAGTACCTAAAATGTTCCTCATTGCATACAAAAATAGTCTGGACCAATTGACGACACACTAAAACTGACATAGCAACGACAACAACAAAAACTCCAGAAAGCAAACAATCCCTTTAGCAGAAAAGCCAATGTTACACGTGCGTGTTGCTGCGGGTCCTCGCAGTGCAGGAGGGTGTAAGGTGGACCATTTGGACTTTCTGTGTTAAGGCAAAAATCTGCTTAACACTGCATAGAGCAAATACTGTTTAGACCAGTGGTTCCCAACCCTGGTCCTGGGGACCCCCTGTGTATGCTGGTTTTCGTTCCAACCACAATTGCAATACCAGAATTTTAACAAGCTGTTAATTTTTCTTAATTAGGTGTTTTTAATGTTTAGAGGGATTATTTACGTTCTTAAGCCACATTATGTTAGTAATAGCTATGCATGCCATGAAGACTAAAAGTCCAAGATTCACATTGTGTTGTATTGTAAACAATTAAAAGGAGGTAAAAAATGTTTTAACTGATCAAATTAAAGACTGAGGTGAATCAATAGGCTCATAATTAGTGAAATTGTGGACACATGGCCAATAAAACTAACCGTTTGGTAAATAATGAAGAATTCAAAGACAAAGCAAATGATAACGAGCCAAACCTGCATTGTGTTAAGGAAAAAATTATGAAGGAACTTAAACTTGCGTTCAATTACCTAATTAGGAGCCTAATCACCTGAGTTGTTACTTCTTCTTTGTAATTGTTTGCAATATAACACAATGAGCATAATGAACATGGGTTTTTTTTTCTTCATGGCATGCATAGCTATTGCTAACATAATGTGGCTTAAGAGAGTAAAGAGTTTAAAGTGTTCTCTCTATACAATAAAAATACCTAATTAAGAAAAAATAACAGCTTGTTAAAATTCTGGGATTGCAATTGTGGTTGGAACGAAAACCAGCATACACAGGGGGTCCCCAGGACCAGGGTTGGGAACCACTGGTTTAGACCATGGATGGACTACTTGGAAAATCAGTCGGAACGAGTGTACATCTGCAGGGCATTTACACAGACGCACGCGCACGCGCACACACACACACACACACACACACACACACACACACACACACACACACACACACACACACACACACACACACAAACAGTGTGAACACACGGTCAGGCTCGTGTTTTAAATTACACGGTTAAACCGACCTTCGTCCAAGCTAAATTCAAAAAGCCATCCAGTGCAGCTGCTGCAGCACTTCGCCTTCCCTACAGTCGCCATTAAAGCCGTCGCTTGCAGAGCCTTAGACTTAAACCTAAACGATTTACCTTGGATTGTGCAGATAGGAGAAAACAAGTCAGCTTCCAGCCCTGCTTTATGGAGAGTCTGTTTGTTCTCCTGGTGCAGATCCAGCTTATTCAAGACAGGATGCCTTAGGCATCTTGTACCAAAATAGAATGGTTCTTAGTGCCTAAGACTCTCCACTCGGGTTGTGGGGTAGAGATCTTCAGGCATAATTCAAAACCTCCAACTGGGTTTTCACTAACACTGCAGGTTCCCCCAGCTGTTCTGACCTCTGACCTCAGCTGTTCTCAGCTGACCTGACCTCCAGCAGCCCTGAAAATGTGACTCTCTTGAGACGACTACTGCACGTGTAGCGGTAACCGCCAAAGGCAGTCGTATCTGGGCGGCCCAGGCCGAATCAGAAAGCACTTAGCTGCACAGGTAATGGTTTTATCCACTCGGTAATCTCTGAATTTTCAGCTCCAAGAGTACTATCAACTGTCAACAACTTCCAGCCTGAGAAAGCACTTGCTTTTGCTGCAGGAGAACTGCCGCTGCGACACACGCGTATAATGCGTTGCATTTAATTTCATCTAGACTTTTCCAGGGAAAGCTGGCTTGAAATAAACAGTGAAGTGCTTGGCTCAGTTCAAAGTCAGTACTTGGCATCGAATCAAACGACTGCATTAATCTAAAGGGTTTAGAGTGCTCAGTGCTTCACAAACCAAACCTGGTCCCTACTTGACCTCTGTAGTACGTTAGTGCCACTCTGCTAGTTTAAAACTGCCCACCAACTTTTCAAGGACTCCTCAGTGTAAACAGCAGTTAGCCGGAACTCACCTTCAGAACAACTGAGCTTCATATCTATAAAAGCAAACTCAGTGTCACACACTTTTTATTTATTTATTTATTTATTTTTAAACTATCATGTGTCACATGATTGAGTCTGGCCTGACAACACCTGAAATATCACAAAAATAACAATGGAAGAAACATTACAAGACAGGTCCAAATAATATATGCTGAGCAATAATTACGATACCTAGTGCGTTCTCAGTTTTCCTAGTGCAGCATTCTGAATTCTGAATTTAAGATTTGAACACTAACAGTTAAATAGAGTTTAGAGGAGTTGAGCTAACTTATATCATGCTCTTATAACCAACTCCCTGTATTTTAAGATACCTTTGTATTTTTATGCTACTGCTTATAACTCTGAGTGAGACTACAATTGTGTATGTTACTTGGCCTTTTCAATATGTAATAGTAAGGCTATTTTTGCAAGGTTGGGATGGCTGAAAAAAACGAATTAATGAGCCATATCCATTGTCAAGACATGTGTATGAAAGGGATAAAGTGAAAGCACTATCTGATACATATTCATGAATTACCTAATTAATGATAAAACCTTCTCTTCAGAGTCATGCAAATCAGTAGACTCAATGTGGCACAGTTTTCAACATAACACAATGCAGCAGCAAGACTCGTTCCTTTTATATAGTGCATATTATATTTAAACAAACCTATCGTATAGAATACAGCACGTGCGATGACAACACACTCTATGCAAACACAAGCAAAGGAAGAATAATCTATTTCCAGGTCACCATTTGCAATGGAAAGCAAATGGAAAAGGTAAGGCTGGATACGCCTTCCAAGTGAGAATGCTTAATTACCTAAACGTCAAAACCGCGTCCGACTCAACTTAATCAGACACCCTGGCCTGCGAAATTCCACATTCCAGGTCCCAGATTTGGTCAAGGATGAAGTCCACTACCAACACCAGAGATTTACTGGAGGAGCTCAATAACAAATTAATAGGTTCAAGGAAGTTTAAAACACTAGGCTAGCGTAGGCTACTAAAATCTTTGCAAAGTAGGCTACTCGCAAAGTACTCGATCTTTGAAAATAGACTGAATCAATAACGAATTTAAATATAAAGCAGACCTTGACAAAATTAATGTTCGGTAGGAATTCATGAGCAAGAGGGAAATCCTCTCAGTCAGGGTGATAATTTATGGTTTACCTTGCGATTAGAGTCCCCAATCTGCTCGCAAATTGCATGGTTGTAGTTTCAGACTTGCTTTGCGGCTTGGAAGCAGTAATATGAGTGCACTGCCACTGTGCACACATTAAAAGAACAGGTTATACAAGCATCGTGCACTTTAAGTGAGATACATTCCGTCTTAGGGAATCCATTATAGCCCCGATCATACACCACAGACCAGACAGAAACATGGGACACTTGGCTACATTATACGGAGCAACCAATTAGTTAGACAGTACTAGCTAGACAGTAGGCTACTACGGCCAAATTCTTTAATCGAAAAAGATTATGTTTAGCTAACGGCCCTTTTTAACAACCATTAAAGCGCTGCAGCAGTGAGATAGAAAACTGCCTGTTCGGTTCCAATGAGTGACAGGCGAGACACTGCGCTTTTGCGCTGCAACTAAGCAGTGCCAATGTTGCACCAGCTTTAACTTCAAAGGAAGACAGCTACTGTTTAGCTTGCATATATATACATATTTATTTATTATTAATTTTTATTTTATTGTTATTACTATTATTATTATTTTATTTATTTATTTTGAGTTGGGGATTAATGTCGAAAGCCGTCGTGAAATGTTAGCCAGCTAACAGTAATGTAGTCCCGTACATTAAAGGACATTCTGTATTGAGGAAGCTGCATGGCATTTCAATCAGGAGTAACGTTACCGAAGACTTGGTTAGCAGACAGTACAACCATCTTATTTTAGTAGGCTAGCTAACGTTACCGTAATTCAACCATAGAATTCAACACTCCCGTGTACCCACCGAGTAGCCCACCCAAGAGCAAGCTTGCATTGTTTACCTATTAATCAATTAATTCATAGACTACACAGTTTTCAAATTACTGTGGGCTTTGACCAAATAACGTAGAATTTTGCGTAAGCAAACAAAAAAACTTGCTTGAACTATTACAAGCGAGCCCTACAAAACAACGTTACTTACAAGCCACCAAGCTAACAATGACAGCAAAAAAGTTCTCGATAGGAATCCAGTTAACGTTCAGAAGCTATCGAGTCCGCCGCAGTTCGCTAGCAGCTAAGTTAATTACATTAGTAACGGTATAAATCAATTGTTTGCTAGATTAATGTTAGCCAACAAGCCAAGAGGCGTGAACCGAGTTCTAGCTAACGTTACAGTTGCTAGCGCCCTGATCCCTACTTCTTCCAAGTTCACATTGGCTAAGAATACTGACAAATGGTCCAGTGTTTTTTTTACTTTGGTAACGTTAACTAGTTCTCTGTTTAACGAATGTTACTTAAGAAGTTTTAAAACCAAACGATCTCTAAATACCAAGACCGCCCCGTCTCGCTCAAGCCCCACGATTGTTTTAGCATTGTTAGCGAAACTGCTAATGTAATGTTAGCGAGCTTCAGCTATTGCGAATTCAAGTCATAATCATAATGCTTACCTCCTCCATTTCTTGAACAATTTTGTTAAGCTTCTCATCGTCTTCCAGCAATTCGTTTAACTGTGTCATAGAGTAAGAACTGAATTTGTTCCCGAACCCGGACATGTCTAACGTGGTGGAGTGTTAAAACGAATCCCGTTTGTGGTTCCCTTCTGGCTCAAACACAAGAGAAGAATAAACAGCACAGTCCAATTTTTCAAACCGGAAGTCTGTGGGTTTCTTGCTCAGAAGTATCCAATCAGAAGGCAGGGATACCGACGTCATTCAGTGTTTTCACAAAAACACACTGATCGGGTGTAAGAGAAAGTTAGGAGGAAACGTACAAAGCAAGCATGTACAATAAAAAATAATGAATATACTGTAATAGTAATATTTCATAGGTCAACAAAATGTATTTGTATTATGAATTTTGCTTTGGTAGTTTAAAACCTTAAACATTTGTATGGATATAAGTTCAGGAATAATGATGATGACAGATATAATGCAAATATACTATAAAGAAAACTGTCATATGATAATTCTCAGTGCAAAATATTCTTTAATTTTACTATTCTGTTGCACCTGGAAGCATAATCATTAAAAAAAATATATTTATATATATTAATCATTACTATATGTCTGACATCACATGGACTTTCATACTATTTAACAACTGACCTTGCACTAAAGTACCTTCAATCTCAAAGTTATTATTTCATTTATTTCACTTCAACAATACAATAGTCCATCACAGCTCAATGAGCCAAGGTTTGATCTGGACACAGCGGAGAGTGTCGGAGTCCCTCAAACTCCGCCCCTGGCCCACAATCCTCTCAGTATCGCGGGTTGCCCTCCGACTCGCTGCTGTCCCGGCTACAACTCCGCCGGCTCTCTGGTTGCCAGGCGGGCTCCTCTGGGGTGTTTAACACCTCCACTCCAGTCTCTACGCCCAGGACCTGTCTCTGCACCAGCTTACAGTACAGACCCCCCCTGGCCATGAGTTCCCTGTGGGGGCCCTGCTCCACGACGCTGCCCCGGTCGATCACGATTATGTTGTCGGCCCTCTCCACCGTGCTGAGGCGGTGTGCAACCACCAGCACAGTGCTGTCCCGCATGACGTCATTCAAGGCCTGCTGCACCTAGGGGAGGGGCAAGGGTGACACAGGGGTGAGGCTGCATATCTCTGTGCTTAATGACATCATATCGCTCACAATGGCGAGTCTCTCTGGCACTATTATCAACATTTGTACACAAAGTGTTTGGACATGCTCAGCCCATTGAATAACCACACAAGTGAACGTGGAGTTACATTCTACTGTTTGGAATGTATAAACTTTTAGAAAATTGTGACTGCAGCACTGGCCACAACTTCAACAATTTATTGAATTAAAAACTTCACAAACCTCTAAACCCACTATAGCTTGCTTTAGAATGATGTGAGCTGCTGTAAGGCTGTTGATCTGTGAAAACTCATGTTTCTTTATCTTTTTCTCTGTAAGAATTAGCATATTCAGGTGCAAGTAGTTTTGCAATAGTTTGCATATTGCTGCCCCAAAGAAAAACAAAACAAACAAAAATGTTTTTTTGCATAAACAGCATAGGCGGCCTCTGACTTTACAGAACCCATTAGAGTACTGACCTGTCAACTGTCCCTGCAGTTCTTTCAATGTCACAATACTATGACACCATTCTGTATTGTGTAAGAAGCCAGTAAATTCACTTATTATACAGTTAAGCAAAGTAAACCGCCACTGCAGTGATGCTGCACTGCTCCTTGACCTGTGCTGTGAAATATCTGCACTTAGCAAAACTGTATGAAAATGAGCAAGACTTAAGTCAGCAATATGGGTATTTGCTAATGTCTGTCATTCGGAATTTGGTGGAATTCATCTTAAAATGCAGACCTGGGTTCAAATTGTATTTGTTTGGGATTCAAATAAGTTTCTGTGCTCTACTGAGCTTGATTGGTGAATATGAGCCTGCTAGGAGGAGCAGATGGACGGGGTTTACACTTTTGGGATTATTTCATTTGTTCCAATACACTGGGCAAGCTTAGTGAAATGCAGAAAAGTATTTTAATAAAATATTCCTATATATCTACTATGTAAAAAAAAAAAAAATACTATTTGAACTGTTAAAATTTGACCCTATGAAGTCATGATACTGCAGCTCCTCATCATCAGCCACAATAAGCCCTTTGCAGTGTTAAATCTGGCAAAAAAACTGAAGCTGAAGCAGGTTCCTGTGCCTTCCTGCCTCCCTGCCTCCCTGGTCTCACTTACGATGTGTTCACTCTCTGCATCCAGGGCACTGGTGGCTTCATCCAGAATTAGGACGTGAGGGTTCCTGATGAGGGCGCGGGCGATGGCCACACGCTGCTTCTGGCCCCCCGAAAGCTGAGTCCCCTTCTCACCCACTCCTGTCTCCCCAGAAAGAGATCAGGCAGAAGAGAAGAGGAGGGTGCACAAGCACACAGCAAATTAAAATAGCAAGTTACCTATATCTGCAAGGTAAACCAATACAAGTGCTGATAGGGCCCTTGGGAAATTAATCTGTAAAGCCATTAGGTACTACAAAGAATGCATAGATTGTAACTAGTTGTACACTATATTTTGAAAATGATTAAGGTGATTTTATTGTGCAATGTCCCAGAAAATCTACACAACTTTACTTTATAACAAGGCACTTATATATAACTGTGGTATACGTTTGTTGCCGCCACATGAATACAATTTTGTCCTACGTTTCCCTATGAAGTTCTGTTATTATTCCATCCGATAGGACTTGTCTTATTGTGGTGAGATCACCTGTTTCATAGCCCTTGGGGAGGCAGCTGATGAACTCATGAGCATTGGCCTTATTGGCAGCCTGCACCACCGATTCCATTGGGGGGTCCATTAAACCATAGGAGATGTTCTTCAGAACAGAACGAGCAAACAGGACCGGCTCCTGACCCACTAATGTTACCTGAAAAAAAACACATTTACGTACACTACTGCCCTCTGGTGGATAAATATGATATAGCATGATTAGCACAAAGCTTGAGGCAGGGTTTGTCAATGCAAAACTCAACAGTCCTTTCATGACGGGTGCAGTCAGTAAGTGATAGAGTTTAGTCATTGGCTCAGCTAAGGCTCTCCTGTGACGCTCTCACCTGAGAGTGAAGGTAGGAGTGCTGGTAGGTGTGCACGGGCCTTCCGTCCAGCAGCACCTGGCCCTGTTGTGGGGTGTAGAAGTTCTCCAGCAGGCTCACGCAGGAGCTCTTCCCGCTGCCCGATGGCCCCACCAGCGCCGTCACCTCGCCTGGCTGCACCGTAAAAGACACGTCCTGCAAACACACGCATCACATCACTACAGTATCCTGACACCTGCGCCAGAAGTGCCCAAATACTCACCGCTATCCAATCACACTCATTATCTATCACAATACACACTCATTCCATCCTTACATCCTTGACGGAGTACTAGAGAAAGGGAGCACCATTTCCTGCTATGGAACAGATTACTGTAGATCCTGAGCACAATGTAATTCTGAAGTAATAGCCTGACCTGGGGCCTGTTCCAGAAAGCAGGATTACAGATTTAGCTTGATAACTACACTAAGTAAAACCCAGAACAGCTCTTTTTACTTCAGTCCATTTTCCAGTTTTTACTCAGTGCAGTTATCCATCTCACTCAGTAAAATGCTGGCTAAAGCTAATCGTAAGTTTTCTCGCATTGTTATTCACGTCAGCGCAAATGATGGCCGGTTTAAAGGGATAGTTCGGAATTTTGGACATAATGTCTCAATTACGACTTACCCGTGATGTAGTTGATTGATGGAAACCATTTTCAGATAATTCCATGCTGTCCCTTCTTTTGGACATGCACACATTGCTAATGCTAGCGCAACTCTAAGGTAACTGCTAGCATCCACTACCAAACGCACTTAAACACTCCACAGTGCACCCAAAGCAAATAAAATACGACGACAGTCTATCGGGGTTATTTTGAGTGTTTATACCATCATTTTTTAAGTCAAACTATCGTTGAATCCTTTACTTTGTGCTGACCTATATTCTCTGTGGAAGTACGGCGGCGGAGCGAACGTGGCCATTGCAACTTGTTGGTCTTCTTTGTTGTTGTAGTCAACCAGTGCCGGCACTACATTTGTAGGTAACGTACAGTATCGCTCCGCCGAGTGTTGTCTTCCCACCCGGGAGTTTTTACCTCGTTTTGCTGGTTTTTCCCCAATTTTCCTTCTGTTTCTCTGTACATCATCTTTGTGACAGTTCTCTGTAAAATGCGCTATACAAATAAAATTGAATTGAATTAATCCTGCTTTCTGGAACAGGCCCCTGGACGAGTAGAAAGACACGCTTATATGTGTTTACAGCCACCAAACCACAGTGCAGATACAGTACCTTCAGTATCTCTGTTTCAGGACGTGTGGGGTACGCAAACGTCACATTCTTGAACTCCACCAGCCCCTTGCACATGTCGGGTGCCTCCTGGCCATCTTGCGCCAGTCTGGGTTTCCGGTTGATGTACTCAAAGACCTTCTCGGCCGCGCCTACGCCCTGCATGAGCCCCGTGTAGACAGACGCTATGCTCTGAAACACCATTTCAAACAGAAAGCGGGTTGAGGATCTAGCTATAGCAAGCTACTTTTTTCATGCACAGAAGAGTGCACCTACTGTACACCAGGGCAACTCCAGGCCTCACGGGCCAGTGTGTATTCAGGTTTTTGCTGGCACCAGTTACTTATTTATTTATTTAGCCCAATCCTTTATATGACCTGATATTTTAGCGACATTCCGTGATATGAGCAGCAGCCCTTGTGCCTGTATGCACGTATTGTAGCATTTTACTGTGGTCTAATTTAAGAGTGAATTGGTGTTGGTGTATATGAGTAATTAGCTGATTGAGCCAGGTAACTGGTGGCAGGGGCGTAACACGAAATTCTGGGCCCTGTGCAAATGCAGTCCCTGTGGGCCCCTTCCCAATGCAAACCTTTAATTTCAGGCCTTCTGAGGGCCCCTCCCCACCATGGGACCCTGGGTATCCCCCCCACTACGGTGTCCCTGACTGGTGGCAGCAAAAAACCTGCATACACACCGGCCTGTGAGGCCTGGAGTTGCCCATCCCTGATGTACACTCTGTATTGCACAACACTCTCAGTCAGTAACTAGAGCGATTGGGGCAGTAGTGCCCTGCATTGTGAGTTCCCCTATGTAGCACATCCAGTGATGAGACTTGCCTCCAAGCACTCTCCCAGTTCCAGCTCGTAGATAACAAAGGAGATTAGCGTACCCCCGCTCATCTGGCCCGACACCACCAGGTGGCCCCCATAGAACAGAATGCCCACCTGTAGGGCCAGCTCTGAAATCTGGAAGGAGAGGGGAAACACTCAAAATCTTCAGAGGCTTTTTAAATTCAACACATTTTAATTATTATTATGAAATGCATTGTCAGGCATCGACACAAATCCAGTACGACGAACTGTTTGAGTAGGTGTGCTAGGTAGTACCAGGATAGTACACACACAGCGGTGTTTGAGTAGGTGTGCTAGGTAGTACCAGGATAGTACACACACAGCGGTGTTTGAGTAGGTGTGCTAGGTAGTACCAGGATAGTACACACACAGCGGTGTTTGAGTAGGTGTGCTAGATAGTACCAGGATAGTTCACACACAGCGATGTTTGAGTAGGTGTGCTAGGTAGTACCAGGATAGTACATACACAGCGGTGTTTGAGTAGGTGTGCTAGGTAGTACCAGGATAGTACTTACACAGTGATGTTTGAGTAGGTGTGCTAGGTAGTACCAGGATAGTACTTACACAGTGATGTTTGAGTAGGTGTGCTAGGTAGTACCAGGATAGTTCACACACAGCGATGTTTGAGTAGGTGTGCTAGGTAGTACCAGGATAGTTCACACACAGCAGTGTTTGAGTAGGTGTGCTAGGTAGTACCAGGATAGTTCACACACAGCGATGTTTGAGTAGGTGTGCTAGGTAGTACCAGGGTAATACATACACAGCTGGACCACATATAGCAGGAGTAGGCCAGGGCTTGCTTCTTGTTCAGCTGAAACATGTCCAGCAGCCTTGCATAGTAGGAGTCAGCCTCCTGCTCCTCGTTGGCAAAGCTACGGACGGTCTTCATAGCCGATACGGTCTCCTCCGCCAGCTTGTTCGCCTGCGCCAGAGCATTCTGCACCTCCTTGGTCAATTTCTGTGGCACATCAGGGGGAGGAGTACTTTATAAGGGGCTACGGCATTACATTACTGTCTGCTAAACAAAGTACTTGCCAAAATAAGACTTATCCTGGGTATCTATTTATTTCACAGAAGGCCTCAATTTTTCATCATAATTAATATTTAATTAATTTAATAATACTAATAATAATAGTAATTTTAATCATAATATATTCCACTCCACACATACCTTCTCTATAATATGAAACATCTGATTCAATTGAATGTCTTTATTGAACATGTTTGTTTGCGTTTGTGTGTCAGCCCCACTGTCTTTGTCTTTTTTTACTGCTGGAAACTACAACTGAAGTTCCCTAACGGGAAAATAAAAGTTATTCTATTCTATTCAATATGCATTCAACGTGCAGTTCATCTACATTCACAGATCACATTCGGAATATTCAATCTTTCTCCAAATCTGGAATAGCGGTTACCTTTGTGCTCCGTGCTGCCACCAGGAGCGTGGACAAGAACAATACCTTTACAAACAATATAAAAACATACAATACATACAGCAAATCTGCAGCTGAAATGAGTTTGGTCATTTGAAACCAAATAAAACCTGACTGATGTGCTCGCCAACACCAGAAGGGCCATTGAGACAGTGGGAGATATTGAGCTATTTTTACCTTGTAGTACTCTCCGTAGACCTTGGAAATGACAACGATAAAGGGGAAGCCCATGATGGTGACGATGGTCAGCTTCCAGGACATTCCGAACATGAAGAAGCAGAAGCCCAGGCTCTTCAGCAGACTGCGCAGGAACAGGTTTACGTTCTCCGAGATCAGGTCGCTCACCTGCGTGGTGTCAGATGTCAGCCGTGACGTGATGTCACCTGGAGGACGATCCACAGCAGAGACAAGCTGCCTATATTACCTGTAGCACAGAGCAACCCAAGTGCCCAAAATCCCTATAAACCTTTCTGTGGATCCTGTGACCTATGTTGATTTGGTTAATATAACGTGATAGGGTTCATACGTTTGTCAGAAATCTGTAATCCCCACAAGCAAATCTAGGCAAGATTGTTGAACAAATCATAGTTACAAGCCAACATCTCAGACACCTTGTACTCAACAATATAATTCCAACCCAAATCTAAAAGAAGCCCTTTTAAAATAAGCCATCGTTTTATTATTGATGAAGGTTTTGCCATGACGTTGCATGGAAATGACTAATAATGCTGAGAATTGCCCTAGTATGTGTACATAGGTAAGTTTGAAAAGACCTGTATGGTTAGAATCAAAGAAGCCGATCTCCTGGCGCATCAGTGATCTGAATAGAAGGTTCCGCAGACGGACGTTTAACCTGGCGAATGTGATTGAGAATACACCACCCCGCAGTCCAATGGCGATTGAGCTGGAGAAAGACAAACTGGTTGAGGTGGCAGTCAAAGAAACACCAACACAGTGTTCTTCTGTACAAAAGTGAAGCCCTATAATGTAGGATTTCAGGATGTCTGAGGTACGTAGTCACCTGATCAGGGCCAGCACTGTGAGAGTAACCATGGGCTTGGTGAAGTACTCCATGCTCTTGTGAATCACAATGCCATCTATAGCCTGTCCAGTGTAGTAAGGTATAAAGGCCTCACCTGAAAAGGAGAGGAGATGTTGCTAGGCTACGTTACTCAGGTAAAAACTTTTCTCCATTTTATGATACAGGAAACAGTATGACTTAATGAAAGATATGTTTTTACAATGTGACTGGACCTTTCACTGATGAATCACAATGGTGGATTAATATACAATCGGGCAGGATTTCACCAGTGGCTGCAAGACTAGAGTAGTGTGACTCAGACAGCCTTGTTGCCAATCTTGTAACATTTTATCTCATAATATCTTATCTTTACCTGTAAACAGAATTTAAGTAAACAGAATTTTTTTTAAATCTTTTTTTTTTTTTTGTCATGCCCCTGGAAGAGCGTTCCAATCAGAGAATGAAATTAACTTTTTCAGCCACTGGCCAGCCATTTTCAACATTTTACCAGCCACGTTACCTTTTACAATATAACACAACCCGGTTGGTTACCTGCCAAAGTGGCTGCTAGCGTAGAAAATCTATCCACAATCAACATTTTGCCAGCATTTGGTTGGTGGTTGGTGTTAATTTCACACCCTGGTTCCTATCATCAGTGACTTGTTCTAGGCACATAGGTCCATTATTCTGTCTTTGATACAAGCTTAATCATTGACAATAAGCGCTATTATGGTATATGGTGACATTCCAGTCATCTTGGAAGGTCGTCCTTGGAAAGGGGTATTCCCTGTTCACTGCTAACATGTTTGGAATATTAATGATTCTGAGAGAGACTTACAGACAGCAGACAGGAGGAGAAAGAGAAAAGCAACCGCCAACAAGCCCGCGTCCTTCCTGCAGTAGGACAGAAGGCGACCCACTGTAGCCCCAGAGTGAGGTCTTTCCGTCACCCTTTTCCGTTTATTTTCGCCTACGGCTTCCTCGTCCTCCTCGTCCTCCTCCTCCGCCTGGTCCACCAGCCTCTCCGACTCCCCGCTGCGCCCTCCATCCGCCACCACGTTCCGTGACCACGCCAGCACCCTCCATAGGCACAATGTCCCGACAGCCGCCCCGCAGCTCCAGGAGAAGAGGCTGAGGAACCAGGGGTCGTACATGAGGGAGCCCTGCTCCGAAAACATCAGCAGCTTGACCACGGCGTAGGTCATGACCACCAGGCACAGGAGGTCACATAGCGGCCCAAGGGCCATGACCCTCTGGGGTCCATCCACACTGTTCCTTGACACCCCAATAGAGGCCCCCAGCAAGAGGGATACCCTGACCAGCAGGATCCCCCATAGGTCAAAGACCGAACTGAACACATCAAAGTCCTGCATATCCTTCGCAAACACTGCCGGATGGGATCCACGCACATAAAGGACAGTGGTGACCACAATGTCCATCAGGATGAAAAGGAGGTTGCAGCCCACGGCTGCTGCTGTCCTCATTTTTGGTCTCAGTCTGTCACAGGTGTGCTGTGATTTGGGACCAATGACGGGACAATCGATACCTGGGGAAAAAGAGGCTATGGAGAAGAGCTTAGGCTACACTGGAAATAATCAATGTGTTCTCCTATTACGGTTTCTGTATTATTTTAATAAAACTTGTCCCAACTATTCAATCTTAATCAAAGCGCGATTACGTCGTTTAAATGTGCCTTTGTATCAATATAATTAGGCTAGCTTGACCGCAGTATTTTTAACAAGCAGGAGCGTGTTAAAATATAACCACGTACGACCACACTTCTCAATTCCAAGCAACTCCATTCTCCATATGTACTCTTTCAAAGTTAAGACAATTTCCATATAATTAACAGTAGTAACACAAGAAGAGGACACAAATAGCCTACCGTCCGTAGTAGGATTAAAAAATAGGCAATTTAATCAGGCCTACTTACACGTTGCTGCACGTAAAGTCATGGGTAAAAAGAATATATTTACCTCTAGGCACGCCGCCTCTGTTCTTTTCCTTGCTTCTTCAGCCTGGCTCGGACTGCAGAGAACATCGGGAGTTATGAATTCTGCATTGGGCAGTACGGAAGCCGGTGTTTAGAAGCTCCTCCTTTAAAACAACGGCCTGTCTAACGCAGGACGGACAGTGTGAGCTTGTCAGCTTTACCGACATCTCTACCCGCACCTACGTTTTGTATATAGCTACATAGCGCATTTGCTTTGTAATTTCACCTAGGCGGCAGTTCATTCCGTCTCGTAAAATAGCAGGCGCATTTCCTCCTCCATACCATGATACGAAGGTAGCTACAGTTGCTATTTGCTACAGCGCTGCCTTTCGTCCTGTATCCCGGATATTTTCGTCACTTGAGAAATTTTCTTGGTGATGAATTTGCTTGTGAACGGTAGTATATTTGTCAGAGCGTAGGCCTAGGCTTACCTGTTTTTGAGTGTTGAATCGTAACATTTTCCTCTTGGGAAGTGGATATGTGAAGTTAAACAAATTCAGCAACGGGATACAACATAAAAAAAGTTAATTACTGCCAAAAATATATGCATTAGCCTTGCTACTTTATTTGAAGCACAAATCAAGAAAATCTATATTTTGCAACTGTGTAGTTTGCAATTTTTTAAAAGCAGTTTGCTACACATACTTGCTTTTGCGTTGTATCTGAATTTCCAACTGAAAATATTCAATTTAGGGTAATTCCGGGGGGGAAAGGACCCTTTTTTAAACCTTGGCTTCTCAGATCTTTCGGATATTTGACACCCATAATGTTACCTTCGAGTAATAACCATTGTTATACTTTTTTTATACTTTCAAGACCTACAGTTCGACAACCATAAATGGTAAAAAAAAAAACATATCTTGGTCTCATTGTTATCATAATGACTTGCTCTATAATGTGGGCAATGTTTGAATGCTTTTGACTAAATTCTTTAGATTAATTAAGAATTAAAATTAATAATCAAAATATCTCAAAACTACATTTGAAATTTTGCTATAATAAGCCAATTTACAGAGTTGGATCTCTGGTACTTTTTTGCTTTACAGTACTATTACAAGGGGTGATTGACTGGTTAAAGCAGGGGTGCACAGATCCGGTCCTGGTTCTTGTTCCAACCAATTACCTTAGTTTTAGTTTTGTGACAGCTCTGTAATCTACGCTGGTTCAGTCCTGTACTTGAGCACAGTAAAATCGTTAGGATACACTTGCAGCTGTAGCTGGTGTTTTTGCAAATGTCAGCTCAAGATATTATTCAGCCAATTAAATAATTAAGAGCAAACGCTGGCACAAAATGCTGAAACGGATCTGCCCAAATGGAAAATATGGTCATTCTACAATACTGCAGATGTAAGTATACTGCTGGACACGTATCCAAGACTCAAAATGAACAATTTTAGCTTAGATATGAGCACAGTTCACAGTGAAACTCTGGCTACTAAATTGGTAAATAAATCTTTTAGGCGCTGTACTGCACCTAAACACAAAAATGTTTCATATCAAATCAAATCATGATGCCAGTACTTATGCAAAGCAGGAAGAGGCTATGTTACATCAGTGCGTTAGCCGACGTGACAGTAACAGGCAGTAGTCATGCTTAAAGCCTGCCCAAATTCTTCAACAAGAACGTGTTTAATAAGTCATTTTCCGAGGCGTCAAAGACACCAGTTCCATAGATGCTTGTAAACAGCTCGGAAACAAAATAAAAATACTGACCCAAAAAAAAAAAAAAAAAAAAACTTTGGGCATTCAAATAAAGGGAGTGCAAGGTCTTAGGATGCTTCAGCCTGTAGTTCAGGGTTATTCAACTATTTTATGGGGGTGAGATTCTTTTTTTCTCCCCATTTAAAAATAGTGCATACGGGCCAAACATTTTCTATACTATTTATAAAACAATGTATTGTTTTGTACATGTGTGTAAACAAAGTAGATGCCTTCTTAAAATATGCATAGCTGTTATCACTAGTGGGAGGTATGCTGACATTATGCAGCCGCAGGTGCATCTGAACGATGCTTCCCCCCCACCCCCTCTTCACAATGGTAAATGGGCCAGGTGTACGTAGATCGTGTGCTGGGTTGCCAGTTGAATAGCCTTGCTGTAGCTAAACTCAAGTTCAGTCTGAAGTATTAAAAGAGAATGAACCCAGGCTGGATGCCTGTGGAACACTCCCGCGCCCACAGGCAAGAGGCGCCAACAGTCTACCCAAACCGGACAGGGTAGCGCGCCAAAATGCACCTCGGGAGCCAGCATACGTCACATCCGCCAGTCCGACAGCCGTCAGTGGATGTGAGAAACAGGCAGGGAGTACTCCAAGTCACTTTTCTTATCGTCGGGCCCCGTCTGCTCTGCCGCGAGGACCGTCGCCACGGGGAACGACAGATACAGGCTCTCTTTTTTCAGCGGCGGCGACTCCCCGGTCCCGAAGGAAGGGTCCGCGACACTGAACGTGATGGAGGGCATGCTCCGCGCTCTCCGCTTGGCGCTCTTCTTCTGCTGCTTGTACGCTGTATTCATGTTTGCCACGACCTGCAAACAAACACAAGGCCAACCTGTGAGGAGTGTATGCATTACTCCCCCACCTCTCACAAACTACACTACATTACATTGGGGTTTGGTCCCTTATGGAAAAAGAATATACTGCATTATATTGTAAATATATCAAAATTATCATCGGAATATATTTTAAATATATTGCAGTATATTTCATTTCCATAAGGCGTTCCACACATGTCTGAGTTTATTTCTAGGTCTCTATATACAGTATGAGGTTTCAGGTCTGAATGGAAATCTTGTGAAATTAACTGGGCTATTTTTGGTGGAAGCTCATGAGTGGACCAACGGTCTGCTTCTTTAGTGTTATTTTCTTAGGCTTTGAATGTTTTGAGTTTGTTCCTTTATTGTTGTACTTGTGCCCAGACATGTGGGCATACATATTTTCTGTCACAAATGCAGCATTGTACTTGGATCAATATGTAATCAGGCCTGACCTTTGTGTAGAGTAAGGTTGAAGTATTAACGCACTGAGGTAGACTTTGAACATTCAAGCCCAGTCCTTCAAGTCATATACACATTATTCCACTGTGATGTGTATTACTAAACAATACTGATTTTTTTTCATTGAGATGGGCATGCATTCATTTTGAGGTACAAAACCGTATATAATCAAAATTGATCAGCAGTTTCTCTCTTACGTTCTTTTAGTCTTGTGGTCCATTCACTTCAGTCAGTTTGAATAAAACTTATTTGTGAATGAATCCGAGTCTTGTGATTTTTTTTCACCCATTTCTGGGAGTGTCTTAACCAGAGCACTTAACTAAAACAAGAATCTGGAAGTTCTGGTCTTATCTAGTACTGTTCTTACTCAGTCCATTCTTAGTTTATGAACAACCAGTTCCCACATTATCCCATTTTCCCTCAATTTAGAAAGCGCAGTCAGTCGTAAGTGTGCTTTATTAGTGAAAAGCCCTACCGTCCGTTCAGGCGAGTGCAGACTAACACACACTGTCCCCCATATGCTGTGCTGCTCTTCTCAATGTGCTACGCAGTCGCTGCATCAGAGCACACTTCCTGCAGAGCCGACACCCCCAAACTGGGCCAGAGGCGGAGACTCACCAGCTGTTTGACCGTGTTCTGCTGTTCCTGCATAGCATCCACAAAGCTGGAAACACTCTCCTCTTTCACAGGACAAACCTCCTGAACTTGGTGATACTTCAGGAAGTCAACTTCCATCTTTGGGAAGACAAAAGGGGAAAGTGAAAGTGTGAATATATACTTTATATACACAACACACAAGCATGTCAGCTTGGAAATTATTTCATTTCATAGAACTAAGCAAATAATGCAGGTCTCAATCTTGCACATTTTGAACATTTTCTAACCAAAAAGAAAATAAATACAATTACAATGATGCAGATTAACTGCATGAAAAAATCATAATCTAAGAAAACCATGGATTTAGTTACTGACGGTCCACGAATCACCTCTATATATATTAAAGTTAATATAAGACATCGATATCTCAGTGGGTTCAGGCCTACGTAATGATTCAAAGGTCTAATTGTTTTAGGAGGTACCATCATATAACCAATGTGAGTCAGACTGATAATCCAAAACGAAAAATATATTATAAATTTTTTTGTGGTCAGGAAAATAAAAAAATAAAAAAATCCTACCCTCGTCCTCAACACATTGTGTACAGTGACGGACTTCTTTACTGAATCTCTCACCTCACTGGGTAAGCTGGCTTCTCTGTTAAACATCAGGTAGTACGGAGTGAACCTGGTGGTCGGGTTGGCAGAGGTGCGAAACACGAACAGCACCGGGTCCAGGAAGTCGTCCCATTCGGCCTGCTTTTCGGTCACAACCTGCCTGATGGCCTCCCTGAGCAGGCTGCTGCTGCGGTCATACAGGGCGTTAAGCTGCGGCTGCTCCACGGGCGACACTTTCTGCACAATGTTCCACCTGTCACACAGGTGCTTTGTCACCTGAAAGGAGGAGGACACGCCCACTTTTGACTGTGCTCCACACAATACAGTCCAAATGCGCGCATTAAAATACAGAGTGTAAATGTCTTACCTCATCACAAAAGTCCACACTCTGAGAACAGTATACCGTTTTCACTGTTCCAAACCTAACAAACACATACATTTCATCTTTAAAAAAAAAAAAAAAGATGCGTGTTCTTTATTCCCAGAAGAGGTAAAAACTTTACAAATTTGTCAATGCATTGTGCATAAAAGAATAATAACAAAATCTGTGTCAATTACCTGTAAATGGCAGTAGAAATACATCGTGCAACGCACAGAGAGTCCCTCTTTGGTATGGGGTTAGCCTCCACCCACTTAGTCATATAATCAGTTATGATGACCACGTTTGTGTTGCCTTGCTTGGTCTCTGGAAACGGGCCTGGTCATAAACACCAAATAAAACATTGACACACAATTTAATTCAACAAATGCATACCGTTGGAGCAGAAAGATTAACCCTAAGTGCACGTTACTATACAAGACAGTAATTAGAAAGGCCTAAAGTCTGAGACCCTGCCAGGATCCAATTTCAACCTCTAGGAAAGACTGTCAATCAAAATTTACCGAAAATGTCGATCCCCAGAATTTCCCAAGGAGCTTCCACTTTAATTGGCCGGATTGTTCTGGTCATGTTTTTATTCCTCTCTGTGTGTTGGCAGGTTTCACACAATTTAATCTAAAAAGATAAACAAAGACAGTGGACTATGCAATGTAGGCCTATGCAATGTTGCTAAACAGAGAATGATGTGCACTGCAGTAAACAATAACGCCCAAAAGGTTGTGGATTTAAAAAATACACACGTTCATGCATGCACACACACAAACACACACACCTAAAAATATCCACCACGGTCAGCCTGTGGAACAAAAAATGAGTGCAGTATATGCCATTTTGACCAACACATACCCAGTCCACCACATCTTTTACAATGCCCAACCAGTAGTACTTCGTTTGAATTCTGTGCACGGTCTTCTTCTGCCCCAAGTGATGGCCGATGTCATTAAAGTGGGACTCCAGGAAGATCTGCTGTTTCCTCTCAGCATCAACGACCACCTCTCTCTTCTCCTCCTTGTTCTTTGGTCCCACATAGTAGAGTCGCCCCTCTGTAAAAGGGAAACCACAGTCAAGTGGAGTGAAAATTTTATTCGATTTTTACGTGCATTTTCAAATTCTTGATAAACACATATGTTGCGTTAAGGATAAAAGCTAAAATTTGCACAACAACAACAACAATAATAATAATAATAATAATAATAATAATAATAATAATAATAATAGATGAACTGTAAATTTGTGATATAAATAAGCAGGACCACCCTGCATTCAGTGCATTTTTACTGTATTTTCGGTGGGAAAAAATATTTAAAATATTTTTAAAATATTGTAATGATCGTTAGCAAATTTGTTATTGCTGTGTTGTAATGAACACTGAGAGCTAATGTAATAAATTTCAGAGTTAATAAATACATTTATGCTACTTAGCATGCTTAATTAGGAAGTAAATCCAGACCTTAGGCAACACGTAGCTATTTAAACTTATAGATCAGCCTACCTTCAATCATGAATTTCTGGGCGTATCGTTTTAGATTTTTTTTCCGCATTGGATTCATAGACGGGGGGTAGGTGCCCTCATCCAAAAACGTGTAGATGTCTTCCAGCCGGTTTGAGGTAGACTCCACCACCTCCTCTTCGGCCACTTGCAAAGAATCCATGCTCAACATCTGGGCCACGTCGTAAAAGAAACCCCCCAAATAAATGACATATGCGAAATTCTTAAATTAAAATATATCAAACGCCGCAAATAAATTAAAAAACATTGGCTGCTTCGAGTTTAGAGCACCTTGATTTACAATTTGGGAATGATAGTTCACCGTTTTTCGTTGTTCTTCTTCTTCTTCTTCTTAGTGTTTAATGGCGGACGGTTGGCACACAACGAAATTGTGCTTTACCGCCACCAACTGGAATGGAGTATGGATCGGAATTATTACATACAAATTCCTACTTAAAAAAAAAAAAAGAAAGAGTAATCAAACTCTATCAAACAATTTATTTCTTCGAAGATATTGAAAAATAAAAGAGGAAAAACACTGATCTCCTGAACTTCTCTGTAATATGTCTCTTAAATCATATTTGAATCTATTTTCTCCAAGTCTTGAAATCAAATAGTGTCTCTCTACAGAATATCTAGGGCAGTAGAGCACAACATGTTCAATCGTCTCTTCCTGATCACAGTATTCACATTTTCCTGTGTTATGTTTTTTCATTATAAATAATGTACTATTCGGTCCTGTATGTCCAAATCTTAATCTTAATATTATTGATTCTTTCTGTTCCTCCCTGTACATCTTATGTGACCGACTGTTCTTTCAATTTTATACAAACAGCGTCCTGTTCTTTCTTCCTCCCACTGCTTTTACCAACTTTCCTTCATCCTGTGCTTAATAAAACTCTTAACCTCTGTCTTGCAAAGGCTTACATCTATTTCTACTAAATTATTATCTGCTGCTTATTTAGCAAATGTATCAAATTCATTTCCATTTACTCCCACGTGTGCAGGTACCCATAGAACGCTATCACTCAATCAAGATATCTTGCCTACTTTCAGATTGACTGTGTTTCAAACTCATTAAAGATTAACTTGAATCCGAACATAAAATCACTCTTAAAGGCCTGATCTCTTCTACCTACTGTAATGCTAACAAAATTGCCCCCATCTCCCCTGTATAAACAGATAAATCACCACTAATCATCTTCCATCCTCCGAAAATTGAATTCTGGTACTATAAATGCTACTCCAACTACTACCTACATTCTTTGATGCATCTGTAAAACTTTGAATATGATTATATTTGCTTTTTATATACATCCCTATTGGCTGTTCATTCATGATACATGTTTTGTCATTCTTCTTCTCTAGTGTCTGTAAGTCTACCATTGGTTCAGGGAATAGCCAAGGAGGAACTGCAGAAAAAGGTATTGTTAGGCTAATACATATCTGATGAATTCCCATTTCTCTTGAAGAGTCTTGGGTGGACCATTGAACATGCATCATCTGCTTCCTTTCCTTTTCCCAACACGGTTTTAAAATCTAGTGTAGAATGGCATCGTTTGTGCCCTTGCAAATTATCCCAATAATTGGGGGAAAGTTAAGTTCTCATTTCCAATGGGGCTTCTCCCATCTCAACTTGCAAGGCTGACCTCATGGCTCCACAGCATAACCTCAAAGCCTGAGCTTGTACTGTATCTAATCTTTTTAATAGGCTATTTGCAGCAGAATTAAATACACATCCATAATCTACTACTGATCAAATGAATCCTATATAAATACTCCTTATTGCTGTTCTTTCTGCAGCACATTCACTTCTCTCCAAGCATCTCATTACATTTAATCATTTCCTACATTTATCCTTTTTTTTTTTTTGCATGAGTATGGACCATGTTAAGAGGATGAGGATGTCAAACCACAAGCCTAAGAATTTGAAGCACCCTACTCTCTCCAATTCATGTCCATATAACTTAAGTTTCAAATAGTTACCATAACTTGTTTCAAATCTTACTTGTAAAAAAAAAAAAGAAAAAAAAAAGTATCTTTGTTTTATCTACTGAGAACCTAAACCCCCATTTGAATAACCATTCTTCTACTTTACAAATAACCTCTTGCAACTTATTGACAAACTCCACATTCCTTCCTCTTTTCCAAATTACATACACCCTTACCTTAAAACTCATATACCCGACTTTTACCTTTTCAGGTAAGAGAATACTCCATCCATTATCTAAACCACTTATTCCTGGTCAGGGAGCCTATCCCAGCATGCATTGAGCGAGAGGCAGGAATGCACCCTGTTGCCAATCCATTGCAGGGCATACACGCCATACACTCACACTCATACCTATGGTTTAGGAAAAAATCTTTATTTCCCAAGTTACTCCTATGAGGGCCCCTTGGGAAAGAAAAGTGCACTGGCCATTCAGTGTTCTGTTACAGCCTTATTCCAAAATTGATTAAATTAATTTTTTCCCTCAATTCTACACACAACACCCCATAATGACAATGTGAAAAATTGAGATTTTTGCAAATTTATTAAAAATAAAAAAATAAAAAAATCACATGTACATAAGTATTCACAGCCTTTGCTCAATACTTTGTTGATGCACCATTGGCAGCAATTACAGCCTCAAGTCTGTTTGAATATGATGCCACAAGCTTGGCACACCTATCTTTGGGCAGTTTCGCCCATTCCTCTTTGCAGCACCTCTCAAGCTCCATCAGGTTGGATGGGAAGCGTCGGTGCACAGCCATTTTCAGATCTCTCCAGAGATCGGATTAAAGTCTGGGCTCTGGCTGGGCCACTCAAGGACATTCACAGAGTTGTCCTGAAGCCACTCCTTTGATATCTTGGCTGTGTGCTTAGGGTCGTTGTCCTGCTGAAAGATGAACCGTCGCCCCAGTCTGAGGTCAAGAGCGCTCTGGAGCAGGTTTTCATCCAGGATGTCTCTGTACATTGCTGCATTCATCCTTCCCTCTATCCTGACTAGTCTCCCAGTTCCTGCCGCTGAAAAACATCCCCACAGCATTATGCTGCCACCACCATGCTTCACTGTAGAGATGGTATTGGCCAGGTGATGAGCGGTGCCTGGTTTCCTCCAAACATGACGCCAGGCATTCACGCCAAAGAGTTCAATCTTTGTCTCATCAGACCAGAGAATTTTGTTTCTCATGGTCTGAGTGTCCTTCAGGTGCCTTTTGGCAAACTCCAGGCGGGCTGCCATGTGCCTTTTACTAAGGAGTGGCTTCCGTCTGGCCACTCTACCATACAGGCCTGATTGGTGGATTGCTGCAGAGATGGTTGTCCTTCTGGAAGGTTCTCCTCTCTCCACAGAGGAACGCTGGAGCTCTGACAGTGACCATCGGATTCTTGGTCACCTCCCTGACTAAGGCCCTTCTCCCCCGATCGCTCAGTTTAGATGGCCGGCCAGCTCCAGGAAGAGTCCTGGTGGTTCTGAACTTCTTCCATTTATGGATGATGGAGGCCACTGTGCTCATTGGGACCTTCAAAGCAGCAGAATTTTTTCTGTACCCTTCCCCAGATTTGTGCCTCGAGACAATCCTGTCTCGGCGGTCTACAGACAATTCCTTTGACTTCATGCTTGGTTTGTGCTCTGACATGCACTGTCAACTGTGGGACCTTATATAGACAGGTGTGTGCCTTTCCAAATCATGTCCAATCAACTGCATTTACCACAGGTGGACTCCAATTAAGCAGTAGAAACATCTCAAGGATGATCAGTGGAAACAGGATGCACCTGAGCTCAATTATGAGCTTCATGGCAAAGGCTGTGAATACTTATGTACATGTGATTCTTTATTTTTAATAAATTTGCAAAAATCTCAAAAAAACTTTTTTCACATTGTCATTATGGGGTGTTGTGTGTAGAATTTTGAGGAAAAAATTAATTTAATCAATTTTGGAATAAGGCTGTAACAGAACAAAATGTGGAAAAAGTGATATATTTTATGTCGCAGTGTGTGCACTTTAAGACATATATGCAGTTATATGTGTTAACTGTGAGTGTTTGTTTAATAAGATATGTTGTGTTTGTAGTGTTTTTTTTTCATTGTAGTGGCCTGTTTTGTATAGTATTTGTATGCTGTCGACATACTAGAGTTTTACTATAGTTCATTTTCGTTAGGGCTTCTTCACAGTATTTCTGCCGATATTTCCAATCTGCAACGCCATATTTTTCTGTTCTTCGTTTTTACATTTCAAAAACAAATAGGACTTTAGCCATTTCAATATCTCCTACTTTCTTTTTCAACTACCTGGTCAAAGCAATTGGACTCAAGTTCACGTTTTCATCTTCCTGCCTAAATTTAATTATTATTTTAAACTCCTCTCCCACCAACTTCCTACGAACATATCGTGAACTTTCACCATCAGAGCTATTTTACTCCAGACTCCGTTTTTTACTTCCACTACCAGGGAATCCTCATCTCCTCTTCTCTCCTCACTTTCCCTCTATCCCGTCCTCTCCAACTAGAAACTCTACTCCATTCCTCAATATCCATGTTATCCTCATCCTCTGAGTTACCTCCACTACTACCTGCCATCCCGATCCATTCAGAAACCATTTTATGTACCACCAAAATATGAATTTCGCTCAGTTAATGATACATTTTATTTGAAAATCCCGGCATTTCGTTCTGTTTGAGAAGCCGGATGCTATTTATTGATGGACCAGGAAGTAATGCAAGCATATTTTTAGCCAGTTTTAATCTGTATGTTATGGGGATCGGTTCCACCACACGTTTTGCATTTGAGATCAGCAGTACCGATGTCACAACAAATTTGTCGTGACACCGGGCATATTTGTTGCCATAAATTAATGCTGTGGATATTAACTGCATGACGTGTGAATTAATATGAATCGACGAATAGCTAATAATTAGCTGATTTACTGGGCTGAGGTGGAGTTGCGTCTGTGCCGCATCTGCTTCATAATTAGTTCTACCTCCTGCCTGAAGAGTTAATTAGCAAATCCAGGTGATTGGCGCAAAATACTGGGGAGGACTTTTACTTTATGTCCCCTGGATTTCCACCTTTGTCTTATTATTATTCTGGGACATCGCTACGGATACAATCATGGCTTTCCAAGCCACTGCAGTAGGCTATGCTGCAACACTTAATGCGTCAATCTTGCGGCCACAACTACTTTTAATAGTTTCCCTCCGGACACATTTATGGGTGTACAAAAACAAAGCAGCCCACTCACGCTTCACGCCCTGCGTAGCTACCTATTTTTATACAGTCTATGGTAGCTACCTATTTGGGGTTTAATGCAATTTCTTGAGGCATATTAGCAGAATTTCCTCATTTAATCTATTTAACATCCTGGAAGGACTGAAACAACTTCGTGCCATGCACATACGTATTATTAACCATGGGAAGTAAGGAAGACAATACCCGGATTAAATTCTATACTTGCGGTTGTTTTTGTACGGATAATATTTTTCTGGAGGAATATAAACTTCATGTTCGATTTATCTCTGCGCAGAAATTCCGAATAGATTATCAGGAGGTTTGTGTTACAACTGCTTTGTTGCCCATACACGAAAATGTTAGATAACATTATAAGTATAAGTGTAACCGGTATTTTAAAATGTACTACTAGGTCGATGTGATAATCTGTCAATATATTTTCAGGTTTTAGCAACTCGTGGCTGTTCAACTGACATACACTTCGAGGAACTCCTAAAAAAGGTTAGCGAGCTATATAGTTATACTTACTTTCATAGTGTAAACCAGGGCTATTTATTATTTTTTTTCGTGATTGATGGTTGACTGGCTGGTTTTCGCCTAGATTGAAAGAGAAGTGGAAAGGCGCCGACAGCTTTGCGTGAAATCAGCAGAGAGAGCTGCCCTCATTAAAGAAGTTTATGAACCACTTCATAAAGAGCTGTACTACTTACAGGTAAAGATAGGCTTCTGTCGGAAAAATAATAATAATAATAATTCCACAGCAAAGTCACACAATGCACTTTTTTATGTACTTGTCACTGATCCAGGAATCCTACTTGGCGCCTGAATTTCTGAAAATTGTGAACTACTGCGGTTCAGATGGGGCCAGTGAACAGGGCTTGCTGGAATTAATTTTGCCCTTGGCGGGTGAGTGGGATAAACGGCAGGACTGTTCCCCACTGAGCTCATCTTGTGCATGCTGGTTTTAGTCCCACCTGAAATCTCTTAACTAAATAATTCAGAAGCTAACTTTTATTATCTTCCCTCTTGGGCTCCATGAGGTCGAAAATACATTTAAATACCATGAAAAATGAATGTCTTCTATTTATACAAGGACCTTAAAATCAGTCCCGTCTGTTCTCAGACAGCTACTGCGGTAATTTAAAGTAATGCGCTGTGGAAACGTCTTTATGACAGAGCTGAGTTTGCCTTATGTAATGATTGATTGAGAGAGTGAAGCACAATCAATTCCTTAATGCAGACAGTGGATTACTTAATGCTGACAGTTTAACCACGTAAAAACCTAAATAGAATATGGGCTGAAGCAACAACCAGACTCCAAATCTCAGGACTAATAACGAAAAGCCCCTGTCTGCAGTCTGATAGTTCAAGGTTATGTATAAAATGTGTTTTACTTGTGTGTAGATAATTGTCTTATGCTGATAATTTTTGTAATTGGATATGTGAAATCCACTGAAAGTTGGCCTGTATTATAAAGATCATTGTCTCCCTCTGTTTGTAGCAAAAAGAGTGTATCAGTTCCCTGTATTCAGTAAAAAGTTCTGTAAGAAGTTGATTGAAGAGCTGGAGCATTTTGAGCAGTCTGAAGCTCCCAAGGGCAGACCCAACTCCATGAACAACTATGGGGTATGATACCTTTCATCACACAGTACAATTTTGATTTTTATGTTGGTATTATTGGCTCATAAGGATGCTTAAACGGTAAGTTCACTATTTTGGACCTTGGACCCTATTTGCGGTCTGTCTTCCATGAACCTGACACATTGAGTCCATTTTTTCGCTGATCGGTCCAGTATTGAGTTCGCTACAGATTTCCTGTAGGCTCTCACTGGGCTACAATAGAAGTCAACGGGGCAATTATAAATGTTATGGAAAAACAACGATAAATGTGCTTTCGTGTACAATAAATTAGACGGGAAGCTCAGGGTGTATTGTTACCGGTCTCAGTATGCTCTCCTGTGAAATGTATCTCAATCCGAACATTTTACGTGCTTGGCATGGCTTGGAAGTAAGCATTTCTCTGTTGCTTGTTTTCGCTGCTCCCGCGGAGTACTATGTGTCGGGGGTAGGGGAGCGGGAAGGTGTGCCGGCCGTTTACGAAACTCTAGGTGAGCAGTCTGCGTTTGTTTACCTGCAGCAACGTAGGCTACACTTTGCACAAAAAAACTTGGATGATGGATTACTATAATGATTACGAAGACGAAGAATTCGATTTTGACTGACGTTACTGGCTACAGATTTGAGCCAGAATACACGGACACGGAACTACAAGAGATGGATGATAAGAGAGCAAGAGAAGAGAGAGAGGCTGAAGTTGCGCAGGTAATGTTATCCGAAGTCAGTGCGAGGTAGTGCGGTCGGAGAAATAGTTCTGTTTCAAATGGAACTGTTGTTTCAACGTTCGGTTTGCGTTTGCGATAGCCTACATTTCACAGGAGAGCATACTGAGACCGTAAGAATACACACTGAGCTATAAAAGCACATTTATCGTTGTTTTTCCATAACATTTATAATTGCCCCGTTTACTTCTATTGTAGCCCAGTGAGAGCCTACAGGAAATCTGTAGCGAACTCTGGACCGATCAGCGAAAAAATGGACTCAATGTGTCAGGTTCATGGAAGACAGACCGCAAATAGGGTCCAAGGTCCAAAATAGCGAACTTACCCTTTAAAGGGGCTATATCTAACGTTCAGAAAATTCTTCTCATTACTGACACCGGTGGCCGTAAGTGAACTGCAGCCAGTTCTGTGATTGCAGCAGCAGAGAGAGGGAAGGCACTCGGAAGCGTGCTTAGACATCCCAAAATGATTTTCCCGGCAAACCCGACCCGACTTCTTTACATAAAAATCAACCCGTAGGCTCTTATATGCAATGGAGTCGGGGAAGATTTTTTTGAAGTTACGTTACAATCTGTTCATACATTGGCAATTGAAAGCGATTCATGCATGTAAAAATCTTGCATATAGCCCTTTTAACATGCACATCGCAAAAGTGCTTGAATCTAAACATCTGCCATGCTTACTTTTGTTACGGCCTCCTCCTCTTGAACAGACCCTACTTAACGAGTTGGGATTTGATGAAGGATTCATTACCCCTCTCCGAGAGAAATACCTCCAACCTCTTGCAGCATTGCTGTACCCAGACTGCGGGGGCCACTGCCTCGACAGTCACAAGGCCTTCGTGGTGAAGTACGCCATACACGAGGACATGGATCTCAGCTACCACTATGACAATGCTGAAGTCACTCTCAACGTTTCTCTGGGAAAAGAGTTCACAGAAGGAAATCTGTACTTTGGAGACATGAGACAAGTATGTACGATGTGACATTGCGGTCAATTGTTTTTCGGTGAATCAGAGAAGCAAGCTTCACCAGAAAGCATTCTATCAGAAAATGTTAAATGACAACAGGGATTTTGTTTAAATTAAGATATGCCACACTGCCACCTGACCTAGGGTATGGATAGAATTTTTACCCTAATGACCATATGAAATTCAATGGCTTGAGGTGTGGCTACTCAAACTCAGTATGTTGGCATATCATTAACTGGTGGAATTTTTTCTTGTGGTTTCTGGTTTCTGCTAACAGTACTTGACTTACTCCAAAGTATTTAAGTTTGTTTTGCATGTAGTTTTATTTTCTTGTATTTCCATGACACCCGTGCTGTTGGCACAGTGACTCTTGCTGTAGTTAAATGCATTACTTCCATTTCACTGGATTAAGAGCGCGCATTCCCCTGCAGGTTCCTCTCAGCGATTCGGAGTGCGTCGAGGTGGAACACCACGTGACGGAAGGTTTGCTGCACCGGGGGCAGCAGATGCACGGCGCCCTGCGCATCTCCTCTGGCCAGCGCTGGAACCTCATCGTGTGGATGCGAGCCTCGCGGGAGCGCAACAAGCTCTGCCCGATGTGCGGCAAGAAGCCGCGGCTCGCGGAAGGCCAAGGCTTCGCAGATGGATTCACAGAGGACTCTCAGACAGGAACTTCGCTAAACATGTCGTGCGTCTTGAATTAGCGCCTCGTGTTCTTATGAGTAAGAAAGGATTAGTGTGTCTGAACAAATATTTCAGTTCGTGCTTATGCAGAATGCGTAATCAGCCATCCAATGTTAATTGTGTCACAAGTGCAATCTTACTATTCTCCCCCAGGGCGGGTGGTACATATGGCGTACTAATTTGGAAAAAGAGACTTTGAGTCGGCTGTGTTAGAAGAGTGAACAGATGCTACCTACCGACTAATTGGGATGTCTGTGTTGTTTTAATTAACATTAGACTCACTCACTTTGTAACTGAAAATGTGCATAATTAATTTAGTTGTACTGTGTGCCTTTTTTCACTTTTATATTTGCAGTCATACTTAGAGACAACTTGCCGTCGGGTCAGATGCTGAACGTCAATGAGTAAGAGAACTAATAATGATATTACTAAGAACAGCCTTAGTAGAAAATATGCTTATTGAAAATTTGAGTAATTTTGTGCTTGGGTAAGAAATCTAGTTACCTAGAAAGAAGACAATATGTGACATACGAAAAAGCAATTCCTTTCCCTAACTTATAAATGACAATTTATAAACCGATTAAATGCACAACCCAATACTCTTAATCACACGATATTTAGTTTTATCATACAAAATATCATACAATATTTAGCTTTTTGAATATGACTTTATTCACAAACTTAGTTTGGGGACATTCTAAACATCCTAAGAGGACGCTTGACTGTAATTAGTCCTTTAAATTGCACATTGTGGTACAAGTGGGGGGGGGGGAAGTCACGGTTTTATGCGCTGTGACAAACAACATTACAAGCTGTCTGAGAGACATGGTCTACTTCTAGAGAAGTGCCACTTAACTGTATTATTCCAGCCCACACACACACACACACACAGAAAATTGTGTGTGTAACGCATCCAAAATGTTGTGTAATATTTCTGCAGTTTTGTCCCGTAGAGTAAAAGTGAGATTGTGCACTTGAGCATTCATAAGATTTGTCTTGAGTTGGACCACACGGGAGTCACTGTGGAGTGCCGTGGAATGGGGATAATTCTGTAGAGGAGAGGAAAGAGGTGATACTCACTGGCAATAGAGAGGTAACCAACACAGCCTCCCACACAGGCATATGTTTCACAGACAAGAGGCTGGTTATTCCATAGAAACTGCTGGCTTGAATTAAAACATTTTTTTTCCCAAATGTATTTTTTTCTTTAAACTATAATAATAATGCCTAGCGGCAGTGTAGTATAATGGTTAAGGAACTAGCCTTGTAACTGAAAGGTTGCAGGTTCGATTCCCAGGTAGGACACTGCCGTTGTACCCTTGAGCAAGGTACTTAACCTGAATTGCTTCAGTATATATCCAGCTGTATGAATGGATAAATGTAATAGCTAAGAAGTTGTGTAAGTCGCTCTGGATAAGAGCGTCTGCTAAATGCCTGTAATGTAATATAGGGCCCTTCTCGCACTCAAAGCGCTCCACAATGATGAGGGGGAAACGTTCCTCAACCACTGCCAATGTGTAGCACCCACCTGAGTGATGCAATGACAGCCATTTTGCGCCAGAATGCTCACCACACATCAGCTGAGGTAGAGAGGGAGAGAACAATTTTAGGCAATTAAACTGGGGGATGATTAGGTAGCAGATTGAAAGAGCCAGGTTGGGAGTTTAGCCAGGACACCGGGGAAACCCCTACTCTTTGCGATAAGTGTCATGGGATCTTTAATGACCACAGCGAGTCAGGACCTCTGTTTTTTAACGTCTCATCCGAAAGATGGCATCTCCTCCAACACAGTGTATCCATCACTGCACTGGGGCATTGGAGTTTATTTGACCAGAGGGAAGACTGCCCCCTACTGGCCCACCAACACCACTTCCAGCAGCAACTTAGTTTTCCCAGGAGGTCCCCCACCCAAGTATTAACCAAGCCCACACCTGCTTAGCTTCAGCCAATCAGCAGGAGCTTATTCAAACCCCTTCACCTTTTGCACACACTATTGTGTTGTAGATTTAATTTTAAATAGAAAAAATTGCCATTTTTGCCCATCAATCTACACTCAATAACTCATAATGACAAAGTGAAAACATGTTTTTGGAAATTTTTGCAAATGTATTAAAAATCAAAAACTGAAATCTCGCGTGCATAAGTATGCATACCCTTAGCTTTAATGTATTTTTAAAGTATCATATTTCATATTTGGTCGCATATCCTTTGCATGCTGTTACTTCCTGAAGTCTGACCCATCAACATCAAAAGAGTCTCGATATCTTATTTTCAGGTTCTGTTACAAGCAGTACTATAACCTCTCTGCATTTGAATGGATCTCTATGGGAATTGGGGGGTGAGACTAGATTCAGCTGTAAAATACACTGGTACAGTATGGAACACATAACTGGCGAAATGGCTATAAGTTATCAAGGGTCTAAGGTATCAAACGAGTTATCGAACAAGCCCCAACCATCACTCTGTTGCCAGATATGCAGTAGATGTGGATGGATCACTGCAAGGGTTATTTCTCCTGACTCATTTTCCTATAGAACTCTATGGGGAAAAAAGTCAGGAGAAGAAACCCAAAAGTGATCCATCCACATCTACTCCATATCTGGCCGTAGAGTGATGGTTTGGGGCTCGTTTGATGCCTTAGATCCTTGATAACTTACAGCCATTTCGCCAGTCATGTGTTCTATACTGTACCAGCATAATTTACAGCTGAATCTAGTCTCACCCCCGAATTCCCATAGAGATCCATTCAAATGCAGAGAGGTTATAGTATCGCTTGTAACAGTACCTGAAAATAAGATATCGAGAGTCTTTTGATGTTGATGGGTCACAGACTTCAGGAAGTAACAGCATGCAAAGGATATGCAACCAAATATGAAATATGATACTTTAAAAATACATTAAAGCAAAGGGTATGAATACTTATGCACATGAGAGATTTCAGTTTTTGATTTTTAATACATTTGCAAAAATTTCTAAAAACATGTTTTCACTTTGTCATTATGGGTTATTGAGTGTAGATTGATGGGCAAAAATGTTATCCATTTAAAATTTAATCTACAACACAATAAAGTGTGCAAAAAGTGAAGGGGTTTGAATAATTTTGAGTGCAACTGTATACACAAAATATGTATGAATATACATACAGTACATATACAGTACCTTCCTGTTCATCTGTGAGTCCATCCATATGGTACAGCTTGCAGATTCTCGTGTAGCATGATTGAAAATTATAACAAACCTACAGCCAGAGATTGGAGCTTCTATAATAGGAATGTGAGAAATTATTGTCAGTCTATGTATGTACAGGCCTCTTGCATTGTATATTTGTATGTAGGTTGTCAGGGAATGTTGTGGATTTAATCAATGCCCTTTTTCTGCCCGGAATTGTCTAGAAGAGGGTGGTACAGTCAGTGCTCTGTCAGTATTTAGTTTCTGGAGTAGGTCAGTGTCTGCACTCTGTCAGTATCTGAAATTTCTGTAGTAGGTTACAGTGTCAGTCCTCTGTCAGTATCGACAGTTTCCGGAGTAGGTCAGTGTCAGCTATCTGTCAGTATTTACAGTTTCTGGAGTAGGCCAGTTTCAGTTATCTGTCAGTATATACAGTTTCTGGAGTAGGCCAGTTTCAGTTATCTGTAAGTATTTACAGTTTCTGGAGTAGGCCAGTGTCAGTTATCTGTCAGTATATACAGTTTCTGGAGTAGGCCAGTGTCAGTTATCTGTCAGTATATACAGTTTCTGGAGTCGGCCAGTTTCAGTTATCTGTCAGTATATACAGTTTCTGGAGTAGGCCAGTTTCAGTTATCTGTAAGTATTTACAGTTTCTGGAGTCGGCCAGTTTCAGTTATCTGTCAGTATATACAGTTTCTGGAGTAGGCCAGTTTCAGTTATCTGTAAGTATTTACAGTTTCTGGAGTAGGCCAGTGTCAGTTATCTGTCAGTATATACAGTTTCTGGAGTAGGCCAGTGTCAGTTATCTGTCAGTATATACAGTTTCTGGAGTACATCAGTGTCAGTTATCTGTCAGTATATACAGTTTCTGGAGTACATCAGTGTCAGTTATCTGTCAGTTTCTGGAGTACATCAGTGTCAGTTATCTGTCAGTATATACAGTTTCTGGAGTACATCAGTGTCAGTTATCTGTCAGTATATACAGCTTTCACACTGCAGCCAGTCAGAGTGTCCACAGTAGTGTCTGTGCCTCTACAGCGTGGTCTCGCTGCTCTTGTCTCGGTGGCGGTGGTCAGTGTCGGCGTCGGTGTCCTCATAGTTGGAGTCCATCTCGATCTTGACTTGGGGCACAGGGCGGGACATGCCTCCAGGCAGGGGCGTGGCCGGGGAGGAAGGGCAGGAGATCTTCAGGTGCACAGTTATGCTAGGGATAGAGATTTACAGGAAACATGAAAACGATTTCATAAAGATTAAATAAACAGATATAAATGATTTGCCTTTTATTTTGTTGAGTGATCAAACTAAATAAATGTTTACATCCTAGGTCCTCAACCCATTCCTACAGAAAGACACTCAAAAGGCTTGTAGCTGTAAAATGCTTGTCATCACAGAAAATAAACGGACTAGATGTGGATTTAGACTGGCCTTTAAAAAGTAAAAGTAAAGTCTGTATTGCAGTCATGTGAAACTTATGCTCTGTGCTTGTTTATTCGACTTTAGGCTACGCTGCATGTAAGATTTAATTCCTTCTGAAATTAATCTGATTCTACTCAAACATGAAGCTTAATTCATAATAAAAAGTAACCATGCGAGGTGCGTATTTCAAGTAAAAATAAACTCAGCCTGTGTGTGTGCGCATGTGTGTATATTTGTGAGGAACAGGTGCTAGGGGGGTACACTACAAAGCAGGATTACTGAGTTAGCTGGATAACGGCACCCCCGTAAAACCCCGGAATCCTCCCAAAGGAACTGGAGTAAAAAGAGCTGTTCCGGGTTTTACTCAGTGCAGTTATCCAGCTAACTCAGTAATCCTGCTTCTCTAACTCAGTGCAGTTATCTAGCTAACTCAGTAATCCTGCTTTGTAGTATACCCCCCTGGTAGCATGCATCCACAACAGCATGGCTGACATGAGTCAGGTCTTCGCACTGTGTGAGATTTGAGCACAAAGTACCTTCGGTCTGTGTTAAAATCACTGGGGGAGCAGTTGGAGTAGGAATGGTACTTCTCCTGTGTATACATGCCGCCAAAAATAGACAAGAAGTTAGAGTAGAATGAAAGAACGGGGTAGAGGAATAGCGAAGGTGAGGTCTAAAGGAACAGTACGGAGAGGAGAGTATAAAGAAAAATACTAAACAATCCAGTAGGTGGCAGTAGACACATTCATAAATGAGCTGCGTCTCATTTGTTGTGTATATAATAGCACACAGCAGTTTAAAATTATTATTTTTTTTTTACCAGGTATTATAATCAATGTACAGCGATGTTTTGGAAAATGCTGCACTAGTCTTCTGTGTGACACGTTTGTAATTATCCCCACTGTGTCGTACTTTCACAATAGATTTGTGTTAGCGTGTGCACTTCTGAGAGTGATTCAGTCTGTGTGGACGGCATAGAGGAGATTGTACTCACATTTAAAAGCTCACGGGTAGGGTTGGGGCCGTGGATGAGGTCTGGGGAAGCTAATAGATGTTGAGGAATTTATACCAGGGAAAGAATGGGAGCCGTAGTCTTGGGATATTAGCATTGCTAGCATTGAGGATGCAAAGACAATCACAAAGGAATTCACAAAGCACACATGCCGCTGTATTCCCTGATACCCATACAAAAAAAAGGGCCCCTGAAAGAGCACAACTGCCCCATAAACGGGCAGTTATCAGGATACTGTACGTGGCATAAGAGAAGACAGGGGCAGAATACGCACAACAGGTTAAATAAAAGGCCAGAATAATCTGCACCGCGGAACCTGTTGCATGCAAGCATTAAACATGCAGAGCAGAGCGGCACACAAGAGGACACACGAAGCAGCACAGAGGGAGAGACAGATACATCACAAAAGGTAGCCAGGAAGTGCTTGGGGGAGGGAGAGTATTATATGAGGGGGAAAAAAAGTGTTTTTCTGAGTTTTTGTCACCTCATCCTCGCTGTCCTCTCCACCCTTGGGTTTCTTCTTTTCATCATCTTTCTTTTTGTCCTTCTCCGGGAGGACGTCATCCAGCCAGGCCAGGTCACGCTGAGAAAACACCATGTCCAGCGTCTTCCGCACCACCATCAGCCCCAGGATCTCAGGGAGAGGATAGAGATAGAAGTCTTAGTACTAAAGAGGGATATGGGGGAAAAAATCACCATCTCTCATTAGAGAGAGGAGGGCTAAATACACATGAAAATGATGAACCAATTACAGTATCTTAGTTTCACAAAATAGCACAAAGAGACTGAAATTAAATGAAGGAATATAGCTCATCTTTAATATACTTGTTTCCAACTTTACATATAAGATTGGATAATGATTTGCTATTATTGGGCATAAATAAAGTTGTCCTCCTATAAGGGGGGGGGGGGGGGTGGGGGGGGGTTTAAAATCTCGCCTATACAGGGCTTTGAAAAATAAAAGATCTTCTCCAAAATGTTCATAAATAAAATATTTAATTTTAGAAAATGCCCTGTGTGAGCCTGAGGTTGTGTAGAAATGCAGGAAATTAGTTTTAAAAGGCTCAAAATATTCTGGGGGAGGACCCCCAGACCCCCTGCTACTTAGTTCCCGCCTTGTGCACCAATCAAATCAAAGCAGTCTACAAACAGCCCTGCATCTCAGTAATTTGGGGTGATATTTATTTCTCCCATAAGGATTCCTTGTTTTTTCAGAGACCGTGTCCAAGTCAGCGCACTTGCCTACTATTGAGTATGCCAGCTGAGTATACTTTTAAAAAAAAGCTGTTGAGTACGCGACAATTCTGAAAATTGAGTGTGAGGTGACAAGGGGGACACACACCATCTACAGATCTTGCCTAGGGCTACTAAAAGGCTAGGGCCGGCCCTGCACACAACATCCCTGAAATAGAAACAATAATGAAAGCTCCACAATAAAGGAGCCTTTTATTGATCAAAGCTAAAGATTGTACCATGACAGGGAAGACGATGGCCACCACAGTTGATTTGAGGATCCAGAGCACAGCCAAACAGATGATCTGCACCAGGGTGAAGAGGTAGACCCGTCGTAAGGGTACGTGCCGCAGGTAAGAGTAGTCTGGCTGGTGCTTGGATGGCATCATATAAAGCTTAATCCTGTCCAAGAACTACCGAAACACACAGGCACACAGGACACACAAATTAAAAGGCATGCATTTGCATTTTTAATTTTTATTGTTATTAAGAACCACTAATGGACTGCCTCATGTGAGTAGCCTCTGCAAATATCATTGTTGCTGTTAGGTATTCAGATATCCAAGAGAATATCTGCCTTATGTTTTTGACAAGCTGAATGAGCTCTCACTCACTCACTCACTCACTCACTCACTCACTCACTCACTCACTCACTCACTCACTCACTCGCTTACTCCTCACTCACTCACTCACTCACTCGCTTACTCCTCACTCACTCACTCACTCGCTTACTCCTCACTCACTCACTCACTCACTCACTCACTCGCTTACTCCTCACTCACTCACTCACTCACTCACTCACTCACTCACTCACTCACTCACTCACTCACTCACTCACTCACTCACTCACTCACTCCATATCCTTTAATATCGCATCACCACCCACTGCAAAGCTCTGTCACATATTCACAGATGCACTGCTAGGTAATTTCAGTAATTTTCCATTAAAACCCCAGGACCTAAAAAAACATCTGTCTTACGGAATCCAAGGGCTAAAACAAATCTTTAGTGTTGTTCTCTCTCTCTCCTTCCCTCTCTCCCTTTCCCTCCCTGGTTTCCCCTGCCACATACCTGGATGCCACTGAGAGAAGCCACACCCATATAGAGGAAAACCCCATACAGGACTGGCATGGGGATGAACTGTGGTGATGAACAAGAGGGAGAGCCTTTCTTTCAGGTTCAAAATGCAGCTCTCCTAACATACATTATTTCAAGCAGTCACAGGGCTGGAAAACACTACCTTCCATAATTATTCCATCATTATGTTTTAATACAGTATATTACTTTAATTAATCTAATTCTATAATTACTGTTTTGTTAGTTATTACCAGGATTTGGTCAGTTCTATTTCAATTCAGTCAATACAGGGAATTAACTGAAAGTCAATTAATGAAATGAAAAACGTTCTACGAGGATATTTAGTTAATGAATTGAATTTCAATTCTAATGGACTGCCTCGTGTGAATTTCAATTCATTTGTTGAATTGATTTAACTGAAATGGAACTGACCTCTGCTTGTTAACTTAGTCTGTTCTGCCAGTATCCCAGCAGCCTCACCTGTAATATAGGTGCGAGGAAGATGGAGACACCTGTTAGTACAAACACCAATATCCCTGTCAGTCTCTGCTCCCTGCATGTGGAGAGAAAGATGGATGTACAGGGCATCTTTAGTCTACACTGCAGACAGATCTCTGTTTATATTTCGATTTTAGTCCGTCCTCCGTTTCACCCCGCGCCTGACCCCCTCCCCTCTCTCACCGGACTCCGAGGAACTGCGGTTGTTCTCCGGGCGCGCTGGACTCACTCTCCATCTTGAGCGAGTCGATGTGGGCGATAGAGATGACGGTGGCCGCCACGTACCACGGCAACCCCATAAAGGAGCAGGCGGCCATCAGGATCCCTACCCAGAACAGGTCAAGGTGGTATCCACAGCCTTTCTGATATGGAGGGAGAGAGGGAGGGAGACACTACAGCGCACTGATGTTCAGTTGGGGCCTCAAGCCAAGCGTGACTGGTCGTAACGGGCAAATAACTAACATAAAGTGTGGTGAAAATGTCTCCAATGGCAAAGCAAAAATCTAAAGAAAAGACTGAGAAAAAGCCTTATGTTTCAAAAATAAATTTCAATTCAATAAATTCTGACAGGTTTTGTAGAGTGCTGGGGATAGATGAAAAATGTCAAAAAATATAGCAAATATGGTGATAGAAATGTCAAATTTTGTCCAGACATTTTGTCCAGGTTGCACTTGTACCCCCAGAGCTCTACAAGAGTTACCAGACATTTATTACAGAAGTATTTCTCGCCATTGTTGCCAGGGCGACAGAGAACAGCTTCAGCACCAGTGCGGCACCTTGAGTTTGTGTTCTTTGCGGTTGACGATGACGGCGGTGATCTGCTGGTCCATGAAGATGAGGATGGTGAGGAGAAGGGCGGGCACAAAGCTGGCCAGGTACATCCACCAGGGGTTCTTCCCAAATGGCGTTACCACCCAGCCCCTGCCTGGACGTGTTGGCTGCAGAGGAAGGTCAGAAAGAGGACCTATTAGGAGACCCAAGTTTTAAATGTTATATGGTACCCTGGCATTGCAGAGACAAGCAGCCGTACATGTAGGAGTTAGAGACAGGCATGAGAAAGCACCCACATACCTTAAACTCAGATGGCACAATGAGTTTGGGCGTTTTCAGCCCCATGAACATATCAACACCCACAAACATCATGATAGACATGAAGATGGAGAAGTCGCTGAGAAGCTTCCGGAGCTGAAAAATGCAAACCAAGATAAAGAGAAGCAAGTAAAGACATAAAGAAAACTTTTCATGAAGAAATATCTCACCCCACGGAAAAATGTATGTTTCTATGGCCAGATAAGTTGTGTTTATCAAGTGTCGTATTTCATTCCAATGGTTTCTCCATATTTACCTGGACTTTTTCAACAGCTTAAAATTATACTCCAGGATGTTAGCTAAAGCAAGAAGTCCAGTCTCATTATGTTTGTTTTCAATTTATTCAGACAGGGGTAAAGCAGAGAGGGTGATAGACAGAGAGAAGGGACCACAGTACAGAAAGTACCACGGTGGGGACCCCATTCACACAGGGATTTGTATATGGCTTGGGAGTATGGACTGTGCCAGGAAGTATATTGTTTCTTTCTCTATTTCCATCCGACCCTCCCACTGTTTGACCAACCTACCAACCAGAAAACCACCCGTACTTCACACCCTACTCGCTACTTTGGGCCTACCTTTGTTGGGAAGTAACGGCTGAACTTGAACTTCTTGAGCGAGACGGTCATGGTGTAGGTGCCGAAGAAGAGGATGAAGGACAGGAGAGCCAGGTCAGGGACATAGTTGCACGAATTACCCACGAGGGAGCCACCGTACTTCAGACAATCCACCTTACTGAGCTGGGTCCTGTCCAGGACTGTTGTATTCAACTGGGGGAAAAAAGAATGAATAAAAAATAAAAGCCAAGTGGGATGAGTGATTTGAGGCGCTGAGGCCCGAAAGAGACGTAGAAAAAAGAGATTGTTGAGGATGCGGGCAAGGAAAGGGTGAAGGAAGAATGAAAAATAAAGATGGAGGAGAGACACCAGAAAGGGAAGGAGAATGGGAGCCTACAGCAGTATAGCTCAGATCGAGAGATCAAGGTCCAATCAAATCTCTCACGTTGAAACCAAACACTTTTCCTGTGGACAGAGGTTCCAGTTTTTCCAATAAATATTCACTATGGAAACCGTGATACTCCCTCTACTGCACCACTCATCTTGTAATAGATTAGTCTCCGGTAGTCTACTGGGGTTAATGCAGACAAACAAACAGTCTTATCACCACTTACCACAGAGGGATTAGTGCTGTCCGGCGCTAGTGAAGCGGAAACGTTGAAGATCATTGAATCAACTGTTCAAACACAAGTGACAGGAGTAAGATGACAGAGAGTGAAGGAATGAAAAAATACACGTCTGGGTTTATAAAAGGATTTATTCGAGCTTAAAAATGATTTGGCTGAGTAAATAATACACAGATTAACAGAGCTCATGCTGAAAACATATAAACTGATTACTCACTCAGATCAAACAGCAGCCAAATTGTGTGTGTCCGGCAAAAACAAACATGACAGAAATTAGTTACAAAGGTCAAATATCCAAATATATAGTGCTGAAATATATTCAAATTGGCCATCACCTACAATGTATAGCTGCTAACTAAGTTGTATGTGAGACTACTGAATGTATACCACTTCTGGGGTCAAATACATAAATACTGTTTCTAGAAACTCGGGAATGAGAGTAATTTGCTGCCACTAACTCTGCTCCATTATTGTGATGTGAAAGTGACCCCAGTTCTGGGTACCTTGATAACCTATAGTATTCCTACACTGAGTGTAGCACACACCACAACTCAGTACCCAAAATTCTCAAATCACTCCAGGCAAGCTCCTACACACCCATCACGTGAGGTTTCATGAATCCTATAATGGGTGAACAATTTGTTCTCAACAGCCAAACAAACACAACGTTTAGTCCACGTCTGTAAGTTATTTTAGGTCTTGCCCAGTTTGGGCTAGCGAAGCCTCACTTTGCCATCGTCGCCCTTGAACATGCAGTCCTCTGCGTGATGATGGACTGACCTGGGTCCGGCGGCAGGCACTTGCACTTGTAAAACGTGACATAGTCAGGTTTGAAGTCAGTGTTGATGGGGTAGTACTTGAAGGTGCCCATCATCTTCTTGATGGCGTCAGAGATGAAGATGAAGGAGATGAGACTGGAGAAGCCTTCCTCTGTGAAGCGTGTGATGTACTTGATGATGTAGCTGGCGTCCGTGGCAACCAAGAGGAAGCACTGGACACAGCTGTGCAGCCCGATCCACAAGCGCAATTCCATGTAATCAAGGCCATTGTTCCTGAAGAAGGACAGATAGACATTGTGACACAACATGGAGACACAACACAATGTGGAGAAACTAATGGCACTTCATATTATAAATGTCTGATAGAGCTGTTATACCATCCTGCTGGTGAATATTTGCCACTTAGAGGTCAAAAACAAAGCAAGCAACATTTGCTTGTCGACCATGCTTCTGTGACTGACATTCCCATCTTAAGCCCAGTTTAGAACACAAATGCCACAGCAGATGCATCACATTCTCATTTTAGAAAATCCACACAGTCCACATAAAATCAACGGTTACATTGAAATGACTGTTAAATGACTGTTCCCATGACAACCCAAAACCCTCTGGGCTTCAACTCTGCACTCAAGATGCTGCCCCAGACGTTCTAAAACCCTATTTAATAACGTCTGAATCTCCAGAAAACATTCTGAAAAGCACCTCTTCTGCTGTGGACTTTTACAAAAAATTTCTTTACCTGAACCAGCCTTTAATCTACTGATGTAGAAAACATACCAAGGCACAAAAGTCTTGTAAATCAGCACGACAACACTCTATTTATGGACAGCGGAGGCGAGGCAGTCGAGGTAGCTAAACTAAGAGAAGGTGAAATAGTACCACCACTCTGCTTTATTTAAGTTAGTTTTAGTATGCAAAATGCTGCTATACACTGACAGCGGTTGCAGACGGAAGTCCGATATGTAGGCTATTTCCTTGCTGGAATGCCTGCTCCTGGCATTTTAACGCAGTGAGCCGCCAGCCCCGCCGTTTGCTTGCCTGTGTTGCTTACTTGCTGAACTCGTACAGAAGCTTCTCGAAGATGAGGATGGGTCCCGTGGAGCTGAGGATAATGAGCGGCTGGCCTCCGAACAAGCAGAAGATCATCCCCGCGAAGGCCGTGCCCAGGAAACTCTCCATCACACCCTATGAAAGAGGTATACTTTATTATCTGACACACCTTTAATCCTGTAGCGTAGACACCAGTAAAATTGCTGCAGACTGCTCACATTTTTTCAAAGAAACGTCTATTTTCACCAGTTGTCGGAATGAAATCGTTCTTTCATATGATCATAGCCCTATATGTTTTGCAGCTTTGTTGAAGATGAAAAAAGTTTGTTGAATTGTTTCAAATAGCCTACATGTAGGCCTACGTATTTGATCTACGGCAGGAAAGCACCATGGGGCTTTTCATGAGAAAACCTCATTATTTGTCATTATACAGCAATCACAGTTGATGACTACACAATCAATTAAGTTGATGACTACATAATTATATATGATCTTCCTGTTCATGATATCATTGTCAGTAGTAAACAACAGTAAGTTATCCATATAACCACAGGAGGATATGGAGTGAGTATGTAAACCCCAGATAAGTGCATTTACCTGGTAGTTATCTGTGGCGTCCCCCAGCAGCCCACCGAAGGTGATGGCGTTGGTGATGCAGCCCAGGTAGATAAAGAGTATGGCTGATATGGACTGGATGTGGAAGCCCTCGTAGAAGTCACTGGGAAACCAGGGCAACTTCCGTTTGATGTCCAGGATCAGCCCCCCACAGAACCTGCAGCACACAGTTTGCCTTGGTGCATTGTGGGAAAGGTGGCCCCCTTTTCTGGTTCCAAAGCTGGTTGGGGGGGGGGGGGGGGCTGGGGGCGTGGGCACCACCCACTACAGTTAAACTGGCTGACATGCATGTGTCATTGGTGTTGCCTGTATGTTGAACATTTAACTTTATCTGTAATCTGTCACTCTTGACTGCATTCAACGTGACTCTCAAAATCATAATAACTATTTAAAGTAAATACAGTACATTTGTGGGAGTACAGAGATTGAAGCATTTCATTACATTATTATAATTACTATCACTTAACAGATAATCTTACCCAGAGTGATGCACAGCATAACTCTCAGGAATAAAAATCTGTGAAGGCATAGAGGCCCAATAATAATCTATAAGTGTTAAACTAACAAATAACAATTTGTATTGTAGGCTTCCTAAAGAAAGTACCACTAGACCAGGGGGTATTTCACAAAGCAGTATTACTGAATTAGCTGGATAACTGCACTGAGTAAAACCCGGAACCCTCCCAAATCTGGTTTTTACTCAGTGCAGTTATCCAGCTAACTCAGTAATCCTGCTTTGTGAAATATCCAATCTTATTTGAAAAGGGTCGATGTGGGTGCAGGTTTTTGTTTTACTCATTCTACTTATCAAAGTCTTGATTCAAGACCATGATTAATTAATTAAATGAGTTCAATCACCTGTTGCAGCACTGGGCTAAAACAAAAACCTGCACCCACATAGGACTCCCCTGTGCTAGACAGATAACCTGTCTTTAGCTACACAACTGTAACAATATTCGAAGGGAAATCCAACAAAAAAAAAGAAACAGAAAAATAAAGGTTATCTAGAGGAGGCCAGGGGAGCCATGGTGGGTCTTCAATCTGTGTCAGAATCACTGTAGTAAACAGCTGCTCTGTGCATTAAATGCCCCCAAACAGGTTTTAATGATGCAGCAATATCTCGACTTGAAAAATTCTCTGTCAAGCATAACTATGAGCTATACTTGGCAAAACCTGAGAAGACCTTTCCAGGTTGACATTTTTTTGCATCATTAAAACTTGCATGGGAGCATTTAAACACAATGTGCAGGCATCTCTTCTTTTTTTCGATGGGTGTACTTTGTAACCCCAGCGCAAGTGAGACTGTTGGAATGCGCAAACACTCACATCTCTGAGGAGTTCACGCTTAACCTCACTTTGCCATCTTCGACTCATAAAGTAATAATAATAATAATAATAATAACGGTTAGTTCAGCACTTCTCTGCTGGTGAAGAAAGTGCTATGAAGACATTTGAAAACACAATCAGACGATGCGGTAAAAACAATCAATTTACACACAATGAAAATGCATAGAGCATACATAGAGGAAAAAAACACTTGAGTTCTTTCCGGAACTTTCTTTTGCCTACCTCCCGGAGAAGGCCAACTCTTCTCCCAGTTCATGAGCTATAGGCATCTCTTCGTCCTCAGTGACACCCCCTCCTCTTCCTGCAGCGCCATTCATCTGCCCCAGCTCATTAAAAGAGAAGATAGACTTCCTGTGCAGACAGAAGAAGACAGAATAGTGCTGATTCTAAGTGCCTATACTACACCATGTCTTATACTTCAGTGCAATATCCAATATGTGCCCAATTTAGTCATTTCATCCACTACTGAATCGGAGAACAAATCATTTCATTGGGGTGCCGGGATTAAATAAAATCAAATTTAAAAAATATATATATATACTGCACTCACCAAAGGCTTCTAGAATTGGATTTCAAAACACATCCTAGAAGCCATCATGCTTTTCTTTGGTGAGCGCAGGATGTTTTTTTCGAAAATTCATATTTTGTTTAATTTATAACAAAAATTATATTCCAGCACTCGTTCTATCATAAGTGCTTGTACAAATAGAGGTAATTAAGTGAATAAATAGAGAAATAATCAATCCATTTATGGTTTGATTGTTTCTCTATTTATTCACTTACTTTCCTCTATTTGTACAAGAACTGATGACAGCCTGAATACTAAAACATGTTTTTTTGGTCTAAGAACACATTAAAATCATCATAAAGCCTTCTTGAGATATCTGTGGTTCTTTTTGGTAAGAGCAATATCTTTCGGCAGCAGTCATTTCCCCTGGGGCAGAAGCTGAAAGTGAGTGGGGTGCTCTTGTGTGTTCCCTGGTATCAGTCCTACCTCTTGTCTGCAGTGAGAACTTTCTTGGGAGGCTCGATGCGGATTTTGGGATCCCACTCTCCCGGCGGCAACACTATCACCTGGTTGAGGAACTCATCGATTCCAGCGATCAAGTCTTCACGGTCCCGTGCCTTATACGCGACGTCGCTGAAGAGCTGGAGAGGGAAAGAGAACAGGGTAAGGGAAGGACTATCCAAAGAGATACTTCATAGTAAGACAATGTAATGTAATTCTGAAGCACTGTTGCCATTGTGAGGCCCATACTGTATTTATGCAAAGTAGCTGTCAATAATAACTGATATATTTCCATGTGCAAAACCTTTTAGCACATGCAAAACTAATAACACAACCAATGATTGGTGCAAAACAAATACCATGGCCAATCATTGTGTGCTAAATGGTTGTGTGCTAAATGGTTTTGCACATGCTAAAGAGCTTAGTAAATCAGGCCCGTAGTGTATACAGGACAGGTATGTCACCTTTCAAGGTGCAGGAAAGGTCAGACTGCCACTTACGTCATCCACCATGAGAGTGGCGATGGCTCGGCCGATCTCATTGTAAGACTTTGCTTTTCCAGGGGGACCCAACAGCATAAATAAAAACCTGAGTGTGGGTGGGGTCAGGGTCGGGGAAGGAGAGAGTTTTCCGGATTTTTTAGTCTTGAGGTATCCTCACATAAATTGAGTATAGAGGGAATATTACATATAATACTGAAATAAAGTTTATTATCAATATATTGCAACAATATATGGGGAATATCGCTTTCAGAGTTGAAATACACACTGCTGTGAAATATATATATATATCATTATATTTTTTTTAAACATCCTCATATTTGCAATATATTGCACTGTAGTGTATTCTGTTCATACGGATAGATATGAAACAAGCGCATGAAAAAGTATGCTTGCACAGACGATGACAGACTAGCCTGGTGGGCACTGGGACTTCGGTCAGCCCCCCTAGTGTGGTGGCCCGGTCCAGTCGGACGAAGGCCACAAAGGGCCTATCCAGGAAGTCCACCTCCCCCACCAGCACGTTGGACGCCTCTGCGTCAGCGGGAATCTTCTTCATGAACTTGTTCTTCAGCTGAGGAGGGCGAGGAAAGGGCAGGACAGCGGTAGACAGTGCATGGGAGAAAAGCAATGACGACTAAATAATAAGGACGCTTGTTTGTCTCGGCGATTGATAATCCTTCTGTCTTCTGGTTCTTTATTGGTTTAGTTAAGTGCTGCAGAACATCTGAAGGGAAAGTGAAGGTTATGGGAAGTGTTATGATGGCTACGGCTTCTTTTGCCCCATTTACAATAAGATGGCAAGTTCAAAAAAGCAACGCGGTTATTATCTATTCAGTCAGACGACTGCAATGAAAGACCGTATTGATTTTATTTAGCAGACAGGGTAGTGAGGCAAATTACAGACGGGCAAAGTGAGTTTTCTACATAAATGAGATTACATTGTGCTCTCAACCATCAAGACAGTGAATGTATTCTTGTAAAAAGCCGTTCATTTTCCTGAACAACTGTGTGCAATTTAACTATTTATTAGAATGTCACTACCTGCCAGCAATATACCGTCACCTCAGTGTGTATCCTACATGTACAGCAGTGACACAACAACTGCTTTTATATCAGTGCTTTAAGTGAACGTTTACAGAGCTACAGCACTGAATCCACCATAGGCCTACACTCTGTTCTGAGCAATGCTGATATGACATTGTCAATTATAACTTTGTTATTATCTGATCATAGAGAGCAAATGTACAGGTATGCAATTAATTGTGGAACTGGATTATACTGGCTAATTTCTTGGGCTTGGACAGACATTCTGGAGTGCAGGACTTAGACTAGCCACCAACGCACTGCAGATGTTTCAGAAGGCAGTGGAGAGAGTGGTCTCTCTCATACAAATAGCCAGGCTACTGTACCATTGAATGGACATTGATTTACATAATTAGTCATTAACATGCACGGAATACAATTAAAACTGCACATTTTGCAGCTCTGTTACTACTGGACATTATATAGCAGTAGCAATGAGACAATTAAATTAGTATTACTTGGAGCCCTGAGAATAAAGGTGTCCCGCTGCTGTGGACTGAGGGCCCAAGCCACACACCAGCCCAGACTTTTGCCGACTTGCCTTGTGTGTGTGTGTGTGCATATGTATGTACGAATATGCCTATATACCTTATATATTGTATTTATATGGTGTCTGGTCTCTCTGTGTGCACTACACAGCTGTTTATTCACAGCCTGGGAGAGGGGGGTGGGGGAGGAGTCACCTGGTCCGTGCTGGGTGTGTCTGCGATGTCATTCATGCTCCGACTTTGGGCACGACCTGAAACACAGTGTGACACATTCTCAGCAATGGACATTCCCATGGGAACTTTTCAATTCAAGCCATTGTTGATGCTTGGTAAAACTTGGGTAAATATAGATAATGGAGAGTTTCAACATGAATCCCTGAAAACAATGAAAGAAAAGTAGAAAGAACCAGTCTATGCTGGAGAGAGAGAGAGAGAGAGAGAGAGCATAATGAGAGAGAGTAAGCGAGAGAAAGAGTGAGTGCATGTGTGAGAGAGAGAGAGACAGTAAAATGAGAGTGGGTGAGAGAGAGAGTGAGATTGCGAATGAGAAAGAGAATGGGTGAGAGAGAGTGAATGAGAGAGAGAGAGAGCGAGAGAAAGAGTGAGTGTGAGAGAGAGAGAGATGCAGACTCACGCAGACGTCCATAGCTGCCACCGCGCTTCACGCGCAGGTCCTCTGTGGATTGATTGTAACCCACCCTAGTGCTGGGGCTAAAGCTCTGACTGCGGTCTGAGAGAGGGAGGCAGGGAGGGTAGGAGGAGGAAAGGGGAGGGGGGGGGGGGGTGGGAACAGGGAGCCAGAGTTAAGAAACACAGAAGAAGAAATGAGGTGATGCATGAGGAGAGAAGATGTGAAGTTAAGAACAAAATTAAGATGGAGGAAGGGGGAAATATGAGTTATCCGAAGCAACAAAAAAAAAGTGAGAGAGAGAGAGAAAGAGAGAGAGAGAAAGAAAGTGAGAGAGACAGACCGACAGACAGAGTTAGCATAGCAGTTTAATTGATTTAGTTTCTGGGCCAAATGCAAGCCCTTGTCTGTGTTTAGTGCATAATCGACACGGCTGACCGAGTATCAGAATTGACATGGGAGGCCTGATTCATTTGGTGTCGTCTCTGTAACTTAGGCTAATTGCAGTACATTTACAGCTACATGAACCGTTCAATTGTGCCCCTGCCACAGACAGATTGCTCTGTGCGACCAGTGGACGTGCAAGAGGACAAGAGGTGGGGCAGGGGGGCCGGGAGAGGACAAGAGGTGGGGCAGGGGGGCCGGGAGAGGACAGGAGGTGGGGCAGGGGGTCCGGGGGCGGACAAGAGGTGGGGCAGGGGGGCCGGGAGAGGACGGGAGGTGGGGCAGGGGGGGCCGGGAGAGGACGGGAGGTGGGCAGGGGGTCCGGGGGCGGATAGGATATGGGGCAGGGGGGCATACAGGCACTCACTGGAGCCAGAGGACTTGCCCATGTCGGCCAGGGAGCGGTGGATGGGCTTCTTGGTCTGGTGCTGGTGTTTCCTCAGCAGAACGTAGGCAAGCTTTTCTCTTAACTCTGGCTCCAGCAGGCCCTCCTCCACCTGCCTCTCGATGATGTCATCTGGAGGCGGAGACGGATGTCCCAGCTTTGATTTTCGCTCTGCCACACACTATTCCCAGCCGCTCACCCCGCTTAGAATGAGAGATACGCCACCCTCCTGTCCTGACCGGCCCAGTGTGTCCCAAATTACATTTACTGCATGTTAATTTAACAGAAGCTCCCTTCCAGAGTGACGTAACGTTACAACACAAGAGAACATAAGTGCATTGGCAAAAGTTATGTGAACAACACTGATAGAACTGGGAAACAACACTCCCAGACCAGCAAGTGTATGTAGAGCATCGACACTAACAGCTAAGGCGCTAATGTAAGTTAACTATGCTGATCTAGAACCAACCATGACACAAATCATAATGTACCACTAGGTACCCATTAATGGTAGGAAAATGGCAAGCATTGTTGGGCTGAATGGCCTGTACTTGTCATTATGTTATATCATGTTATGTTATAAATGCACAGAGATACAGTATATTCATTAATATAAAAAAAAATTAACTAAAGTTGGAATGAATTCAGTTAAATAGCTAGCGCTAGGTCATGGGGATAGGTAACGAGCCGGGCTGCAGTCTGAAGAGGTGGGTCCTCAGACTACGTCAGCAGATAGCCTGTGACTCTGCGGTCCTGACTGAGTGCAGTGTGACTCACCCACGATCTGGGGCAGGGAGTACCCCTCCAGGTCCAGCAGCACAGTGCCATCCTGCAGACAGGTGCGCAGCTCAAACAGGCTGTGCAGGGACAGGGTCGACACGTGGGGCTTGCTCCACCTCTCCCCGCCCTCCTCAACCTTCTCCTCAAATTTCACCCACCTGCAGAATGGCGACAGGAAGGGCACGGGGCGAAGTGGGGGTAGAGAAAGCACCATTGGATTGTCAGCAAATATTGCTTTTTAATGCTTTCAGGCAACCAAACCTTAATTTAAAGCAATAAGCGGCGCAAACGTTTTAGTGCGCATAGCAAGTTCTGTCGGGACACTCTTGCTGTAGCCGACCATGCAACCAGGGCTAGCAACCACGCATGTCATACGCAACCAATCACATGCACACACCCCTTTTTAAACCAAGACTCAGTGCTCCCTGTGTTGCTCACTGACGCGCTGCTCTTTGTTTGCTTGCGACTTCTGGGTTTAAAGGAATTTGCTATCACCCTCCACCACCCCAGCTTCCACCTGTTGTTTGGATCTGCTTTGGTACGGGGGGTTTCTGGTCATCTCCTGTTTAGCGGGGGGAGATGCCCGTGCTCCAGAGTAGTACCTAAAGCAGGTCCATTCAGCGCCAACCAAAATAATTATGCAGCACATTCATTCATTAAAACATGTTCAATACGTGGGTTTAACAGAACTTTTTTGTTGTTTAAGTGGGATTTTTATGTGTGTGTGTGTGTGTGTGTGTGTGTGCTGGTACCTAGCAGACTCCTTCCACTCCAGCTCCTCTCCCTCGTGCTGCAGTGTGTCCATCTCAGTGAAGAGAGTGGGCGTCGGCATGTCATCCTCATCACACAGGATATAGCGTAGCCGCTCCGCCGCTGGGGACACTGGGAAAAACAAATACATAATCAGTCAGGAGGCATACCGTATACTCCCACAGGAGTCTGCTATACTGGGCAAAACCTAACATAGTATAAGGACAGGAAATTATGGTGAAATCCTTTAAAAAAAAGACAGTACAGGGGGCGCTACAGACCCTGTAGAAGACAATTCCCAAAATGGAACAACCAAGCCTTGACAAGCAGGAAAGCTGCACACAATAATCCAATTAAAGAATGCGGTGATGGGAAAAGAAATTTGCTGGTACAGTACATTTTTAACAAAAATTATTGAAAGTGTTTTGTATGTCAACTTTAATGCACATTTGTCACTCTGCTAAAGATAAATCTGGAACAGACTCTACTTTGCTTCCCCTCATTAATGATGTGATCCAAATTCTCAGCCCACCCTCCTCAGGGATATTTTCCTCTCTCCAGCCTCCCACACTGTAAAGGTCTACAGACATGTGAGCCCAGCCAAAGAGCCACACAGGATGTGACCCACCCCATTGACGCCATTCATTACCTCCTACTGTGATTGGCATGTTACACCATGGCAACCCTTATTCATACAAACATCTCCCAGGTTCTGCGTATCGGTTAACACCATCGAGATACCACTTGTTATTTTCATTTGTTTCTTTGTTTCTTCAAGTAATTTTTTAACCTGGCCTACAAAACATGCAAGATGTCATTTCAGCCTAATTCTCTCAGTCTCGTGTACAGCAATACCAAAACTCTCACACACTCCCATTCGCTTACTTTATTTCACTCGCTCACCCTGGCTTTCACGCTGTGTAAATGTCACTTAGCGGCTTAAACGTGAAAGGGAAAGAACGAGTTCGCACTCTCCAGTTGCTCTGACGCATTGCTGCTGTCTTATGGAAAAAGGGCACAAGCAATCAACGGCATCGATTCACTGCGTCAGCGAGGCCCGGGCAGACGGAGGCTGTATATTTCACAGTCGGCATTCTGCCCATTGTTAACAGATGGCCTGCTGGTCATAAAGGAATATCTTATGAAGAAGGAGTGATTATGAATTTGATTTACAGTGCCTTCAGAACCCCCCCCCCCCCTTCCCCACCCCCATTGATTATTTGGTTTTGCTGTGTTGCAAAAGTCAAATGAAAATATATTTAAATGGGATTTGCTTCTTCTCCATGTAAGCAGCTCTATGTAATGTCAAAATTAGCTAAAGTATTTAGATGTCTTCAATGAATTATATTTAAAAATAAACCTGAAAATGACTTAACTGATAAGCATTTACAGCCTTTGTATTAACGGCCTATATTTCTTGAGAGATGACACTAAATACAGTCACAGTTACTAATTACAGTTTTTCTCAATTGTTTAGACACATTTTCTGAAATTAAAACTAATTTCTCAAAATTATAAACACAAAACCCACACGGTCAACTCTTTCTATCAACTTAATGTCATGTATCTCTTGTCAAAATCAAGCACTATTTGCAAAACCACACACTCTCATTCCAAAATGACATTTTTCCTTCGAATAATAAACACTAGTCAACAAATGAATACAAATTATAAATGCCAATTACACACTGGTGTAAAAAATGAAAGACACTATTACCATTATATTACTTAGGCATCAGTATTGTTTGAGTGTACTGGCCAACTCAAATATTGTTATTTTTATTTTTCCAAATTACAAAAATGTAGTAGAGAGTAAAATAAAAAGAGAATGAAAAAAAAAAACTGCACTGGGAGTAGACAAAAAATGTAAAAGTAAAACCAAAAATAAATTAGTCTCTGCTCTTGATCAGGCCACATATTGTCATGTACATCACACATTATATTTTCTCTGGCCAAGCAGTGGGAGAAGTGTCTTTTGGAATGACACAGCCACCCTTGGCATGACTGAGAAATGAAACAGCAATGGTTTCATTGAACCAACTTCGAAACAGAGCATCAAGGGGTGGAAACTCACCTTGTCCTATATGACAACACGTGTGAGCTGCTCTGGTCTTTCGCGTGTGTGTGTGTGTGTGTGTGTGTGTGTGTGTGTGTGTGTGTGTGTGTGTGTGTGTGTGTGTGTGTGTGTGTGTGTGTGTAAGTGTGTAAGTGTGTGCACATGTCAGTGTGTATATGTGTGTTTCTGTGTGTATGTGCATGTGTCTGTGTGAATGTGTGTAATTTCTGCAGCACTGCGAAAGGCATATTTCCCCTATGTTTCAGGTCCTCTTTACAGTAAGGCTGGTGAGATGCTAAGACCGTGCTTAGCTACTCTGAGCTGCAGAGGGGACAGGCTCTCCCGTATTTGTTCCATATAGGGGTGGCTTCGGTACGTACATGAGGGATACTGCCAGCTTAGCTTGTGCACACTATGATGTCTGTACTGTGGTTCCCTTGTAGTAGTATAAATTAGGCACTGCAGTACAGGAATCACTGAGTATTGATATGTTACAGTAAATAAAAGTCTACCTATTCGCTTTTCTAAATGTCTGACAGCCATTGTTCTCCACATACAGGAGAGCTCACATTTTGCCCTTTTATTTGTGCTAAAGCTCTGATTGCTGATTGAATAATTAAATCAACTAGTGTTTTACCTGTGAAGAATGTGTGTGTTTTTGGAGTTTATAGTCTTTAATGGCAGTGTTTTTCACGTGAATACAAGAGCTATACTTTTTGAAAATTGTGCCTAAAACCGGGAAATTGTGTGAAATGCATTCAAAAAGTGTTAAAGAGACTGAAATTTGTGTTAAAACAAGCAAAATAGTGCTTATAATGTTGACTTCAGAGCCACCTGTAAAATGGCCCATTATTAACTGAACAATTTGTACCGTTAGTGAGCTGCCCTGTATTTGCACAGGTAGTAATCTATTCTGGATGGCTTATTCCTTGTGGGAGATTAACATGTACTGTACTGTGTATCTCCTCAGGGCTACGGCCCGTAATCCTGATAATCTCATTCCAGAGCTGTAGTGACCCTGCCACCATCCACTACAGCACATACTCAGCTTCACTGTGTCACAAATGCCTCATTATTATTGGCCAGTCCTGCTTATGATGCGTCGGCCATCGATATCGCTCAATAGCGCCCAGTGCTGTGGCATGGCATGCTGTCGTATATGAATCACATGACATATGACAATGATATATGGGTGTATGGTGCTGAATTTGAGAGTGGGCTGGAGAGAGACAGAATGGCAGGCCACTGAGGAACAGAGAGTGGTGAATGGTGCTGGCCCAGAATACTGCTGCCATCCTGGACTTCACCCTGCCTAGATTCACACATGCTACGCCACTAATGAGCACCCATCACTGGCTTATCAGCCCACGTTCAATTCAAATCACAAATGGAGCAGAACTCCTGTCTTCTTATATTAATGTAAGCCAATATATTTTGCAATCACTTTAAATCACTGAACTCATTTAAGTTCCAGACGACTTTGTACGATTGTCCCTTAAAGACCAATCAATCCAAAAGGTCCCTTTAATATTGAGGTTATTTTTAGATGGTTCATTTTAAGGTTCATCCAAGCATAAAAACTATGGAAAACTAAGCTCTGTGGTTTTACCTGTTAAATGCTCAAAAATGCTTCATTTAATAAAAATGTCCATAAAATATAAATAATAAAACTATGTTTGTATGAGTGTTTGACCGTGTGTATGTGTGTGTGTATGTGTGTTTGACCGTGTGTGTGTGTGTGTGTGTGTGTATGCATATGTGTGTGTGTGTATGTGCATGTGTGTTTGACCGTGTGTATGTGTGTGTATGCATGTGTGTGTGTGCATGTCTGTGTGTGTGTGTGTGTGTGTGCTCATTATGAGTACCCATTTCTCAGCAGTGCTGTCCCATTATTACAACGTTGCTGTCTGCAGTGTCACTCTTACATTAATTGAACAGATTAATTCATGTTAATTAATTATTTGTTTCTGTTAGTTTGTATCATCCTACATTACTGTAGATCAGTGGAATTGTGAAATTTAAACTTGTTCCTCCATGGTAAAGTGGACAGACTGACTCACTGGTACGGTTGATATCAGAGGGAAGGCTCTCCTCCTGTGGATCCAGTCCTCCATCATCAGCATGGAATCGCTCCCTCTCATCTCTGTCCTGCTGGTAGTGCCTTTCCCGATCCCGGTCCCGATCACTATCCCAATCCCGATCACTATTCCGATCCCTGTCCTGATCCCTGTCCCTATCCCGATCCCTATCTCGTTTCCTGTCCCAATCCCGATCCCTGTCCCGATCCCTATCTCGATCCCTGTCCCTGCTCCTGTCACATTCCCTGTCTCCTGTGTTTGCGTTGGACATGGAGCGTTGTCGCCGGCGTTTGTGTCTGTACCCCTGTGGCAACGGCACCCCAATGTAGATGGACTGATGGTCTATAGGACAGACAGACAGACAGGGAGGGAGGTTAATATGGGCTATCACAAAGGCCACCTGTAAATACACCACTACAAAAATATACACCATGTACTACGCTATATAACAACAAGCCTAGAATGTTCTGTTCTTGTCATTATGTGTGCTTTTAACAGAGGAAAATACAGGGGCAAAGGCTATCATTCCACAGCGTCTCTGTGTGATAGAGCTAAATACAGGGGCTAAATCTATCACTAAGCATTTCTCCTGTATAATAGAGCAATATAAGGCTAAATCTATCACTAAAAATTTCTCCTGTAAAATAGAGTAAGGATAAATCTATCACTATGCGTTTTTCCTGTAAAATAGAGTAATGTAAGGTAAATCTATCACTAATCGTAGGATGCATTGTGCCTTTTGTAATCTATTTCCAGGAACCTATTTTCAGTACGATTCAGGTACACACATCTTATTGAGGATATTGAATATTGTTTCCTGTTTCACTGTGATCATTTTTAAACACAACAGTGTCTATCAAATTTTTATTGAACTATGAATAAAAGACACCAGTTATTAGTGAGTGCAGCCAGGGCCGTTTCTAGAAGGGGGCCAAATTCTCCGCCTGCTCCCCCAAAGCCAAATCCAGAAAAAATTAAATCAGACAATATGAATTCAGCGGTAGGCTTAGAGCTACAGACGATTCGGCCAATCATAAAAATGCCACATCAAAATAATATATTTCATCTGATTGGTTGGTTTGGCCATATAAAACATGGAGACGCAGTGAGAGAGAGAGAGAGGTCATTTTCTTGGATCAATCTATGCTGTCTCTTCTTGATAACTAACTGTTACGCATTGCTTAGGATATAATATTCGCTAGCCTTGCTTACTCAGCCGCGAGAGTCTCCGTCTGGGAGATGAGATTTTAAATAGATTGATTACATGTTGCATCTAGCCAAGTTGTTATAGCTGCAATTCTGCGGAACATCTGCAGCATTGCATTAGCTGGCTGCACGTGTGTGTGCATGTGTGTGTGTTGGCTAGCCTACTGCTGCGTGTTGGCTAGTCAGCCCTACTTCCCTTAAACTTTGGAATACTTCACATATATTAAAATACACTATCATATATATATATATCTCTCTCGCCCTCTCTCCCTCTCTCTCTCTCTAACATGGTTAGTTTTCTGGTGGCTGCTCTTGGGATAGTCTTCACAGTTCCGGGTTTTATTTTTGGTATACCGTCAGGTAAAAAAATGCGAAAAGTGGGCTGTATTGTCAATTTCTTGCTGGGACAGGCTAACATGACTGTGTACCTAAGAAAAAGGTTGATGTTGGGGTAACTGTTAACGTTATAGATATGTTTAAATCACTGGTAAGATCAAGAGTCTCTTTAGATTATGAGTATGCAGGAATGCAGGACCTAGGGGTGTTTAAGGATAAGTGGTGGGGGAGGCTGTGTGTAGTCTGGTGGGAGGAGAGCTAGTATTTGTCAGCACACTAAGCTGATGTTGTGAGGAAAATTACGCTCTTTTTGAAATTGTTTGCATTGCATTGTTTTTTTGTTGTTGTTTTTTTTCCTTCTCTTGGCTAGTTTTGGGGGATTCATGGGGGAATTGGAGACTATTGCCAGTATAGCATTGGCTTGTGTATGTAATGTACAATAAAGGTTCTGTTAAAACTCAACCTTTGGAAAAAAAAATCTTCAAAATGTTCATAAATTAAACCTTTTATTTTAGAAAATGTCCTGTGTGAGGTTGTGTAGAAATGCAGGAATTGAGTTTTAAAAGGCTCAAATTTTTCTGAGAGAAGACCCCCAGACCCCCCGCTACTTCATCGCCCCCTTATGCCCCATCAACATCTCTTCATGCCCCCCCAATCAAAGCAGTCTAGAACCAGCCCTGAGTGCAGCTATGGTTTGATAAATAACTACAAGCTTAATATCAATACAATAGACAGTACCGGAATCCTGTAGTGCTAATATTTAAGCCTCCTCCTAATACTCATAAATATCACCAATACTCCAATTCCATAAATTCTTAACTGTATGCCTATCTCACAGCCTCCAACCCATTTTAAACACTTTTCAGCCTTATCTTTAATATACCCTTTCATTTAGTCTATAACACCATAAATATTCTGCCTTATTGGCTCTCCACCACAGAACACCCGCCCCCTCATGTAACGTCCCTTGACCCCCCCCAGTAAGACTCACCCTCCTCTTCCTCATACCGCTGGCGGCAATTTCCCATTCTTCTTTCTACCAGCCCCTCATGATCCATCCTGGGGAAGGTTAGACATGGATGGGACAGAGGGAGAAAGAGTTGGGGGGTGGGGGGGGGGGGAAGGGAAAAGGCATGAAGATTGCAGAAGACTTACAGCATATGAGAAAAATATAAAACTGAACTGCTGGGTTTAGCTCCCTCTTAGCTTAGAGATCTAGAAACTCCTGTATGACCTACAGCTTTAAGCCAACATCCAATATGAAAGTGTGGAGTCAGAGCACTGAAAATGTATGTTTGTTGGACACTAATGGAATACAATCATAAGCTGAACACAGTCACCATAACAACGCTGCCATGGTAACCGTGAGCCAGGAATCGTGTGAGCATAGCGCCCTGTGCAAATTCACTTGCACGTCAAGCTCCTCCCCTCACAGATCAATGGCCAAATAATTAGGCAGGGAAAAAAACTCAGAGGAAAGATATATTACTAAAACCCTAAAAAGAGTGCTGGTGCTGTGTGATCCAGAAGTATCTAACCTTAGTTTTACCCCCACATTGAATGGCATGATGGGAAATTGCCCAAATAACTGGAAATGACACCATTTTTGGGTGTCATGCTTATGTAATTACACGGTACAAACCTTTTTTTTTTTTACATAATCGAATGTGCTCTGGCTTCACAGGTTCCATTGACCATAACCCCTGTCTGCCAACACCTCTAACCCAGACCAAAAATCCAACCATGCACCTTACCCAAAACATAACCTTTTATGTTGTGGACAGGATCTTGTGACACTGGCTTTCAGGTACTTTATATTAAGATATACTGTATATTGAACTTCACTGCTCGAACCAAATAGCTCACTTGCTATTGGAGGAGAATGAACCTGAATGATATGACATGCTTCCAGTAATATACAGTACCAGTCAAAAGTTTGGACACATCTACTTGTAGAAAGTTTTTTTTCCGTTATTTTTACTGTTTTCCGCATTTTAGAATAGTAAAGACATCAACACTATCAGATAATACAAATTAAATTATGCAAAGACCCAAAAAAAAGTGTAAAACAAATAAAAAACGTCTTATATTTTAGATTCTTCAAAGTAGCCACCCTTTGCCTTGATAACAGCTTTGCACATTCTACCTGGAAATAAGGTATCAAGAGTCTTTCGATATCCTTTTATACAGAGTCATGATAGCATCACCTGTTTACCTGTGGAATACCTGTTTACCACAGAAGTTGGTTGAGAGAATGGCAAGAATGTGCAAAGCCGTTATCAAGGCAAAGGGTGGCTACTTTGAAGAATCTAAAATATAACACTTTTTTTGATTTGTTTGCATAATTTAATGTGTTATCTCATTGTTTTTATGACTTTACTATTCTAAAATGTGGAAAACAGTAAAAAAAAACCTATGAGTAGGTGTGTCCAAACTTTTGACTGGTACTGTATGTTACTGGCCTTTGTACAATTGTAGTACTCTGTGTTACAAAAATAAACAGTAGTTGCAACAGTGCTTCCATTGCAATTGGCACTACTATAACTAACACAGATTCTAGTGATGGGGTAAAGGTAGGTGAATGTTGAGCAGACACTTTTAAATTAAAATATATTGAGGACATAGTGATTTGCTGTGAGCTCTCCTGGCTGTGTTGTTTCCTCTGTGTTTGTGTGTGTAATTAGGGCTGTCACGTTGGTGACCTTCACACCCGGTTGGCAGGAAATGGGTGGACCTGCCGGCCATCAGGGTGGACCACATGATCGATAGGCCTGTAAAAGGCACTTTGACTTAAAAAAAAGGTACACCGATAGCAGTGCTGAACCACATAGACACACACACACACACACACACACACACACACACACACACACACACACACACACACACACAGGCACACAGACAGACACACACACACAGGCACACTCATTATCTCAACCTGTCTGTCCGCAGAAATATTCTCTCATGCACATGTGCATGAGAGAAATCATGCGCATATGCACACACTCACACAATCACTCAGAAACACACATATTACCCTCTGCCCAGCAGGAAATATTATATTATTTCTGCTTTGGCCACATACACACACATTCTCTATCTCTCGCACGCACACACCATCTTAAGTCGCATGCAGAAGCTATAATAAGCCACTTGAAAATTAACATTAAACAATCACCCACATTGCATATTTTAAAACGACTTTCACCTTGAACAGCACACATTAATTAAGACTTTAATTTATATGCTAAAAGTTGCCACAAGTAGATATGAATAATGTTTGTAATTCATTGCAATCATTTCTTGGTTTTATTGGGCACCTTACAACAACAGTATATAATTGTTAAAAGTGCTGATCTGTGTGCAGATTCAATTGCAATGAAAAATTGAGTCTGAAATTGTATAGCTCCCTGATACATTATGTTTAGAGTAATCATTTAACATTCTGTATATGAAAAAGCATACAATATCCATCCAATCATATTATCTTCCTATTATCATATTTCAGGCATATTCTACAGACGATTGGTTTTCAGTCCATTTATTTACAAAGTTTGACACTTAGAGAACAACCTAGTCATCAACTTTCCACAACTTAGTTGTTATTTCATTTCTAATATGAACAAACCTGGACCCTTCTTTAAATACCTGCAAGGCAAACAACTGACCAGAAATCAGGGTGTTCAAAACAATAAACCAGAGAAACGTTAATAACAGCGCAGATGGGGAAAAAAAAGAAAGATATTTCCTACCTTTTCTATGAGGTGAGCAGGAGGAGTCCTGCTAGCTATCGGCATTAATCAGCGGCAGCCCCTTTGTTGCTGTGAAGAGCGGGGTGTTGATGGGATCCCACTGTGCAGTGGGAAAAGAGAGAATAAGGGGCGTCTGTGTCCGCCCGTCTCTCTGTGATGGCTTATTGGGTTATTGGGTTTGTGAATGACTCGATAATGGGACACTGGGATTTGTGAGTTGAGGGTGTGGGGGGTGGGGGGAAGCATGACTGATAGATTCCACATGGCAACATTAACTGAAACAGTAGGGGGTGAAACAAGGTTACCACACAGGTGATGTTCTTACAGTTTGTTCAGCTTTGCACGAAAGGTCAAATCAATCAGTTCCAGGTTTATTCTTTGCATCTGGTGAGACGGAATGACTGCCAGGTCCAGTCAAGGCATTCTCAGCTGTGCAACAGGAAGGCAAGAACTATCGTTAAAGGCTATGGCTTATTAATTAAAGGCTGCTGTCTGTCACTGGTGAATGAAAAGTATGTTGCAAGCCAGAATGGCCAACGGTGAAGTGTGTGGACTGATTCTAATTTCTCTGCTCTGCATCGGGTATCAAACTTACAGAATAAGGATGCTGAGTGAGATCATCCAGTGGGTTTTATAGTAGGTAGTGATCACAGTTGATCTAAGCCACTTGACCCTCCATCAGATGTCACAATTGATTAGATTGACCTGCAAAGAAAAAAAAACCATATCAATTCAAAACTACCGTATGTGTGGAAACATACAGTATTTAATTGACAATTCTGCCCTAATGAAAATGAACTATAGTAAAACTATAGTATGTCGACAGCATATACTATACAAATACTATAGTATTACTGTAGTTTTTTCGTGCACACTAGTCATACTATAGTCCTATAAGCATAAATACTAAAGAATTATTATAGGGGGTGAAAATACTAGTGATACTATTGTACTATAGTGACAAATACTATAGCATTATTATAGTGGGCGAAAAAACTATAATATTCTTATAGTTTTCTAGAAGATAACTATAGCAATACTATAGTTCATTTTTGTTACGGTGAGAAACCATTTAATTGCTCATTGAACTAATCTAAACACACGTGATTTGTGCAATGGTGTACACTGTACGGTACCATGGGAGTAGAACTAGGCCTTCTGTAAACTTACCTTTAATGGATGATCACTCTCAATCTGTTTCCGTTTACTTTGACTGGTTGTCAATCAAATAATTGATTCACTGAATAGCCAAGAACAAGAAGTAAATTATTAGGCTACCAAGTTATTTTGAGATAGCATTATTGTTCTGTGCATCATAAAACTGTGTTGCATTTTTCTATATCCACATTTATGATTGCGTGTTATCATGCGAAGATTGTGCATCATAAACCTGTGTTTATGATGCACAGGTTTATGTGCATCATAAATTTTTCTATATCCACATTTCTGATGATGTGTTGTAATGCGAAGATTATGACTTTTAAAAGCACCATGTTTAAATGTTCTGTAGATTTTCATAAATTTGTTTTCTACCCTGAATTATGCATTGTGATCAACGGTTCGAGACAGAGGCTGTCCTCTTTAAATCTATGCTTTCTAATGTTTAAATTGCTTTGACTAATTTCAGTGTCTTCTTAAAATTAATTACATTATTTAACGCATTCAGATTATTGCTTGATCCTTGTTAATCCCAAATTGTCTCTTTGTCGTAATCATTTCTAAATCATTACAGGCTACAAATTGGTCTTGATTATTCAGCGAATTAATTGTTTGACTGTTAGGCTACTCAAGCTAAATAAATGGAAACAAGTAATCCTGTGCACCACATTTTTTCCAATGCACCGGCCGTTGCTATACATAGCCTATATTTAAGTGCAACCCATTTAATGACGCGAAGAAAAATACTACAGAAAAACTTGATATATTCATTGATGTTTGTTATTCAGTTAATGAATTGCTTGATTGATAATTAAGAACTATAAGTGGAAACAGGTTGTGGTTAATATCCGTACAAAGGTAAGGTTAGCGACGGCCTATCTTACAGCCGACGTTAGGACACTGGATTTGTATGACGCTTGTATTTTTTTCATCACTGTTTAAATGTGTAAATTCATTATGAAATACAACCATGAACACTTAGTTGATATAGTTTTCTTTACAATTAATTGCCACCACATGTTTTGTACTAAATTGTGATTCTCTAACATTGTATGCACTAGGCAGAAAAAAACTCTAGATAAGAGACTGTTAAATAAATATATGTAAATATAGAAAATGAATAGTGTTTTATGCTAAATAAATCCAAATTCAGAATGTAAAAATAATAAAGATGGTTAGATTATATATTAAAATCATAATCAGTTACATTAGCTCTTGGTATTATCCATAAGTGGATTCAGATCAATTACTCCCGGTTCGAAGGCACAGGGAAGCTGGTTGCATTCTGCAGATGGGTTAACTCTGGTCAAACACACATTCACTCATGGCGCTCCTCTATATGACCTAAACACTAATCTGAAACACTAATCTGTATAAAATAATGCAAAAGAAACCCTAGTATGACATTTATAATAAATTGCATGGTGTTACTCACAAATCTGCACACTGGTGAGGAATTTCAAACATTTAATGAATGAAAAGGTATCACAGTATATTTTTTTTATTGTTTTTTTGCTACATCAGTGTCCAATATTGGAAGTATATATTCCATTTTCAAATAAAAACTGTCAAATGTATTGGTGTTGAGATTATCAGTGTTGATTGTCCCCCTTGACCTTTTCTCCTGACTGTGCTAAGTGTCTGAATTCACACTAACAGATGGCATGCCATCACTCTGAGGACTGCGGGTGGTAATGGCCGCTTGCTGATAACACTGAAATATTAGCAGAAGCTGGGCTGAAATAATAATGAGTAGAATAACACAGGACAGAGGAGCGCCATGAGTGAATGTGTGTTTGACCAGAGTTAACCCATCTGCAGAATGCAACCAGCTTACATCCCTGTACTAAGATGAGCAGGTGGGTGTGTAATGAGGAGATGTCTAAAGAAAGTCTAGAATTATTCTAATTAACAGGATCAAATAAACATGGTGGCCATTCAGTATAGAGCAGTGGTCCCCAACACTGTTCCTGGAGTTTTCACTCCAACCCTAATAAAGCACACCTCATTCCACAGCTAGAGATCTTATTGAGATACTTATTAGTAGAATCAGGTGTGCTAAAATAGGGTTAAAATTAAAACCTACAGGACAGTAGATCTCCAGGAACAGGGTTGGGGACCACTGGTATAGAGTGAAAGGCAAATGACCTCTTGTTTAGTGTTGTTCAGTAGTTCTTTATTGTGACTTAGAAGGAGCGTTCGCACAAGTTACCAAATCAGGAGCGAAGCATGACAGATGTGGAGGAGATTAAAACATTGTTAAAAAAATAAAAGAAGATATGTTTTGATATGATAGATTAAACAGTCAGCAATTCAACAGGCTGTTAAATGTGATTCACTCTACGACACAGTCGCTGATCACAGGCAGAGCCAGAATGGTGCTGCAGAACAGACACAGAGAGCAACTCCATCAGAGGCGAATGGGAGAAAAGGAAGCTGTGAGAGAAAAAGATGGTGAAAGAACTATCCGTCGAGCTGGGTGGACTTGGCCACAGATTGTTGGGGTTGTGCTGACCAGGGAATGAATGAGCTTTTTCTGAAGGAGGGTTTTTGAAATGAATCAAATTGACTGACCGTGTAGAAGAGCATCTATTAATGAATATATGTACGTGGGAGTTTAATTATCTCATACTTCTTTGAGAGCTCGAGCGTTTTGCTTTTAATTTGTGAAAATGAGTGTTGGCTGGGGGTTTTCCAAAGCGGACTGAACATGAACATTATGATGAACTGATATGATTACATTACATTAAATTCATTTAGCAGACACTTTTATCCAGTGTGACTTCCAGTGTAGGGCGGCAGTGTAGTATAATGGTTAAGGAACTGGCCTTGTAACCGAAAGGTTGCAGGTTCGATTCCCAGGTAGGACACTGCCGTTGTACCCTTGAGCAAGGTACTTAACCTGAATCGCTTCAGTAGATATCCAGCTGTATAAATGGATAACGTAAAAAAATAAAAATAAAAATTAAAAAAAATGCTATAAAGTTGTGTAAGTCGCTCTGGATAAGAGCGTCTGCTAAATGCCTGTAATGTAATGTAATGAAACACAAGTGCATTCACCTGATTGATTACTATGAACAGTAGCGCGAAGGCCTGGGTAGCAGCATTCCCAGGCAAGAATGTACATCATTAAAGCCCTAGTGCTATGCTAGCGAAGAACCAAAGTACAAATAAATCCAGTTTACATTCATAGCAACCCCTAAGAAGAAGAAACATAAAACCATAAAAAATATAACGTAAAACCATAAAAATACCACAGATGATAGACGATAGCCACCAATCCTGCTGTCCTCACCACCTTACCAGTTTATGCCAGCACTGTGGGGGCCAGTAGAGGCAGTGACCTTGCGGGGGGGGGGGGGGGGGGGCAGTTGCCTTGCAATTGTGGAATGGTGAGATCTGGCAGGGGTGTAGAATTTGACCATTGATTGGCGGTGTGGTGAAGTTGTTCTATTTGCTGCCCTATAGGTTTTTAAAGTCGATGCGAGTTGTGACAGTTAGCCGGTGAACTGAGACGAGGGGGGGGGGGTGCGACAATGGCGATTGTAGCCAACTTTTTTTTTTTTTACTAGCTGCAGGGGTTTAGTGGCAGAAGCAGGGAGACTGGCGAGAAGGGAATTACACTAGTGCAGGCATAAGAGTTCCAGATCCTGCACTAGAGGTTGTGTAGAGTAGATGATGTAGACAGGGTGGATTCTTTGGGTGTTGTATGAAAACAATGTGCACAACTGGCTCACTACCACATAGAAAGAGGAGAGTTGGTCATCTGGGGTGACCCCTAGGCTTAAAGTAGCAGAGCGCTGAATGACCTCTCTTGTAGAATGTATAAAGAGAGAGAAATCTTGCAAATATTTATTTTTTTATTATTTATTTTTATTTCTTCTAAGACAAAATTAATTATAGAAATAGAGACTTAGCACAAAAAAAGTAAAAAAAAAAAAAAAAAAGCAATATGTTACACTTGTTTAGCCCAATGCTTTAACACAGTTTACCAGCGATCCCTTATCGTGTATTAGCGATTAGGGGGAGTCACTTCCACAAGATGTCATCGCAGACCCATTGAACGCATGCCGCATCACAAATGGCGGTGTGGTCATGCGGCACTTATTGCACAGCGCATAACCTCGAGGCTATTTAAGCCTCATTTATGTTCATTGCGACAATACTTCCAAATGAAATTTGGGAACGAACTAACCATACAAATTGCTCAAATCAAATCTGTTATCTGCAAATAGATAACGTAATCTAATATTTGAAGTGTAGCCTATTCAGAGGCCTGTCTTGTGAATCAAGCCTTGGTGAGAGACCATCAGAGCTCAGAGAAAATGGGTCTCCGGGATAGGAATATTTACGTGGATAAAACACAGAGATTAAATTTACATATACAGTATTTCTATACACTTTGACGTAAACTGCTTTATGTGTGTGTGTGTGTGTGTGTGTGTGTGTGTGTGTGTGTGCGTGCGTGTGTACATAAAACCAGTAGCAGCTGCATGCTCCACATGTTATTCGCAGCCATCTTTTCCAGTTGTAACCACCTAGCTCCTGCCTTGGATGCCTTGGCTTGGCCTCATGACGTTTGTTTTCCCTTCGTTTCCTCAAGGCATCGATCTTTGGGGCTTAGACTGAATAATGCACTGCACAAAGAATGCACTTGAATGCATCCAATTGCCTCTTTATATTGGGCCTATTAGTTTGCTTGGTAGCTCTGGCCTGAATCATTTCCTCTCTCTTCATCTCCTTGCTCATGTTTACAAGTAATCAATGATATTCATGGCAAATATTTCAAGTCATCACATAGGATACATTTTTAAATGGAAATCAGCGAGAAGGAATTTGACTAGAGCTTGTTTATATTCAAAAGGGTTGGAGAAATAATCAAATATTTTGTATTGCCTTCTATTGCATGCATATGGAAATGATGACAGTGATGACTTTCCATTTTAATTGAACCTCTAAATGATCTGGGGAAATGCTCAGTTTTTGTCCTCATCCATATTAACACACTTTCTCAGAACTGATACATTAGCATGCTCAAGCCCACAGCATAGAGATATGTAGATATCACAGAATTCACAATGTCGCCAAAGACACACGCACACACGCGCTCACACACGCTAAAACATGTCACACACGTGCTCACACGTGTAGAAACAAACAACTTCATCTGAATTTACACACCTCTACACTGGCACCATATGGGAGGGGGGAGGGGGGATGATTCCAAGGTTTCTGATTGACAGGGGCCCCTCAAAAAAATATGGTGTGATTACAGTACTTGTGCAGGGATGGGGTGACTGGGGTTGGCGGAGCCCAAAGTGAGGTCTTTTCATGGGGCCCAAAATCCCTGGCGGTACCCCTCTACCTGTGCATTATTGTTTCATCGTCCTTTCATAGTTATTTTTTTAAAGTTAGGAATCATCTCAGAAAGACCTGTCTCAGGTAGCAGCAACTGTATCAGCAGAGATACTGTTCCATGACAGAATGGATATCCTGGCCTAAATGCCATTAATCTGTCATCACTCAGTGTACAGTTATCCATCAAAACAACCTTGTAATAGCTAAAATGCCCCATGGGTATGTGGAGGTGATTGGTACAGCATGTGGGGGAGGAGACAGCTGGTGTGTGCAGAACATTAAATGGGTGTGTTTCTGCATGGGAGGGCTTTAAAAACACATGCCCTCAGACACATTTCTTACGAGTCATCTGTTCTTACCCCTCCCTGTGGACTGACCTTGTGCCTGTGCAGAATAGCACTCTTCTGTTGTCCAGACAAAGTCAAGGGGAAAAGTGAGGGCGCTGTCACATATGAACCTGAAACAGGTTCATCTTACATGCACATAAAAGAGGCCACGGTTACAAGGATCTAAAACAGGTCATTACTTAATGCGCATAAAATTGGTTATTCCTACATGCATCTAAAACAAGTTATGCTTACATGCACCTAAAAGAGGTGTATGTACTGCAATATATTATTTATGATTGATCTTAAATATCCATGGATACAGTGTATTCCTCAAATCCTGACTTGTAGCTTTGTTGGTTACTGTAGGAAATATGCATGGAAAGTGAATTTCACACCATACTGTGAACAAAACCATGCGTCTGAAAGAAGATCTACAGAATGAATGGGCTTGGTGATAAAAGGTCTGCATTGCCCCCAAGAAAGTGAAAAGGAGAACATGATTGTAATTTGGGCCAATTTGCAATTTGAGGGCAGGAGATCGTTAGACTTGTACTGTACGATGCAGAGTTCCTCAAATGATCACAAGTGCCGTCCGTTCCTCTAGTCGAGGTGATGGGCCCACTTTTATCCATGAGAAGATGTTCCAACACCCTCACCAATCATGGCCGAGCCCACTGCCTCTTTCTATTGGCCAATGGAAAAATAACCAAAGTCGCACTTCTAGCCCGTGGCCAAGGAACGTCAACTGTGAAATTATTTCTTTGAAGGAGACAGGGTTGCTGGGCCAAGCTATATGCCAGCTGCTCCAAGCAGAGGGGGGACAGTTTAATCAGGGAAGGACAGACACAGACAGACACACATGCTGGCCTTCCAATTTCAGTGCGCTCCTGCCGGCCAAGGCTGGGAGAAAATTGTGCTGAATCGATCGATAAATACTGGAGCAAAGTTAAAAGCGAAAGTTTCCCTTTTGACATTCTTATCCGCAGGCCCAAGTCCTGGACAGGCGCCCGCCACAGCCCCCCTATCTCTGCTGTTGGTCTGCATGCATCATTCTGTCAGTACACAAGTACTACATCTCCACCCCACATCGCGGCATGGGACGTCTGCTGGCCGCGCTGATCCATCTCCTGGCGATCCACCTGAAACCTCACTTCCTCTCTCCTCGCCCGCTCAATTTATCCATCCATCACCATCAACAGCGAAAACAGCGAAAATGTTGTCCTTGGAATTTCAGGGAGCCTGACCTTTATAATTATGAATAGCATTAGCAATCGCGTGATTAACATAATCATTAGGATGTAGATGCATCCACTTTCAACTCTCAGCCCCCCCCCCCCCCCCCCCCCCCATGGGGATTATTTGTAGTGCAGTTCATTTCCTTCCATTGGAGGACTGTGTAATTATTCCACACACTGATTCTTAATCACCGTAACTCCTGTGGTGAGAGAGTGAGGTGAGAGGGGAGGAAAAGTGGGGGGGTGTGGGAAGAGGGGGAAGCTGTGGAATGTTTTGAAGGCAGCTGTTCCCTTTCTGCATGAAAATATGAGAATTAAGACACTATTGATCACGCTAATGAAATCCTACATGTCACGTTCTAGGAAAAACAAGGCAGTTTGAATTGGCATCTAAATTATGTCATCTGTGCTTAATCTATCAATTATAGCCACTTTTCATGTAAGTAATTGCATATTGACCTCACCACATATGGTAAAACTCCAACATTCTCAATAATAGGCCTATGTGTACTCCTTTACTACAATACCACACCCCCCCCCCCCCCCCCCCCCCCCAAAACAAAAGAAATAATAAAAAACAAACAAGGAAAAGCACACAAGTTGCAGGCTGAACACAAGTTGCAATACAACACAGTGACTCAAAGCACAGCCACTCACAGTGATTCATAGCACAGTGGCTCATAGTAAAGCACAGAACAATGACTCATATCGCGCAGTGACTCACAATGACTCATTGCACAGTAAAGCACAGAACAGTATAGCACAGCACAGTGAACATCACTCTAGACATGCAGCACATTGAAGATGGTGTTGCAGTAGGCTAGCTCTTGTACCTTTACAGTGCCCCACACTTCTGTACATTCCCATAACAGGTGAAAAACTGCCATTTGTCATGGAAGGTGATACATTTTTAAATATGTATATATTTCACAAACACATAGACTGAAATGTTATATGTGTACAGTAAGACTAAAGGTCTGGTGACATGACAACCTTCTTGAGGAACTCATACATGGGAAGGAAGCCCAGTTATGTTAAATTACTTAAGTGTGTGTGTGTGTGTGTGTGTGTGTGTGTGTGTGTGTGTGCGCATGTGCTTCAAGCAGATATAATTTAATCCTTAATAGGGAAAATAAGTTTAGGGCTCCGTTAAGAGACACACGTTGAATTAAAATGAATTGGCATTTTATGAATGTAATCTCGAGCAAATTCTGTTCATACAAAGATATTGGCAACAATAAAAATTCTGCACTGCGCTGCCTGGGAAGAGAGGCCTCTTTGTTCATTCTTTATCCCGGACGAAATATGGATGCCATTATGCAACTCTCCCGCAGTGCCAGAATAATCTAGTTTAACAATCCATTTAATAACTTTAAAGTGTGCTTCAGATGGATGACCAGGCAGCCATCAATGATGGATAATTTAGACTAAAATGTCTAAAACCACAGTTTTAGTGTCGTTATGCAGATGTGGAACATGGTGAGTCTTACACCGACGGGAAGCTTCACTGAAATTAATCAATGCACAATATTGTTTGCTGTACAGATAAGCAAGCATCGAAGCATATATGCACAGCATACACTGTAATAGCTAAATGGAAATGAAAGGCAGACTTTAGCACCTGCTGTGTTTATAACAATGGGTTGTGAAATATCTCTAGTACTACACTGTGTAAGGTGCCCAGGTTCTTAACTATGCCTCCATTAAGCTAGAACTGACTTCAGAATCTAGAACTGGCCCTTTGAACTTGTTGATTGATTGCATTAATAATTAAGGGCTTGGGTTTTATGCTAATACAGGATTACTCCTTTGTATATTGAACAAATCATAACAAATCTTTCTTGAAAAATTTGCCAATCATATTTTTTGTCAGTGAGAGGTCTGAAAACACAATATGTGTCGACCAATCAGCATTCCCGACCACTTAGCAAATATTGCCCATTTACACTGGGTTTCAATAATAGAAAAAAAGAGCAATACCAGACCAAGTACTAGTTACTCAGCTACGCGAAAGTAACACACAGTCAGGCTCCCATGCAACAGTTAATAATAAATCCTCATAAGTGCCTACCTAACCGCTCTTAGGTGCACATGACATCTGGTCAATAGGGGGCTATGTAGTATGACGTTTGAAACGGATCATTTTGTGAGGACTTTTGTGAGAAATGTCTCCTTCCAAGCCCTGGCTTAGCAAGTATGAATTCAGAGCAGGGCCGTTTCTTGCTATATGCGGACTATGCGATTGCATAGGGCGCCCGGAGCCACCAGGGGGCCCCACACGCCCTCGTGTGTTGTCATACCTACGCATTTTAAGCTAACAGTGGGTTAAGAAAAGTTAATTTATTGTAGACTAGAAAAGATCAATTTTCAATATTAATCATTATTATAGTTAGAGGAATTGATAGGGGAGCAGTCTTGCAAGGAAGTAAACTTTTAATGTAGTTCACCATAGTCAGTGTTCACCACAGGTGTGCCTGTGCACAGCTAGCTAGGTAACGTTAGCTAACGTTATGTGAGCCAGGCAGCTAACAGTTGCAGTTGCAGCTAACATGCAGCTGTTTTTTCTCAGGTTAGAGAAAGTGTTGCTAAATAAACCCTGCTTTATACAGTGTAACGTTATGTTGTAACAAATGGCTGAAATAATTTTTTAGGGTGAAAACGCACTTTTCTAACTTGAACCTGGCAACGTTACTAACGTTAGCTGTTTCAATAACTGCTGCATTTGATGAGGCAAGTGGGGGGGATTATGGTTTGCCAGGAAGCATAACAAGCAAACAAGAAAGCTCAGCTCCGCCAAGCTAGGGTTCTGTATGCCTGTTCTGACAACGTAACATTGGCTCAGTAACTTGTGTGTCAGACAAGTGAATGTACGATGCCGATTTCCCTCCCATGTATTTTTAAAAATCTATTTTCAGGTAAGCAGACGTGTATAAACGTTTCCATAAACATAACACGTTTTAACAATGTACTTAGATAGTAAGGAATACGGCGGGATAAGTGACCGATGTAATAAATCCCATTTACGGAGTCATTGTGTTAATGTGGCGTTACGCAAACAACGGAGCCGTAAGTCTAATCGTTTTATGCTAACCATGGGAAAACATTGGTGAAGCACTAATTCACGTTAACAATGGGTGAGACGTGTTACCAACAAATGTCGGTTTAATTCTTTATAACGTACAATGTATGTAGTGGTATGAAATGTGTAAAATATATTTGTTTTTATTGAAGTTAAGTTTATGCTTGTAAAATAATGCAATATTTATTAGCTAGTCACAACCGTGAGCATATTTGTGCGCGACACACACGGGTGCACTGTCTTTTGTGTCAGAGTTAAAATAATTAGAAATTAGATTATAGAACTGGACCTGTGAATAAATATAGTATAGTGATGACTCAGCAGGCCTATTACTTGTGTGTTAGACTGAACTAATGTGAACAAGTGAATGTACGGTGCTGATTATCTGGATGCTGGTGTCATTATTTATTCTGTGTAATGGCCTAATTTATTTTATTTATTTTTTGAGGGTTTTTGAACGTTTTTTTTTTTTTTTAACTTTTAGTTGTTTATTATTTATAATGTGCATGTTTATCTTTATTTTGATTTCTTAACAACACAACATAGTACCTGACATTAAAATAAGCATTTTGTGGAAATTTGGGAGATGTTATAACGCACATCCGGTAAATCCGGTAAGCTTTCAGGAGTTTCTTGAGGGGGGGGGGGGGGGGGGGGGGGGGCCAAACAAGATTTTGCATAGGACCCCCAAAAAGCTAGAAATGGCCCCTGATCCAGAGTCTATGTATCAGTTCTCTTACTTGTAGAGTCTGAGTGACGCATAACACCTGCATGGAGCACCTTCTTTTTCAAAGGAGGAAAAAAAAGAAATACCAAGAGTTCAAACCCACATGTATTTATTGGCAACAACAGTAGTGTTCCGCTAATGCTAAAACTTTTGAGATTACGCTCACACAATTTCAAACAACCATGGACATAATGTCTTCTAACATGAATAGCTTTTATTCCTCCCCCCCGACATCCCATCCCACCGCACCCCCGCCCCCCCCCCCCCCCCCCCCCCACGATCCCATAGTGTTTTTCTCCATTGCAAAAAAAAACCAGAAAAAAACTGTAAAAACAGCATTTAAAAAATGTGGGAGTCATAACTTGTGGCGCGACTCCTGTAAACTGTAAAAGGGGTCAGTTATTCCATAAAAAACACGCACAAATATCCCTGTTCATCCCGAACAAATTAGTTAGCAATGCTTCACAAACAATTAGAAAGGGTGGCATCTGACACAAGTGTACAAACATCATCACTGTTGTGTGGTATTTACATTACAGCTGCAATCAGACGGCATGCAATGCCTGGTCTGCAATTACCCCTGCCCATTAAATTAAAGAATCAGTTCAATCATCTACAGGAAGCTCAAATTACAGTACCTGGAAATTTCCTCAAGTGCATTGGGCCATTTTAGCATAGCCTGAGGTATAGGACTTTTAGACTTCAATAGAAAAATTAAATAAAACATAAAAAATTACATAATTATACAAATTAAAATGATCCCATATTATGATTGGATAGGGCAAAGACATTTGGATATTTTTTTTAAAAGTAAAATGCTACAAGACAAAATAATTTAAATCAGGAATTTCAGTTCTAAAATATGCAAGTACCACATTTCCAACATTTCCTTTCATCTAAAAACACAAGAACTCACAAATCTGGGATAAAAATATACAACTTCCCCACATTAAGTGCCATATCATTTTGTCCCTCCCACTTGATGGCCCTTTGGTTAATTTATCCCTAATTTGTTGATTGTTTGTGTCTGCAGTCGACCAATTAGTGCAATAGGATGGACACAACAACATTAATAGAAAATAAAATGAAAGAATTTTTTTTTAAATTTTTTTTTAAATGACACATAACTGAATCCCTTTCCTTCCTGGTTTAGTAGGCCCGGATGCCTACTTCATCTACTCCGATACCTCGTACGGGACCCAGCTGCTGGGACCCAGCCCGGTAGAGGGGCTGTTGTCTCCGGACTGGTCGGCGGTCCGGTCGGGACGGCTCGGGGGCCCAGGAATGGGGTTCGGACGCGGGGATGGGCAGGTAGCCCCCATCGCGGGGCATGCAGAGGCAGCAGCCCGCACCGCTCAGATCCAGCTCACTGTACTCAAACCCGGCCCGCTTTATCAGTCGGAAGTCCACCATGTCCACCGACTGGCTCATCTCCACCAGCATGTTCCAGAACACGCAGCTCAGGATGATTCCCAGCAACTGCAGGAGCAGAGCAACGGCACGGGGTCAGAGCACAGGCACATAACACAGCGTCTGTGTCTGGTCAACAGCACAGGGTCAGACAGCACAACACAGTCACAGAACACAGCGTTAGTTCAACAGCACAGGGTTAGAGAGCACAGTCACAGAACACAGTGCTAGGTCAACAGCACAGAGTCAGAGAGCACAGCATAGTCATATAACACAGTGTCAGGTCAACAGCACAGTGTCAGAGCACAGCACAATCACACAACACAGCGTTAGGGCAGCAGTAGCACAGGGTCAGAAGGCACAGCACAGTCACACATTGCAGTGACAGAGACCAGGATGAGAACACGCCCGCAGTCAGGTGAGAACAGAGCATGCAGAAGCTACAGGGTATTAATATCCCGTATTAATACGCATCTCAGTGTCTCATAACCAATGAGGGAGACTGCAGTCTTTCCAGCAATAACAAAGTCTTTTGACAAAAGCACATAAGGACAAAAGTCCAAACATTTCAGAAAGACAAAAAAAAAAACACCCAACACAGCACAGGAAAATGCGCAGCTCCATCACACACATGGGGTCAATGCAATGTCAATGCAGCAAAGAGCCTAGTGCCTCAATACAAATAAGCCTGTTAATGCATCCAGCCACACAGCAGAGAACAGTAGAGATGAGTGGCGTTTGTGCACAAAGTGTTTGTTGTTCACGTTGTTTACACAAAGTGTAAAGCACTTTGAGGTGCAATTATGTACGAAAGGTGCTATACAAATGAAGTTTATTATTATTATTATTATGATTATTAGAACAGAGGCTGTAGAAAAGTTAGGTATTAATACACCACCGAAAATACACATCAAGCCTCTGATATTTCAAGCCCAGCCCAGATGACAAAATGCATCTGAACTCTATGCAGAAATGTGCATCAGTATTCCAGCAAGCAGTGACCTCCACAGGCCATTAAAGTTGATTATGGAGCACAGAAAGGGACACCGTGATGCCGTAAATCAGGGGCTGTAAATGGTCCACTCAGCCGCTGGTAAAAAAGACACTTGGCACACAATCCCGTTGGCCTCGTGCAGGAGTTCCATTATGCCGCACGCCCTCAGCTTCCTCACTGCTTAAAAAACCCCGACCCCAACGCCCCTAACCCAGGGCTGGAATGTAGCAGCGTACGGAGGCGGCCGCTGCCCTTTCCATCTGGACTGCGGCTGTGACTGGAATAATTACTCAGCACTTTAAAAGGGGGCAGAGGGGGAGGCGGGGGGCAGTGACAGTAACGCTCTCCGGGGCTGAGAGAGGATGCCGTGGGTCGGGCGCTGGGGAGAGGGACGCACAGGGGCTGAAATATGCACATCTGCTGTTCTGCACAGGTCAGGGGTCAGAGGTCAGGGAGCACAAACAGGCCTGTAATGAGGGGCATGCGGAGCGGAGGGGCGGGGCCCAATGGCGAACCCGCACAGCACCGGAGTGCACGGTCAGACCAGCGGAGCCCCGAGAGGCGGTCAGGCTCACCACAGACCTCAGCCGGCTACCCGCCAAACCAGCAACAGACCTCAGCCGGCTACCCGCCAAACCAGCAAGATGCAGGGATAAATCTCGGTCCGGGCAGATCGTAAAAAATTCACTTGCAATTACAGTTTTATCATGAGAAAGCGTAAATCAGTGAGGATAATAACACGGAATTGGACACCGTGTTAAAAAACCCTCTGGACCAGACAAGAGTTCAGCAGAAACAGCGGCTTCCAAGTAGCCAGCTTGGTGGAGAGACGGGTTCGTGACAGGAATCTCATTACGCCGTGCAGGACGAGGGGAGAGACGGGAGATTTACAGGCTGCACGACAGCAGCAGCACGGCTGGACCCGCGTCCCCTATGGACCTTATTTTCTTTGGTCTACGAGGCAGACAAAATGTTAATAAACACGAAACCAAAAAAAAATAAAATAAAAATGACACTAATGAGAAAGCAGGGCACAGACGGGACTGCAGACAATCAAAATGTAAATGTGGCCGGGAGTGAGGACCCCCGAGGGCCACAGCCGCGCACGCATCTGCTAAGGGCCCCGCCCATGCCAGGAACGGGGGGTGTCATCGCCCCTGTATGACGGCATATCGCGCCTCCCGACACCTCTTGCCCACGCAATTCCATCCCAGCGCACGCAACTCATGGGGGGGGGGGGGGGGGCGACAGGTACGAGAGGGGTTCGACATTAACGGTAGCCTGGTTACCCTGGGCAACCAGTCCAACAGATTCTCTGTTTTGGCTACCATGATTTGCTAGTTGGTAGCCCGACTGGGCAACCACTCCAAAAAAAATGTAAACAATCTACATTATGTAGATATATTTGTGCCATTACATGTTGATTCATCTCAACAACGCCAAAGAAATTAACATGCAAGTTATTATCGCTACTGTTCCTACTCATAACGTTATACTACGCACTGTAGCCCGCTCCACTTGGCTTTCCCCCTAGCATATCTTGATCAGCGGTTTATCAGTGAAAACTGTAGCATAAAACACAAACCTTTCTATACTGTTGAAATTTAGTTTCATTTTATTTATGTACTTATTTATTTATTATTGATAGCAGGGCCGTTTCTAGACTGCTTTGATTTGGAAAGGGGGGGGGGGGGGGGGGGGGTAGGGCACAAGGGGCGAACAAAGTAGTGGGGGGTCTTTTATTTAACCTTTATTTAACCAGATAAAACCAATTGAGATATGAAATCTCTTTTACAATTGTGATCTGGCCAAAATGGCATCAAATTACACGTCGGTTAATACATATACAACAAGACAATACGAACAACACAACAAAAGAACTACCATCTACACATTCAAGAATGAACATACTAAACGTACAAAGTAAGCACTAGGTGAGAATACACACCATATAAAACACAGCACTAGTCAGACACCTGACATGCCACAGTAAACAAAATTAAAATTACAATGCCCAGCGACCAGGCTTCTGTACACATCAAACAACAACACACAAATAAAAAGATAATAAATAAATCATTGATAAAAGGGCTAAACATCATGGCAGGAGCAGCTAGGGTCTGGGGTTCTTCCCCCAGAAAAATTTGAGCCTTTTAAAACTCCTGCATTTCTACACACCCTCACATGGGGAATTTTCTAAAATAAATTTTTTAAATTTATGAACATTTTGGAGAAGATTTTTTTTCAAAGCCGTAGGCAAGATTTGAGGCTACCGTTACACTAAGCCGAGTCTGGCTATGCGTTTACACATATTTCATAGTATTTGTTCAACTAGTTTTTAAAAGTTTATAAATTGTCTTAAACCTTGAAGTGAGATATTTAGCTTTCATTTTTAATATTTATTTTCTTTTGGAATTAATAAATACAAATACACTATTTTTTGTAGCCTAGTCCTTTTTTATCATCCATCACCGCCCCCAGCGACACCCTGTGAAAATGATCTCAGAAAAACCCTGGTATTTATTGATTGATTAGGCTATTCATAGGTCTAACTAAAAGTGAGGGAGCTGTGCTCTCTAGCTACCAGGATTGCGTGCCTTATAGACGGTTTGCTGTTGCAATAGCCTACGACGAACAATAGAAATAGAAAAGTAGAAATTACATGTGTTGCATGTGTTATTTGTATGCAACATCAATGCTGTAATGCACGTAATTGCTTTATTAAACAAGGTTCTTTAATCAAATGTCCGTGGTCATCAAAAAAAAGGGATTTGGTTTGGGGCTACCATCTCGTCAGTTTGGACAAAAACGAACTGCTGGTAACCCAGCTTGGCAGCCACATTTTAAAGTAGCCTAAGTGTCTACCCCTGTCCCGTAAGGCATTTATTTAAAAAATCACTCTTGAAATGAGTAATTCTGATTAAATTACTTGTATTTCATAATTACAACAACAAGAATTATGCCAGGCTTAAAATGAAATGTGTAAGCGAAGTTCTTCTTTTCGCTGAAGATGGTTCAATTAATTTTTTGTAAAATGAACGTTTGGAAATCTTGCTCTTTTCTGCTGACACACTAACGCAGAAAACAAAAAATCTAGGGTGCCTAAGACTTTTGCGCAGTACTGTAAACTACACAAATCTAATCTTACCGTTCCTTTTCATTTATTGTAAAAAAGCGCTTTAATCCATAAGAACACTCATTCTTTAGGTCGAACAAAAGCCATGTTTATTCATGAACAAATAGACTAAAAAACATTATAGTTAAGCATGTAAGCATACATTTCAGCACAAAACAGGTGATTATATTTCCCATATCATTCAGTTTGTTTGTTACTGGATAGGAAACGCAACATACGGTGCTTCACGTTAACCTGTGTCCTTTCAAAACAATTTTTAATTTCGCCGTATGTAGCCAATGCAATAGGTCACATTTAACCTAGCCTATATGTTCATACAGTAGAATGCATCCGGAAAATAACTCAAAAACAGTATAGACTAACTAAAAATGCGCAAATTGCCTTGCGTTTTTTTCCTCACTCTTGTATGACAGAAATAATAATGTCATTTACATCTATAGATGTGCATTTGCTGTCTTTCATCGATGCAATTCATGTTTGAAGCTATGATATTTTGTATCATTTAGGCTACCGTAGGCTACATACACTGCCTGGCCAAAAAAAAGTCGCACACTCTAACATTTCGTTGGACCGCTTTCAGCTTTGATTACTGCGTGCATTCGTCGTGGCATTGTTTCGACAACCTTATGCAACGTCACAACATTTATTTCCATCCAGAGTTGCATTAATTTGTGGCCGAGATCTTGTATTGACAACGGGAGAGTCGAACCACTCCGTAAAGTCTTCTCCAGCACATCACAAAGACTTTCAATGGGGTTACGGTCAGGACTCTGGTGGCTAATTCATGTGTGAAAATGATTCCTCATGATCCCTGAACCACTCTTTCACAGTTTGAGCCTGATGAATCTTGGCATTGTCGTCCTGGAATATTCCCATTGATGGGATAACCTGGTCATTCAAGTACTCAGCTGACTTCATTTTATTGCTGCATAACGTTGCTGAGCCTAGACCTGACCAATTGAAGCAAACCAAGATCATAACACTGCCTCCAGAGGTTTGTATAGTGAGCACTATGCATGACGGGTGCAACGGCGACTTTTTTTTTTGGCCAGGCAGTGTATTTCATGCCTGGAATACAGCGTCCGATAAAATTGGCTTAGTACAAATGTACACATCTTTGAGTTTATTTTAGCATCTGCATATGTGTGCGTGTTGTGAGTGAGTGTGTGTGTGTGTGTGTGTGTGTGTGTGTGTGTGTGTGTGTGTGTGTGTGTGTGTGTGTGTGTGATTCCATGTGATAGTACAAATATACATATCTTTGAGAGTATTTTAGCGTGAGCGTATGCATGTACGTGTGTGTGAATGTGTGTGTTTTTTGAGTATGTTGTGTGTGTGTGTGTGTGTGTGTGTGTGTGTGTGTGTGTGTGTGTGTATGTATGCGCAAAAGCGCATATGACTGTTTGCACCTCCATTTGTATGCGATAGTAACTGACCTGAGGCAGGCCCACTGCAAAGCAAATTGCCACTGTGATCCCAATATGGTCTCCCATCCACAGGTTTACAGCATGAATACAGCCCCGCACATGGATCAGTCCATCCAGATCCACACGCTGGGGAGAGAGGGAGATGGGGAGAGGGGGAGAGACGGAGGGAGGGGGAGGTTGACAGCGAGAGACTGACTTTTGATGTTCCTTTATTGAAACACAAAACTTTCCACAATTACCTTAAAATCTACCCCAATCCCATATAATCTTTAATCTATTTCCAAACCCAACTCTCCCACCCTACCCACCCCCCAGAGAGAGAGAGAGAGAGAGAGAGAGAGACAGATGGTTTGGAAAAAAAACCTGTAAGACTCACAGACTGATTCATACACTTAATAATCCATGCACTTACTGTATCAAACTTGGCTGCTTTGTCATTTATAAATGCATTTTAAATAATATGTTGAAATAAATATTGTACATCATTGTTATCATGACAATGACATCTCTAAAAATGTTTTCCAGTTTTCATTACCACTGTAATACGGGAGCCATTTATGAAACTGATTACAGTTGAACAGAGTGTCAGGCCCATTTTGATTTTTACTGCTCATCCTGCTGAGAAATTTTACACTAAATAAGCATAAAAATAAAACAAAAATGAAACGGACACCTCAATACAAGAACAGGTCTGTAAATAAAACCTGACTGCCCTGTAGGTTGTAATGACAGAGCGAAAGCCTACATTTCAAACCATAAAAATTTCAAACCATAACAACAAGGGGAAAAAAAGATCACTCCATAATTTTTACAACTTGAAGCGGACTCAATTTAGATGACAATGGCCATTATATTCCTGTGGGGAAAATTAACGCTTGGCAAAAAATATAAAATAAATAAAATTACCTGTGACATGAGTGCAAGCATGTATCTTTAAACTCCAGTGACGTTTGCACAAGGCTGATAATGAGGGTGAAAGTCTTACCTCTTGACTCAGAGTCTTGTAGCCACAGAGCGTGTTGACCACCTCGCCCACCTGGAGAGAGGGAGGGAGAGAGAGAGAGAGTGAGAGCCAGAGATATGACAAGTAAAGAGATGTGCATACTGTGGTTATCACATATGTGTAACGTTCCGTTCCCTTCCTGTCCGTTTTCCGTGTTTTCCCTTTTCCCCTCCGTGTCATGTTGGATCCCTTTGTCCGTGTTTTCCCTTCTGCTGCAGACTGGGCGTTTCCCCCTCTGTCTCGTTCGTTTGGTTTCCACTTTAGTTTCCGCCTATCGCTCTCCCCCCTCGTTGCATGCATTCCTCACCTTTGTGTTTAGCAATCACTCCCGGTTAATTTCCACACCTGTGCCTTATTTATTCCGTAATTCCCTGCACTATTTAAACCCCCGTCTGGTTGCTAGTCGGCGCCAGTTCGTTAACTAACCTCACTCGTTGTGCATTCTTCTCGTTACTGGTCCCGTGTTTGCTGATCGCTTGGTTGTGGGCTAATTCCCCTTACAGCTTTCAGTTCACCTGTCCTGCGGTTTGGTAGCTATCCTCCCCTGACGTTTGCTGTTTGCATGCTGCTAAACTTGTCTCCCTCTAACCACCAGCTGCCCCGGCTTCTACTCTTCTGCAGCAGTGTCTGTTCCCAGAGTGTGTGTGTGTGTGTTACGGAACCTCCAACTCCAGCTCGTGAAAGGTCCGCTGTTGTGTTCAAGCCTGGCTACCCTTCCGTTGTTCCTGTCCGGCCGTAGCTACCTCCTGTACTACGGTTACGGTTCCAGGTTCTCTGGAATTCAGCCAGCTCCAACCGGACCAACCCGAGCTACGCCGCACCACCCAGCCCAGCCGAGTTTCGCCGGCTAACTACCCTTGTTGACGAATTACCTCCGTAAATACCTCCCGGTCCAAATCCTGTCTACAGTACCGAATTAACTACCCTCTGCTTTCTATCCTGTACCCGAGTAGACCGCCTGGTCCAGTTCCTGTCCAGTCCCGGGGTGAAGTTCTCCACCCGTAAAGAGTCCAGTTTCGGCTTGGAACAAATCGCGCCGTTCCAGTACCAGTTCCTGAGTGGATCACCCGGTCCAGTTCCAGTCCAGTCCCGGTGTGAAGTTCACCATCTGTAAGAGTCCAGTTCCGGCTTGGAACGAGTTTCGTTCCAGTACCCGTTTCCTGAGTGGACCTCCCGGTCCAGTTCCAGTCCAGTCCCGGTGTGAAGTTCACCATCTGTAAGAGTCCAGTTCCGGCTTGGAACAAGTTCCGTTCCAGTACCCGTTTCCTGAGTGGACCTCCCGGTCCAGTTCCAGTCCAGTCCCGGTGTGAAGTTCACCACCAGTCTAATCCAGTTCCGGCTTGGAACAATTGTGTTGTTCCTGCAACCTGTCCGGTTTGGACCACCCGGTCCATTACCAGTTCGGTTCCGGCTTGGAACCCCTTCCAGAGTTCAAGTCCAGCTCCGGCTTGGAGCAGTCCGTATCGGACTTCCATTTGATGTCCTGTGTGATACTGTGTTTTTGCCTTTCCTGTACAGCTTTGGGACTACCCCAACGCTTAATAAATATCCCTTTCATTGAATCTGCCTCCTGTTCATTGCACTTGGGTTCGTCCCGTATCAGGATCGTAACAATATGTGTGCATGGACTGACGCATGCACATGCACACACAGACGCACACATACATAGACACATACACACACTCACATACAAACACACCACACACACACAACCGCGCACACACACACACACACACACAAAAGCACACGTACACGCACACACAGTTGTCCAGTCCAGAACGCCCCTTTCTACAGACCTCCAACTTCTGAGGTCCTTAAGCCCCCCCCCCCCAAACTAAACTACACAGCCCTAAAAGGAGGGCTGGTAGGTCATTTGGTGCTGGAACCCTTCACTCGCCACTAACACACCAAGTGCCCTGACAGGAAGTGACACGCGCTGCGGGAGAGAAATCAGACTTTATTATTTAAATTAGCGTCTCTCATATCCGCAATAATTTCTCAGGAGCAAATACGTTTCACTTCACTGTGGTCTGAATTACAGAGCAGTCCCACTGCAATAAACAGTGGCAGCTGAGTGTATGACGCTACTGTAGAGGGACAGGAGGTCTGGGACTCCCATTCCATTTCATTTTCTGCAAAAATAATGAGTGAACAACCCCAGTGCCAACCTTTCCCCACACACAGGGACAAAACTAACACTACAAAAACAAAATCAATCAACAGGCAATGCCTCAATATTTTATACCAGACTGAGAATGTTTCCACTTTAAACACCTCTCAATTATCCCTCCTCCAATACACCGTTAAGAAAATAACAAAATTGGATATTGTTTGCAGCGGTTAGATATATGCACTGCCACCTGCAAAAGTAAATTACTTTCCTCCAAACCTACCTACTGTTCTAACCCCATCACAGACAAATTTCAAAGACTTACTGGCCATGAAATAGCCAACTACCACATGACAGAGCATCACAATATAGGCAAGACATGGCAGTCACAAAATTATAAAACAAGAAGCATACCATTGACCTGTCTTTCCTTATCCATCCCAACAATCTCTGCCTGTCTCTCATCCGCCCATTTAACAAGTCACAAAGTGCATTAAAGATTAATTAACTTCATCAGTGTGGGCTCCGTCTGAGTACAGGCCCACTCAATAACAGGAAAAGGACCTTACTTCACTTCAGCTAAGAGTGGGAGATGAACAAACCCTGACCCCAATTAATCCAGTTACAAAGCTAATGACTCTCCTTTCCCTTCATTCTCCATTCACGTCCACAAGTGCAGGGCATTTACAAAGTACTACGTCATGTAAAAACAGACCACATAAGGGCTCTATTAGGGGAGCAGCGTCGTTGCAAACCCCTTTCATGAACATCGAAAATAAGTGCAGAACAGATTAAATTCATGGGGGGCAACTCTAAATCAAAGGGAACCACCCCCACACACCCCAAATGGTTTCAGCTCGCTCATCAAAGAGAGAAAGACTAGTAATTAGTTGAGTTGAATCGAGTGCAGCCAGTAGGTGAAATATAGTATATTTTAAACCCCCACATGATACACTTACTTCCAGGGTTTCGCTGAGTATATTCGGGAGCACACTTTTCAAGAAGTACACAAACATTTTGTTCACATAAATATGAAGTAAGCTTCGTTTTAAAAAATGAGGTGCAGCTTCGCTTACGTTTTCCTTCAAATACAACAAAAACAACACGTGGCCGTGCAAGGGTGGGACGTCTTACGACACTTCCACAGTACGGTTGGAAAATAGGGTGGATATTTTTCACGTACTGCACGTCGCGTGCTAAGCACTGCATATTAAACACCACACTTCTGCCAGTGCACTGTACGCAGGAGACAGGGCGCAGTAGATAGGGCTCTGATTCGGACACAGCCTAGCTGTTGAATGTGGTGTACTTTGTTAGGGTTGGAGTGAACGGTAGGCCAGACGCTAGATCTCCAGGAACAGGGTTGGGGACCACTGCCTTAATATCCAATGAAGAAACATTGCATAATAGACTAAATCTTGATAAGTGCCATAGTTGGCTTGCTAGTAAGAATCAAAGTGCTACAGAGAATATAAGCTCTTGTTTCCACAGTTTGAAGGTTATGGCTAGCTTTATGGATAACCATCCAGCTTTCCAATCGTTGACCTGGGTTTGTAACATACCAGAGACTGGTCAGTTATCACAGCTAATTATTTTGGGAACATGTTGACTGCATCCCCCTACAGACCTTTCTTGTGCTAACGAACAAGGTCCAGGAGGGCTGGTCTCTGCTCCAACCAATTACCTTACTTTTAGTTTTCTGACAGCTCTATAAACTACGCTGGTTCACTCCTGTACTTGAGCACTAAAGTTTTTACGATACATTTGCAGCCTGTGATGACTATAGCTGGTGCTCATACAAATGTCAGGTCAAGATATGATTGAGCCAATTAAATCATTAAGAGCAGAAGTTGGCACAAAATCCTGAAACGGATCCGTCCTTGTTGTGCACCACTTATTTAGCCCCTACCCCCCAAAAAGCCTGTGCACGTCCTTGCACCAAACCAACAGAGGTGGAAAATCCAGGTTCAGAAAGTAAAAGTCCCCCACAGTATTTTGGTCTAATCATATGGATTTGCTAATTAGTACAATTCTTCAGCCAGGAGGTAGAACTAACGAGTGAAATCAGCTGGCTGAGTTCATGAGTGGAAGAAACACATGGCAGGACTTTTACTTTATGACCCCAGCACTTTCCACCTCTGTAAACCAACAAGGTTAGATACCAATTGCCCTGTGCAACCTCACCATCCACCTCTCTAAAACCAAAACCAAAATGGCCGTTACTGGCGCCGACGTTCCCCTGGACCAAACGACAGGACTTGCCTCGTGTCTCACACAACAGGTGTAGGGGACCCCACAAGCGAGAGGGCCGCTACCATTGCAGAAGTGATACTGATTGACACGCCAGTCCTTGTACTCATCCCCGCCACAGCAAGTGAACTGAAGAGAGAGAGAGAGAGAGAGGGAGGGAGGGAGAGAGAGAGAGACACACAAAGACAAATGAATATTAGGCAAAACAGTGCTTGTCGAAGCTGTCCCCATGTTTAAATGACTCCCCACAAATTTCAAAAGACAGAGAAAGTGACTCTGCATAACTTGCGGTTATCATCCGAGTCATCGCAGTTTCATCCCATTACACCCCGTACTCTTATCCCACTCTCCAGGATTACTCTCACTCTCTGGCTTCAATTCCTCGTCTATTTCCTCTGGCCTCAGTAAGTAGATATTGATGGGGAGGCCGCTACAGAGAGAAATGGACACATACTGGGGATTTCCCAGAACTCAATTAACATCTCCACTTTAAACTCCACTGCCGAAAAACAAAATCAATACACCGCGTCGCTGAAGTATGACCGGTGGTGAAAGAAACTTCCGTGCCATTCTGTGCTTTTGCTGGACTGGACTATTGTTCCCTCTCATTTTGCGGCGATCTAACACATCCCAGAACATTGCTGGTGACGATACGAAATGAACGTGAAAGATGAAGAGGTGGACAGAGCAAAAAATAACGGGCGCACGCGCGCCAATGATCACTGTGACAACCAGGGTCTGTAGATAGCTATCACTTCCATGCACTGCTTTTACAAAGGGATAATGGGTGAGAGAGAGAGATTTATGAACTGACATGATTACAGTGCATTTTATTTCAGTTTCACCGTGCTAGGCCTGTCGTGCTAGGCCTGCCGTGCTAGGCCTGCCGTGCTAGGCCTGTCGTGCTAGGCCTGTCGTGCTAGGCCGGTCGTGCTAGGCCTGTCGTGCTAGGCCTGTCGTGCTAGGCCTGCCGTGCTAGGCCGGTCGTGCTAGGCCTGTCGTGCTAGGCCTCTTGTAAAACACACAGTGTTCTCATGCCTCTGCATCCCTACTCTTCAGCTCCCCCAGGCCACAGTCTCCTGCAGGGCTGTGCGTTTGTAGCACCTGATGATTCAAAAGAAAGAAGCTCCCTCACCTTCTCCTGCACAAAGTCCAGGATGTTTTTGAAGTCCAAGTCATCGTAGTAGTGTTTGATTCCCTCCCGGATACTGTTCTGAAACAAGGCGATCGTCTGTTGGGTGGAGGGTGGGGTGGGGGAGTTGAATATGATAGACAGGAGAAATACAGAGAAAGATAATCCATAAAAGCTGAAATGAAGTTTATTTATGGACTGGCTGAATTAGAGCCAAAGGTTATCAGAGACAGGATCTCAGTGAGCATGCGAAGCCTTCAGTCATATTAATGCACAATAAATTGGATTTGGGGGGGGGTTCTGACCTTCTTCTCAAAAATAAGGGCCACGATCAGACCCAGAGCCTGGAGAGCCAGCAGGACACACAGCACACAGAGAAACTGCAGGAAGACAGGAAGAGCACTCATTAAACATCCCACCATGAGACGGAGGGACAGGGGAGGAGTGCACACCGAAAAAGCAGAGGAAAATAAGATAACGAGATGTTACAAATAGCAACACACACGTACACAACTTTACACATGCATATATGCACACACATACATATATACTGCATCTAGGAAAAACACAAACTCCAAGGACCTGATTAAACAGGAAGTAGATTTATTCTTTTTAAAAATATATTATTTTTTTTACTTCCTTCCTGTATGAGTAGACGGTTGTGAATGAATGTGCGGGGCTGTTATGTTGCCATGACGAGACGGCACACACCCACCATGTGCAGCAGGGTCTTGTTGTCCCTCAGGGAGCCCACCATGCCGACCACAGACACGGTGAACATGACCAGGCCCAGAAGGATGAGCACCACGGCGGGAGCCAGGAACACTCCCTCCAGGGTGCGGTTCTTCTGCCGCTCCACCTCAGCGTAGATCCCCACGCACAGCACACACAGGCCCACCAGCTGCCCGGCGCACAGGGGGAACCAGGGTTACGGTCAATGTATCGCCCCAGCCAACGCAACGTCATGACAACAGCACCCATACATGACGCCACTTTACAGCCCCCCCCCCCCCCACCCCACCCGTCAATGTGTTCTTTGTTGTTCTATATGCCTCCTGGTTGTGTGTATGTTATTTATATATGAATAACTAAAACTATTTTCGGGAAAAAAAAGAGATTAAATGGACAAAATCTGAGTCTGCGACTCATGGGATACGGAAAGTTGGAAAGCAGTTTTAAAAATTCTAAGCTCACTGCTGCACCACTTCATTAATAAAGACCAATTTACATCTTTCACCTCCGAAAAATAAATCCCTTACAGATAACTAACCAGCCCCCACCGACAGTATTACAGAGACTGACTGCAGAGACTGTTCCACTAAACTTACAGAGATCCATTCCTTCGATGTGGTCATTTTAATGATTAAAATCTGACACCTGTGAAAGTCTTGGTTTCTACAGAGGGTGTATGACTCTGACTGAGATGTGTATAGAGTGCATACACAGCGGTGTCCATTTGCAGGCTGTGAATAGTTAGTCTGCTTTGCAGTTCTAACAGTGCTACTAAAAAAAGGCAGCAACAAAACGGTGGACAAGAAGGGAAGAAAAATATTAAAACGTATTTTTCCAGCAACAACTTTCTCTTGTTTTTTGTTTTTTATATAACTGGCAAGATTCCCAGTCATGCACAGCAACTAGGAAACAGGAGGAAAACTTATGAAGGCAATTATGCTGAAAGTGTTTTAGACAAAGACGTTTGATTCTGGCCACCTGCTTATTGAGTTCCCATTAAGAATGAGCCAAAATTATGAGGGATCCACGTCAACTGTAATACCACTTTTTCAGTTTCCTTGCCAACTATGCCCCCCACCCCCACCCCTGCTCTTTACAAAGAAAAAATGATTAATTTGAATAAAGGTCTACACTTCCTTCCCAAGATGCCGTCTTCACTGCAGAAAAACACCGCAATAAAATTTTATTAATTAAACTGACGAAACAAAGACAAATGAAAGCCTGATCTTTTAATACACCTGAAGAGTTTAAACACGGTACAATTCAGATGTGCCATTCCAAAAAAGAGAAAGTACGTGCAACATTTTTCTCACAATGCATGTGTGCGCACGCTCACACACACACATTAATTCCTACGAAACTGCTTCTGAAACAACGAAAATAAACAAACTGAATGAGAAGGGAAATTAAAAAGACTTCATTAACTCTAAAAGCTTCTGCATTGTTGGCCTTGTGCCGAAAGTGCTTTTGCGCGCCCAGAGACTGTACTGATGAATCACACCTCAGTGAGGAAGAGGAAGGGGCCAATGTAGAGTGTGGACAAAGCACCATATCTGCCATTTCAGGGCTTTTTACTACAAGTAAAGGTGCATGTCCTAAAATGTAATTAATTTGCTCAAATCACTCTACCCCAAAGATACGGCAAGAAACCAGAATGGAAGACTGGCTCAAACCATCGACTGTTTCTCAAGCACAACACTGAATGGACTGAGGCTAGAGTGGGAGGAGAAGAGAGAGGGAGGTGGGTGGGGCAAGAGACAGGGTGTAAATTGAACATTAAAATGACTGCAATTACCTGGTGAGGTGAAAAGCAGAGATGGACAGAGAGAGAGGGTGAGAGGGTGAAGGCAGAGAGGAAAGAGATCTTCATTATTCCCGCAGATTGATTCCGGGATGAAGCATTCACGGAAAAATATGACTCAAAAAGAGCGGAGTAAAGACGAGGATAGACAGAGGGCAGGAATAAATGACTCTAAACGGGTGAACCAACAGAAGTGACACGTACTCCTTCATTCGCACTACTGAATGAGATATGATACACCTACTATGGGTCCTGCTGCAGTGACATGCACGGAACAATCAAATGCATTTTCCAAAGATAAAATTTAAAAAATTACTTCTTTTTGTGGAAGAGTGTACAAACAGCCTTTTCCTTATAGCTAGCTATCAATTTATTTTTTCATGCACCTGTGCTACTCTAACATTAAATTACCTAACGAAGGGCTACAGAATGAAGCACGACCACAGCATTGCAAGGCTATCCAGCCTCAGTCCACTGTTTTCTTCTTTAAACTATGAAAAAAAAAAAAATGTTATGGAATATAGGTTCAGCAAAATTCTCGCACATTCTCCATCTGTCTTCTCTCACTATCAGCCAAACCTTGCCCCTAAGAGATAAGACTGAGGTGGTTCACGGAAGGCTTCATCTGCTAAAGAGGGTACTGCACTCTGCCCACACACTATGGGAGAGGCCACCATACTACTGCCCCTGGTCAGGTTCTTCAGCCTTTCCTGGGGGGGGGGGGCTGGAGCCTACCCCAGCATGCATTGGCCGAGAGGCAGGACTACACCCTGGACAGGTCACCAATCGATGGCAGTAGCCTATCTTGGCTCACACAATTAGCCACGATTATACAAGCACAAACCTGTTGACTGTTTTCAACTGCTATTTTTATTTATTTATTATTTTTTTATGGTAAACGTACTCAGGTTTTTTATATTATTTATTTTTTATTTAATCAGAGGAATGCCAGTTTTTGGTGTATACACATACAGTAATTGTCTCAACATATTCTTAAAATTGTGACCGTTAAATAAGGAATACATTACATTACATTATAGGCATTTAGCAGACACTCTTAACCAGAGCGACGTACACAACTTTTTAAAGCATTTTTTACATAGTATCCATTTATACAGCGGGATATATACAGAAGCAATGCAGGTGAAGTACCTTGCTCAAAGGTACAACGGCAGTGTCCTACTTTGGAATTGAACCTGCAATCTTTCGGTTACAAGCCCATTTCCTCACACAATATACTACACTGCCGCCCATAGAATTATTCACAAACATGCTTGCAAACAAAGGCTGAACTAAAATATATCTGAGAAGATTAAGACAAAAAAATGAAGAAAACTTTTCCCAACCAACCAAGAGTAATACTGGTATTCATCCTCATCCTAATAATGACTTAAATTAATTAGAGCATCCGGCCCCAACCAGTCAGGCCTAAAGAATAAATTTCACTTGGAAGCATTAAACTGCATGCTCAAATTTTATTTATTGTTTTATGATTCATCACTGCTGACATTTTGATGTGAGCTTTAGCCTACATGCCTGGATAAGCAGATTGAGAATTTGACCACAGAGCAACTAGGGCTCTAGAGGAAGAGGCATTGAGAAGAGTAAGTGCTAGCAATGTGTGTTGCTGTACTTAACAGTAATATGCCTGCCATGGCAAACAAAAGAAAAAAACTTTTATTTGACATGGTGTTTGCCTAGATCTGGGACTGGTAAAGGTGTGTGCCTCTCAAAATGGCAGCACTAGCACCGGGGTTACATATCATTACACCCTGGCTGCGTCCAAATATTCTTCACTCCACCTCCCTTCCTCCACTCCACCACTACCACTCCTCTCCTACCCAGAAGTATGCAAAACTGTCGGAACGTTACAAATATTTGCATGTACAGTATACAATGTACCTGACATTGCGGTTTGCGTCGAGACATTAATTAATATACACTGCCTGGCCAAAAAAAAAGTCGCCGTTGCACCCGTCATGCATAGTGCCCACTGTACAAGTTTCTGGAGGCAGTGTTATGATCTGGGGTTGCTTCAATTAGTCAGGTCTTGGCTCAGCGACGCTATGCAGCAATAAAATGAAGTCAGCTGAGTACCTGAATGTACTGAATGACCAGGTTATCCCACCCATGGGCATATTCCAGGACGACAATGCCAAGATTCATCGGGCTCAAATTGTGAGAGTGGTTCAGGGAGCATGAGGAATCATTTTCACACATGAGTTGGCCACCAAAGTCCTGACCTTAACCCCATTGAAAGTCTTTGGGATGTGCTGGAGAAAAGTCTTTGGGATGTGGTTCGACTCTCCCGTCGTCAATACAAGATCTCGGCCAAAAATTAATGCAACTCTGGACGGAAATAAATGTTGTGATGTTGCATAAGGTTGTCAAAACAATGCCACGACGAATGCGCGCCGTAATCAAAGCTAAAGGCAGTCCAATGAAATATTAGAGAGTGCGACTTTTTTTTTGGCCAGGCAGTGTATAACCATTGATACGTAATTAAGGTTAAATTAAATTATTAAATTAAATTAATTAATTATTAAATCAATTTATTATTAATATTAATATTAATTATTATTAATTATTATTATTAATAAATTAAATTATTAAATTAAATTAAATTAAATTAAAATTAGATTTAAATTAGATTAAAACACAAAGATCCGTTTCCGGGGCATGGAGTAGAGGAGGTGGTAGTTGAGGAAGGGAGGGTGCATTTTTCGAGTATTGGGACGCAGCCCCGGTAATTAGTGCCATGGGTGTTTATATTCAGCAGAGTCAGACAGGAGCTCTCTCTCGTCTGAAAGACCTCCAGGATAAGGGTCTAAAGTCAACCATTCATGAACTGCCCCCTCCTGCCTCATTTTTTACAGCAAACTGGGGCCGTGTAAGAATCAGAATCTCATTCTTCTTCCCATTTTTCCTGTCTACCCAGAGACCCTCACTACCTGCCTGCCTCCGTACCCTCAAAGAATAATTCTCCCCATTGGATAACAACATCGCATACCTGCTCTCCCAAGCTTATCACCCAATAAAAACGCATGTATTTCATGAATTTACTGTGGCCTCCTGGTTACAGTTGCTGCCTCTCACACAGAGGATTGGGGGTTCGAGCCCAACAGGAAACAAATTTTTTTTCCACAAAAACAATGTGCAACTGTTAAATACTTTTCATTTATTACACTGTTATTATTTTCACATTAACAAACGTATTTTATTGCAAAGGCAAAAGACGTTTCCAATATTAACTGTTCAATGTTTCACTTGTACTACAGCGAAATGGTGAAAGTCAGACGGACACTGACAATTGGCTTATAGCCTATATCACGTGACTGTATCCCTTTGGTCTTCTGGTTAGCGTCAAGCCTTAGAATGAGAGAGACATGGGTTCGTACCCTGCCTGGTTGGTACTAAAGTGTAATTTCATTTTGGACTCAAACAGTGTGCACATTTTCTGATTTTCTCATACAATAATGTTTTTTATTGCAAAGGCAAAGGCAAAGACACGTTTACAATATTAACTGTTCACTTGTAGCCTGTTAGTTAAACAATTCAGTCACTGGACACGGCAGTAATGCAATAGGCTAGCTAACGTTATGGGAACAGGTATCCCATGCCATTTGTCAAGCAAAGAAAAAAGTTTCAATGCAGAATATCATCTGCATTAATGTAAAAAAAAAAAAAAAATTCTATAAATAACTGTGCCATTGGCTACATATTTTAATCTCACACAAATGCAGACAAAAAGATGTGTCTGTGTGGAGCCTGCTGTGCTCTTGTGCCGCGGTCATGTCTAGATTCACTGGAAACCGAACCTTCAACGCTCGCCTCGGCCAACATTTCTTTATTATGTCTTCATTCATTTCTTCACTTCAGCTCTGTTCAGTTTATCCTTTTCACACATAACACAACCTCACCATAAAACTAACTACTAGGAAAATTAAGAATTTACGATAATACATTAAGAATTGATGATAGCCCACTATAAATTGTAATCCCTTAAGAGATCAGATTTATAAACCTCCAAATACCCAAACATATCTGTTTCATGGTTAGTCACTTAAAAAAATTAGAATAGCCTCCGAACATTGCTTTAGTCTACGCTACTCTGCAGACAATGTAGCTTACTGCAAACACTTTTAATTATAATAATAATAAGAAGAATAATCTCTGGTAGGCTACTTTCTTAGTAGTATCTATTGTTTTCTTTCTGGCTAAGATTCCTGGGAAATATGCGTTGTCCAATTAAGCTTGTTAGCCAACGTTAGTTTTGCCAGAGAAACGTCAGTCAGCTGCTAGTCAGGAAGCAGGTATAAGCTAGGCTACTATGAAGCGAATCAACATGCCTTATACATCCATTGCACTACAGAAAACTAAACTATTCATTGTATTTCATTAGACATTAAATACAGCTCATCTACAAACTCTTTTAATATAATTGTGGGCTATCGGTAATAGAAGAAATGATCTCATTCTCGGCGTTATGCTTACGCGAATGTCTGCATGCATTTATTTTGAATGCATGTATTCTGTATGCATGTCTCTCTCAATATCATTATCTTCATGCATTATTCATCATTAGTTAGCGATCAAAAATAAGGAATATCTGATCACAAACGTCTCCGACGTAAAAAAAAAAAGAAAAAGCCAAGTTACTCACGCATAGCCTACAGAGCGCTGTCTATAAGTCCTTAATTCCAACTTGCAAAAACTAGGCCTGCCTTAAAAAGTATTGATATCAAAATGTGGCCAAGTTACAACTAACAATATTGCCTATTGTAGCTCACACTAAATAAACTAGCTCTATTCCAAAGCAATGCTATCCAAACTTTCCTAAATAATTTAATGCAACTTGGCCCTGTGTTTCTTCATCTTACCATCTCAAGAGAATCAAACTGCAAAATGAGAATAATTTATAGTAGAAATACTCTGATTCAGATGTGTTGCAACTTGCACTTAGAATTTAAAGAGAAAAATTACTACACTATAGGTCATGTTTGAACAATTGTCTGCATCCAATGCTTTGGGTCTATGAAAAGCACAGAATGAAGAAAAATGTATTATTGTTATTATGTATTTGATTTATTAATTTATTTGGATTTCTATCAAAACCTGTGTGGTCCTACAGAGCATAAATATCCCTGTGTTCACAAAATTCTGTCCGCAAATATCATAATTATTGGATACGTTCGTAAAAATGCTATATGTACGCTATTTCTAGGTAAAAATATTACCCATTTTTATCTGTATTTATTTATTCATCCCCCCTTTCTATATTGTACATGATGTCTTGATATGTCTGTTTGTGAATTGTAATGAAATCTATAGCAGCAGTTAACATTTTAAAACCTGTACATTTTCTAAAGTAAACTTGCCAACAAAGTATAAACATATTCTTTCTGGAATGTAATTATTCATCAACTGTTAAAAACATTCATTGAAATCATATGTTGTTCCATGAGGCACAATCTCTTCACATGCTAAGATGAAGAAACACAGGGCCAAGTTGCATTAAATAATTTAGGAAAGTTTGGATAGCATTGCTTTGGAATAGAGCTAGTTTATTTAATGTGAGCTACGAGAGGCAATATTGTTAGTTGTAACTTGGCCACATTTTGATATCAATCCTTTTAAAGGCAGGCCTAGGTTTTGCAAGTTGGAATTAAGGACTTATAGACAGCGCTCTGTAGGCTATGCGTGAGTAACTTGGCTTTTTAAAAAAAAATTTACGTGGGAGATGTTTTTGATCAGATATAGTATACTTTAAACCCCCGTTTGATACACTTACTTCCAGGGTTTCGCTGAGTATATTCGGGAAAGCGCTTTTCAAGAAGTACACAAACATTTTGTTCGCATAAATATGACGTGAAGCTTCGTTTTACGGCTCCATACTACTTATTATTCCGCCACTTTTTGAGAACCTATCTCCTCCTACACCATTCCCACCATCAACACCATTCATACCTCATATTATACCTTTATACACCATCCAGGTTGCCATTACGTTTTACCTTTATACCATATACACTTTTTCAGATAATTGAGCTTTTATCTCCAAAAAAAAATGAATGGGAGTCAATGGGCACATTTTGAAAACCGATGCAATAGAATGTGGATGCTGTAACATATTACACTGCTTATGACATCACAATGCCTTCCTCTACAACACTTATGACCTAACAATACTATCCAGATGATTTGACATTACCTTTTTGTGCTTTCATCACAATTCATTACTTCTTTGTATCACTTCCAGGTTCTTTAGACTATTTACCACAAAATACATCACCATATTTTAACACTTTCACCTTCTTTAGATCCCTTTATACTGCATTACCACTTCTATACCATTTCCAGCAATTGATACCACTGCGAAGCAACCACACCTACAATTTATTTAGGAATTGTTAATCTAGTAAATCTAGTTTAACCTGATCTAAAAGCTTTAAGATTCCAACCTTATTATACAGCTAATTCTGCCATGCCTGTGAGAGGTAACTTACAGTAATTAAGGAACCATCATTAGAAGCGTGTTGTGGGCCATGCAAGTTATTGGGAATAATGACACAAACATGATATGGAAACAAGAACATTTTGAACAGACAAAGCCAAAAGACTTGAATATTGCAATAATTTCTGTATCACAATTAATGTAGATGTTACAATTTCTATTGGCGAATCATAAATGAAACAAAAGCGCTCCCAGCTATGTCCTGTTAACCAGATAGCTTCCCCACACCTCTCACAATTTAGCTTAACAATGTAGCCAGCCATAATCATTCTTCTAGTCTAACATTAGTAGATACTAACATATTGGGCTAAAATATCAGCCAATGTAAATACACACAATGGATTTAATTTGCCAGCTTGCTACACCCATTCTGGTCCAGCGGCACACATAGCTTGTGGACAATATTAGCATGCTCGCTACCTAATCTAGCTGTAGCCTGTAGCTAATCACCATTCTGATATATCAGCAATTGAGCGTTAAATTAGAAAGCTGACTAGCCATTTCAGGTAATGCAATACATGTATAGTTCATAGCTTAGGTCAGAATAATCTGACCACCCGTCCATACACGCACACACACGTTAGACGTTATATAGCTAGCCAAGTAGCACCATCGCTCATTCACACCAGTCATTGAAACATTTAACGTCACCCTAACATTAGCTACATAGCTTACGTTAGATACAGTCACTGATGGTAAATGTTAACTTGGGTTAACCTACAACAAAGGTTAGCTATAAATGCAGTCGACTTACCGAAAAAAGCATAGAGTAAATATTGAGAGTGAACTTTATGCAGTAATAGAAGTGATTGCTGTTTTTCCATTGCGAATACGAAGACATTTTGCTGTTGATTTTCTAGCTAGCAACCGAATGAAATGAAACCATTGAATGCTAGCTAGCTAACAAGTCATATATCCATTATTAAATTACGAACGTAATACCTAACGTTAATGTATCATTACTTTAGTCCGCCAACATTATTAGTCCCATGTTCGACGATTAATTTAGATACATTAGCCCTCTGGCTTCCCTACAATAGCATTTTAGCAATGTTAGCTATTGTCTTTCATTTTATTCCGTGATGTTTCTTTGGTCAATCTACAAACAAATAATCTAACGTTACAAACAAACAAAAAATCATGAAAACAGTTTTCCCTGAGAAAACTTTTCCCTGATAAAAACATAAACAAAAAATAATAAAACTTCCGCAACGCTGGTCTGCAGTTGTCAATTTTAAAGGGCCAGTCCGACAGCAGCGATCAAGCAGCGATAGGGAGGGACCGCTTTACCACAGCTACAGCTAGCTTAGCTAGCTAGGTACGCTAAATTCGTGGTGATCAGAAAAGGGCGTCGCCACGTAAATCATTAGCCATTTAGCTGGCTATAAGCTACAACAGACGGGCTGGAAATTTCCAATAGCCGAGAGATCAGTTAGGTAGCTAACGTTGGTTAAATAAACCCAGCACGGATTATCTGCAGACAAAGAGTTGTGAGACAAAGCCCAATGCAGAAGAACGGCCGGTTCAGAGACGGGCGTCAGTTTTAGAGGATGTTGAAGTAAATAGGTCAAATCACAGACTGTCCGTCTGGGCTGGGATACTAAATCAAACGTATACAGTCGAAGCGCCACCACTTCTGATCCCACAGGCAAGCACTATTCATCTGACAAGGCTATTCTAGGCCTTTCATTGCATTGTATTGCATCATCGTGGTTTGAGACAGGAATCAGGATTAATTGTGTTTTGGTCATAGCCTATTAGCTTACCACATGTCAGTTACAAACGACAAGTGCACATTCCAATTTATAGACGTATGCGGGATTTCCCTAAATATAAATAATAGGACAAACACCACACGTTCTAGCTTTAGCCTACACACAAAACCCTGCACCATTATTTCTGTACTGCCCTGTTGATTATTTTGCGTGGCGTGTCTCATCTTCTCAATGGCTTTCTCCACCATTTCTCCAACATCCTTTCCATACACATAGTTGACGTGACGGGCTTTACTCTCAAATTCCCTACCAATCAGCCAACCAACTAATAAAGTAAAGCAGCAAGTAATCACCAAATTAATTAGTCTGTGTATCTATCCAATTTGGTTTACATTTAAAATCTAAAAGTGAATATAGCACAGAAAGCAAATCTTTGTAAAGCTGCTTTGTGACAATTCCCATTGTAGGCTAAACAGAGCTATACAAATACAATTTAATTGAATGTACAAATGTTAATTTAGAGAATGTATGGCAACCCTTGTCCATTTCTTACAAGCAGTGTGCTGAGCAGGGAGAGACCAAGACATGCTGAAATAAATGCTGTTTCTATCAGGTAGCTTTTAAAATAATTTAAAATAATTTCTAGATATCCAAATATTTTTAATGAAAAAAATAATCTGTTGACATAATGGCAGACACAGATCAGTGCTAGCGCTTTAGTATGGACTGTTTAATGTTTGTGACTTCTGAATTTGGAAGAAAAATGGGGAAATGATTATGGATTATTTAAAATAATAATAAAAGGTTTACCACGTGGTCCTGCAGGTGGTAGTCATAACTTTATGAAATTATTATTATTATTCTGTTCAAGAACTGACGTTTACCAAAACTCCAAAAACAGAATTACACAATGTGAATCATACAGGATCCACCAGGTTGGAAGTGAGCAATGATTGCTACTGAAATAGTATTAAAAGTTTTAAAGCCCTTTCTGGGAACCACATTTGAGGCTTATATGTTCACAGCGTAACATGCACTGTAATATTACTGTGCTGCCAATCATACTCAGAGAGATGTGTGCAGAATATTGGCAGCAATTTCACCTTAATATTCAATAATGTATCATCATGAATAATGGATGATATTACTCTGGGTTACTAAAACTGCAGTTGCAAAGAGAGGTCATTGTGGATAAAAACTGAAAGCATTTCCAAAAACAGACTGGAAGATAAACTGAGTTTCAGTCAAGTACAGGGTAATAGTCTGACCTATAAAAAAGAGCACACATTATTTCAGTTGAATCAGAAGTGAACAGCATCACAAAATACCGACAACAGAATGGATGCAATTGTCTACTTTACTTCAAAATCTACCTTCGAAGTCCGCAAATTTAGTAACTCATTTTATGCCTCTAGACTCTTCACCTGATCAGAAGACAAAAATGCACATTTTACCAGCAATATTTTTAAAAAAAGGTTCTCCTGAAAGGTAACATGTTGATGTGGGCGCATTTTCATTGTTTAGTAATTTTATTTTATTTATTTAGCGATTGAAGTATATTACAGTTTTCCTTGTGAAAGTATACATGAATAGAACTGTTCTTACATGCGGCAGAAAGGAAATAATGAACGGGACTGAAACAGAGATTTACAATTAGAGGGGACAGTCTCAGGCCAAGGAGACACTAGTTTGACTGAGAAAGAGAAAGAATGGCAAAGATTGAAAGAGGGAGGGGAGGGAATATATTATGCATAACAAGAAAAAAGGAGGGATGGGTAAAGAGTTGGAGCAGGAGAAACAGGATAATTTTATCTTTCAAAGCAGAAGAGTGGGGGAGGAGGGGTGAGGGGGGCATGTAAACAATGGCATGTGAGAAGGCTCCAGAAAAATCAGGGAATAGCCCAGAATTCCAGTGACATGACAAAGGGGAATTAATTAAACTAGCCAATTCCCTGAGTGGATTTTTCTACATTGGCCTTGACCTGAGCTCATAATCACACATCATTATGGCACATTCTCTCTCTGTCTCCCTTTCTCTAACTTTCTATTCTCTCTTCTCTCTGTCTGTCAACTCACCAACTAATTTCCTCAAATAAAAAGCAACATATCAACTACTGAGACAAGACAATATAATTAGAAACCAAGATAATTTATTGCTTGACTGACCGTTGCAGACTAATCTCAAGGTACAGTTCTGAAGAAGGGAAGTACATTTTGCAGTGCCACACTATTAATTCCATTATCAAACACATTACCGTTTTTCTAAAGAAAAAAAAAACTGTTCAGTCACTATTGTTTTAGCAAGAGTCAACATTTTTTCAGTTCTTAATCACCCCTTTCCCTTTCAACTGTCGAAAGAATCAACGGTTGTCTGATGCGGCAAAGCTGTGACCTGCCTTGTCTGAATGCATACTTAACAGTCACGTCCTGTCTCAAATCCTCTGATTTTGCTCAGAGCTTCTGTTTATCCCCAAAGGATTATATTACAACACAATAAAGGAAAATACAAAGAGATGCATAAAAGTTCCTTTGGGTACTTTGCGAACAGGAGTCCAGACAGGTAGAGGTTTGAAAATGTCTACATCAGTCCTAGGAGTGGAGTCTGACATATGATAGATCAGACCAGCAGTTTTAAAGTGGCTTCCAGGGACACTTTCATATGTCACTTCTCTTAAAAGCATCTGCTCAATGAATAAATTGTAAATTGGGTGGTGTTCTTGCTGCTAAGGGGCTTAGGGATTTATGGTAAAATGAGACGATCAGACAATTATATGGAACTATAAATGACTTTATAGTTTAGAGAAGAATCATAAAAGCAAGTGTTTTGACTTACTAAATACCTATTTGTACACAGACTGCCTGGGATGATTATCCATGAACAGTGTGTTGATTCACGCTGTGTTTATGGATAAAAGCTATGGAGAATTTGGGATGTATATCTTTACAGACATTTAATACTGGGGGCCAGTGGGGATATTTGCGTATACTGAGAGAAATTATCCTGAGTGGGTGCAACACATTGGTAGTGGTTGAGGCGGGTTTCCCCCTCATCATTGTAAAGTGCTTTGAGTGTGAGAAAGGCCCTATATAAATGCAAGGCATTATTATTATTATTATTATTATTATTATTATTATTATTATGATCCTGAGGCAGGATCCTTTCACCTGATATTGGAGAGGAGGCGGGCAAAAGTCATACAGGTATATTTGCGATTAATTCCATCTCCATCAGTTGCTACAGTGTATCCTCTACAACAATGACCATTATGCCTGCTGTAGCTTATAGTGATTATGGAGAAGCTAGAGGGGCTACGTTGAAAGTGGAAACACTTATTCTCTGTCTTACATCATTCACTCGGACAGCAGTGACAGTTGGTTGAAAAACTCTTCCATAACTCCACACTGTCAGGGCTTCTGTTTCACAGATGTCCAGTAAGCCTGCTATTATAATGCACTAAATACACTGTCCAACAGCATGTGACTGATATACTGCTGATGCAGTTAATTTAAGTTATTCATAGTGTAGCAGGTCTCACAGAGGACAGAAAGAGCATTAGTCACACACTGATCGATTAACCAAAGTGCATAGAATTACATTACAGGCATTTAGCAGACGCTCTTATCCAGAGCGACTTACACAATTTTTTTTTACATATTATCCATTCATACAGCTGGATATATACTGAAGCAATTCAGGTTAAGTACCTTGCTCAAGGGTACAACGGTAGTGTCCTACCTGGGAATTGAACCTGCAACCTTTCGGTTACAAGACCAGTTCCTTAACCATTATACTACACTGCCGCTGAAGCATCACACTAATAAGCAGTAGCAGTGATAAATAAAATAAATAAAAAAATCTTAATTAGACTAAACAATTAATTGTTAACAGCTTCACCACACTGTCAGAAAAACAGGTATGAAAAGTATCTAAAAAGGTACAAACACTTGTCACTGGGGTGGTGCTCTATAAGTACACAAAATTGTACCCAAAGTTAGGAATACATCATTAATTTGTACCTTTTTTTCTTGAAAAAGTAGTAATACTTTTAATACCTAAATAGAACCTTATTGTACCTTCAGGTACATTTGGGTAATTTGTTCCTTTGAGAAGAAAAATGTACTCTGTACCTTTATTTCTGAGAGCGCATGTTGTGGCAACCTTGAGGCAACTGTACCTAATCGACTACAGGTACTGAACCACCATTGCCAATTCACATAAGCAAATTCACCATAAAATAAGCCCCAGGGCATAACCTTGAATCTTCCTTCACTAAAATGGTTCTGAGCCAGCATAATGAGAGCACACTCCAAAATGCAGCAAAGTAGCTGTCTTGCTCTAATCTTCACAGCCCAGTGTAAATATGAATGCTTAGGTCAAAATTTGTGTACGGCACATTCTTCAAACAACACACGCAAGGGACTACGGTAGGGCAGGTGTAGTAGTGCTTGTACGTTCAGCTTGGGTTAGCGTAATGGTGCAATTTAACATAGGGTTTAAACTACACTATTAAAAATGCAAAGTTGCTGCTTCATGATTACATTTAAGTGTACATGTACAAGCACTGGGAGTTTGCTTCATATTATTTTTTGAATAGTTCACATTTTGTTTGTTTGTTTTGTGATGACGAATGGTAAAAGCTCTATATCTTTCCTGATGGAGAATATTTATCCATTTGAAAGCTCAAATGTCTGCTCTGTGATTGGCTTACCAACATGTAACCCAAATTGTACAAAAGGGTGAGATGGCTGCACACTACACCCGTCCCATGGCATACAAGCCGACTGCCTCATTGCCCATAGTCAGCTAGGCGTGCAATGGGCTTTAGAAATCCCCAAATTTGTACAATGTCAGGAGGGAAATTACAAGGTCAGCACTAGAGCATGCAATTCAAATGTGTGAAATGCCTTGTCACTGATGCTGCTCCACAATATTGTGGCCACACACACAAACACACACACGCACAGACACATGCATGCATGCACGCACACTGTCAAATGTATCAAATGTGTTTTACAAAATGTTTAAGAGTAAGTAGCCAGAACATTGGCATAATGTAACGTTTGTAACATGTTGATTCCACAATCACTCCTGTGACACAATGCGGACATGTAGTTTGTCATTTACATTAGGTCATATTTTTTGTTTCCTTTGTTGTCCCCAGTAAACGTGCAGTATTGTGTACGTCTCAGTGCATAATGAGAGTGGGCTGTGGTGCGCTTATCTTGGCAGGAACAATATTCTATCTCAGCACTCTGGGAGAATGATCATAGGGAGGAACAGCATAATCCAAGACATTATTCAAACAGCCTCGTGTGAAAAATAAAACCAAGCTCAAAAAATATATACATTGTAGTGGTCTGGTGGGGCAGCATTCACATACCACCGCCTAAATACATGTTTGTTCTCAATGTACAATTTTCTGCACTATGGCACTGGTAACCATTGGCATATACAAAGTGAAAAAACTGGAAGCCCGCTTGATTCTTGACTAGGGCGATTGAATCAATCCTCCTCAGAATGCATCGGCGGTTTTCTCTCGCTCGTTCCTCCGCAAGATTCAATTAAGCCCAATGTGACTCTAAGGCCTGCCAGACCATTAAAGCAGGTATTTATTTATTTATTAAGTAGCTCGTTCACTGATTTTCATATTTCATTTCTTCCTCGTACTGAAGGGCATTTAACTGAGGGAAGGATGTTAGGTTATCTGTTTAGCGTCTGAAGATTTGACGAGATGGGCCAATCGTGGCCCTCTCCTGTTATCCCTGGTACTGATTGTGTTCAGGCCACGGGGGACAGCAGTTGACGTGTGAAATTAAATTTCTGTTTCCTTGCCGATGATAACATGTCAGTCAGACTACTGGGCCTGCGGAGACTGGTTTGGCTGTAGATGTGGATTCATGCAGGCCAAGAAGAGTACATAATTAAATTGTCCTGCCATAGTTGGCAAAACTTATCTCTAATATCCAAACACTGACCCATGACAAAGCCAACACAACACTCTAAGGTGATAAAACCATTCTAAAAGTATTTAGTTTGGTTAGAGACACGGGGAGTGGGGAAATTATAGTGCCTTGACTTGTCATGGTCATAGCTGTAATTATACTATTATTATACTATACTACATACAGTAGATATAAGGACATAAACGCAAATATGCAATTGTAAAATGAATTCAAACTCACTCCCTCTCATACACAAACAAGCACACAAAAGCAAAGTGCTTTCATCTTCAAAACAAATTACTATATAATCGCACACAAAAGCGTCAATAGTCTTCACTAATGCGTGCATGGATTTGGTAATAAACAGACACATTTTTGACCACTTGAATGAAACAAGTGCACAAAGCCTGCACATTCATTCTTATAATAGCCTTTATCTTCATAATTGCATATCCATCAGAAACCCTCTCACAATTAGTGGAATTATTATTATGGTCAACCTTACTCTTATTCTTTTATAAGCACTCTGCACACCAGGAGGATATAACACATAGGGCCTGATTGGAAGACCATTCGCATGTGCAAAACCTTTTAGCACACGCAAAACTAATAATACAACCAATCATTGGTCATGTTATTGGTTTTGCTTGTGCTAAAAGATCTTAGTAAATCAAGCCCACAGAGTGCATAGGCCATAGGGCTCGCTATTCAATAGAGAGGAAAGAGATGCAGTGTGTTTAATTTCCACTGCCCTGACCCAGAAAGAGGCTGGGCTGTATTATTTTGAAGTGTTGTGGACTGTGGACATGTAATTGGCTGATTAATTGTTTTGCATATATTCCTTTGTACCATAGCTTGGAGGACTTTGATTAGTTTGGACAGCATTGCAAATTCTGGGAATGTAGGTTCCACACACATCATACAGCTATGGTAATGCTTGATGTCATTGGTTGTGGATATTTGTAGGGATATTTGGCTTTCGGGTGAAATTTATGGAAAATGTAAGTTCACGCTACAGTGATATTATACGTATCATGAAAGTAGGGCATTTAAGTAGAAGCATGCAATGGTGATTTCCTCATCTCAAACAATTTATTGAAACAAAAGCCAACAACAGTGGTGGGTATACCACAACAAAAATGTCAATGTCTCAATAACTTGTCATGTGCCCTTGAGCATCAATTACAGCTTGACAACGACATCTCATGCTGTTCACAAGTCGACTTATTGTCTGCTGAGGCATGGCATCCCACTCTTCTTGAAGGGCGGCCCTCAGGTCATTGAGGTTCTGGGGTACAGAGTTACGAGCCTCTACACGGTGAGTCAGCTGATCCCATAGGTTTTCTATGGGATTCAGGTCTGGAGAAAGTGCAGGCCACTCCATTTGAGGTACCCCAGTCTCCAGCAGCCTTTCCCTAATGATGCGACCTCGATGAGCTGGAGCATTGTCGTCCATGAAGATGAAATTAGGCCTGTGTTGTTCATGCAGGGGCACAATGACTGGATTAATGATGTTATTCAGGTAGTATGGGCTTGTCACTGTACCATTCACAAAGTGTAGGGCAGTTCTGTATTGACTAGACACACCTGCCCACACTGTAACACCGCCACCACCAAAGGGTCGTCTGGTGACAACAGTGGCTGATGCATAGCGCTCTCCTTGACGTCTCCAACATCGTTGGCGGCCATCATTTCTGCTCAACGTGAATCGACTTTCATCAGAGAACAGCACTGAGGCCCACTGGTCCCTCGTCCAGCGTAAATGCTCCCTGGCCCATGCAAGACGATGACGCCTGTGCCTGGTGGTGTGGTCAGGTACCCTTGCAGGTCATCTAGCACGCAGACCACGCTGATGTAAACGGTTTCGAATGGTCTGACGTGACACTTGGGTGCCTCTCACCTCCCTTAAATGTGCCTTGAGTTCAGTGGCATTCATCATCCGGTTCCGCAGGGCACTGTTCACAATGAAGCGGTCATCAGTGTGGGATGTGGCCAAAGGACGTCCACTTCTATGCCTTTCTGTGACTCTTCCAGTCTCTCTGTATCTCTGTTGCAACCTGCTGATGACACTCTGTGACACTCTAAGCTCAGTGGCCACTTCCCTCTGAGAACATCCTGTTTGAAGCCTCGCAATGGCGAGGTACTGTTGGTCAATTGTTAGGTGTCGTCTTGGTCTCATGATGTCAAAATGTGAACAGCATGATGAAGAGGACTGTTTAAATACCAATTCTAATTGAACCAGGAAATTTATTGGTCGATTCATGGATCAAACACCTGTGAATTTTGCCGTTCAGCTCCTTGTTAGAGAACAGCAAGTTGTGCAAAAAGTACTGAAACATTGAATAGTTGGACATGTGCATTCAAAAGTTTAGAGAAGGTCAAATTAATTTCACCTGTAAAGGTTATAGTGCATTTTAGGTTCATCCTGAAATTTCACCCGAAAGCCGAATATCCCTAACTTTTTGTGAGTAGTGTATATTCATTTTTTTCAGTATTTCATTGTGATGAAAAACCTCTTGTAATGCAACCCATTGTCACAGTCACAGAATAGCAAAAATGGATCTCTGCAAACTAAAAGATTTCCTGGGGAATAGAAAAAAAACTAATGTGTACGTGTTGAATAAACAAATTTCTTTTTTGCCGTATCTATCAAAGAAATCAACGTGCCGTACTATACGGTGTTTATCTAGCTGGCTATCTGTTTACTAAATTTACTGACTCTTCCTTGCTAGGTTCAGTAGCTCCAGCTACTATGGCTGAGGGAGACGGTTGGCATATTGAGAGGGATGAACATCAAGTTAAGCATCTTCTCATCTATCGTCATATAGGTAACTACATGTATTAAAATATATAGCGTAACACTATTCATGGTTTGTTAATTCTGTCACTGGTACAATGAGAAAACCAAGAACTGGGACATACCAGCCAGACGTGCAAATGCAAGCAAATAACCGTGATCATTGCATAGTGCCTAAGAAGCTCATACAGGAGAAGATGCCATAAAGAAAGTTTAGTCTGTACAAGGAATATAAAACAAAACTTGGTATGTCAGATACCACACTACACTACCTTAAGCTGACAGTATAACCGTGACGTTAATTCTGTTGCCTGGGGCACCGCGGTGGTGCAGCGGTCTGAGGCACAGACTTTGCCTGTGCGGTTGCGCCCCGGGGATCGGGGTTCCATCCCCGGTCCTGCCAGATCCGAGCATGGCCGGCCCCTCGAGGGAGTGGCAATTGGCAGCTACCCGGGGGAGGGGCTCGGCGAGAATCGCCGCGCACAGAACAGCCCTGGGCAAGTTGGAATCACAGTCAGGGGCTTGAGGAGTCGCGCCCTTCTTCCTACCACCTACCAGCTGATGGGGTTGTGTAGCAGCGATTCTCTAGCGGGGGAATTGAATATGAATGGGGTTCAATTGGCTACCAAAAAGGGAAGAAAAAAAAAAAAAAAACTGTCGAAACAGAATCATCCAACAGAGCGTATTTTTGAAAACCCCCTGATGTGCCAATTGAAGCCTCAGAAGCCGTATACAGCATCCATGTCATTTGAGCAACCAGAAAACAAGGCAAGGACAAAAGAAAAGCCAAAATCTTGCACCACAGAGGGCTCAAGCCAAGGTCTGATGGGACACTTGTTTTCCTACCTCCAGTTACCTGCCTGCTGAAAATACTTTAAAAGAACAAGGCTGACAAGGTGTCTCCTTGTTTAAATCCTTGACATCTCTAAGTGATGCAGAGCTTAAAGCACAAGTTGATGTGTTATACCAGCGGTCCCCGACCCTGTTCCTGGAGATCTACAGATCTCATAGGTTTTCATTTCAGCCCTAATTTGGCGCACCTGATTCTACTAATTAGCAGCTCAATGAGATCTGAGCTGTTGAGTGAGGTGTGCTTTGTTAGGGTTGGAGTGAAAACCAACAGGACGGTAGATCTCCAGGAACACTGTGTTATACAGATACTGTCAATAGTAATCGTGTGAATGTAGGTTAGCTAACCAGCTGAATAATTTGAGTAAAGTGGAGGTGTGATTTTAAGAGTTGCAATACATTGCAAATGGGAAGCAGATACAGTATGTTCCAATTGTAATGCAAGGCTACCCACTGCACACATTTGACAGACTCTTCTGCCACAGAATATATGATGGACTGGCCACAGTATTTACTCTGAAAACATTAGAGCCTAATCTCTGTATAAGATAATGATGGAGTGTTGGGTTCGCATTGCAAGCAGCAAATGGAGGATACACTATATACCAATCTTGTTCACTGGAAGAGACAACTATTGCATATCTTCTTTGCATCTAATTCAGACCTTAAGCCAGTGTTGATAGTCATAGAATTCATGTAATGTAGATATCTATTAATAAAGCTACTATAGATGAAAGACATGGATTTCAATAATTTAATATGCATGTGTTATCTCCAAACATTTCTAAATGGCATAGAATGTATGGATTCCCGGAGCTGGTCCTAGTAAGCACATTCATATGTCAGCAATAGCATTTTCAAAGCAGCCCTCAAGGTTTATTAATAACAAATAAGAGCTCTTGGGTCAAAGAGTTACATCTTTCTGTTGAATAGCACAGCAATAACAGGTTAAATATTGAATGTTTCTCAGTAAATCTGCAGTGTTACCAACGAGGGCAGTAGTTGGTGCTTACACTGTATTTCACAATTATTACTTGGTAAACCACAGGTTAGAACAGAAATTCACCAACATAAGATCTACAAAATGGTACAGACTCTCAGTTACAAGGCAATATTTCAACTACCATGCCCTTCTAAAGAATGGTCATTGTACAGTGAAATTAGTTATTTTTGCTATGTACTTAAGGTATTTGAGATCAAAAAATTAATATGCGACAATAGTACTGCCAATCAGCTTTTATTTCATGGTATTTACATGCATAACCATTTTACAGAAACAGCTGTTTTTGTGTTGAGTCCTCTCATTTTCAGCTGTGCAAACTTAAGTTAACGGGTGAACCTAAAAGTAAATAAAAGCTATAAAGCCTAGCATTTGGTTGCATATCCCATAAATTAAATAACTGCATGAAGTCTACAACTCATGGACATCACCAAACGTGTGGTACCTTCTTTGGAAATGCTTTTCCAGGCCTTCACTGCAGCCGCTTTCTGTTGATCTTTGTTTTAGGGGTGTTTTCATCTTCAGTCTCCTCTTCAGCGAGTGAAATGCATGCTCGATTGGATTTAAATCAGGAGACTGACTCGGCCAGTCCAAAACGTTCCACTTTTCCCCCATTGATTGATGATTTGTTTGTTTAAGCAGTGTGTTTGGGATCATTGTCTTGCTGAAGGATGAAGCCCTAGCCGATGAGGTTGGAGGAATTTCTTTGTACATAGCCAGAAAAAAAATCTGTCTGTACACTTCTGAATTCATCCTACCGCTGCCGTCCTCCGTCACATCATCAATAAAGACGAGTGAGCCTGTTCCAGAAGCAGCCATACATGCCCAAGCCATGACACCTCCTCCTCCATATTTCACAGATGAGGGTTAGGGTGTCCCTTGCTTTCTTCACACTTTCTTTTTTCCATCGCTTTGGAAAAGGTTTATTGTGGTCTCATCTGCCCATAAAACTTTGTTTCAGAACTCTTCTGGCTCGTCTCAGTATTTTTTGGCAAATTTTAATCTTGCTTTTTGACTGCTGATGAGAGGTTTGCATCTTGCAGTGTAGCCTCTATAATTCCGCTAATTCAAAGTCTTCTGCATACGGTGGCTTGTGATAGTTTCACCCCTGCTCTCCGGAGACTGCTGGTCACTGACGGTTGTTTTAGGGTTTTTCTTCACAGCTCTGTTATCAACTGCAGTTATCTTCCTTGGCCGACCTGTACTGCGTTTTTTCTGAGTTCACCAGTGGTTTCTTTCTTTTTCAAGACCGTCCAACCTGCTTTACTTGATATAACCAGTTTCTGTGCTATCCTTCGTAATGAATTCTGCTCTTCTCTCGGCTTACAAATGAGTTTTTTTTCATCCATAGTTAGTTCTCTGGTCTTAATGATGTGTATGCCTTCTGACTCCAAATGCAATCACCACGGATGAAAACAGGCTAAAACCAAGATTAGACACTCACTACTCTTTTGTGTGTGAACAATCCATGCAAAAGGAAACACCTGAGCAACAGTTAACACCTGTGAGTCATTGGTAATTTTGCACGGCTGAAAATGGGGGGACTCAACGCAAAAAAACAGCTGTTTCTGTAAAATGGTAAAACATATACGTATGTTCAAACCATGAAATAAAAGCTGATTGTCTGTACACTTTTGTCTCATATGCAGCTTTTGATCTCAAGTCCAAATGACTTAAGCATATAGCAAAAATAACACACTTCACTCTACCATTACCATACTGTAGTAGGACACTGTATGAGGTACCAGAAAGCGCTGGATCATAATGGTAGACTGAGTGCTCTGTGTATTTGATCAATTCCTGTAGAATCTCAAAAAAAGACTGGGGGTTGTCACTGGAGACCTGTGTAATACACAGCCTATATTGTTCTTTTCAAGGATTTTCTGCTAGGGGATTTAACTTTCATTACATCAACCTGTTCCCTGTTTGCCAAAACTTGACACCGGTGGTGTGAATTGTACACATATACTGTATCATCAACAGCAGTTATATGTAAACTGCATTCCCCCTATGGTCTGCCAGCCAGGGATCTCTTGATGTGATGTCATAGTTCGGACACATGGGAACAGTGTAGCCCAGCTGGACACTACAGCAGCAGAGATTTCCCTAGCTTATCCCCACATAATATCCCCCGTACATTTACAATTACATGTTATTTTTGTCAATTTTGGCAGATTGTTCATTCACCATGGTGAAAAAATGGACGAAGACGGAAAACTTACCATCCCAAGTTCGGCTTGTGTAAGGCCAAAGAACATGCACGTTCTCTCAGGAAATTGATTAAGTGGAATTAAAATGTCATGGTGTGTTAAAATGAGTAGTAGATCACCACTAGAGTGAGATAGTGAGCAGTCTTTCCACAGACCCTGAACCATAAATTAGTAGAAGGGCCATTCATTTCATTGCATTCTCGCGATTTACTTGCTAAAAGTTTCTTTACATTTTATAGAAGAATTTAAAAGTGTCTTTCCTTGTAATATTGGACAGTGGGACAGAATCACTTGTTATGTACAAGGCAACGCAATGTCAAATTCATTCAGTCAGTGACCAAAGCATCCTAACTCTTCAGCCATCTGTGGCTGTTTTGATTGTTACTGTAGAACGGTAGAGTAGTGCACAAGCTGGTACAAACCACAATACAATATTTATATAATAATATAATATTTATCTTCATATTTCGGCATCACCAAAAAGGTGACACAACTGGGAAATGAACACACTTACTTAAAAGGGATCTAGGATGTATTCAACAAACTGCAGGTCCCCCAGCCCAGAACAGTCAGTGGACTTGACAGAATCTGCAATGGTGGAGCACTGAAGCCACACACTATAAGAGGTCTATGCACACACTATTTAATGTGGATCAGACTAAGGGCTGCATCCTTGGCATCTGGAATGAAGGACTTAAAGGTTAAACCCCATCTTTAAGAGCAGAGACTAATTTGATGCAATGCACATGACGGGGTTCAGCTGTCATCCACAGATCAAGGGTGGTAGCAGTCGTCAGAGCCTGCAAGTATTTAAAAAAACATATCAAATAAAACTGATAAATAAAAATTGAGAAAGATCTCAGAGAAATCAGACCAACACAACCTCTAACCTGAGTAGCAATAGGGTCAATATAAGTGCCATGAATCCTTCAGTCTTACTGTGAGCAACATCATATGAAACCTTCCTCCAGGCACAATGGTGCACATAAATCTGTGCTTATAGGCTACACATAGGGTAAGTCAATATCCATTAATGAATGAAATCCTCGATTCCCTGAGGGAAAAAGTATCCAGCTCCAATCCCTAAACCCTAAAAAACCCACAAGTCCCCAGTTACCTGACGGTCTTAGGCTCAGAACCAGACTGCTTCAGTACAGAAAAATTCCAACACATGCCGCAAGTCACAAGAGAGATTGCACTGCCTGTTCTGCGGCATTAAAGACAATACACTGCAGTATATCACCCACACTGCAGTGACTGACAAAAACAAATAAATATCAAAGCATGGCGTAAGCTCAGCAAGCACGGCCAAGATTGAAATAGGCCACCAACAGTAAACATGGCTGAGAGTGGAGAATATCTGCTCACATAAGCTACAAGAGGTCATGACGGAGCTGCTTTCATCGCAAAACCAGAAGCATACAGGGAAGTCAGGACTCTTATCCTCTCCTAATAACACAAGTTTACCCATAATTCCTCGTCCTGAAAGTCACAGATACACTGCAAATCCTCCTGGGAGAGGAAACGACATTTGAGATTCTAGAGGTTCAGTACATCTTCTAGCTGCCTGTGGCAGATTGACAGTGTGTGATGGGCAGAAAAAATATCTGATTTATACATGAAAACCTTCAGGTTCTCACTCTATTATTCTCTACACGGTGAAATGTTCAGTATTAAATCAACTCTTACAGAGTCCATATGATCCCTCATTGGACTCATATGTACTTTGTTAGAGTTGAGTTAACACTGGACATTCCATCCTAAGAATCATTGCTTTATGGTTGTTTTTATGATGTTCAACATTTATTTGATGGTTTATTGGTTTAATTGAATTTCTTGATATACATTTTTTTTCATAGCACTCCTATATGCTTGTTTATTTAAATTGTATTATTATTGGACATAATGATATGATATAATGTTGAGGGTGGCACGGTGGTGCAGTGAATAGCACTGTTGCCTCACAGCAAGAAGGTACCCGAGTTTGAATCCTGGCCGAGGGCCTTTCTGAGTGGAGTTTGCATGTTCTCCCCATGACCGTGTAGGTTTCCTCTAGGTTCTCTGGTTTCCTCCCACTGTCCAAACACATGCCAATTAGAGTACCTGACTCTAATTGCTAATAGGCATGAGTCTGTGACTGAATGGTGTGATGGATTGGCAAACTGTCCAGGGGATATTCATGCCTTTCGCCCAATGCATGCTCCAGCTCCCCTGCGACCCTGACCAGGAATAAGCATTTTAGATAATGGATGGTTGATATAATTTCTTTTTTAAATTTTATTTAAATAAAGGCAACAATCTGTTGGAATCATAAGACTTTCCATGCTAACAATCCAATTTCATACTTGGATTACTACAGCAAATCCAAAAAGGATTAGATCAGATTTAGATTAACATTTTCCGTTTACCTTGAATTTAGCTTATCCCAAGATCTGCTCATTGTTTTTCAACATTCCACCTCTTGATCAACCGATTAACTTTACTGCCTCTGGCTTTGCAATGGGCCACAGCTTTCCTTTTCCATAAAACTGTGTGTATTAAGTGTGTCTGTATGCAAAACCATCTGAGTGACAACCCCCTCCCTAAAACCTCTACCATCAATCATAACAAGACTTAGAATTGGCAGAGAGAGAGAGAGAGAGAGAGAGAGAGAGAGAGAGAGAGAGAGAGAGAGAGAGAGAGAGAGAGAGAGAGAGAGAGAGAGAGAGAGAGAGAGAGAGAGAGAGAGAGAGAGAGAGAGAGGAGAGAGAGAGAGAGGAGAGAGAGAGGGGAGGGGGAGAGAGAGAGAGAGAGAGGGAGAGAGAGAGAGAGAAGAGAGAGAGAGAGAGGCTACAGCAGAACTTGGCTGTCTTGGCTGTTTTCCCAGAAAAAGGCCAGGTCTCAGAGAAGAAGATAGAGTTTCACCTTCTGTAATACAATATTGGAACACACCCCCAAATTACACATATCTGGGTCAGAAAATCAATGCATCAGGGAGCTTTAAACCTAGCAGCAAATACACTAAAAGATAAAACCAAAAGCGCATCTTATGCCATCAAAAGAAAATTTTACAACATTCAAATTCCTGTAAGAATATGGTTAAAGATAATTGACAGCACAGCAGATTGTGAGGTATGGGGCCCACTTAGCCATTAAGACTATTTACAATGGTACAAAAACCCAGTGGAAACCCTGCATGCTGAATTCTACAAAAACAGTCCCACGTCCACCGAAACACACCAAACAATGCAGGCCAGGGGCAGCCAAACAATGCAGGCCAAACAATGCAGGGCAGAATTAGGCCATTACCGATTACTTATTAACATTAAAAAAAGAGAGAATTTAAATTTTGGATTAATCTAAAACGAATCGAAAATAATTCCCTCCAATATAAGGCCTTCCTATCCCATGAGCTAAGCCCCAATAGAAGTCCTCTCAGTCAGCTGGCCCTAAAACTAACAAACCAAGGTAAAAACTAACTATCCTACTGTAACTATGGCCTGTTTCAGACCAGCACTGCTTCAATTAATAAATCAAACAAAAGATGCTTAGTTGGAACATTTAGAAAATAATGACAAAACTGCAAAACAAACTAAATTGTTATAATATGCTAAAAGGAAAATTACAAGTTGGCAGAATGTCTCTCCACTGTTAGAGATATAAAGCAGGAGACAGGTCCTTATACCAAATACAGACTAAATGATCACAGCCTGGCCATTGAAACAGGAAGACACAAACAAACCCGGTGCCCCAAAGAGGAGAGGATCACTGTGAGACAGTCCAGGTTGAGACTGAAATGCACTTCCTTCTACATGCAATAAACATATTGAAATTTGCAAGGATTTAAAAACAATTTTTCCAAGTTTTGCCACACTTTCCGATGAAGAAAAGTTACCCATTCTACTGGGTGAAGGACATAAACTGCCATTGGCTGATTTTTTATGTAGCAACCTTTTTTTTTTTGCAATCTTTTGTCACCATCACAATAACTGTCAACATCTGCAGTTAATAATTATTGAGTCATCGTATAACATATGACATACACATGACAGTATGTTGTTGTTTTTTATGTGTGTATATTTGATAACAGGTTGTAGAGTTAATTCTTTTTTGATCTTATGTACTATTGCTTTGGCAACACAGTGTTTAATGTCAATAAAGCACCTTGAAATAAAAATAAAAAAATCAGAGAGAGAGAGAGGTGCAGTGTTTTTGCAAAGGGAAGGTTTACAAGTTAACCCCTGGACTGTGCTGTAAACGTGGTCTTTCGAACACTGGCTCCTTATTATCATCTAAAACTTCTCTACAGGCGAATATCAATACATGGCAGGCAACTTCATGTAACAAAAAAGTTTTTTTGCTTGTTTTACCATTAAAATGGTAGCCTGGCGTATAAGACGCGATAATAATTTCACAAATTATGTATTTGGCTTGCGCTTGTCTTTTAATCAAATGCACAGGAAAGGAACAACATCGACGTGGATGGCATTTCATTAGTTGACGAGCCCTAATAAGGTTTATGCACGTCGGCTTGCGGGTGAGTGAACGCCTGGGCTATTTCAGCAAATATACTCGTGCGACTCTGGTTGGCACGCGCCATAGAAGCTTGGCGATAGGTCCGTCAGTCACCGAGCGCTCCAGACAGGCGCGGAAAACCCCCGACATTGGCTTTTACCATGCAGTGGTCTCCTGCTAGACCTTGAACTGCAAGGAAGAAGATAAAGGACACCGCAGAGTCACACATGAAAGAACAGTGCCAAAGTCGGACTCGTTTTTAAAGCGTCGTATTGTCGTAGGCTATTATTTTTTTCCAAACCTTTTTTCCCCCTTTTGGATTGTAGGGCAAATCCATTGTTTGCATTGTGTTTGCATTTAAAACTTTAGGAGCAGTCAGAATATATATTTTTACATTTCATCAAAAGTTGTTTATAAAAAAAAATATGTATAGCCTATTAGTTTCTGTTATTAGGTAAACGTTTTGACTTAATGCGGGGATAAATTAATGCGCATTGAAGGTAATATTGTAAAGGAAATATATTGACAAGAACTCACAAAAATGGACTCTTTTTTCAATACAACGGACAATCCAAGCAACTGGACCAACGCCACAGCGCCTAACGGCACGGACATCATTTGGAACCAGTTTGTACAACCGGCATGGAGGATAGTTCTATGGGCGATCGCTTACAGCACCATTGTTATAGTGTCCGTGGTAGGCAATATCGTGGTAATCTGGATCATAGTCGCGCACAAACGGATGAGAACTGTGACCAACTATTTTCTGGTAAATTTAGCCTTCGCAGAGGCATCTATGTCGGCCTTCAACACGGTTATCAACTTCGCCTATGGAGTTCACAACGAGTGGTACTTCGGGCTGGTATACTGTCGGTTCCACAACTTCTTTCCTATAGCCGCAGTCTTTGCAAGCATCTACTCAATGACAGCTATAGCACTGGACAGGTGAGCAGCCAACGGCTTATTTGTGCCTTTTCTTTTTTAATTGGGCTTCCTGAACCTCATTCTGTCTGTCTTTTTCCAATAAGTGTTAGTCTAATAGCCTACCGTTTTCTCAAATTAAATTTTCAGTTACATGATTCAAATATGTCGTATATTTGGGTTGTTTTAAATGCTCTCTTTGCGTTATCCCATTTCTATCGTGCATTTCGGTGTTCCTTTATTTATTTCTTATTTCCACAGTTGAAAAGACATAGACCTATCCAAATGTCCATATAGCCACCCATCTCTTGTTGAAATAGGTGCACCTTCGAAAACCTATCAGTAAATAATAATTTACTGAAGTTATTATAATAATGCCTAATTCATGTTATGCAGTATTGGATAGCCTACGTAGTGTAATAACGTTTACAAGTTTAAACCAGATATTAATCTGTCAATCAATATTCAGCAGTAGGCCTATACTAGGTAATGTATTGGAATTTTAATCGAGGCTGTCGGTTGAAACAGGTGTCTTTCGTGAATGATGCACGCTTTTTAAAATTGAAATCTTTCGACATACTGACGTTGTTAATTATGTGACATTCTTTCGGACATTTAGGCTATGTTATAAGTGAGGATTTATATATCAGTGTGAAGCAGCCTATTTATTTAACGGAAATCCAAAACTAGGTTCATCAGCCGTATCGCCCAACAATCAGTTAAGTGTATAAATTAATTTATTACTCCAAGGAAACAATAGACGAATGCATTTATTGTGTAGGAATAAATTAAGCATTAGCCAAAGATTAGGGTGAAGTTTACATTATTTTGTCTATATTGTTTTACACGCTTCCAATAGCTTATAGTAGGCTACACCTCATGTAATTATATAGGCTAATTTACAGCTAGGCTACTTACACCTCAAGCCGTGTAACTTCATTGCAAATTCAGAAAATGTATCTTCCCTCAAGAAAACATACTGTCGGATTATAAATGGGAATAAGGATGTAGAATTCTAAAACATAAATGATTGAATACTATAGATAAAATAAGATTGGATATATGTCGGCTTTATGCGCAATATGTGCATGGGATATTGAGTTTACGAAACTAAACTATAATCTTTTGGTCCACCCAACCTTATCAGAAACCTTTCTCTGCGCCAAGAATTACAGGCGTTCAGTCGTGAAGAGATGGTTCCAGCTAGGACTTTCAACAATCATCGGGAAACAACATATTTATCATGCTGTCGCTGGACTTTCTCCATGCTGAGTGGCGTTACGTAAAAATTAAGTCTCGCATGTGTGCGTGTGTGAACATGTATATGTGTTATAAGAAATGGTACACAACTTTAAGCAAACATGTACAGCAATGTAATCACATAATATAGGCTCAAGCAGATAATGCATATGTGGGAATTATATATATATATATATATATATATATATATATATATATATATATAGCCTACACAAAATACATTTCCTGTTTTTTGATTTTTTGGAAAAGTTCATTTTCAAGTATCATGTATGAGTATCAGGTAGGCCACCATTAAATGTATTCAATACACAGACAGTTCCTTTCCTTCTCTCAAAAGCCTGGTCCTACTTAAACAGCGGTGTGATAAACACAGAAGCAAAACAAATCTGTTGTCCGTCCATGTATATCCAGCTGTCTACTGGCAGATGCATCCATGTGACCTTTTTGTGGTGTTTATTTAATGGCTCCTCAGCGCTGGAGGAGAATGAGCATGCTAAAATGACAAGGATGTGGTGTCCAGTCAGACATCGACCTGTTCGTCTCCGGGTTCTTGTCGCATTTTCCATCCAGCTCAGAGCTGTTGAAATGGGTTCGTGAATGATGTGCCGTGAGTCTCTAAAAGCAGTCAATAATTTCCATGGAATCTGGAGTGCTCACTGCAGATATGTAATTGGTTTTTGACAAGCCCATATTAGAGACCACACATTAAGGAAAAGAGCATAGCAATTTATGTCACTGCTCAGTTTTTATAACTGTTCCCCAGAGATGCAAGGGATATGAATTTCAACAATTCGATTTTACAGTTAACACCTATGCTATTCTTTATTGGCTTTTGGGTTCAACAATTTTAAGCATTTATTGAAGTTTTGCCACTGTTTTCCTAGAAAATGAACTAAGCTAAACCAACAGGAAATTAACTAAATGCTGTTACTGTGTAATGAACGTAACTTTCTGTTAATTGGTTGAGCCTTTGATATAGCCTCTGTTGACTCTCGCAGCAGCTGACAGGCATCGTAATGCCTAACACCCCAGACTGTTCACAGTCAGAAAGGCAGTGTCAGGAAGGTCACACTCCTCCTTCTGTGGATGGGTTGTACCCTCTCAGCTAATATTACATTTTTCAAGAACATTTGGGAACATTCCAGGTTTGATTGTCATTTGGTTATGGTAGTGGTCCCCAACCCTGTGCCTGGAGGTCTACCATCCTGTAGGTTTTAATTTCAATCCTAATTTGGCACACCTGATTCTACTAATTAGCAGCTCAACGAGATCTCTAGCTGTTGAATGAGGAGTACTTTGTTAGGGTTCGAGTGAAAACCTACAGGACAGTAGATCTTCTGGGACAGGGTTGGGGACCGCTGGGTTATGGGATAACATTATGATGAAAATGTCTCCCCAAAAAAACCTTAGAACATGTTTATTGCTTCAAACAAATTCTGGGTCACAAAGTCACAGAAGAAAAGCATTCCAGAACATCCAAAACATTCTAAATCATCATGGAGGTTTACCGGAACTTTCCTAGCATTCTGGGAATGTTCTGGGATTCACAGTGAAGGAAGACAGTGATGTGGTCCTGCATTACAGGGCATATTTAATATTAGCACAAAAAGACTGCCTGTCCTCCACTCCACTCCACCTCTGTCATGTGCCTCTTCTCTCCTCTCATCTTGACTCAACAATGTCATTGTTACACTGCTCGGGCTCTGTCTCTCTGTCTCTCTCTCTCTCTCTCTCTCTCTCTCTGTCTCCCTCTCTCCTGCTCTCCCTTTCACACTCTCTCCATCTCTCTCTCCCTCTCACATTCTTTCTCTGACAATATCCCCCTCTCTCTCACACTCACCCCCTCTCTCACTCTCCCTCACAATCTCTCAATTCAATTCAATAATGCTTTATTGGCATGATTGTAAAAAAAACAATATTGCCAAAGCAATTAACAATAAAACAATTAACAATGACACATGACATAGGACTAATACACTGGAATAATAAAAATAAATAAAAAATAACCAAATCTACAGACAATCTAGATAAATTGTTGAACGACAACCACTAATAAGGACAGTAACAATAACAATTAACAATTAGGATAAAGGAGATGGTGCCTCACTGGTTGTCCCTCATTTTGTGACAGGAAGCCACGTAATTTGCAGCCAATGCCACACATTCGGTTTTCTCCCCGAGTATGTAGGGGAGCTTTTCGAGATTATTATATGTTGGGAATTTGGGTAACATTGTTCCAATTTTTGAAAAGAAATGTGTTCTAATTTCCTGGTATTTTGTGCATTCCATTAGGAAATGCACCTCTGTCTCCACTGCCCCCTGATCGCAGTGGGAGCACAGCCTGTCCTCTCTGGGCAGCCAGGTCTGTCTGTGACGGCCGGTTTCTATGGCCAGGCTGTGCTCACTGAGTCTGTACATTTCTCAATGCTTTTCTCAATTTGTTATCAGTCACCATAGTCAAATATTCTGCCAAAGTGTACTGTCTTTTTAGGGCCAAATAGCATTCAAGCTTGTGTTGATTTTTTGTGGTTTTGTTCCAATAAGTGATATAGTTTTCTTTTTCTTTGATCATAATTTGGTTTGGTCTAATTGTGTGAAATAATGCATCGCTGTCCCGAGGCTGATTGGTGTTAGTAGTGTTAGTATCTGTGAGTGAACTCAGCCTCAGGACCAGCAGGCTGAGGGGACTCCTTTCTATGTTCAGCTCTTGGCAGTGCAGGGCTTTGTAATGATATGATTTGGGGTCGCTCATTTTTATGTGTTTCCAGAATTTGATGGCTCTTTTTTGGATGTTTATTATTAGAGGATATTGGCCTAATTCTGCCCTGCATGCATTGTTTGGGGTTTTCCTCTGTATCTGGAGGATGCTTTTACAGAGTTCAGCATGCAGGGTCTCAATTGGATGTTTGTCCCATTTAACAAAATCAAAATGTGTAAGCGGACCCCACACCTCACTGCCATAAAGTGCAATTGGTTTGATCACCGATTCTAATATTTTGAGCCAGATCCTAATTGGAATTTTGATTTTGATTGATTTTTTGATGGCATAGAAAGCCCTTCTTGCTTTCTCTTTCAGTTCATTCATGGCCAAGCTGAAATTTCCTGTGGAACTGATTTTTAAGCCTAAATAAGTATAATTAGTTGTTGTTTCTATATTATTTTTTCCTAGGGTAAAGTTTTGAGTGATTCCCTGAGATCTGGACCTTTTCTGGAAAATTAATATTCTAGTTTTCTTTTGGTTAACTGTCAGGGCCCAGGTCTGACAGAAATGTTCTAACAGAGCCAGGTTCTGCTGTAATCCCTCTTTTGTGGGTGACAGCAGAACCAGGTCATCTGCGTACAGAAGACATTTGATTTCTGTGTCATGTAAAGTGAGGCCAGGTGCTGCAGATTGCTCTAGTAATTTTGTCAATTCGTTTATATAAATGTTGAATAGGGTAGGACTCAAACTGCAACCCTGTCTCACTCCACGCCCCTGAGTGAAGAAATCCGTTTGTTTATTTCCAATTTTGACTGCACATTTGCTGTTTGTGTACATTGATTTGATGACATCATGATGACATTTTCCCCCTACACCACTTTCAATAAGTTTAAAAAATAAGCCTTCATGCCAAATGGAATCAAATGCTTTCTGGAAGTCAACAAAGCAAGCAAAAATTTTGGTTTTGTTTTGGTTCACATATTTATCCACTAGGGTGTGCAGGGTGAAAATGTGATCAGATGTCCGGTGTTTTGGTAGAAATCCTTTTACTTAAGACATTGTGCTTAATAAGGAAGTCTATGATTCTTGCGTTTAAAATACTGCAAAATACCTTCCCCAGATTACTGTTAACACAGATGCCTCTGTAGTTATTAGGGTCAAATTTATCTCCACTCTTGAAAATAGGGGTTATGAGTCCTTGGTTCCAGATTTCAGGGAAAAGACCCACACTCAGAACAAAATTGAACAGTTTTAAGATGACTAATCTAAATTTGTGATCTGTGTGTTTCAGCATCTCATTTAAGATGCCATCTGTCCCGCAGGCTTTTTTTGATTGCAAAGCATTCAATTTTTCTGCAAGTTCTGATTCTGTAATTTTATAATCTAGAGGGTTCTGATTGTTTTTAATGATTTTTTCAAGATTATTCAGTTTTTCACATATTTGGTTTTGTTCTGGGTTCTTTATCGTCGGACTATATAATTGTTCAAAGTGATTCTTCCATAGTTCTCCATTTTGGATGGCCAATTCGTCATGGTGTGGTTTGTTTAAAGATTTCCAATTGTCCCAGAATTTATTTGACTTAATTGATTCTTCAATTTCATTTAGTTGGTTTTGGATGTACTGTTCTTTTTTGGTTCTGAGTGTGTTTTTATATTGTTTTAGTGTTTCACAATAAAGAAGGCGTAGTTCTCACTCTCCTGCTTACACTCTCTCCCTCTTTCTCTCTCTGTCTGCCTCTCTCTCCCTCTCACCCTCTCTCCCTCTGTCTCCCTCTCACATTTATTCTCCCTCTCACCCTCTCTCTCCCTCTCACACACTCTCTCTCCCTCTCACACTCTTTCTTTCTCTCCCTCTTTCTCTCTGTCTATCTCTCCCTCTCTCCCTCCCTCCCATCATGGGGCACTTTTTGTTCTTTTCAGTGTTGGTTCTGTCCTCTCCATTTCCACCCATCATTGGAACATTAGATTGCACTGAGACACTCTGCCCCCTGTTTCTGCAGCTAGTCACCCAAACATGTACCTCCCCTCCGCCCCCTCTTCCTCCGCCCCCTCTTCCTCCGCCCCCTCTTTAAGCCTCCTGTTACTTCTGATAAGTACAATATTGCGTACCGAGCAGGTTTGTGGACCCATGGACCAAGCTTGATCTCTAATGGAGAGGATCAAAGGAGGAAGACCACAATCTGGGCTGGCAAAATAGTAAAATCGCTCAAACGATCCCCTCACCTTTTTGGTTAATTTCTTGGGCTGTAAAGTGCTATTTTTTTTCACAGGAACAATGTTTCACACATGGGCAATTCCAACATTACTCACGTTACATTTGCTGCGAGTTGGTGTTGCGTTCACCTGTTTTACTATTCAGTGAATTGACTGGACATCTTTATTTTTGTACCTTAGCAACCTTTTGACAATTGCTAAGGACAACATATGAAAACACAAGAAAACTATATTATATGTTATTTTCATTTTTATCTTCGCTTGATATTTTGCTTGCTGTGCTCAAGGGTGTTTCCTGCGCTCAACGGAGGTGAATGGGTGGTGTTGAGGATGGAGAACGAGACTTCTTTGATTGTAAACACAGGATCACGGCAAGGCTAAAAAATCCTGCATAATGCACCTGTAATTGGTTGCTCTTCATTAGGAAAAGTCAAAAGAATATCCTCTCATCATGCTGCAAAAGACTGAATTACATTACATGCTGCAAAAGACTGTTACTCACATTATATGTTACTCACGTTACAGATTTTCACATCCTAAATATTGAAGGCTGTCATGGTTTTGAACCCTGTTTCCTATGCGGTCGTTTTCCTCTGTGGCCACGCGAGGGCGCTGCCCTTTTGGTAGATGCTTGCTCCGCCCTGCTGAGTTGGCAGAGCTTCTGTTAAGCGTTTACACCTGTATGTAGTCACCTGAGAGATACTTAAGCCTTCCGTTTCCTTCGTTCGGGGCTTCGACATTAATTGTTTATTGTTTTGTACTGTGGTGTTTTTGTTGGCTGTGAGTTCTCGTACCATTTTGGCTACTCGCCTATTGTTAACGTCTCTTAGTTGAGGCAGGGCTTATTTCTTGCTGGCTTGGTGGTTGGTTATCTCGTAGGAGTTTGGGACCGTAAATCTCTGCACTATTTTGCCTTTTTTTTGTGCTTTTTCTCCGTGTATGGAGTTTTGGGCGATTCTGTTCAGAACAGTAGTTCTGTTCGCCCTTCGGCACATGTCTTCCCATAGGGAGATCGGGCGTTTCGCTTCTACTTAGTTCTTAGCTCGTAGAAGTGTAGAGTAGCTGTTCTTTGTTCCCCTTCGCCTGTTAATGGTTTGTTTTCTTACTGAGAGACCTGGCGTTTTGCTTCCACTCATTTCCGGATTACTGTGAGCCAGTGAGTAGTCTAGCTTTGGTGCGTTTATTTCTTGTTTTGTCTCCTTCTCATGGACTACGTCCCCCTTTGTTGTGAGTCGGGGTTTTTCGTTACATTTCCCCTTACTGAGAGGCAGGGCTTGTATTTGTGTTTGTGCTTGTGAAAGTCAGTTAGCCGATAGTTTCGGTGCAGCTGTCCCATCGTCTTTTGTGCTCTTTCTCCGTGTATGGAGATTTGGGCTATTCTGTTCGGAACTGTAGTTCTGTTCGCTCTTTGGTGCAATTGGTCTCTTAGGGAGACCGGGCGATGTTTTGGACATGTTTGTGTTTGACTGCGAGCCTCTATCTTAGCCATGGAACGTTAAATCTCTGTTCCTGTTCGCCTCGTTACATTTCCCCTTACTGAGAGGCAGGGCTTGTATTTGTGTTTGTGCTTGTGTAAGTCAGTTAGCCGATAGTTTCGGTGCAGCTGTCCCATTGTCTTTTGTGCTCTTTTTCCGTGTATGGAGATTTGGGCGATTCTGTTCAGAACTTTAGTTCTGTTCGCCCTTCGGTGCAATTCGTCTCTTAGGGAGACCGGGCGATGTTGTGGACATGTTTGCGTGTGACTGCGAGCCTCTAAGCCTTGGAACATTAATTATCTGTTCCTTCGCCTCATTACATTTCTCCTGTCTGAGAGGTTAGGGCGTGGCTCTATTTTAAGCTTAGTCATTTTGCTGGTAAGGCTATGGGACTGCGGTTCTCCGTCGGCTCGCCTGTAAAATGTTTCTCCCCCCTGGGAGATCGGGCGTTTACCCCCTTTAGGTTCTGCAGGTGACTGTTCGTGTTAGCTTATGGAAGTAGCCACAGAACGTTATATCTGTTCTTTCGCCTCCTCTTAGACTCATTTCATTCTGCTATATTTGTTTGTGTTTTATGTTTGTCTTTACGCTACTCGCCCGTTATTATGTGTCTCGTTACCGAGACAGGGCGCGTATTATTTCTGGCTGTTAAGAATCCTGTCCTTGCGCTCTACTTGGCGTTTGACAGTGAGCCGGTTAGTAGCGTCTGTAGTGGTGTTGTTCCTTGTCTTGTCTCCTTCCCTTATCTGCGGGTATCCTGCCTTAGTGGCCTAAGGGCTTTATGAATCCCCTTGCTGCGTTTGGCTCCTCCCATCTCACACCTCACGCCCCATTACAGAAGGCCATATGGCAATTTCCTGATTTTCTTCCTGTATGTATTCAGCAGGGCTGGTAGAGATCATCACAGGAAATTGGCAGTCATATCCCACAGCATTATGAAACAAGGGAAAAGTTAGGTTATTTTTGTTACTCACGTTATAGATACCAACTCCACCAAGTAAATTAGCTGGTGGCAGCACAGTCCCTCTTACTGAATAAATCCAAACGGTGCTTTCGGCACGTTGATATCCATATTAATGGACAATAATAGGAACCTTGTCATCAAGTCATTGACTGTTCTACAATAGAAAAAAGGGGACAAAAATGCATGTTTTGGGACAAAAATCCATATTTTTCCAGATCAGATTTTGACTATGCCATAAAACCTCTGATAGTGGTGTAAATACTGCAAATCCTTTAATTTCTTAGACTTGAATCTTAAAAAATATATCATGAAATACATCTTGCAGCTTTATTTTTACTGGAACTGCCCACATGCTTACACACACACACACACACACACCAAAGCAGACGCAAGCTTGAGAGAGCATAGTAATTTAAGCAGGTATAATCTGTGCTATGCCAGGGAGGAGTAAACAAAGGAGGAGGCAGGGCTTGGTTGTGTTGTTGTGGATGGAGTAGCTGCTGGAGGAGGTGACAGAGGGAAGGATGGATGTCCGAGAGCAGGAACAGAAACATCCTCGCTGCATTGGCGCATCACATCACGTGAATGTTTTCCCTTGCTTTTACTATATTTACAAAAAAAGCAGCTTTCTGATGGGGCAATGGCTTGCAACAGATCCAAACTGCAAATGCCTTTAACCCGTTAAGGTGTAAGATCACAATTATGTGATGAGAATGTTCTTAACTGAACATTCTAATGCTGATGTAACAATCACTGCTGGAAACTGAAAGCAAAGGAGTTCTAGAACATTGACATTCCAAAAAGAAAAAAACATTCCAAAAAACCTACTCTTCAAAGGGAGACTTTTTAAAAACCACCAGCAGTGTCCCTCCTCAGCCCATGCTTGTTTGTCTCATGTCTGTATTGGTTTATTCCTTGCCTGACTGGGTTAATTTCTTTCTGACTGCAGGCTCTTGCCTGTCAATAAATACCGCAGGGCAGTCTGTCTATCGCATTGACCGGCGCTCATACAATCATACACTGCAACAAAGCAATATCTAGCCCATCCCTCATACTCCTCACTAAATTATTCTTTAACCCCTCACACAGACTACGAAGCACACTGTACAGCCTCTAATATACACGTATGTCCTCAACACCCAAATACCCTGAACCACCCCATTTTTTAGCCCCTCACTATTCCCTCAACCACACTCTATAACCCCTCACTATACTCTGCACCACACTGATCTATTGCCCCTTACACAAGACTGTACTCCCCACCACACCGTTCTATAGCCTCTCACACTTATACTACACCCTCTGCCACCCTGTTACCCCCCCCCCCCCCCCCCCCCCCCCCCCCATGCATACCGTAATATACACTCTACCATGAAGTTCTGCAAGCTCTTACATGTACAATATGCTCCATATATTACTCCAGGGATTCCCAGTCCTGGGGGACCCCCCTGCGCTTGCTGGTTTTCATTACGAAACGTAATTGCAATTTCTGAAGTGTAATGAGCTGTTATTTGTTTTTCGTGAGATACTTTTAATGTCTATCAAAGAGCAATTTTCCCTCTTGATGGCGCATTATGTCAGAAACAGATATTAATCGTACAAAGAATGAAGGACAACTTAATCAGATCTGAAGATCTGGAGAGTTTTCAGATAACTTATGCATTAATTTTGTGTAATGTGCTGTGGCGGTTGATTCCTAGGGAGTGGCTGTGTTTCTAACTGACAAAGATAGAATAGATAGTATTGATAGCACTAAGGCTGATATCTGAATTCATAAATGCTGAAAGTGTGCATGCCTGAACACTGAGTTAAAAGACAAAGTAAATATTAATGAGCCAAATCGGCATTGTGTTGAAATCTTGTTTAAGCACAGTTGTGGGCGGTATTTAGTATTTCACATCCCTGATACCATCCATCACATTGTTATTGATTCTCCAAGATGAAGAGCTCACATAGAGGATGAGAAAGGCAGAAGAAGTAAAGAAAGAAAGGAACAGGAAGAGAAAGCAGAGAGGGTGAAATATAGTTATCATAATAACTAGAAATGATCATAAATAGCTTCACATATACTAATAGCTAGTATGTGTGTGTGTGTTGGTGTGTATTTGAGGGTGCATGTATCTCTGCATGCTTGACCATATTTTTTCCAGCCTGCTATCTGGCCCACACTAATGGAGACACCTTACTGCAAATCTTAAATGTTTCTGAAGTCCTTTTTTCATTAACTTCCACCTCATAAAGAGGCTTAGAGAACACATTAAATGCTGGGAATGACAGAACCTTGCACTTAGGAACACTGTCTGTTTTAATCAGCAGCTTCCTATTCCAGTTTATTAGAGCGCATGCTATCAAGTGCTAGATTGCAGCACGCAATTATCAAGTGGATCCCAGTTTCAGATTCAATTTGAGATGGATTCTGCTTTTATAACAGCTCACGGTCGCCGTGTTCAAGCGTGTGTATGTCTGTGGACGTGTGGATAGGGCCTTGTTTGTGTGTGTGTGTTTGTGTGTGAGAGAGAACGAGAGAGAGAGAGGAAAAGGGAGTTTCAGATATACAGCCTACTCTTCCAAATGAATGTGTGTGAGAGAGAGATAGAGTGTGATAGAGATAGAGAGAGACAGAGAGAGAGAGAAAGAGAGAGACGGAGGGAGAAAGCCTACTCCCAGCTGAGTGACATAACTTGGCCAATACATCCCCTCAGGGTTTCACTCCCTATGTGACACACATCATGCTCACTTTGCCCTGTGCCTCTCCCTCAGGTACATGGCCATCATCCACCCCCTGCAGCAGCGCATGTCTTCCACAGAGACCAAGGTGATCGTGGGTGTGATCTGGGTCCTGGCTCTCTGCCTGGCCTTTCCCCAGTACTACTACTCAAACACAGCAGAGCTGCCTGGCCGCATCATCTGCTACATCAACTGGCCCGAGTACACCGGCTGGGACTTCAAAAAGATGTGAGTTTCTCGTCTCTACTCGGCATTGCCGCGACCGCAACAGCTGCAGCAATATCACGCTCGCTAGTGCCGTTGATCAATTTTGCATAGTTTTGCTGTTCTAACACATGCTGCCGTGAATCGGCACACGATAAACGATATTCCCATAGATGCTTATGTTTAATGTCACGCATGAATCTTGCCACTTTTCTGCTGTGGGACCAAAGCAAAATTAAAATGAATAACACTAAAACACGTATCACAATGTGTATTGTTGCTGTGTGAAAGGTCTAGTATTGACAGTAATTGTGAGAGTCACACATACCCTTTGTTGAAGAGGCAGGCCTTGTTAAAATGAAGCTATGTTACTAAAACTGAATACTGATGTACTGATACTGATGAACACAGCCCTGACAACAATGCCATTCAGTGGTGGCCATAATGAATAATGCTAATTTGGCTTGTGGTCTTAAAACTTAAAACAGAAATTATGCTGTTTAGAATTCCATCCATGCATTCTGTTTGGACAGAGAGAGACCTTAATTATTCACGATATTGATAAGATTTTTTGTATTTTTATTTTTTGCTCTGCGTTTCGACAAATTTCTTTCCTAGAGTTCTTTTACTTTATTGTCAAAATGGTTGCTCATAAGCCATCAAACACAGACACATTTGGCCACAGTGAAGCAAAAGGAGTTGCCGAAGTGTAATTAATGGGCTCAGAAGCCAGCCTTGCCCAGGGCAGTTTGCTCTTATACATTTATACAAACCATTCATTTCTGGATTTTAACAAGCATAAGTACCTCGCTCAAGGCTGTACCATCTGACATCGAAAACGACAGCGCAACGGATTCGATCTTCGGCCATTACTTTGAACGTGCTAGACTCTGTAGTTTTTACCTACTGGCTGAAATAAGTGTTACCCAGATCAATACGTCTGTGTTTTTCAACCCAAGGAAACATGATGGAGGGAATTTGGGTGTAATTCCCTGGTGTGCCTTCAACTGTCTCCTAGTGTAGTGTGGACTTTTAGTGTAATGTTGTGTATACAGTAAGGCAGTCGACCATTGGTGCTCAGTGCAGGGTGGTAGTCCCAGACCTGACAGGAACAGCGCCCACCCCCCCCCCCAAACTGCAGAAATGCTGACAGAACGATGAGGAGGAGGACTAGAGGGAGCAGTGGATGCAGGCACAGCGGGGGCTACGCAGACTGCAGCTCTGTTAGGGCAAGGCCAATCCCCTGGGAGCCTTGAATGAAGAACAGCGCCCTCTTATTATAATTATAAACCTCCCCTTTTTACCCAATAAAACCCACAATACAAACAACAGAACTGTTTAAACGTAACCAGTACAACTGACTGACTGCAGCAATGCTGGTCTTTTTGCTGACAGATAGATGTTATATATAAATGTGTGTGTGTGTGTGTGTGTGTGTGTGTGTGTGTGTGTGTGTGCATATATGAACGTGTGAGAAAAAAAACGGGGTGCCCACAGTCTGCTTGTGCAAGCTGCACATGGGGAGAGTGCTCCTCTGACTCTCCACAGTGGCTTGGTATTTGGTATCACTTGTACTGAGAGGGCATATTTGTAGCTAGGAAGGAACACAATCTCAGACATTTAAAAAAAGATTGGGGTGTCTCGGTGCTGTAGCCTGTAAGAGCACTATCCACATGCTCATTGCGAGCCTCGACGTTGGCGGTTCGAATTCCCGTCTCTCTACAATGTGCTGTGCAATAAAAGCTGAAAAAGCCCTAAAAAGAATATTTCTAAAAAAGCTTGAATGATCTGTCTCTGCGCAGAGACTTCTTGATATTTCCGTTGCTCTGGGTAGCTCCGCCCCCCTCCCCATGGATTCAGGTTAATCCCCCACTACGACACCTTGGTGTTGGCACACTGTGGCTGGGGTCAGATCAGCCATCTTCAGGTGCTGGGGGCAGGAAGTTATTTTCCCAGCAGCTGAGCCGCTTCCCATCAGCGCCACCCGTCTGATTGGTATGGCGGCTTGGATTTCATTAGTATGACTTCCTCCTAAGATACAAATAGATTCACGAGGGCGGCGGACATTGTGTTTGGGCTTTGCATGAAATGGTGGTAGGTTTCCATTACACCACCCACTGGCGCAAAATATCTTGTACGACTTAAAATTTTTATTTTCCATGATATGACAAAGAGTGGCCCGTGACGATGAGTTATGATACTGGGGTGTAAATCCTTCAAAGACCTTTAATTAAATTCAGCAGATATAGCTCCCTCTCAAAAAAAATGTATCCCTCTATTTTTTCTCAGAGCCGTTTATCCTGGGATGAAACACTTCAGACTTTTTTTTATTTTTTAAATGAGGGGATTTATTTTAAGGTGTGCTATCGGTAAGCTCATTTGTCTCCGACTGATGTTTTTTTTTTTTGGTCTCTGTTCTACTCAGTTTCTTAGGCAAGACTGTGAAAGAATGGCCATGCATCTGCGCTTGAAAAAAAAACCTTTTTCACAGTATACACCCCACAGAAAGAAAGACATACAGCCTAAATAGTAGCTAGTACAGCCTAAATAGTCATCACAAACGGGTCAATTCCGTTTCATACCTGGCTGGGTTGCCTTGGGGGGGATTAGTCATGGGGAACGACACAATGAAAAGTACAGTGGTCACGCAGGGACTGTTTGTAGCGTTTATTAAATTTTAATGAAACTGTAATCACTTCCACGTTTTAGTGAACAAGAGTAAACCAGCGGTGTAGTCGTAATTCAGTCTGTGGACGGCCGCTATGATTGACATCGCTGATTACAGCCTGCCTGTGCTGTGATCCGTGGGGCCGGGAGCTCAAACGCTGTGGATTCTTTGGCCGCTTGCCCTCACGTTGATGTTTGTGTGCTGGTCTTCCAGTTGAGATTAGAGTGGAACACATGCCATGGTATTAATAGCACTTGTGCAGCTATGAAAGCTCTTGATTCCCGACACTCGCTCGCGCTCTCGCACGTACGGACGGACGTACTCGCACGGGGTGTGCGCACGCACACGAGCGCGCGGCACAGAATCAGCCCAGCACTCAGGGTACACTGGATCTGCCTCTGAGTAGCGTTTGTTTGTGCTAATCATGTTTAGCATGTAAAAAAGTCAACAACAAAAAAAAGGGGGGCAAACAAATGTGTGACATGGCATACACTCTCAGAAATAAAGATACAGCGGAGGTACATTTTGCTTCTTTAAGGAACAAATTACCCAAACGTACCCTGAAAGTACGATAATGTTCTATTTGGGTACTAATAAGTACCTTTTCAAGAAAAAAAGGTAGAAATTAATGATGTATTGCTGGCTAGGGGTACAATTGTATGTACCTATAAGATAGCACCCCACTGACAAGCGTTTGTACCTTTTTAGGTACTTTTTGTAGGGTAGTATGAGAACAAGTACACAGAGAACAAGAACAAGTGTCTTGTGATGAGACACAGGACAATATAAATGTGCGTGGATCAACCAATGAGAGGCTGCAAGCTCACAGGTATCTCCCATCAGACCCAATCAGGAGCTACAGCATTAGGGCTTTAATTAATTGTTGGTTGTCCTTCCTCCTGGCAGACCGGTGACAGGAAGTTGTGTCCTCATTTCTCTGCGTATTTAATAACTCTGAATGTTTCTCTTTCTGAGCGTCAGCAGCAAAGCACCCCTCCCTTTCCTCCACACCGCTGCTTTCAGAGGGGGGCCTCTCAGCCTAGAAGCTGATTCTGCATTCCTGAGAGAACTTACCTGCTCCCGGACTGATTTTTAAGAAAATTGCTATAACATCCACATCAGGGAGACTTAGAAGTACTGCCAGTACTTTTCAAAGACTCCCTTTTACTAGAAACAGAAGCAGAATGTTCAATTCCTCTGAAGAAAGTGTGGTGCGTGTGTGTATGGTGTGTCTGTCTGTGTGTGTTTCCATATTATTTGGCATAGTAAACAATTGAGAACCTTAGTTTTTCTTTCTTACCAACAATGTCCACACACCAAGCCAGCATGACATGGCTGACTTGACATCTCTTTCGGTTACTGTGGCGGAGTTTGTTGTCATAATGTAATGTTCCGCTCCCTTCCTGTCCCGTTTTCCGTGTTTTCCTGTTTTCCCTCCGTGTCATGTTGGATCCCTTTGTCCGTGTTTTCCCTCTGCCGCGGACTAGGCATGTCCTTCCCTGTCTTGTTCGTCTGGTTGTTTTGGTTTACTTCCGCCTCTTCACTCCCTCCCCCTCGTTGCATGCATTTTCTCACCCGGTGTCTTGTAATCACTCCCGGGTTTATGTTCACACCTGTTCGTATTTTGTCACATTAGTTAGCCCCTATATAGTCTTTCGGCTGGCTGCCAGTCGGCGCCAGTTCGTTAACTATCATCACTTGGTGTAGTGCTTGGACTCGTTAACTGTTCTCCCCGTGTAAACTATTCGCGTGTTTGTGGAATGTGTTTTCCCGTACAGCGTATAGTCCCTTGCAAACTACAGTCTGGTAGTTTACCTCCCGCACAATTCCTGTCATTATGTGTTTTGCTAACTTGTTTCCCTTCTCCTCCATCCAACCCTGCTCCCTATCTCCCGTGGCAGTGTTTGTTTTCCCCGTATTTGTTTGTGTGTTGTTGCGGTACCTCCACCTCCAGCGCGTGTAGGCTCCGGGGTGATTCGCTACCTGGCTACCCTCCAGTTGTTTCCTGTCCCGACCGAGGAAACCACCCAGTTCTTCGGCGCCGGCTCCTGGAGCTCTGGAGACGGTCAGCTACCTCCGGACCTACCGCAGCTACGCCACACCACTCTGCCCTGCCGTGCTTCCGCAAAACCTCCCGACTTCCAATCCCTTCACCTCCGTGAGAACCTCCCGGTCTTTCCCGTGCCTTCCCTTGCACTAACCCTCCTCTGTTTTTGTTTTTCTATATCCGGTGCAGTCAGCCCGGTCCAGTCCTGCCCTGCCGTAGTGAGTCGCTCCCCTGCCAGTTCCAGTCCAGTCCAGTCCAGTTTCGGTTTGGAACATTCCGTTCCAGTACCTGTACCCGTGTGGACCTCCCGGTCCAGTCCAGTCCAGTCCAGGTTCCGGTTTGGGACAATTCCGTTCTCAGTACCTGTACCCGTGTGGACCTCCCGGTCCAGTTCAGTCCAGTCCAGTTCCGGTTTGGGACAATTCCGTTCCAGTACCTGTTTCCCGTGTGGACCACCCGGTCCAGTTCCAGTCCAGTCCAGTTCCGGTTTGGAACAGCCCGTTCCAAGAACCTCCAGTCCAGCTCCGGCTTGGAGCAGCCCGCCCCGGGCTTCCAGGCGCAAGATCTCCTAATTCTGTGTGTGTGTTGCCTTTCCTGTACAGTGTTGGGACTACCCCAACACTTTAATTTATTAAATACCATCTTTTGTGAAATTCTGTCTCCTGGTCGTTGCACTTGGGTTCGTCCCGTACACAGATACGTAACAGAACGAACTGGCCCAAAAACATGGACCCAGCCGACCTGGAGCAGATTCGGCACGCCTTCTCCTGCCAAACTGCGGTCAGCGACCAACAGGGCCGTCGTCTGGACGACGTGTTGGAAGTACTGAGGGGCATCACGGAACAAGTTACTCAGCTGTCTCTTCACCAGCCGCTTCCGCGTATTCCAGTGGGCCCTACACCGCCCGCTCCGGACCCCCCCGGCGGACCCTCCTGTGTCCGCTTCATTTCGGGAGCCTCGCGTTCAACATCCTGAGCTATTCCGCGGGGAATTGGGGAAATGTCGCGAATTTCTGATGAAATGCGACATTGTCTTCCGGATGCAGCCCTCCTCCTTCGCCTCCGACCCATGTAAGATCGCGTTCATCATGAGCAGCCTGGGAGGAGCGTGCCCTGGAGTGGGCTACATCCATCTGGGATAGCCAAGCCGCGCTCCTGCAACAACTTCGCTGCCTTCACCGCCGAGATGCGGCGCGTGTTTGACCACCCTACCTGTGGGCGAGATGCAACTCAGCGGCCTACTTCAAGTCCGTCAGGGGGTCGCAGCGTCGCAGAGATGGCCATCCAATTCCGTACCTCGCCGCGGAGTCCGGATGGAACGACACCGCCCTTCAGGGGGCTTTCCGCCAGGCACTCAGCGAGGAGCTCAAAGACCAACTAGCCACCCGTGAGGAATCCACCTCCCTCAATAGCCTTATTAGCCTGGCCATAGCAGTCGACAACCGTCTTCGTATCCGGGCCCGTGAGCGTGGGGGGAATCCCGGTCACCTTCCTCAGATACGCTCTCACCCATCTGCTTCTGGATTCAGGGCGGCGTCTGGGGTCTCCGAAGAGGAGCCCATGCAACTGGGCAGAGTTGCGGTCAACTCTGCGGAGCGCCAACGCCGTCAGCGATCCAGGTCTTGCTTCTACTGTGGCAAACCTGGCCATCAGATCGCCTCGTGTCCAATCCGCCCAAAAGAATAGGCTCGCCAGGTAAACTAGGCGTACTGACGAGCCCTATCATACCCTGCCATGCAGCCCAGAATCGCCTAGTCTTCAAGGCCACTCTCCTGTGGAGCGACAAGTCCTTAGTTTCGTCGGCTCTCATCGACTCTGGAGCCGACGCCCAACTTTATGGACACCACCTTCGCCCAGAGGGCCGGCATACCCACGGAGCTTCTTCCATCACCCATTACTGCCTTCGCCTTAGACGGTCGGAGCTTGGGATTAGTGACCCACTCCACCGTGTCCTTACAGCTTGTCCTCTCTGGCAATCACCGGGAGAGCATTCAACTCCTCCTCATCAACTCCACACAGTCAACCATAGTTTTAGGTCAAACCTGGCTCCGTCTCCATAACCCACACATTGACTGGCAGGGCGGACGCATCCTGGCGTGGAGTGGCCACTGCCTGGCTAGCTGTCTCCGCTCCGCGCTTCCCCCTCCGGGGTCCAAGAATCCCAGCACCAACCTACCCGAACCCGATATGTCCACCGTTCCCAAACAGTATCACGACCTCAGTCGCACCTTCTCGAAAGCACGTGCTCTGTCCCTACCTCCTCATCGCCCGTACGACTGTTGTATCGATCTGCTGGCGGGAGCCAAACTCCGTCCGGCCGTCTCTACAGTCTGTCGGGACCAGAGAAACTCGCCATGGAGGAATATATCCATGAGTCCCTCGCCTCGGGCATCATCCGTCCCTCCTCTTCTCCGGTTGGTGCTGGGTTCTTTTTCGGTGGGGAAAAAGGACGGCTCACTACGGCCCATGCATCGACTACCGGGGACCTCAATTCCATCACTATCCGCAACAAGTATCCTCTCCCCCTCATTAACACTGCTTTTGAACCCCTCTCGCAGGCCCGTCATTTTTACTAAACTCGACCTCCGTAATGCGTACCACCTGGTGCGCATACGGGAGGGGGATGAGTGGAAGACTGACTTCAATACCCCCGTTGGGCCACTATGAGTACCCTGGTGGTCCCTTTCGGCCTTACTAACGCCCCGGCAGTCTTCCAGGGGCATGGTTAATGACGTCCTGCGAGACCTGTTGGGTAAGACTGTTTTCGTTTACATTGACGACATTTTAATTTTTTCCAAGTCCCCCTCAGAGCACATTCTCCATGTCCGGGAGGTTCTCCAGCGGCTCCTCGAGAACCAGCTCTTCGTGAAGGCGGAGAAATGCTCATTCCACGTCTCTTCAGTCCCGTTCCTCGGCTTTATTATCGAGGAGGGCAGTATCCGGGCGGATCCGGTCAAAGTCAAGGCGGTGACGGAATGGCCCCAACCCACCTCTCGTAAGCTGCTACAACAGTTCCTTGGTTTTGCTAATTTTTATCGTCGTTTTATCCGAAATTACAGTGTCATTGCTGCCCCCCTTACAAAACTTACCTCCACCACTTTTTCTTTCTGCTGGAATCCCGAAGCTCAGCGTGCTTTTGAGCAACTCAAAACGCGGTTTTCCTCAGCCCCTATCCTTTGCCACCCTGATCCCTCCCGTCAGTTTACGATCGAGGTGGACGCCTCCGACACCGGCGTGGGGGCCATTCTGTCCCAACGTGCCGCCTTAGACAACAAGCTCCATCCCTGTGCCTTTTTTCTCCCGGAGGCTGTCCTCCGCTGAGCAGAATTATGATGTCGGGGATCGGGAACTTCTTGCCATTAAGCTGGCTCTTGAGGAGTGGCGCCACTGGCTGGAGGGGGCAGGTACCCCCTTTGTTGTTTTGACTGACCACCAAAATTTAATTTATTTAAGATCTGCCAAGAGGCTGAATGCCAGACAGGCTAGGTGGTCACTTTTCTTTGCCCGGTTTAATTTTCTTTGTCCTATCGCCCCGGTTCCCGCAATATTAAGGCAGATGCCTTATCCCGTGTGTTTTTCCCTTCCCTCCAGTCCTGCTGACCCCGAAACCATTCTCCCCAGCGTCCTGTATGGTGGCTGCGGTCTCCTGGAGGATTGAGGAAATCGTGAGGTCCGCCCAGACCTCCCACCCTGACCCCCGTAATAACCCTAACCCTGCCCTGTTTGTTCCCGACTCCGTCCGCTCCCAGGTCCTTGAGTGGGTTCACGCCTCCTGCCTGGCGTGTCACCCAGGTGTTGCCAGGACGACCGCCCTCGTCAGGAGGAGCTTTTGGTGGCCCACCCTCAAGGAGGATAACCCGTGCCTTTGTTCTGGCCTGCTCTGTATGCGCCAGGAGCAAGGCTTCCCACCAGCCTCCCTCTGGTCATCTCCTTCCCCTCCCTGTCCCGGGCCGTCCTTGGAGCCACATTGGGGTGGACTTCGTAACCGGTCTGCCGTTGTCAGATGGCAACTCTGTCATTTTGACAATTGTGGATCGGTTCTCCAAGGCGGCTCACTTTATTCCCCTCCCCAAGCTCCCGTCCGCCCTCGAAACGGCGGAGCTCCTGGTGGTACATGTGGTCAGGCTGCACGGGATCCCTTCCGATATCGTGTCGGATCGTGGGCCCCAATTCTCCTCCCAGGTCTGGAAGGCGTTCTGTGTAGCCCCTGGGGGCCTCGGCCAGTCTTTCGTCTGGCTTCCATCCCCAGTCGAACGGCCAGGCAGAGAGGGCGAACCAGGACCTGGGGGCCGCCCTGCGGTGCGTCACGGCTCGCAACCCCGCCTCCTGGAGCCGTTTCCTTCCCTGGGTGGAGTACTCTCCACAACTCCCTTAAGAGTACCTCCACCGGGTTATCCCCTTTCGAGTGTTCGTTAGGGTACCAACCCCCTCTCCTGTCGGTCCAGGAGGCCGAGGTAGCAGTCCCCTCTGTCAGGGCCCACATCCTCAAATGCAAGCGCATTTGGAGGCTTACACGCCACCGCACTCCTACGTTCCAATTCCCGGTCCAGCGTCTGGCGGACCTGCACAGGACCGCAGCCCCCAAATACAGGGCCGGTCAGCAGGTCTGGTTGTCCACGTCTAACATTTCCCTTCCCTCCTCCTCTAAAAAACTTCGGCCCCGGTTCATTGGTCCCTTCCGTGTTGTACGTCTTGTTAACCCTGTTCTGTCAAGCTCTCCCTCCCTGCCCTCCCTCAAAGTTTACCCCCCGTTTTTCATGTCTCCCAAGTCAAGCCTGTCGCCTCCAGCCCCCTCAGTGCCCCTACCCTCCCTCCTCCTCCTGTCCGGGTCATCAACAACGCCCCGGCCTATACGGTGGACCGCATCATTGACATCCGCCGTAAGGGTCGGGGCTTCCAATACCTCGTGGACTGGGAGGGGTATGGCCCTGAGGAGCGGTCATGGCTCCACAAGGGCCTCATCCTGGATCAAACTTTAATCCAGGATTTCCACAGTCGCTTCCCATTCAAGACCAGGCCGCCAGGTACGCCAGGTGGCGTACGTTGAGGGGGGGGGTACTGTAATGTGTTCCGCTCCCTTCCTGTCCGTTTTCCGTGTTTTCCCTGTTTTCCCTCCGTGTCATGTGGATCCCTTTGTCCGTGTTTTCCCCTCTGCCGCGGACTAGGCATGTCCTTCCCTGTCTTGTTCGTCTGGTTGTTTTGGTTTACTTCCGCCTTTCACTCCCTCCCCCTCGTTGCATGCATTTTCTCACCCGGTGTCTTGTAATCACTCCCGGTTTATGTTCACCACCTGTTTCGTATTTTGTCACATTAGTTAGCCCTATATAGTCTTTCGGCTGGCTGCCAGTCGGCGCCAGTTCGTTAACTATCATCACTTGGTGTAGTGCTTGACTCGTTAACTGGTCTCCCCGTGTAAACTATTCGCGTGTTTGTGGAATGTGTTTCCCGTACAGCGTATAGTCCCTTGCAAACTACAGTCTGGTAGTTTACCTCCCGCACAATTCCTGTCATTATTGTGTTTGCTAACTTGTTTCCCTTCTCCTCCATCCAACCCTGCTCCCTATCTCCCGTGGCAGTGTTTGTTTTCCCCGTATTTGTTTGTGTGTGTTGCGGTACCCTCCACCTCCAGCGCGTGTAGGCTCCGGGGTGATTCGCTACCTGGCTACCCTCCAGTTGTTCCTGTCCGACCGAGGAAACCACCCAGTTCTTCGGCGCCGGCTCCTGGAGCTCTGGAGACGGTCAGCTACCTCCGGACCTACCGCAGCTACGCCACACCACTCTGCCCTGCCGTGCTTCCGCAAAACCTCCCGACTTCCAAACCCTTCACCTCCGTGAGAACCTCCCGGTCTTTCCCGTGCCTTCCCTTGCACTAACCCTCCTCTGTTTTTGTTTTTCTATACCGGTGCAGTCAGCCCGGTCCAGTCCTGCCCTGCCGTAGGTGAGTCGCTCCCCTGCCAGTTCCAGTCCAGTCCAGTCCAGTTTCGGTTTGGAACATTCCGTTCCAGTACCTGTACCCGTGTGGACCTCCCGGTCCAGTCCAGTCCAGTCCAGTTCCGGTTTGGGACAATTCCGTTCCAGTACCTGTACCCGTGTGGACCTCCCGGTCCAGTTCAGTCCAGTCCAGTTCCGGTTTGGGACAATTCCGTTCCAGTACCTGTTTCCCGTGTGTGGACCACCCGGTCCAGTTCCAGTCCAGTCCAGTTCCGGTTTGGAACAGCCCGTTCCAGAACCTCCAGTCCAGCTCCGGCTTGGAGCAGCCCGCCCCGGGCTTCCAGGCGCAAGATCTCCTAATTCTGTGTGTGTGTTGCCTTTCCTGTACAGTGTTGGGACTACCCCAACACTTAATTTATTAAATACCATCTTTTGTGAAATTCTGTCTCCTGGTCGTTGCACTTGGGTTCGTCCCGTACACAGATACGTAACACATAATATGAAGACAGCTCTTGAATTTTGTCATTACTATCCATTATTGGATTTAGAGCTATCAGCCTTCAGAAAAACATAATCCTCACTGAGAAAAACAACATTCTGCAAGTAAAATAGCCCCATGAATAAAACATTTTACTACTTACAAACCTAGATTATCTTCTGTGGCCGTTATGCTTGCACATTCATGTATTGGGTAGTATTACATATGATATATAAACGCTCTCAGTGAATTTAGATAAGCCCCACCTATATAGGAGTACCTTGGTCACAACCAATGTAAAAACACTCACTGCAAAAATATCTGTCTTAACAAATGTTTTAGTCTTGTAATGAGGCTTAAAATCTAAATTTTTTCTCTCAAGTAGAAAATATTAGCTTATTTTCGGTTATTTTTTGCTTGACAAGTGAAATTATCTTACCCCATTGGTAAATATTGAAATGAGTAAAACTGTCTTACCCCCATTGGCAATATTTTTGTCTTATTTAGCAAAACAGTAATAGAAATAAGATTATATGTCAAAATATAAATGCTTGTTAAGATTGACTTATTTTTTGGTTTTTGCAGTGCTGTTAGTGATTGATGGATAGTACTTCCTGGATACCCACAGGGCACCTGGAAGTATAGCTGGAGAGCATCCACCAATTACCATCAGCATTGTTCTGTTCATTGTTACCAACGTACTTTGTGATTGGTGGAGCTTCTCTCTGTTTTCCACATGATTCTTAGTAGACGTTTTTATCCAAGTCTTTAATTTACACTTATAAGGTGATGCTACAACTGCCCTATCCATATATTTTTTTAACCCTGCCCCTCAGTAGGATGTTGGTGCAACCGGTGATGCCATGCTCTCCTGGCAAAATAGCTCAGTAGGATGTTGGTGCAACCGTGATGCCATGCTCTCCTGGCAAAATAGCTCAGTAGGATGTTGGTGCAACCGTAATGCCATGCTCTCCTGGCAAAATAGCTCAGTAGGATGTTGGTGCAACCGTGATGCCATGCTCTCCTGGCACAATACTCAGTAGATGTTGGTGCAACCGTGATGCCATGCTCTCCTGGCAAAATAGCTCAGTAGGATGTTGGTGCAACCGTAATGCCATGCTCTCCTGGCAAAATAGCTCAGTAGGATGTTGGTGCAACCGTGATGCCATGCTCTCCTGGCACAATACTCAGTAGGATGTTGGTGCAACCATAATGCCATGCTCTCCTGGCAAAAATAGCTCAGTAGGATGTTGGTGCAACCGTGATGCCATGCTCTCCTGGCAAAATAGCTCAGTAGGATGTTGGTGCAACCGTGATGCCATGCTCTCCTGCAAAATACTCAGTAGGATGTTGGTGCAACCGTGATGCCATGCTCTCCTGGCAAAATAGCTCAGTAGGATGTTGGTGCAACCGTGATGCCATGCTCTCCCTGGCAAAATAGCTCAGTAGGATGTTGGTGCAACCGTGATGCCATGCTCTCCTGGCAAAATAGTGTGGCAAGCCTGTGTGGTAAGCCCAGTAGTTACACATTTTTTAACTGGAACAAGAAATGTTCTGTTTTCCGCATCTGGGCCTGTTGATTTCCCTAACATGTGATATGATATGGAATGGCCTCTCCTGGGAGGTTTTCTCATAATTGCAGTTAATTACTCAGATAGGGCGAAGGTCACAGCTGTATCTGTGTGGCGGTGAAAGATGGATTACTTTTCTCGAGAGTCATTTGGTGCCTCTCCCATCATCCCGACAAACGCTGATCCACAGGATAATAAAATCTTCATTCCTTGCTTGTGATTAATTGCCCTGCTCCTTGTGTGGATTTGAATGTCAGCGAGGAGTGCTTCCGCAATGAATGAGGGCCCTGCCCCGGGTGATGCACTGGGACTCTGCACCACGTTTGTGAGACGACGAAAAAACTCTTTCCCTCCCGCGCTTCCTAGTTCTTTCATCCGTCACTTTCTTTATCTCTGCCGATAGCCCTGATAATCCATTGCCTTCTTCCGTCTGTTTCCTGGTCCGTCTCTCTCTGGCACTCGGCCCAGGTACTACGTGTGCGTGACCATACTCATCTACTTCCTGCCTCTCCTGGTGATGGGATGTGCGTACCTGGTGGTCGGCCCTCACCTTGTGGGCGAGTGAGATCCCGGGCGACTCTTCTGACCGCTACCGGGAGCAGCTCAACGCGAAGCGCAAGGTATCACTTCACTGTCGGGACAGACAGACAGACAGACTGACAGGCAGACAGACTGAACAGTGAACATTGGAACATTGATGAGAAATTCCAGTTTCTAAAAGGTGCTCTTTTGAAACTGAGTTGTTTTTAAGACAGAACCAAAGAACTCTTTCTGAATTTAAATGCCTTTATTTAGCCTACTTTCCATTTTAAAAATGAAGTTTTGGCTAGAAGCACTGTCATAAGGGGTGCAGGGAAATAAAGAGCGAAAAAATCCTTTTTATAAATTGGGACAGACAGGCTAGTCACGTGCTCAATTAGCCGTGATCAGTAAGAGCTCAGTCTGAAGTTTGTAAAACGCCAGTAAACACTGGAAAGTGCTTTTCAGAAAAATGAAACAATCAAACACGTTGTACAAGTTAATAAAGTCCACAGTACACAGACAATTGCGAGAAAATGTATAAAAATTGAAGATGTCTCTCCTTCCTCCTCTCTTCCACACTGACTTTCTCTCTCTCCCTCTCTCCTTCTTTCTTGCTCCCGCCCCCGTTACTTTCTCGCTGTGCCTCTTTTCTCTCCCTTTCTCTTGCTTTCTCTCTATCTCTATCTCTCTTCTGTTTCTCTCCCTCCCTCTCTCTGTTTCTCCTCCCTCCCTCTCTCTGTTTCTCTCCCTCCTTCTCTGTTTCTCTCCTCCCTCTCTCTGTTTCTCTCCCTCCTTCTCTGTTTCTCTCCCTCCCTCTCTCTGTTTCTCTCCCTCCCTCTCTCTGTTTCTCTCCCTCCCTCTCTCTGTTTCTCTCCCTCCCTCTCTGTTTCTTTCCCTCCCTCTCTGTTTCTCTCCCTCCCTCTCTCTGTTTCTCTCCCTCCCTCTCTCTGTTTCTCTCCCTGTTTCTCTCTGTTTCTCTCTCCCTCCCTCTCTGTTTCTCTCTCCCTCCTTCTCTCTGTTTCTCTCCCTCCCTCTCTCTGTTTCTCTCTCCCTCCCTCTCTCTGTTTCTCTCTCCCTCCCTCTCTTTGTTTCTCTCCCTCCCTCTCTGTTTCTCTCTCCCTCCCTCTCTCTCTCTCTCTCTCTCTCTCTCTCTCAGGTGGTGAAAATGATGATAGTGGTGGTGTGCACCTTCGCTACCTGTTGGCTGCCCTACCACGTGTACTTCCTGCTGTACGAGTTCTTCCCGCACCTTTTTGAGGAGCCCTTCATCCAGCAGGTTTACCTGGCTGTCATGTGGCTGGCCATGAGCTCCACTATGTACAACCCCATCATCTACTGCTGTCTCAATGACAGGTAACTCACCTGCGCCACTCTCGTGCCCATCTGTGCTAATACAAACAGGGTTGTGCGGTGTCGTGAAATTCAACTGCTGTAGGCTCCAGTGGGAGGAAGCCACAGTAGGCCGCTTGGAAAAATCATCAACAGAGTAGTATGTGTTCCCTCATCCTCCACCTGTCTGCACTGTAGCCTTCTTCATATTTCTTCTCATTTCCGCTCTTGTCTTCCTCACTCAGAATTTCTCCCTCTTCTTTATTCCCCCCCCCCACCCCCCCGTCTCCACCCTGTAGATTTCGGGCAGGGTTCAAGCAGGCCTTCCACTGGTGCCCCTGCGTCCCCAACGGCTCGTACGAAGGCCTGGAGCTCAAGTCCACCCGCTACCTGCAAACGCAGACCAGTGTGTACAAGGCCAGCCGCATGGAGACCACCGTGTCCACTGTCCTTCATCACAGGGAAGAGGAGGCCGAGGTGGGGGGCCAGAGGGGCGGTACCAGCCCACCCGCCTGTCCCTCGACCTCACCTCCAACGGCTCGTCCTCCCACAGCGTCTCCAAGACCGTGTCCGAGAGCTCCAGCTTCTACTCCAGCAACAACCTGGCCTGAATCCTGAATCTCACCATCCTCATCCTCTCTCTAACCCCCCCCCCCCCCCACCCCGAGGCCCAGCCTGGCCCAAAACTGTGGGCCCACAGCCAGCTCCCTCCAGGATCACAGGCTGAGGACTTTACTGCAGGGCTTCAGACAGGCTCTTGGGCCTCCTCAGCTTATTGGCCAATTCCCATGTTAAAACCATATCTGAAACAGGACACCAGCCAGACCCTATCCCATCCTGAGGGTGTGTGTTACTCTCCTACTGCGAAATTGAGCCCCCCCCATGTTCTCTGGCACACTGAACAGACAGTCCCTTGTGGGGGCCCAAACATCCGGTGTATAGTTTACCCCCAAACCTATCCCCCTTCTGCTGGAATTACACTGCATGTTCTGGGGAGTCGACACCCGGAGCGGTGGATGGTTCTGCCTGATTCTGACTCCGCCCCTTTCCGGCTTAAAATCAGAGACCCGGCTTAAAATCAGCCCAAAGATAAGAAAAGCATCTCCACAACAGACACTGAATTCTTCGGTGCATACCTTAGTGTGCAGGTTGCCAGGGCACTGGGAGTGTGCAGTATCACCTGAAAACAGGCAGTAGAGTCACCCGTTCACTCGTCTATCGCTAGTTTTAACGTGCCGTATTCTGTGACTAGTTCTAACATCATTCTGTTGCTTTTCAAAGTATGTCTATGTGGGTATGTGTGTGTGTGTGTTTGTGTGTGTCACAGTACAGTCAAGGTCTCTAGCCCCACAGAGGCCATTTCAAAGTTTTCTTTACAACCCACTGCCAGCAGGTCTATTGCTGTCAACAACGCTTTGCCACATATCTCACAGGGCCACTGCTCTGCAGCAGGAAACACATCCATGTGTTATTCTCCCTTTCTCACCGACGCCTGCCCTAAAACCAACGATCCGCCCGCAGGCTCCTCAACAGGAAATAGTTCCATAAGTATCTTCCCCATCCCACAGACACCCGCTTTTTTTAATGTGAGGTAGAGCAACCCATTATTACAAAATGACTGGTGGCTGCCGTTGCAAAGGAATAAAAAGAGCCAATTTGGTATTTGGTGCTTAGTGAGAAATGACAGTTGTAACGCATGCACGCTTCGCTGAATGGATGTAATTTTCTCCCTCCAGTCCAGAGCCTGGCTGTCTGGTCTCTTAGCCCCATTGGCCGTGGTCTGAAATGGAAACCTCCAAACATCAACACACAGCAATGTCTCATTCCAGAGTAAAATTAACTCGGGTTGGCATCCCAGACTCCTGAGGATTTGTTTAGAACCGTCAATCTGGCAGTGTTCTTGACGACAACACACAGGTGCAAACCAAGCAGCCTGAGAGATAATGGGGATGGGGTATGTGTGTGTGTGTCTGTGTGTGTTGGGGGTGGGGGGTTGGGGTGCAGACAGAGTCCGAGCTGAGCCGGGGGGGGGGGGGGGGGGGTACTACACCTGTTGTTATGGATTGTTGAGCTGTGTGGGTGAAAATGAGTGGCCTCAGTTTATTGACAAGGCAGGATAAATGACTCTTCAGCTTGACTGAGAAAGAGAAGGGACAATAGAGGCAGACAGGATACATCTATCCATAACACAGTAATATACATCCATTATTACTCAGTTATACAATATTTATATAGTGTTCAGTTTTATAAATAGTACTGACTTACAGAGATATTAGTAGAGCAAACTTGAGTACTGAGCCACAGGTGTTTGTCACTCTTTTATGTTTGTAAGAGAAAGAATGTGCGTGAGAATGTGCGTGAGAATGTGTGTGTTGGGGGGGGTGTTTGTGTGTCAGAAACAGTTGTGTAAGTGTGTGTGTGTGGTGATGAGTATATCTGTGTGTGCGGGAGTGTGTGTTTGTGAGAGAAAGCGAGAGAGTGAGTGTGTAAGAGAGAGAGAAAAAGTGAGTGCTTGTGTGAGAGAAAGCAAGAGAGAAAGTGTGTGTGTGTGTGTGTGTGTGTGTGTGTGTCCTCAGTTGGGGCTCAATAGATTCAAACTGACAGGCCTCCCTCATTACTGAACAGACTGAATTCACCAAGACATTCGATCTCACTGTCAGGAGAGACTAAATGAGATACACTGAGGCGCTGATTCGTTCAGAGAAACTCTGGGCCTCGCTGTTTTTTCAGTGTAACCTCAGACTCTTGTGGGCATCTCAACATATTGGACAAATGTGTGGAAAAAAAGATGAAACCCTATATTTAATGGCAAACTCTTTAGACAGGAAGATGTGCTGTTTGTTTTTCTGCCTCAGGTGTCAGAAATACAAAATGGCCCCCAAGCTAATCATAATTCCCCTAATTCTCCAGGGTGAGTATCCTCATCAAGACATGTACTTGGATGTCTCTCCAATCGCACTAATTGCTTAAGAGAAGAGAGGGAGTAATCCAGCAGCAGCTGTAAATACGCACGCATGCGCACGCACGCACGCACGCACGCACGCACGCACGCACGCACAAACAAGGCCGTCCTTTAAACTTTGCAGGGTCATACAGCAGAATGCTTTCTCAGTAGCTAGAGTAAATTGACATTATGCCCATGTGTATATATGCGTGTGTGTTTGAGTGTACGTGTGTATGTGTGTTCATATGCACATGTGTGTGTCCATATGCTCATATGTATGTTTCTGTGTGTCCATATGCACATGTGTGTGTGTGTGTGTGTGTGTGTGTGTGTACATGCTAATTTGTGTACTCCTGAGCCTGTGGCTGTTGGCCTGTGCATGTGTTCAAGTCTTCATCAGCACCTGCACAGCTGCTAGGTCACATTGTGAGTCGGGCTCATCAGTGGAACTAACACCATCCGCTGTTTGATCATCACGGCGGTATAGAGGAGCCCACAGAGCGGAGCTCCAGCTGCTTTCCGTCGGGATCGTTCTTATTCCTCACGCACTCGGGGCCGGGCGACTGAGGCTGGGTCTACTCTACGCATTTATTACGCTCCGCGTTTTCCTCAAAACCCCGGTGTCCGCATCGTCCGCGTGACCGAAGAGGTTCGACTTTAGCGCCTCTCTGGGGTCGCGGGACGGGGAGAGACAGCCGCTCACCCGTTGAGGAGCGTCGCCGTATTTCTCATACCTGACTTCACCTGTCAGAATGGCCGGGAGGGACACAGACCCACCTCCCCACCACCACCAGTTGACCTGCATGAAGGAGAGGTGGACACTTGAATTTTGACAGGGGTCGACTCCTAATGCCCAGGTCTGTCTCTCCAGCTCACAGTGGTGTTAATGCACCTCTGCCACAGTGCTATCCAATCTGTGGTGTCGGACACCCGCACAACTAAATACCCGTAGGAGGAAAAAGAATCCCCGTCTACTTTCTGTTCCTACCTGGAGCAGTAGATCTGTAAACACACCTCACTTGTCTTTTTATGTCCTATGATCTGGTACTGAGGCAGATGAGGCTGCAGATACAGATACTATGATACAGTGAGGTATATGATATGGAAGAAGAGCCACTTGGTTGTGGGGTGAAAATTTGGAGGAATACACTTTTTATTGTATGTATTTTTTTACTACACTGCACATTTTTTAAAAAGGGATAAGTTTGTGGTTTTTTTTTTTTGGTTAGGGTGGGGATTATGACCAATAGACAGTGGCTTGAATTTCCCATGGAAAAGAACCACAGAATACAAAGATGATTTTAGACAGGACAGCTACACTCTCAAAAATAACGGTACAGTGGAGGTACCTTTTTCTTCTTTAAGGATAAAAGAAGAATGTTCTATTTTGGTACTAATAAGTACCTTTTCAAGAAAAAAGATACAAATTAATTATGTATTATTGGCTAGGGGTACAATTTTACATACCTATAGGGTACCACTCTAGTGACAAGCATTTGTACCTTTTTTTCTGAGAGTGTATTTAAAACACAACCTCAAGGCACAGAAAGCTGCACCTCTGTGGAAACGATTCCCTTTACAACACGAAAAGGAAATCGCTAGTGATTTATGGATTTTCCCCTTTGTTGTGCATTATTAAATCGCAATTCAGCCCTTATTTTTACGGGCGATTATACGCACCTGACAGCATGACATTCTAGCCTCGCCCTTGCACTCCTGCAGATCCAACTAATTTGCATGAATGACGTCGCACAAAAGAGATGATCTGCATTAAAATAGAAGTAAGAATAAGCAGAGTTTACGAGCCGCCAAAATGTGCATTTGTACAGTAGCCACAAGTAGGGGGGGTACACTGCGGTAGTTCTTTTTTTACCATCATCAGCAAATGCTTTGGGTAGCATCCAGGAACATACAGCTGCGTTAGCACCTCCTGTGATGGAGTAGAATGCATTGTGTCATATTACAGCTGCTGTCAATCAATCTCTGCCACACAGGATAAGGGAGAAGACATTTGACCATGCAGCGTACTATAGCAACAAAGCAAACATTTGATAGTACAAGCGCCACATTATATGGATACGATGTATGTTGTATTTCACGATTTAATGAACATATCTTTATCTGTGTTTGACAGTCACAGTGCTGCCACCTAATATTGTACTGTGTCGTATTGATATTTTGGAAATGCTTCTCTTTAGTAACTGCAGTGCAATTATGTGTGATCTATTGTAGGCTACTGTGTTTCATGTTTTCAAGGCATTGAATTTTGGACTTATGTTAATTTTTATTCAAGGCCTAAGAAAGTAGTCCTTTTCAAAAAAACTCAGAAGACTGAACAGTTTACAAGTATATTGAAATCCACAGACATAATAAAATTGTAAATATGTGTATGTAGTGCCTTTATGATGTAATGTAATCATGGAAAAAGGTGAAATATGACAGGAAATGGATAAAGGTTTTGACTTTTTGTCTTCAAAACATTATTGGCCTTTGGAATTGTTTGTGCTTTAGTGGAATGTCCTGATTGATGCCGAAGATTTGTTTCTCACACAGCTCCATATTTTTGTATTACAAACATGGCTTGTTGGCCATTCAATCCGTTTCTTATCTCTAAAAGCCTGTCAGCGATGGTCTCTGTGTCAATCATTGTGTGGGTGGTATAGGCTAATCGGTGTGTCAATGGTAGCTCAGATAGTGTTTTAGTTGCATATTCTGTGGGCTGGTTAGTGTGTCTGTCAGTCTTTGTGCCATGTTTGGGTTAGTATATCCAGGCAGAGCACGTAGGTCTGTCAGTTGAAGCTTCGATTCCTGATCATGTTGATTTACGTGCTGTATTTCCATCCCGTTTAGGAAAGACGGACAGAAATAATTTATAAAACCAGGGCAGACTTTTTTGAGCAATGCTACAGCGTTTCTGCGCCGTGGCGCAACTGAGGTGACGGCCTGTCAGGAGAACAGGCCGTGCAGAGAATAGAGAAGCGGAGTTAAACAGAGCGAGGAGGGGAGGAGAGGGGGAAAGGCCAAGGGGAAGAGAGAAGACAGCAACTGATTATCATGTCCGATCCGTCCCCCTCTGCCCATCTCTGCTCACAGCGCCTCAGATCTCAGGTTCATGCAAATTCATTCTAATTTATTCATCTCTCTCTACTCCAGTAGAGGATTTCACCTGCCAAAGAAAAAAAGAAACAGAGGAAGAGGGGAAGGGAAAAAGAGGAGAGCACCTTTTCCTTTTGAATTCCCTCATGTTTTTCTTTATGTATGACTGTAATTATGGCTATTTTCGTAACAGTTTTATATCAATGGACTATTTGTATTTGTCTCGTGTTGCTTCGTAAAAACCGATATATACCTGTGAATGAACACTGTATGTTATGTTATTTTATCTTGTGTTCTTTAGTGTATTGTGATGTTTTGTTCCATCTGAAAAATGATTTTGTGGTTAAATCAATCAAAGAAAATTACCTCATCTGTAGTACTCACTCACGAACACAGAACACATGCAGACAGAACATAAACACGTGCACATGTTACATCAATAAAAAGCTCTTTGTAATGTGAAAATCATTAAATGCCCTCTACCTTTGTGTGTAATACACAACAGACCAGATTGCTAGGAGAGGTGTGTGTTTACATTTGTACACTGGATATATGTGGTTATGAGAGCAGGGGAAATCTTTTCACCTTAAAACAAGAAAAGGAAGAAAAAGGATTACCTCTCTAAATAAATAAATATGTTTTAAAATGGCATCTAAAAAGAGCTGTGTGTGGTAGACCTGGAAAACCCAGAAATATTATATTATGCTGTGCTATTTCTGTTTAGGTAGGTATGTGTCCAATTCTCATTTTGTCTGAGAAATTAGGCTTTCCTCTAATGAGATGCGCAAAGTGGAACTAACTCTGCATACCTAATTTAAGTAAATTGAGGTGGGACTGTGTGCTGCAAACAACACAAACAAACAAAGGAAGGACTCTAGCGAGTCACTGTCTGAGTTTGGAGTCTCAGAGGTGGACGTTCTACAAAATGGAGATGGACATATTTTCCCTATGACTCTTCAGCAGCCTCCAAAAACACGAGGCCGCTGAATCGCAGTCGATCTGGACCGGGGAACACGCTGTGGTGCAGGATGCAGCCATCGCCCGAGGTGATACAAGCGACAAGTACACGAGAAAGGATGGCATCATGTGCCACATTTATGCCTGTCTGTGTGCGTTTCCGGCTTCTGCCTGAAAGGAATCAGGATGAACCCAGATATCTCTGAGAATCCCTGTCTGGTGATGTGTATGCAAGCGTTTCTTCTTGATGGTGTCACACAAAAGGCACAAGAATTGCACGCTGACAGAATTCTGTTTTTTTTAATTAAGCATGCTTAAAGGCTGCCTGGCAACCTATCACTGATCTGTCAGCACTGTGCGGTGTACAAAAAACAAATATACAGACATACACTGATAAAGAAACAAACACCCAAGTTCACGCCGAGATACGTAGGAACACACGCCGAGATACATAGGAACACACTTCAAGATAAAAACGGACAAAAACGCAAACCCCAAATTAACCTCTTAATTTCTTAACAGTATGCTAACGCTGACTTTCTATACAAGACAGGGGCACTGCCATTCACTGGGAAGTTACGAATATTTCCTGGGAGTATTCCACAAACCAGGATTATCAAGTTATCCAGATAACTGTGAGAATGATAAGGCTGTATTGTCACATTAGTGAGATTTCAGTTGATAAAAATGCACTAGAATCTGGTTTAGGGGGCATGATTTAGTCATACATATTGTTAGCTGCTGATATTGAAGAATGTTTCTGAGGTTGTTTCGTGGTATTATTATCTTAATATGGAGTTTCATGGAGTTATCTGGCTAACTTGCTTATCCTTCTTTGTGGAATATCTCCCTGCAACCCCGTCATGATACAATCAGCAACCATAGCAACCATACCACCCTGGCTGTAGCACTTCCATCCTGATGACTGACACTAAGTGAGGCTGGGTTTTGGCAGTGGTGGTAGTAGACCAGTAGAGGGCAGTCTTCTCTCTGGAGCAACTGGGAAAACCACTGCTTTAGGAGGCAGTCTTTTGAAAGAGACTTTAAACCAAGGTCCTGTTGGAATCCTGCGGTACAATGAGAACTCATAGCAGTTATTCCAACGATTATGTGCTTTTCTGGTATCCTGGAAGACTCCTAATCTCCCTAATTATTTTCTGTTCAATAATGTAAAGCTCCATGTGTGGCGGTTAGCATTATAGTGCAGAATAGCTGCATTGGTGGCTGTGAAGTGACACCTCCTTCCATAGCTCTGGTTTCATTGTGGTGGTGATGCATCCTTGTGACCTCTAATCTGGAATCAAATCCTAACTGTGCCAATTTGACTGACTGTCTGCCATTAAGGCAGTGCAGGGCTGGTTTATAGGCGATGTAAACGATCATCTAGGGCGCCATTCTGCTGGAGGGGTGCCAAACAGAGGGGGAAAAGAAAAGAAGATACGTTGTGTCCATGACAGTCGGCGATAGTGCATAACTAGCATCCTCCATGCAGGGAGGTACGCTCCTCAGCTTGATCAGACGCGTGTCTAACCGGCCTGCGTCAGCCGTGCGTGAAATTTAGTCCTCTGATGCAATGATGACGCAGCTCAGCTAGAGGCCTGCCTGCCTGCCTGCCAAGTTAATATGAGCAGGGGGAAAAAAAGTTAATAGGAGCTGTGGTGGCAGTCAGTGGCAGTGGCAGACCGCACTTCAGGGGGTGTGGGGGCACACAATGTCTCCGCACTCTCAAGTAGACGTAGCTGTTATGAGTAGGGCTGTTATGAGTAAATATCACTAGGCACAGACTGAAAGAGAGAGAGAAAAGAAATCTGAGAAAGAAATTGGTTAACAAAATAGCTGCAATGCATCACAACAGGTGGGTTATACGTGCTCAGTCTCATAGCCCAGCTCCTGGGTAAGATAAATTGCTATCTGCTCAGCCGAATCTTTCTCATTTTGCATACACAGGTTATCTTTATTTAGCATGCTTATTTTAACCACCGGAGATAAATGTAACAAATTTTCTCGCGGTGGAGCGCATATCGATTTTCGTCATCATCCATAGCCCTGTAGCTCAATCAAAAAAAGCGGAAAAAACTCAGGAGCCAGTGAAAACCGAGTGATTGTGTGGCAATAAATCAGAGTGAGAGACTGTTTACTGTATTAAACTGCACCATGAGAGACTGTGCGGTATTAACCTCAGAGCAATTTATTAATCAGAAGGGAAGGAGAGAGGGAAGAATGAAAAATGGAGAATGACTTGACGGAAGTACCAAAGGCCGTATCGAGAGACAGTGTGACAGTGAAAGATCGCCACATAGACTTTCACTCCACTGGAGGAAGAGGTAAACATAAAAATAAAACAAATAATACCAAAACATGCCAACATGTGATGTCCTGCTCATCCCTGTTTGTATCGTCTCCTTCCACCACGACTCTGTGGAGCTGATTAAATAATAACAGTAATGTGGCATTCGGCCTGCAGCAAACACATTGGACATGAAACATTAAATTGGCTCTTGTCGACACTGCCTGCAGAATAATAAGGCTCTCTCTCTCTCTCTCTCTCTCTCTCTCTCTCTCACTATCTGTTTATTCAGGGTGTTTTCACTCTCTTTCATTGGCACGCATTAATTTCAGTGTTTAGTCTGTGTATGTTTTTTGTCCCAAATCTGACACTGTGCATGTCCTTCTATCGCCCTCAAACTTTGAATTCATATAACCTCCCTGTCCCTGACAAAGATGTTTAGCTGGCAAAAAACTGGGAAGGTTACAGGGGCCCTTGGTCATAAATAATCTTTTAAAAATAGTTTATTGTGAATCTCCCTGTTGACACTTTATTTTCACATTAGAAATGTTCATATTTATTCTAAGGGACATGTTGTCTTTAATACCATATCAACACTGATTTCTCAGGCATATGCTATAATAATGTATCTCCCTTGGATTGTGTTGTAGCCTTTTTTCTTCTTTTTTAAAAATCTAACAGTTTCACAAAAAAGTAAGTCCTGGGAAAGTTTCCCATTCACATTTGAGGTCAAGCACGTCCTGCAAATCCATGAGAGACGCTGAAAGCTAGGGTACGCAACTTTTCTTTATCCAACAATGGGGAGAAGCGACCCGTTACACCGGTGCTATTTCATGCAAAGAAAAAGAAAAGAGAATTGGATAAAGCTTACTCCAAAACGGGAGTAGACATTGGTGCATTTTAGAAGGTGGCGAGATGTTTGGGAGCAGATTGGTTTAAAGACAGACGTGGAGCTCTCATATTCTACTGGACAGGTAGGTCAAAAGTTTCAACACTAATTTACATTGCCAGCCAATTGTAGTTACCTATAATGAATAGTAGCTAGGTTGCTATTATTGATATTATTGAGCGTTAGTCTGAACCGGCTACTCAGCTATAACCATGCATGCCAGCTGTAGCCAGATAATGCCTGGTTCAGACTAACGCTACACACACTTAGTGTGATGCGACAACGTTGTTTTACCTGAACTCTTGCAGCTGACATTTTTACTGTAAGGTTACGTTAGCTATACCAGTCTGTAATCCTGCAATCGCATCTAGAAAACTTGCATGTTGTTCACAATGAGGTAGTGGGGTGTGGGGTGTTTCTCTTTCTCTGTGGGCAGGGCCAAGGGGTGTTATGACCTTGAAATGTTTTGGCAACAAATGCGACGGTTGAGAAAGTTGCGTACTCCAGCTTTAATTTGGTCGTGGTGTAACGTTAATGCTTTGAAACAAATACATGCCTTAATGTGCACACACGTGTAGGCCTATAGTTAAAAATTTTTTGAGTATGTGAATTTTACATGATCTGCAGTTAGAATATCATGTCTCTCTCTCTCTCTCTCTCTCTCTCTCTCTTTCTCGCTTTCTCTCTCCCTAACTCTCCACCTCTCATTTTGCCTCCCTTTTTCTGCCTGAAATGGAAGGTCACTGTAGTCTCTCTCAGTCTCAGTGTCCCTCCCTAAGGTTTAACCTCCATCTGTGACGGTAAGAGGCCTTTCTCCTGCTGGGCCGTGCACCTCCGGGGAGAGGGACGTCGGGAGAGATTTGTTCCATTACCACAATTGTATTCCAGCTTATTTTATATTCCAGCCAAGAAACAAGAGACCTGTCACACCGCGGAGGAGACTGTCAGACGACGGATAGCTTAATGGCTTAATTTCCCCAACCTCTTCTTTTGCCACTACTTTCTACTCAGTGTATTTCGACGATGGGTGCAGCATTAAAATCCTCCAATACATTGTCACACAGACCCCAGTGTCCGTAAAAACGCAGGTCCCCGTATATCTCTCCCCGCCGCTAACTCTGAACCTCACAGCAATATCCTACAGTTAAATACCTAGCAACCACACTGCACTCTGTTTTTATTGGAGTAACTCCCCCAGGGAGCCATTTTGTTTGTTCGAGGCAACTTAGAAAAGAGCCACACGCTGAACACCTCTGTTGCTACAGGCAGCATGTGCATTAATAGTGTATAAATGATGATGACTGAAGGAGCCAGTTGTATCGGTGTGGGTGAGAACATGAAGCCCAGTTACTGGGAACGGATGTGGGTGGCTTCCAATAAAGACCTTCAGTAATTCAATTACCACCAGACCAGGAACAATAAAACCAGGAGCAACAACAATAATTACAAAATATGGAGGCACTACTCTCTCAGGCTTTCTTTAGCTTTCCTTCTCCCGAGAGCTTAGCACTGTCATTAAGTTACTGGATGAAGAGAGGAATTCGAATTACCTTGTGTTTCCAAAGGGAGGAATAGCTCACTCTAATTCTCTAGCTCACTCCAAGCTTTTATTAGCTATTGGAACTAATTATGCGTGGCATATTAGTGAATATTTAACATTAATCTTGGTATAGCATCCTGCCCCCTCCCCCTCACTATTTTATTTAAAACATACCGTAATTCCTCAGTCTAAAAAGTAATAGCTTTAATGATAAGAAACATCAGTGCCAATACACACGTGCAAAATATAGTAGCTATGATAATAACTCTTAATTCCACTGCTGTTTTAACCGCTTCATCCATCCCTGTTCTTTTTCTTTTTAAACCCAAACCTGTGGGAAAAAAACTGAATGAAAACATAAGAGTGGGTGGATTGAAACACTTTCTTCTGTTCTCTGGAATTGAGTTTATGAATCTTTCACCCTTGGGTTATTTTTTTTCTCACTGAAAAACAGCGCTGCTAAATTAATATGTTTGAAATCAGGTATTTACACCCACACACCCTTCATGTCATCAATTAAAATGGAAAAGCACTCTCTATAGGCAATTTGTCTCCACTATAATAGAAAACAAGTAATCAACATTATGCACAAATCTACACACGTGCACATGCCTGCATGCGCATGCCCCACACACTCGCGCACACACACACACACACACACACACACACACACACACACACACGCACACACCATGCCGTACACTGTTGCAAAACCATTATTAATTGTATAATTTCCTCTTTTGTTACAAGATTTACAATAATTATTCAGTTGCTGTATGGTAGAAGCAGTGCATAGCCATGCTGGCAGGTAAGATACTCAGTTCGGAGTGTTGATGTCTACTGCAGGTGTCAGAGTCATGAATCATTAACAGTGTTGTGTTCACTAGAGAAGGCAGACGGCAGCCAATCAGCTGTTCACAGCTGGAGATATCAGGCGCTTCAATGTGGAGAATGCACCAGCCCCCACAAAGGCAAACTGAAGAGACATGATGAACAGAAGCAAGTATCAACATGAACATGGAGCAAAATTTCTGTCAGTATTTTATCAATATATGAACATACACACATATTTATTATAACAAGTAAACAAACAAGTACATGAAGAAATACATATCCACGTAAATGGAGAACAGACAGTCTACACTTCTTATGCTGTTGTTTTTTCACTACATTCAGACGGGAGGAATGCAAGGAAGGTTCCAGATAGAGATGGGATCACGCTCAGGTCCACGGGTGCAAAGGGGGGGTTTTGTATATGGGCTAAAAATGGGCCGCCCTATGGACTGTGGAACATAATCTCCTTCACATCAGCAATATTGAATCTGGTAACCTTAGTGGGGACATTGTTGTGCCTCTTTGTGAAAACTACTGACAAGCATAATAATACTGTGGCTAGATGCGCACACGCACACGCACACACACACACACGCACACGCACACGCACACGCACACGCACACACACACACACACACACACACACGCAGTTGGGGGCTCTGTCCCCATGCCGTGGTGCTTTCTGAACTGTTATCCCAGCTCTGTCTGTTAGTTACCCTTTCTGGTTTCCCCCTGTCTGAATGAAGCACAGAATACGGAAGGAGGGCAGACTGCTCCTTCTCTTTTTTAAAAACAATCACTAGCAGTAATCCTCGTGTGCAGACTTTAATCCCCTTTTTCACTTTACCCCTGTCACGCACCGACATTGTTTATTTTGACCTGCGTGTATTCTCTTCTTTTCTTTCCTTATTATTCCTGCCTTCTGGAAAACACTTACTCCATACCTTTCGCTCTCAAAAAAATATTCTTTGTAGTCTTTGGGGCCTATGTTGGTATTTTGAACATTCTCTTCCCTGTTATGTACATATTAAGCTCTCCAAGGCACTCGATTAATTTTTGGTTGACTTAAACTTAATCACAAGGTTTTCTTTTTAAAAAGGTTCCATTGTCTCTATTTTAGCAGTGCTTATATTTATGAGGCATATTTCCCCCCCCTTTATGTAGTCTAATTCTATTAATAAGCTGATATGATAACTTCTGGTGGGGCATATGCTGTAGAAGAATACAAGCAGGAGTTAATTTTTTTTTTTTTAGAAAGATTCATAACAAAAACACAATTATTGTAACATTCTCCTCAGAATATTTCTTACTGTACATTTTTTTTACTGGAGCTACGGGGACAAATTCTGAGAGGAATCATACACACAGATTTAATTATTTTTCAAAAACTAACATAAAAACGACCACACATCCAAGTTAGGCAACTCTGAATAATACAGTCAGGGCACAATTATGCCAGTGCACAGTAACAATTAAATTTCAGGAAAAGTAAATGAAATATGAGAAACCTGAAAAGATAATGTCTACTTGTACCATACCAGAACTGTACAATGCAAAGAGATGAACAAAGGAAAGGGTCCTATTAGCAAACCAGTGTTCAGGCCACCTACTAATATTAAGCAGCCTCAAGACTGCACTAGTTCAACACAGACAGTTAGGTCTCACCAAACTAAAACTGTGACAGGGGGGAAAAAATACATATTTCCTACTGAGACACAAACACAAAAGCACAAAGCAATATTGAGCGATATTGGATCATAAAAACAGACCTTGGCAACGGTGACCGATAAGAAAAAAGAATAAATAAAAATCATGACAAACTACAGACTCAGAGAGCACAACCTACCCTGGTGACTGATCGAACAAACTTTGCTCACATTATAAGCCAGCGAAGGTTGAGACAGAGCCACACCAGCTCTAAGTCCCAGCGTTAGAGAAGAGGCAAAGGGAGGCTGCATTGTAATGCCGGGTAGCCGTGAAAAGCCCTTCTATCACAGCTCCAAACCCTTGGGGGCCAGAGTAATGAGAAAGTTGGCTGCGTTTTTCTTTTCTCTAACTTTTAAAATTGGCAACCAATTCAGACTCCACAAACCAAGTGAGACGATGCAGTTGTCCAAGCAACTGCTTTAATTGACCAAATTAGTGCAGAACATCAACAAAAACAGTCGCAGATCCCCGCCTTGGGATATACGTATATGGTTACAGGTGTATTTAGACATCAAATCTGAGAGAAATGCAGTTACTCATGTTTACCTGTGCATAAAGGGCATATCTGGGGGGGCGTTCCACACAGCAAGTCAGCCAGATAACTGTAAAATAATACCCTGAAATACCCTCAGCAACTTTTTTCAATATCAGCAATATATATGATTAAATCACACTCCTAAATCAGATTTTAGTGCATTTTCATCGACTGAAATCTCACTAATGTGACGGCATAGCCTTATCATGCTCACAGTTATCTCACTAATGTGACGGCACAGCCTTATCATGCTCACAGTTATCAGGATAATTTTATAATCCTGTATTGTGGAATACTCCCCAGGAGGTTTGGGTAATTTTACATTTGCTGCTGAGGATGACAACACTGGCAAAAATGCAGTTCTTGGTGTCAGTACTGGGTAAGGCAATATAGGGCATGAGCACCAACCAGTATTGCCTAAGTATTAAAATGCAACATCTAGCCATATCTGGTTTAATTAAGGTGGAGAGAGTTGTGCAGGGATATATCTTACTAATTTGTGCATCTTCAAACAGTAAACTCTCAACTTTGTTTACAAAATGACTGCTTATTTTAAATAATAGTACAAAAAATGCAGTTGAAACATACATTTTTCAGATTGTACTGCATTTACAAGACAATGGGCAGCATTGTCATTGTAGTGTATCATATGACACATATGAATATGGGTAGCGTTGAAGAACATGGATTCTCATACAGAAATTTCAGCCTCCTTTGACCTGCCTTTATTTTCAACACTGTTACAAGATTTATTTTTGTGTGTGATATTTACACACTCTCCCAATTGTATGTGATCATTTTAAAAATTACTTTAAAGAAAGGAATGGCAATTTACTTAGATGGCAAGATAGTGAGCGGTTTAACAAGTTTAATCCTCTAGGCCAAGTTTAATCCTCTAGAAAATCCTATTTCATTTTTATTTTATTATCCTACATTATCTCTTACCTATTGTTTTTGTGTTGTTGATCTATAGTTATCATGACTGTATTTGTCTGTCTTATTGCACTATTTTTTTATACAATTCTTGGTAGTATACATCTGCAGCAATTTTTTTTCGTACGCGCATATTTAGGAAAGCTTCATGAATGAGGCCCATTGAGACATAAGCCCCCTGTCCCTTCCTTCTGCCTTGACCACTTTCTCTTGCTCTCCTTATATTACTTTCCTTTCTTCTCTCATTCCGTGGTTCAGCCAAGATAAATGGGTGGGCCAGGATAGGTTTCTACTGGCTGTGGCCCACCTATCCCCAGTAGTGTAGTGGAGGGTATACGCAGGTATACACAGGTATACGCAGGTATACGCAGGTATACGCAGGTATACACAGTAAACCCACTTCTTTCTTAGTGGGCATAGAGTATACTCACTTCTTAATCTCCACTGGTGCACGTTTCAATTAGTAGTCATCGATTTGCTAAATTAGAGTATACCCACTTCTCTAGAGTACACCCACTTCTCCAGGTACTACTACACCACTGCCTATCCCTACACGCACGGTGAGTAATACATGCTTTGACAAAATTAATGCATGACTGTCATGCCAATCAAGCAAAATCAATTCCATTGATTGAGAGAGAGAGAGAGAGAGAGAGAGAGAGAGAAAGAGAGAGAGAGAGAGACAGAGAAGGGGGGGGGGGGGGGGGGGGGGCAGAGTGTATTTCAGAAACGGGGATGTCGACATGAAGAAATCTTCAGTAGAAATGACACCATGTTCCTCTCTCCTTCTCCCATACCTGAGACTCACTTTTATTCAAGGAGAGTTTTTTTTGTCTTGGCTCAGTTGTCTCTGTCATTAATGCCATAAAAATAGCACATTTAATAAGAACAGTTTCTCACTGTTCTCATTAAATTATGGTATTACTCAGGACAGTGCCACGCATGGAAGGCTATGACAGTACAGGGCAGTGTTGAATTAAATGCAATACAAACTCGCCAGTTACCGGTCGCTGCTACTTAGACCTGAAGTCTAAATGCATCTCTCCAATCCTGTAGCTTAATCATATAACCAGATGCATAAAACTAGCCTGACAAACGAGTACCGGCACCTTCAAATAAGGTTATAGTTATACCTATGTAAAGATCTATGTAAAGGTTATCTACGTAGTGGTCATTTCCGTAGTTACAATACAAATTATTTATTTGTTAGGTAAACATTACAGTTATTTATTATAAATGGGTGTTCTGTGCCTTCTTCGAGAAGAATACCACGGGTTACATTTTCCTGAGAGCTACACTGATGTTATCCACTTCTGTATGCCGCAAAGTATGTCACTAAGAGCATCTGCTAAGTGATTTTAATGTAAATTTAAAGCATCACTTGTATAGAGTATGTCTGCAGGTTTTGTGTGTGTGCGTGCGTGCACAACTGCACATGTGCAGGTGTGTGTGTGTGTGTGTGTTGTGTGTGCGTGTATGATTGAGAGAGAGAGAAGGAAAGAGAGAGAGAGGGAGTGTATGTGTGTGTGTGTGTGTGTGTGTGTGTGTGTGTGTGTGTGTGTGTGTGTTGATGTCCTGTGATGCTCAGGTTTGAAATCTGTGTTGTGTTTTTGAGGCTTCATTACAAAGCTGTGCACAATGTGACGACGTGGTTATTTGTATGTTCCTCCTGTCCTTCCAAATCTGACAAATCCTACCTTATGTTCTCATTTGAATGTTAATGAGGTTGGAGGGGGGGGGGGGGGGGTAGGAATGAGAAATGAAGGAAAAGTAATATAAGGAGAGCAAGAGAAAGTGGTCAAGGCATGTGTGTGGAAGGGTGTGTGTGTGTGTGTATGTGTGTGTTTGTGTGTGTGTGTGTGTGTGTGTGTGTGTGTGTGTGTGTGTGTGTGTGTGTGTGTGTGTGTGTGTGTGTGTGTGTGTGTGTGTGTCTGTGCTTAAATCTTTCATGATTAACAGATTAGCCCTGTGATGGCTCTGGCACACCAGGGCAGAGGAGAAGGTGAAATTACCTTTGAGTTTAAAGCAATGAATTGATCTTGTATTAGTATCAATGTATATTAATGTGACTGTATCTGTCTGTCTGTCTGTCTGTTTCTTTCTCTGTGGAGTATAAGACAGAAAGATGGAGAAAATGAGAGATGAAATATATATGCAATCTATAAAATATACTGTATATATCTTATTGGCCCACGAGACATTGCTGCCATTTTATAGTTCCATACGCACACACCCCACACACACATGCACACCCACACACACACACACACACACACACACAACACAACGCACACACACGCACTCCATCAAACAGTACCCCCATTGATCTGCGGGCATCATAAGTGTCACGCCAGCTTAGGTCAACAGATGGGATAGCACACACACACACACACACACACACACATACACACACACACACACACACATAGAACACAAAGGGATGTATAATTGTTCCAGGGTTCCCATGGATGTTTGCAGTAAGCGCTTTACAGCCAGCAGTAATTGCATTGCTACACGGACATTAGCAGAGGAAAGTTGTGGGGGCGTGCACAGTGTCCAGGGTGACAGGGCCCGTGAGCACGGACTGCGCTGGAGAGCCACAGCCGCGGCAGCATAATTAACCTGCGGTCTGGGAGCTGGCACGGCTGACTGAAGGAGGGCCACTGCAGCTTTTTATCAAAGCTCAACGATGCTCAGCATATAAAGCACTTATTAGCGGCACTCCACGTGCGCGCAACAAGGACTGGGACGGCTGGTGTTAGCCGCTCCACATCGCCTCTCCTGTTTTTGCGAGAGGAGGGCTGTAATTCACATCTCAGAAGGGTACTCCAAATTAATCTTTGGGTGCCGCCCCCCCAGCTCAGTGTGGAGGAAGTGCTGGGGAGTACTGCAGCCTGACCAACCCCCCCCCCCCCATGCTGATTCAAACTGTTATGCTATGACAATGCAAATGGGTTTTCCTCCATGTATTGCTGGGTGCATGCAGCAAGCACCTGGCCGTGCTTCTGAATTGGTATTTTCAACATCCCACAACTCTACCTGATGGATCTGAAGCCTGCGGTTTAATTGGCTGTTTCTGGAATGGGAAAGACTCACGCCGTCCGCCGCATTTTGGGGATGGGTTTGCCTCTGTGTCCGTGGAATGAGTTCCTGTGGGCAGAATCTGCCAGATATATGTTCCTGTCATCTCAGTTTGGGCTTGATAATAGGCTTATTTTCCAAAGACTTGCCTTTTTACCTTTCAGGGTGGCCTAACGGGCCAGCAGTCAGTCAGTCAGTTTACCGACATAAGTCAGATTCAATTACCAAAGATTTACAAAGAAGCTGTCATCGCATCCACATCATCCGTCACTGCCTCTCAACTCAAGCGATCCATCACTATTTCGATTTTTTTCTATTTCACTATTTTTAAATAACTACTTCATAGCAGTTAAATGGAAGCAGGAGCAGGGATTTCTCTTTTGTGTTTTGGCTCTGTATTCCAGCACATTAGATTGGAAATGAACCTATGCATATGAATGCAAACTGTCAGCTTTAATTTGTGGGAATTTCAGTATTTTTTTTATGCATAGGTTCATTATCCATTTTGGGGGACCAAAAGTAATTGGAAAATTGTTAGCCCAGCTGTTTCTTAGTCAGCTATGTGTTGTTGCATCATTAGTTCATGCCCAGGTGTGGATCCTAGGTGCGGAATTTGCATTTGCATTGTTGCTGTTGTCTCTCAACATGAGGACTAAATAAGTGTCAATGCCAGTAAAGCAGGCCATCGTGGCGTTGGAAAAATCTGAATCAATCGAACATAATCAAAACATTGAGTGCGTCAAAATCAACTGGTACATTGTTATAAGGCAAGAACGCACTGGTGAGCTCCGCAATAGCAAACAACCTGGTAGACCATGGAAAACGTGGAGGTTGTGTTATGGCTTGGTTCTGTATGGCTGCCACTGGAACTGGCTCACTTGTTTTTATTGATGATATAACTGCTGACAGTCCGAAGTGTACAGAAACATCTTGTCTGCTCAGATCCAACCAAATGCCTCAAAACGCATCTAATGGCGCTTCACACTGCAGCAGAACAAACACACTGAACAAACAACCAAGGAGCTTTTCAGGACCAAACACTGGAATTTTCTTGACTGGCTAAGTCAATCACCCAACATGAATTCAATTGAACATGCGTTTCACTTGCTGGAGACAAGACCGAAGACAAAAATGCCCCAGAAACAAACAGGAACTGAATATGGCTGCAGTACAGGCCTGGCAGAACATCATTAGGGAAGATACCCAGCATCTGGTGTCTATGTCTATGGGACGCAGACTTCAGGCAGTTATCAAATGAGAACGATTTGTCCAATTACTTTTGGTCCCCTAAAATGGGGGGACAATGTATAAAAAGGGCTGTAATTCCTACATGGATCACTGGATATGGATGTAAATACACTTAAATTAACACTGACAGACTGCACTTCATCATCAACATCATATTCATTGTTTCATTTCAAATCCAATGTGCAGGAGTACAGGGCCAAAACAACAAAAAATGTGTCACAGTCCAAATACTTATAGACTGCACTGCATATATACTGTAGGTGGGGATGTGTGGACATAATAATGTGTTTTAGTGGATTGGCGGGTGACCTGTTTACGCATGTTTTTTTTTGTTGCATGTATGTATGTGTGTGTGTGTGTGTGTGTGTGTGTGTGTGTGTGTTTATGCATGGGTGTGTTTTTGTGCATGTGAGTGTATGAATATGTTTTGTGGGACTGCATACACTGCCCTGTGTTTGTATGTATGCTTATTTCGGATGAGCTAGTGCTCGCTAATAGACTGTGTTACAACAATAAAAGTATGATTGGTTCCCTTGGCTGTGGACCTTCGTCTGCCTCAGCAGGCTAATTGTATCTCTTGTGCATTGCAGCCAGCGATGGCTGTGGTTTGGAAATCTACAGCGGGCCTAACCCAATAAACTATGCATGAATTCATAGGTTTATGCAGATATGAGTGTAAATTAGTGAGGCAGTTCTTGAACAAGTAGGATTGCGTACCTATTTATTTCAATGAAAATGCATGGATGAGTTAGTTACAGTTATGTACGGCTATTTGCGCTCGGTCGCATTCCCTGTTCCCTGTTGCCATACAACTGCAGTAAAAGTAAAAAAGGTGTGTGTTTGTGTGGGGGTGGCACGTGGTGCAGAGGGTAGCACTGGATAGAAAGAAGGTCCTGTGTTTGAATCCAGGCCAGGGGCCTTTCTGTGTGGAGTTTGCATGTTCTCCCCGTGCCCATGTGGGTTTCCAGGTACGGTTTCCTCCCACAGTCCAAAGACATTCAGGTCAGTCTAATTTGACACTCTAAATTGCCAGTAGGTATGAGTGTGTCAGTGAATAGTGTGTGCCCTGCGATGGACAGGCGACCTGTACAGTGGGTAGTCCTTATGTAGGAATGAGAATTGCAAATTGAATAGCTCTGAAGACAATTTTTTCCCATTTGAATACATGCAAATTAGTATTGCAAACAAAATATATTCAAGTCGAAATACAAACATAATTCAGTAGACTGCATTATTTTTTCATACATAATGTTTAAAAATTGGCCAGAAGCCATATACTGTGGGGCCCTAAATAAATAAATATATATATATATATTCCAAATGCCATTAAAGGCTTTAGCGAGGAGCTTTACGTTAATTGCTCCAATAAATATCCAGCTGTATAAACTGATCACATTTGCAAATGGAAAAAGAAAATTAAAATTATCTAAAGATTTATGATGATCGTTCCTCTGTGTTGAGACAATGACATAAATTATTAACCCGAATGTAGGCTGCAATCTTCAAATAAAACGGACAATTTGTTGTAACGGTAAACGTTGCTCATCGTCTCCTGTTGAAATGTACAGCTGGTGCTGGTGAAAGGCCGGTAGAGGAGGAGTCCAGGGGACCAGGTGGGGGCTTTAAGGACTAATGGGACCAAAATCACCACAGAGCACAGGATGTTCTCCCGGACCGCAGCTGAGATGCCTCTAACACAACAACCCAAGCTTCCACATGGAAAATGAAATGAGTTATTGATCTAAAAAATAGAGAAAAATACTCCCCAGAAAAAGAGGAAGATTACTGGAAACAGAGGCAACAAGAGGAGAAGCAGGTGATTAACGAGGAGGGACTGAGAGAGTATTCATGTGATGACAGTTTAAATGCCAAGAGCCCGGCTGCATTATTTTCCCATTAATAAGCATGGTTGGGCATGTACAAGGCTTAATAAGCACAGTTGGGCATGTACAAGGCTTAATAAGCACGGTTCGGCATGTACAAGGCTTAATAAGCACGGTTGGGCATGTACAAGGCTTAATAAGCACGGTTGGGCATGTACAAGGCTTAATAAGCACGGTTGGGCATGTACAAGGCTTAATAAGCACAATTCGGCATGTACAAGGCTTAATAAGCACGGTTGGGCATGTACAAGGCTTAATAAGCACGGTTGGGCATGTACAAGGCTTAATAAGCACGGTTGGGCATGTACAAGGCTTAATAAGCACGGTTCGGCATGTACAAGGCTTAATAAGCACGGGTGGGCATGTACAAGGCTTAATAAGCACGGTTGGGCATGTACAAGGCTTAATAAGCACGGTTGGGCATGTACAAGGCTTAATAAGCACGGTTGGGCATGTACAAGGCTTAATAAGCACGGTTGGGCATGTACAAGGCTTAATAAGCACGGTTGGGCATGTACAAGGCTTAATAAGCACGGTTGGGCATGTACAAGGCTTAATAAGCACGGTTGGGCATGTACAAGGCTTAATAAACAGAGGGATGAAGTTAAGGGAAGGGGACATGACAGTGGTGAGAATGACAGGGTGACAGAACAGAGAGACAGGTAGATTAACACACAGCGCCCTCTCTTCACACATGCCTCCTCTCTCTGTCCCCTCAGAGAACAGAGAGAGAGAGAGAGAGAGAGAGACATTTTTGTTCTTTTTACTGTTCAAACTGTAGGTTTTCCACCGTATTAATTTTGTGTCTTTTGTCATTGTTCATTTTTCTATTGTTAATTTCTTTGGCAATATTGTTTATATGCGGTCATGCCAATAAAGATTCATTGAATTGAACTGTCAAAGCGAGAGAGCGAGAGAGAGAAAGTTGAAGGCAGACCATTTTTAACTTTCAAAAGCATTACGTTAAAGCTTTAACTGAACAAAATAAATTGGGAAATTATGAGTATTACATAAAAAGAAAAATGATGAATTACAAAAAAGAAACCAGAAAAACATAAAGGTGAAATGAAACCTTTTAAAAAGAGTTTAAACCATAGTACTGCAAGTTCAACTTCATCTATTTAACAAAGCACACCTTATTATCAATTTGCTGCAGAACAATTATTTTCCATTCAGCTTATAGAAAGCAAAGCCCAGCATTAAATGATTAATGACAATTTCTCTCCGCACAGTCATGGGTTCAGTGCTATTGTATTGCTCAGATTTGTAGATCTTAACAATAGCAATTTTAGTTTGCTCAAGAAAAATTCTCATTGCTAATGAATTAATATGAAACAATATTTACAAGCTTATTTTTAATACTTACCCAAAAATAAAGCAAGCTTTTGAAAAAAAAAAAACTATTCTTAACTCCCACTTCTTGACAATGGGCCCTATCTTACACCCGGCGCTAACCCAAACAGAAGTGTCTTTGCTAGTTTCAGAACGGTCATTTTAGTGCCCAGCGCTGACTTTGTTTAAATACCAAGTGATCTTGCGATAGCAATTAACATAACATAACATAAAAGTATGACGAGAACAGGCCTTTCAGTTCAATTCAATTGAACTGGGCGGATTGGTCTTAAGATGAGGTGTTGGCAGGATAATTTTGGTGTATTGCTATCTTGAGCCAGCAGAAAGTGCTTGCACCACCACAAACCTGGTCTAAAGTCATGTCACAGTTTTTTACATGTTATTTTAACGGAGCATATAAGTGCATCTACATAGGCATGTGCACAACGTGTGTACACCCTCCTATCTGTTACACATAGGGGCGCGCACAAGCATGACTAAAAATATCAAAATTACAATGTGAAATATTATTATTGTGTAGGCTATATCAAAAAATGCATAGTAATAAAAGGGTCCATCGGTCAAAGACCACATACCTGTCCCTCAGTGAAGGGGAATGCCATCTTAAATCGTTTTCATCCTGCCAGATTTTAACAAAATTTCTATCATCTCCTGGCAGCTAAGCTGGAGACGAAAGCCTGCTGTTCTGTCCCTATATGCACTCCTATATGCAACGAATACATTCAAGTCCCCATCACACCTGTCAGCCAAGAATAGGTAAAACAGCAGTTCACAGCAACCTTTGGGTTTCCTGGGGTTCTGCCCCAGCAGAGAATGCTGTTATATACTGTGTGAAACAAAAGGAGGCCTACCCCATCAACATCCAGGCGATGTGCGATGCTACGTGGTCACACATGTACAGTATTCGCAATTATCCTGGATCAAGCTATGACTATATTGGTCAATAGTTCCTGCAATCTTCCCATGGGGGACAATAGTTAAAACAAGCATGAAAAAATACACACAGTTCTCCAAAGACAGAAGAGGGACCGCTTCTATGAACTTTTCACTGTAGTGTTGCTTTAACCCAGGGGTGTCCAGTCTTATCTGAAAAGGGTCAGTCTGGGTGCAGGTTTTGGTTTTAGCCCAGCAATAAGACACCTATTTGTTTTATGGAAAAGGACTTAAAGCATGACAAACCTATCACATATGACATTTTGTTTAGTCCAGTCCTTAAAAGGGGCATGCCATTTGAGGAGTAAATCTGGTTCGACATTGGCTTTGGATTTCAAATGGCCTAGAAATGAGCTCTGTTGCACAGGCATTTGTCTGGCTATGCCTGTATTACATGCTGGGTTGCAGTGTAGAGCTCTTGGAGAAGAAAGAGATAAAGAGGAGGGGGAAAAAGAGGAGAGAGGAGAGGAGAGGAGGGAGACGGAGTGCCAACGGGAGATTGGCTCCTGTCTAAACGGGGCCACAGTCAAGAGACAACAGGTGTGTTATCGAGGGGTCCTCTCTCTCAGCCACCAACAAACACCCCCGTCCCCAGTCCCTCCAGCCACTATGCCTCGCCTGTATTGGGGACCTCCGAGAGAACTGGAGAGCCAGTTGCATCTGCTCTTCCAGTGCAAACAGGCCAACACCAGAGAGCCCTGGGATAGCAGCTCTCAGGTGGGGTGTGTGTACCACCATATTTCACATGGATGACACGAGGGTGGGAGGAAAAAGGAGTGGTGGGGTTGTGTGTGTGTGTGTGTGTGTGTGTGTGTGTGTGTGTGTGTGTGTGTGTGTATGCGATAGCATCTAGAGAATACTATGATTGTATTAGCACTGCTGTAGTCAGAGGACTCGACAGTAATGTTTGTTATAGAGACCTGTTAAAAGAGCTGATCTGGGTCATGGTTCCCTCATCCAAATGGAGTCACGATTGAGACTTTTTTTTTGTGTTGGTTTGTTTTAAATAATTTGATGCCCAACATGGGGCTGCCTATGTCCAATTCCCACCCCAATTTGGAATGTGCAATTGTCCCCCCCAACCGCGTTCATGGAACAACCCCACTGCACAGGACACGTGGGTATCTTACCTCAGTGCAAACCCACGGCCTTCATTCGAAACATGTGACTCAGCCACCTGTTTTTCCCTATGCACCAACGAGGTCATCAGCAGACACTGTAAGCTGCACGGCTGCCAACGGGAGTGAAGGAGAAATTGGTCACGGGACAGGAAATTTGCGACTGTTCAAAGCTTCAATCCACTGAGCCTTTTAATATGAAGGCTCTTTTATAAGTAAATATCTCCAGCAAGGAAAACTGATAGTTGTTACGATCTTCTTCCAAACCACCCTGATCAATTTTCCCCAAGTGCTGAGAAATTCAACACACAGCTCATCGACATTTTACCACTTCCACCATAAGGCTTATATACGCTTACATTGCATTGTAGTTTCATGAACACTAGGTTTGGCATGTCTGTGATACAGTGGATATAACTTTGGCTTCGAATGCAAATCAGGTTGATTTTCTGGAAATGGAAATGACTAATTTCACCATAGAACCCTGCATGGCTCCGACAATGCCATTCTCTCAGGTAATGACATGATGTGAATGAGATGGGAACATGCAGCAGCACGTACCCCAGTGTGTAATCCATCTCCTCCGGCCAGTCATTGCAGTGTTACACCTTCAAATGTGTGTGTGTGAGAGAGAGAGAGAGAGAGAGAGAGAGAGAGAGAGAGAGAGAGAGAGAGAGAGAGAGAGAGAAAATAACAACAGAGAATGAGGGAGAAAGGGAAAGAAAGGTAGAGTGCAACTAAGAGAGAACAAAATTAACCTGCCGCAGCCAAGGAAGTGGTGATAATTACAACTTCAGTGACATCACAAAAAGCTGTATGAATTGCAATGGAATATGGGCAACAGTAGGTGAAGGAAAAAGAGAGGGGTTTTCATAGACGATGAAGACGACAAACGTGCATGCTTTGTATAATATCGCATTAAGCATTCTGGCAATATATGCTCAAACTTGTTTTAAAAATAAATCCCAATTCGATTTGGCATTTATGATAAGTGATTTGATCTGGAGAGAGAGAGAAAGAGACAGAAAGAGATAGATGGAGAGAGGAGAGCACGAGGGATTATTCTAAACTCCCATTGATTCATCATCACAAATAGAAAGGAAAATGACGAGATACATACAATAACTAAAAGAAAAAGAAATACCCTCATAAACCTTCCCTAAACCCCTAACCCTGTCCTCATAAATTCTATTTATTTATTTATTTTGCCTTTATCTCACCTGCACCTAATAGACTCTTTGCGATTATAACTCCTACTGGGACATTTCCTGTTGTTAAAATGATTTTTTTATATCCCGTCTGTGGTTTACCTTGTATTATTCACTGATCCATCTTCTTTGAAATATTTCAGTAGGCAGAAGTGCACTACATCAGTACAATGTATTCAGCGTTGTTTTGGGTACTCACCTCACGGAGAGAAGTGCAATTATTGTCACCAAACAACACGTCTGCAATGACTTTTTTTTCTGCTTTCTTTGGGATTCAAGACCCCATTTTGCAGTTTGTTTGTGGTTGCAAATAAGCAATGGTGTAATCAGTAGAACCTTTTGCATATTCATAGGTGTCCTCAGACAGATGAAATGATTTACTGGTGCCTCGGACTGTGTTTGGAAACTTATGCAGCAAATACAAATTTCCACTTCCAGAGAAAGGGAAAGACATATTATAATAATAATAATAATGCCTTGCATTTATATAGCGCCTTTCTCACCAACCGGTGACTCAAAGCAAAAATGAGGGGGAAACTTCACCACCACCAATGGGTAGCACCCACCTGAGTGATGCAATGGCAGCCATTTTGCACCAGAATGCTCACCACACATCAGCCGAGGTAGAGAGGGAGAAAATTATTTTAGCCAATTAAACTGGGGGATGATTAGGTGGCAGATTGAAAGAGCCAAGCTGGGAGTTTCGCCAGGACACCGGGGAAACCCCTACTCTTTACGATGAGTGTCATGGGATCTTTAATGACCACAGTGAGTCAGGACCTCGGTTTAACGGCTCATCCGAAAGACAGCATCTCCTACAGCACAGTGTCCCCATCAATGCACTGTGGCAGTGGGAAGATTGCCCCCTACTGGTCCACCAACACCACTTCCAGCAGCAACTTAGTTTTCCCAGGAGGTCTCCCATCAAAGTACTAACCAAGCCCACACGTGCTTAGCTTCAGCAATTCAGCAGGAGCAGAGTGCATGGTGGTATGGCTGCTGTACAGTGTGAAGCGGATGGTACAAGCACACCCCATCGCACTGGCATTGCTCGTGTAGCACCATTACGACTGCCCATTTCAGCAATGATCTACGCCAAACAGAAAAAGCACGGGAAAGAAAAGGAAAACGGTCATATTTGGAATGATGTTGGATGGATGTCGAACAAGCTAGCTTTTTGCATTGTGACACTTGAAGCACAAAGCCTTCAGCCTTCAATGTCATATCTGTCATCTCTCTCTCTCTCTCTGTCTATCTGAACCCTTGTACCAGCCCCACCATCTTGTCTCTCCTGAAACGACACGTTGCTGCGCGGAACTTTCCGGCTCCCTGCAGACGCCTGTATTAACAGATTATCTGGCAAAGTCCAGGGGGAAGGAAGAAATGCAAACCCTGATACAGAGAAGCCTAATGAATCCATCCCTAATCAACAATCTCCCTTCATTCATCCAATCAGTTAGCCAAATCTTTTAATTAGTAAGCGTTCCCAGCACAAAGCCAGGAGGACCTGAGGAACATCGGAGAAGGAATCAATGAACAAAACAGCCCGAGTGTCACTCGGCTGCGTCTGAGCCATGTTGTGATTAAAAAGCTGTTTGGGGCTGAGACGGGGAGAGGAAGTGCTTTTCCTTCCTGTCACGCCTGCGACTCCACTACCGCCATCTGTTTCCAGTCCTGCTCCGCGTCCCCCCCCTCTCCTGCCCCCGCCACCCCCCCCCCCCATCCATCCGTCCCTGTAATCCCGCTGCTCACCAGTTCCCTTGTTCCCACACATCCTCCACCGTTCCCTCGTTCCCACACATCCTCAAACGTTCCCTCGTTCCCACACATCCTCAAATGCTCCCTCGTTCCCACACATCCTCAAACGTTCCCTCGTTCCCACACATCCTCAAACGTTCCCTCGTTCCCACACATCCTCCACCGTTCCCTCGTTCCCACACATCCTCAAACGTTCCCTCGTTTCCACACATCCTCTGCCGTTCCCACACATCCTCCGCCGTTCCCTCGTTCCCACACATCCTCCAGTCCGCACTGCTTCTGCATCTATTACACTCAGCTGCACAAATAAGGAGGGCCGGTGTGATACCTGGCTGTTTTCAAACACTTTTTTACCGCTGCTACTGAGTGTGAGATTGTTTATTTGCGGTGCGAACTCGCACAGCGCAGGAGAAAACACCCTGTTGCATTGTGTCGAATTGCATGTAGCACACACCACACGTACACGCACACACACATACAGTACACACATACAAATGCACATACACACACTCATATTTCATACCCAATCACGACAATGAGAACAAATTTAGACGTAAAATACAGGATGGAATACATGCTGGAATAAATCAGTAGTAAAAAAGAAAAGAACATGTAGGCAATACACAAACAGACAGACACACACACACACACACACACACACACACACCACAACATCAATGTAACTCCCTTGAGCCAAACTCCAGAGAAGTCCCACTTGGATCCAATTTATTGGCCCTGACAATAAAATTGATAAATGATTCTTTGTTCCTATGAATAGTGACAAGCTTCGTGCTCTTGAAACCAGGATTCCATTTCTTCTTACCTGTGGCTTTAAAGAAGATGAAAATGAAGGGGAAAAAACAAGAAACGTAAAAATAGTTTCTCCCCCACCAACCGACGTCACACGTCCATCTCCGCCATGCCCTCCCCCGCTGGAGACATCGTGCCCCCGTATATTCAAAGATGGTACAAACTCTAAAGGTTGATTAAGAATAATTAGCTTCAAAATGCACGTGGTAATGAATCTGCCTGGCTGGCCGTTCTGGGGCCTGTGGACGCAGCGGGCGGCAGCAGAAACCAGGCCGGAAGGTCAGAGAAGCTGAGCAGGGAGGGGTCTCTGTGTGAAAGTGTCCATCTAGGTTATTGATCTCCGCCAGGCCGTTCTTTATTAATCCCCATAGTCCTGATGACGAGGGTTCTTATAAGGCCAAAATGCACGCATAAATATGCCTCTCCCGCACAGGGATGTCCGTGTGTGTGTGTGTGTGTCTCTCTCTCTCTCTCTCTCTCTCTTTCTCTCTTGTGCTCTCTATTTCTCATACACGTTCTCTCTTCATAACTTTTCTCCTCTCTCTCTCATGCCCTGCCCTCCCTTTCCCCATCACCTCTTTTTCAGCCAGGGTCCTTTTTGCAATGACTCTTCTCTGGTAATATTAAAGGGTGGTAAAAAGTCTTATAACATATACTGCAGCTATGTGGATTATTAAATCGTCAATTTTCTGCCCTGAAAACACAACTTTCGAGATTCATAAATTATTTATCATTGAGTAACTAGAGTCACATACAGATGGGCATGAGTTCAGTGAAGGTTAAGTAACTGGGCTTGTGGACTAAAGCTAAGGATGGGGATCTGGGCTGTGCAACTGTTATAACACTGAGGAAACTACTGCAGTAAATATTAGTAGTAAATATCGACACACACTGTAAATATGTATTAGAGTTACTGCACAGTTATGCAAGCTTATGTACGTTTTAAATACAGCACCACAACGCATTCATTGTGATGATTTTGAGGATCTGACTCTGATAATACACTGTTTGTAATGCAATGATTTGGATGGGAAACGTTCATCCAACTTGAAGAGAATGATTGAAAACTCTACTCACAATCATACACAAACACACACACACACACACACACACACACACACACACACACACACGCACACGCACACGCACACGCACAAACACACACACACACACACACACACAAAATGAGTAAAGACTGTAATGTAGAAGGAACAGGTCTGACACTCACACCAAACCCACGTTGGTTGTTTCTGACTGGAGCAGAGAAGAATCTGCAGTTACTACACACTAGGCAGGCCACATGAGGTTCAATTACACAAAGTGATTGATTAATTCAGGAGACTTTGATAGAATCGATGAATTTCAATAGATTGTGGTTAAAAGGTTAAAAAGAATATTAACTACCTTTCAGAAGAAACAGCCCATATCATAGTGGCCATCAACACTATTATTAAGCCTTATCAACTCCAAATTACAAAGTAATTTAACAGACAACCTCACCCAGGACAATTTACATCACCTCTAGCAATAATTTTTCTGCTATCTGTGGCAGACGGAGAACAGAAAAAAAAAGGGATGGGTGGTGATTTCCTTTGTAATAATAACACATGCTGTAACCTGACCTTTCCCTGTAGAACCACTACATTAATTTGATTGCCACACCGCACTCAATCACCACTTTGGGCTACCATGAAACATAATAAAAAACCACAGTAGATGCAATCACCTCTGCCGTCTGGACTGAACCAAGACCCCTGATTTATATCCATGGCACCTCAGAGCCTTGAGACAGAGCTATCTTCAATGGCGGGTCATCGGGAGGAAAACGCACATTCTTTACGCAGGTAACTAAAGTGTCTCCTTCGTCCGCAAAGGTACTTTGTTGTGAGGGCAGGGCCATAACCCACACTGACAATGTGAAAAAGAGCCTGTTTTTCTGTGAAACGCCTGGAAAGCCCAGACTTTGTATATAACCGTTACCACCTAATAGGGACTGCCTTGCCCCTGGTGGTCAGGGGGAGGCATGACAAGGAATTGGGACTCGCATGCAATTATGCTGACCATACACAGCTGTGTTTTGTTATTACAGCAATAAACATTGACAATATTAAAGTTAAAACCAATCCTCTCCTGTCCATATCACACCTGAGAGGATATATTCCTCTGTGTTTAGAATAGAATACAATAGAATAGAATAACTTTTATTTTCCCGTAAGGGAACTTCAGTTGTAGTTTCCAGCAGTAAAAAAGACATAGACAGTGGGGCAGACCCACAAACACAAACAAACATGTTAAATAAAGACATTCAGTTGAATCAGATGTTTCACATTACAGTGAAGCTGTAGGGACAAAGCTGTTTCGGGCTCTTTTTGCTTTAAGGGGCAAGGACCTTAATCTTCGACCTGATGGAATAGTCTGTAGTACTGACTGGCTCACGTCCAAATTCCTGAGGTTCCGGAGGAAATACTACAGCCTTGACTGACACTTTGCATGCACTCGATGACAGTTTGCCTCAAAGGTCAGTTTATTATCAATGATGGTACCCAAATATCTGTACTCCTCCACTCTTTCAACAGTTTTGGCTCCGATGGTAAGGGGCCTCAGCGGGGACGGCTCACACCGGAAGTTGATGGTGATTTCCTTAGTCTTCTCCACATTCAAGTCCAAGAAATTGACTTCACACCACTGTTGGAACTGGCTGACAGCAGATTGAAGCTTGTCATAAGAGTTGGATGAGTCCACAATTACTGTATCATCTGAGTACTTGATGAACGTGATCTCAGGACAGTTGCTTTGGCAGTCATCGGTGTAGAGTGTGAATAACACTGGAGAAATTACTGAGCCTTGTGGTGAGCCAGTAGAGATGGTCTTGGTGGTGCTGCAGTGGCCTTAATATCTAACCCACTGAGGTCTGTCAGTTAAGAAGGACATTACCCAGAGGTTAAGATGAGGGTTGAGGTTCATCTTCAGCAGCTTCTTAGCCATTATGTGTGGTTGGACTGTGTTGAATGCACTAGAGAAGTCTACAAACACCAGTCGGATGTAGGACTTTGGTGTGTCCAGATGGGATTGGACCAGGTGATGCAGTGTCAGGAGAGCATCATCAACTCCTCTGTTCTGTTGGTAGGCGAATTGTAGAGGGTCTAATATGCTTTGCACAGTCTAAAAAGGGGGTGAACCCATTTGACTCTGAAGAAGACGTTGTTGACGTCGAAACGTCAGTCGCATTAAATTATTTTGTTTTGCTCTGAGCTCTGTGTGCTCCAGTCCTCCTTATCTTGGGTTAGTCCTAGCGAAGTAGTCCGGGTTTGGTATTCTTTCTTTGCACACTTTGTTGGACCTGTGAGAGCACCAGACGTTCAAAACACTTCATTATAACAGGTGTTAATGCGACAGGTCTAAAGTCACTGGGTGCAGATGGGTTGGCCTTCTTTGGCACAGGGGAGATAATCGATGACTTCCATAGTGCTGGAACTATGTGCTCCTCGAGTGAGCGGTTGAACAGGTCACAGAAAACCTGCGCCAGTTGTTTATGACAAGATTGCAGAACATGATTGCTCATGTTGTCTCGACCGATGGCTTTGTTTTCTTCTTTTTAGCACCCTGCTAACATCCTCCACCTGTACATTGATGTTGCTGCTCTCCTCAGTTAGAAACAATACTTCTGATGTTACATCATCCCTTTCTACTTTAAAGTCATGCAAGTCAAATCTACTGTAAAACATGTTTAGGGATTCAGCAAACTGACTGCAGTGTTCCTTAGACCATGGTAATATCATGAAGCTGTGTTGTAACGTATTATTTAATGTGTTGTATAATGTATTTCGTATTCAATATGATTGTCCAGTCTGTTTTACTGTTGTACACCTGCCCAGGGATTGCAGATGAAAATTAGCTTTCAGCTACATCTGGTACAATGCATCAGATTTATATTGCTGAAAGTTATGTTGAAAATTGTCCGTGAAATAAACTGAATAAAGTAAAGTGCATATATGTTCCCGTCACATGTTGACCTATGCTGAAGGTGCGTGATGTTTTGTCATATAGTGGTAATAGAGCACACATTACTGGGGTTTGAGCTGACAGGAAGGAGACTCAAATCAGTGAGAATGGGGTGCTGGCTCACTCATCGCCGCACTGAGCAGCACACGTCACGTACTAGCTAAGTGAAAGTGACTCATCGTCACGCTGCATGGCAAACTTGACTTACTAGCCAAATCAGTGCCGTTACGCAAGTAGACTCCTGGCGCCAAGGTTTTTGCGTCAGATAACAGCAAGACATCGTCACTGATTTTTTTTAAAAGAGAGAGAGGGAACAAAATTAGACTGAAAAGGAAGAAGCAGATGCAGAACTGAGACGGTGGTGAGCTTCATAGCCATTAGAAGGGGGCAGTGGGATTAGCCTACACTCAGTAAAGGGAAGGAAAGGACATGAGCAGAAAAGAGGGGGCGTATAAGCATATTGTCCCAGACAGCAGTGAACCAGTAATTTCAGTGTTTTGTTTTTTTTAGCCCAATACAATATAAAGAAGAATAACAGCAACAGGTAAAACATTTCAGCCTCGCCCACTTGCAGTGCTTTGTCACTGTCAAAATGCACCCACGTTTACTGCCCACTATCTCTTCCACGGAGCAAATAGACCGTGACGTTTAATGAGAAAACAGATCCGATTACTTTTGATAAATGCCGATATGGCTCAAATGGTTTCGACAACATATTTCTATTCTTCAGCCATAAATTCTACGGATTACAACAATAGGCAATAGGTGTGCTGCCATCTAGTGGCTATAATAGCATTGTATGTTTTTTTTTTTCACGTAAAGCCCAAATCGGTATGACTGCCTTTTTCAATTATGTTATTGATGGTCTGTACTGTATTATGCCATAATTTCTCAACCCTGATCCTGGTGGATCACTTTGTATGCTGGTTTTATTTGCAGCTGGGCTCCATTAATCAGATTTAGTTGAGCATTTACAACACATCTTGCAGTTGCCTTTATAATGAATTTACTGTGAAATATATATTTACATAGTGTGTTAGTCCTACTGACAATGTTAACATAAGGGCATTTTTATGCCACTCAAGAAAGACACAATATATCTGTTGGAAAAGCACTTAATTGTATTAGACACTTCAATAACTCAGTAGGAGAAGACTACACATTGTACAGTGGTCCACCAGAACCACATGCAACTCAACAGTTGCTGCAGTGACTTTCTTTTTAAAGAACAATGGTACAATTCCATAAAGGGACAGTACAGGGTATAAAAACAACACCAGGTGTTAAACATACTTTAAGTCTACATAAGAATATAATAAAATAAACAAAAATACAGCAAAAACTAAAAGCTACAGCAGCCTTACTATCGACTACAGTACTATGGAACACCGAGAGTGCCACAATGATAAATAAAGCAAGTTGATTGACAGATTGCGCTTGTTGGGAACTCTGTAAATATATATGGAAATAAATAAGGAAATAGGGAAATAAATTGGGAAATATATGTGGAAATAAATAAATGAATATTTTAGAAAAAATATTTGAAAATTACTTTTGAAAGAAATTTAATATTGCACGTACATTTACATTTCTATATTCATTCCCAGATGTATTTATTTATTTCCAAATTATTTTATTTATTCATTTTTATATTTCCACATTTATTTATTTATTATTGTATTTATTTATTTATCATTGTGGCCCTCTCGGTGTTCCATACAGTACACTCAGTCAAATGTCTATGGAAATAAGTGGATGATAAATTCCTTCTTCTTTCACGTCAACGTCGGTTATTGCGTTATGACGTCATCGCAAACGCTATGGCGTACTTTACGTAAACCGTTCGGCGCAAATTTTCAAATGGTAATCAGGAAGGAAAACAGAACACTGGCGAGCTAAGTGGCTGCACTTCAAACACATCAGGGAAATCCCTTATTTTTTTGCCATATCTGTTTGTGAAAAGTAAGACGGGACTAACGTTATAAACTAAGGTAAGGTGTTTGCTAGCGCACCCAGATATACTTTTTCATATGGTTCATACGGCAGTAGCAAATGTTTTCAGCTAACTAGCGCTAGCTAGTTAGCCGTTGTTTGCAGCTGACAAATGTGTTAGCTATTCTACCTAACATTAACTAGGCTAAGTTGGTTTGAAATCTTTAACACGTCAGGTCACTCGATGTATGTAAGTTGGCAATCTAGTGTCGTATTACATCGGTGTATTGTTAAGATTGCTCTAACTTAACACTCTCTGCGTTACATTTAACCAGCTGTAAACAATGGCAGCCAGTGAATAATGCAGATTTGACCAAAATTGTTGATTAAAAGTTGTATTTCGTGTTATAGCTAATACAATGATTGTTAATTGGTTGACAGTACGTCCCTGCTCCAACTTAACGTTGTAACTTGGGAGCTAACGAACGCATAACGCTATCTTACCTGTCCCCAGGTAGCAATCATGAGTAACTCCGGCACTCCGATCTCTCGAGTGCGTCAGTGGGCCTCGCCTTCCCTTTTGCAAAAGGGCTCGTCCACACTTACCAGCACCCCGCTCCTCGCTGCTTTCCCCGGGAACGATGACGAGATGGAGCGGCGCCAGAGACGGAGGTCCAGGGTCATGGACCTCCATACCATGTCGGATATCTCCATCAACGAGTCCCCCGCACACAGGTATTGGTGCCAGCCCCTCTATAATCTCCTGTTTAAAAAAAAAAAACACACCAACATAATTTTACAAACCGCTATACATTTTTGACATATTCCTTAGTACAATGCGATGCTCTGCTAATCTTAATTGGCTTCAGAAGTACTTTAATAAAAACACAAAAATCCTCTATTGTCACTGCTCTCTTCAATTTGCCTGCAGTGCTACCGGGACCCCAGCAGCAGTGCCAAAGCTGTCAAACGCGCAGATCTCTGAGCATTACTCCACGTGCATCAAGCTCTCCACTGAGAACGTGAGTATGCATACTAATGTACGCCCTGAAAGATGAGGTGCAAAACTTGCTTTTGAGTGTTTTTTATTATTCATTTAGTAGTTCCACACAGTAACATTTTTATTATATTAGATTGTTGGAAAAGCTGACAGTATTGTAGCGTTACCTACAGGGGATATGTACCTTACAGGCAATTCAAACGTTGTTCTGATCTTCCTCATGCTTTGTTTTCTTGTGTAGAAAATCACCACCAAGAATGCTTTTGGACTGCACCTGATTGACTATATGGCTGACATCCTCAAACAGAAGGACTCTGAGCTCACAAATTTCAAGGTGTGCTTTCATTGTCGTGCTTAAGCTTTTCAAAGAGGAATTTCATCCGTTCATCTTCTAAACGGCATGGAAGTGCATTTGATGCTTGTCTCATCAACGGTATAGTTTTGTGATTGGTATTTAGTCTGATAGATTGTTATGAACTGTGACGTAATGATTCATCAAAATCACGTTTTGCTTATCTGTGTGTCTTAGCCTCCACCCCTACTGATTTTCATTTGTCTCCAAACTTCTACTGACTTGTAGACGAGTGTATAGCAGGTTACTTTGACTGCAGCAGTGCAGCATATTCATTTTGACAGTGCTGTTTCAGTTTGACTGCAGCCCACTGACTCCACTGAGATTTCATTACATGACAATTACTTAGCAGTCAGTGTTAGTCTCAGGGATACAGAAGTGAATGAAACGGACTCCTGCACACTGAGATAATGCACGTATTTTTGCAAGTATCTCATATTAGTTTGCAGGAGCGCTTTCATTCACTTCAGTTTTTGTTTCTCCTATGCACCTGTGATAAGTTATTTTCCAGGTGCGCATTTAGTACTTTTTAGTCTCAGGAATACAAAAATGTAATATCACCCGTTTATAACCGATATGTATAATGTTAAATTAACTACCAACAATTGGTTTTATAACAAAAAGTACCACTAGCGAGAGAACCATTACCACAGCCGAAAGAAAGACGGGAAAGCTATCTAAAGGAGGTCAGGGGAGCCATGGTGCAATAAGCCCTGTGTCCGTGCTTGTGCATTCCCAGGTGGCAGCGGGTACCTTGGACGCCAGCACCAAGATCTATGCGGTCAGAGTCGATGCTGTTCATGCTGATGCCTATAGGGTACTGGGCGGGCTGGGCTCAGAGACGAAGCCTGGAGAAGGTGAGTTGGGAGTGGGACGTCTTGTGCACTGGCTGTGATTTCGATTTTGATAGGCAAATTCTTATTAATCCTTTATTTATTCAGGCAGGTCACTTTCTTAGGGAGGTAGAGGGGATAGTCAGATATTTCTTGTGTAATTCTGAGGGTTCTGTGACTCATCCCCTTGTGTGGACAGAGAGGGATGTTGAGGGTGGAGGAGAGGAAGAGGAGGATGGTGCTGGCGTGACAGCAGTGAAGCAGGCGGTGAAGAAGAAGAGGCCCCCCAAGAAGACTGTGGAGCAGAACCTGGGCAACATCAACTGCTCTGAGTCCGAGAGGAAGTGTGAGGTAATTAAATCCGTGTGAGGGTGCGTGCGTGCGTGCGTTTGTGCGTGCGTGCGTGCGTGCGTGCGTGCGTGGGTGCGTGGGTGGGGGGGGATTCAGGATAGTCTGTTTCCGTTGAAACTTAAACAGGACTGTTGCCGGCATTCCCAATGATCTCACTGTCTGCCTCTCGCTCAGGTGGACCCCATGTTCCAGCGGATGGCCTCCTCTTTCGATGAAAGCAGCACGGCGGGGGTCTTCCTGTCCGTGCTGTTCAGCGAGGACAGCCGCTGTGAGCTGCTGTTCCCTTCTCACATGACCCTCCTGCGCTCCGCCCCCCCCTGCCCGCCCCCGCCCTCACAGCAAGCCCCCGCGCGTCCCTTCACAGGTAAACCTGCGGCCGCCGGTCATATGCTCCGCCCACTTCTGAGTCCCGCCTCCGTGTGGGTTCCTGTACCCACCCCTCTGTGTGTTGTGTTGTGTTACCCAGGCGGTCTACAGCAGGCTCAAGAGAAGAGCTCGATATGCCCCTCGCTGAAGGACTTCTCCTTCACCAGCTGGAACCCAGACCAGGTGAGACTCACTGTCCTGCAGATCCCTTACGCCTGATTCACATTAGTGATTAGTATGCTGACATGCTGTATGATTGACATGGGGTGCGTCCCAATATTCTTCACTCCCCACCTCACACCTTTCCTCCACTCCCCCACTACCACTCGTCTCCTACCCGGAAGTATGCAAAACTTCCTGAACGTTTCGAGTACAAGTATTTGCATGTACAGTATACAATATACCTGACATTGCGGTTTGCGTCGAGACATTAAATTAACATGTAACCATTAATGCGTAATTAAGATGTAATCAGCAACATCAGATTAAAACGCAAAGATCTGTTTCCGGGCCCGGAGGAGAGGAGGTGGTAGTGGAGGAAAGGAGGGTGCATTTTTCGAGTATTGGGACGCACCCATGTTGCGCTCATTGTTGGTACTCATGTCCCGTCCATCCTCTTTCCCTCTGTGCAGACCATGAACCAGCTGCTGGAGAAGATGAAACAGGGAGAGCACGCGTTTGACGTGAACGCAGAGGTTGAACCAGAGGAAGGGGAATTCCAGGACTTTGGGGACGATTTCGATGCGGACGGCTACGAGGAGGGACAGGGGGATTGCGGAGAGGGGCCCAAGGAGCACAAGGAAACCTGTGCCATCACAGGGGCGGGGCGGGGACGGTAAGAGACGCTGAACCTGTGGATGTCTGAGACTGCTGCCGGCTCATCCTAGCCGCGGCTCTGTATCAGTGCCCTTCCAGTTTAATAATAAATAAGTAATAAATCTAAAATAGAGATGCTGTTTTTTCCTCTCTGTTCTAGTTAAATCCTGAACAGGACTGGGATAAAGGGCAACTCTCTTCAGACTTGAGTTGCCTGCTAGTGCTTGACCTTTGACCTGACTCAAATTAGCTTCAAATTGCACTGCTTAGCAGAACCAAACTAACTGGATTCTGATTTGGAGTATTAACACTTGACTGTCTTTTGTAAGTTTTGAATAATTCACTTGCTGCTTGCTCTAGAGTTAACTAAGACCCTAGACTACTTGGATACTTGTTTGTTCAGGCTCTGCAGCGCTAGGTGTTTAGTTTTCATTCTGTGGGTCGTTATTCAGGGACGTGATCGCCATCGGAGAGGGGGACATCACCACCATGTGCCTGCAGCTGTCCTCCCAGCCCAGGGAGTACTCCTACTTTAGCCCCAGGACTATGGCCACGTGGGCCGGGCCGGGGTATTGGCGCTTTAAACCTCTCCACAAGCGTGAGTACATGGCGCAGGTGCGGGGTCCTGTACGATTGTTTAATTTCTGTTGGTTGTCCTGCGCTACCTGACACCTGGTGTTGACGTCTATGACTGGCTTTGCCTGATTGTTATCAGGCATGTGTTTTTTTTTGTTTTTTTGTTCAACCCACTAGTAATTGGCTGTGTCGTTGGACATTCTTGTTATCGTCTGTCTTCTCTTGACATGCGATTATGATATACCATTCTGATGAACTGGTACAGACATTAACGGTCTGGAAATTAGTTTTCTTGATTAATTGCATGTCCGCTGTTATCTAGTCACGTCGACCTCCATGATAATCAAATTTCATATCATCCGCGATCAGAGGATCATCTCCCGGACAAGGAGAGCCGCAAGAGGAAGCCGAAAAAAACCTTTGAGCTCGACTTCAACGACGACATAAACTTTGACGTTTATTTCCGTACCACAAGAGTAAGTGCCCTGCCCATAGAGTAGGCCAGTAGGCTTTGTCATAGTTTGGTGTATTCTGCTGCTTTCATTCTTTAATAGTAATAATAATAATATTTTTAATGGTCATTTTTAGTGTATTCATCATGATAAAAGGGAAGCGGTCAGTCAACCACATAATTCTTTGACTTAGATTTCTGTAAATTATGTAATGCTGCTTTGCACAATCTTGCTTATTTTTTCAGTTTTGTTTTTTAATAATTAATGAATTTACCAATATTTACACTTCAGAAAATCCATGCCCATGTGGTTAAATTCTGGAAAATAGGTCAACTGTAAATTTATATCTGATGAAATTTAAAAAATGGGTACCCATCAGTTATGCACAGCTTTGCTTAAAACTTCAAGTTTCATCCTTGAAACAGTCTCTGAAATCATAATCATAAAAACTGGCCCGTACCCAGTAGAGTATCAGCCCCTCCCCATAACATAATTGCTCTGAGCCTACTGACCAATGGGTGATCACTTAAAGATCCGCCCCTTCCTCTCACTAGCCTCTTTCACACATGCAATACGGAACATTACCGGAAAAGTTGATCCAGCAATATTCCGGAATGTTCCGTATTAACCCCTTTCACACATGCAGCCTTATCCGTAAATTTTCCGGAACATTGCCAGATAGGGGTCATGTGTGAATAAGAGCCAAAGTCGAAATTCCGGAATATCCACGGCGGCAATTTGCCGGCAAAAGACCTAGTGAGGTTTCCGTAATTGGTAGCGTTCATACAACCAACGCTCTACCCTATGTTGCTAGGATACGTTTGTTTACTTTACTAGCTAGTAGCTACTGAAAAATGGCGGGTGATGAAGTGACAGAGTGTGCAGTTGTACTACAGTTACTCTTGTTTATTTATACATTTTCGAAGCAAACGCTGGCAATAATACATCTGTTCCAATCACGAAACACCATTTGTAAACAAAAACTTAACAAACAAATCAGGGTAAGTTGGGAACAACAAATCAGCTGTACGAGTCTTTCATGTGGCTCGGGGCTCGGCGAGACGAATGTGGGTACGGGAGCGACCCCGTGGCAAAGTCTTCTGGTCTAGTGTCATGAATAATTTTGACGACGGGCAGTGGGTTTGTGATGGGTTCACTCACGTCGCCGTGTTTACGTCAGAATGTTGTGCGTGATTGATCCGGTAATGTTCTGGCTTTGTTCACACATCACATCGATACGGAACTTTTACGGAAATCTCACTAGGTCTTTTGCCGGCAAATTGCCGGCGCGGATATTCCGGAATTTCGACTTCGGCTCTTATTCACACATGACCCCTATCTGGAAATGTTCCGGAAAATTTACGGATAAGGCTGCATGTGTGAAAGGGGTTACTGATATCTTACCTCAGCCTCATTTGCCCTCTTGTCTCTACCTATGGGTTTCCAGGCAGCCACCACCAACAGCAAGTCTGCCCTGTCCACCAGTAACAAGAAGACCACATTACCAGCAGATTTCCACTACCCTCCAGAAGCCCTATCCCAGCTTAACTTCAAGCCCTCAAGCACAGTCAGTCCTCCTTTTGTTGTCGCATCATTACTTTAGATACAGATGAAAAAAGTTACGGGCAAACGGTTGTCGTGGTAATATGGCCGTCCATTCATTTCCCGCCAGTTGTGTAAACTGGGGATGAAGCGGTTGTCCGGAGAGCTGGGCGACGGCATTGGGGACTACGACTACAACAACGCCAACGACACCGCCAACTTCTGTCCTGCTCTTCAGGTACGATATCGGGTACTGCTCTCTTTTCTCTCTCTCTGCCTTAAGACTCGAGGCAAGATGCCAATACAGTGCTCTTCAGTACAGATCGCCATAGATTCATTGAAACTCTTTATTGAATCATTTTTAAAATACGAGTGGTCCCTCTAGCCAGAGTTTTAGTCTTGAGTATATCACTATAGTCTAGCTAGTTGTTTTAGCGACTTCCATAGCTTGCGCAGATTTTTTTAAAATTAAATAATTAAAATATTATTTTTTGGCCTTGTCAATCATCCTAACGACCTCATTTCTTAGTTTTTTATACTCTGTAAAACTGCTCCTCCCTGTTTTTTCTGAACTCTAAAAACTTGTCTTGATTGCCTTTTAAAAATAGGAGACCTGTTCAGGCTGAAATTCACACCAGCCACCAGCCGAATGCTGGTAAAATTTTCATTTGTGGCTGGTTTTTGCTCTAGCGGCCACTTTGGCAGGTAACAAACCAGGTTGTGTTATATTGTAAAAGGTAATGTGGCTGGTAAAATGTTGAAAATGGCTGGTGTTTTGTCAAATCCACAAGAAAAAGGACATTTCATACCCTGCCTGTTGCTGACTGACTGTAAAATGTTGCCTCTTCAGGGGAGGGACAGCGAAGATGACGATGGGGGGTTCGGGGGACCCGAGGGGGATTTTGAAATGACCAGTCAGCCTTTCGCTCACGGCGTGCCCCCAGCCTCGCAGGACGTAGATGGCATCTCTACCTACGGGGAGGACAACCTTGTGCCAGAGCCTCAGAAGGTAGAGGGGGGCATGAGAGGGGCACAGTGGGGGCGGTTAAGGAACTGGACTTGTAACTGAAAGGTTGCAGGTTCGATTCCCAGCTAGGACACTGCCGTTGTACCCTTGAGCAAGGTACTTAACCTGAATTGCTTCAGTATATATCCAGCTGTATGAATGAATAAATGTAATAAGAAGTTGTGTAAGTCGCTCCGAGTTGTGTAAGTCGCTCTGGATAAGAGCGTCTGCTAAATGCCTGTAATGTAATGGATCATACTTTTTTTTGGAGAATTGGAAAAATAACAGTCGGAGTTGAGTATTTTTTTCAGGCTTCCTTGTTCCTCCCCCCTCCGCAGGTAAACAAGATTGAGATAAACTACGCAAAGACGGCTAAGAAGATGGACATGAAAAGGCTAAAGAACACCATGTGGAGCCTGCTCACTGACTGCCTGGACAAACCCTTCAAGGTTAACCTTCCGTCGATGTTTATCATTGTTCTGTCTCTGATTCCCTTTGTGTGTGTGTGTCAGTCTTCCCCTCTCCAGCCCTGTGGTTTTTTTCATTTCCTGTTTGTGTCTAATTTCCTGTTTGTGTCTCATTCCCTGTTTGTGTCTCATTCCCTGTTTGTGTCTCATTCCCTGTTTGTGTCTCATTCCCTGTTTGTGTCTCATTCCCTGTTTGTGTCTCATTCCCTGTTTGTGTCTCATTCCCTGTTTGTGTCTCATTCCCTGTTTGTGTCTCATTCCCTGTTTGTGTCTCATTCCCTGTTTGTGTCTCATTCCCTGTGTGTCTCATTCCCTGTTTGTGTCTCATTCCCTTCTTCCATTCATTAGACCAGGGCCATGTCCGAATCAGCGCTCTTCCACACTGAGTAGCCTTGGTGAGTAGATAGGGCGAGAAAGTCGTAGAGTACGCAAAATTTTCTAATTGCAGTATACTTCAAACACCCGGATGACACACTTACTTCCGGGGTTTCGCTGAGTACATTCGGGAGCACACTTCAAGAAGTACACGACCATTTTGGTCACATAAATATGACGTTTTCCTTCAAATACAAGAAAAACAACACATTGCCAGATCTTGTAACACTTTCCAGCCAAATGACGACTCAAAACTAGCCCAAATTATAGGCTATTTTTAACTGAAACCAACGTATTTTAAATACAAATCATCACATTTTTCCTTTTTTAAATAAGTGCGTGCTTTGCGACTTAATTTTTACCCGTGACTGCACTTTAAAAGTATCCCAATTTAGCTGTAAAACCAGGGAAATGGCAACACTGGTGGGACGTCTTATGACCTACTTACGACACTTCCACAGTGCGGTTGGAAAATAGTACAGCAGATATTTTTTGCGGACTGCTAAACAGTGCACATTAAACAGCACACTTCTGCCAGTGCACTGTACGCAGGAGACAGGGCGCAGAAGACAGGGCTCTGATTCGGACATGGCCCATATCATTTGTAGAGACAGCGATGCCAATAGAAAACCTTTGGGGAGCACATCCGAACCAGGAATTATAAGTGTTGCGCTCAACAGACATTACATTACATTACAGGCATTTAGCAGACGCTCTTATCCAGAGCGACTTACAACAGACATGCTAAGTTGTGTCATTGGTCACATGCCTAATCACATGTACAACGAGAAAGGCACTGACCAGTGATGTGGAGAAGGCTATGTCAAAGCTTAAAGAGTATGTAATTGGTTGCCAACTGACGCATGAAAATATGACGTAGGCTAGAATAAATAATCATTTTTAAAAAATCATATCTATCTTTGTGTGGCAAGAAAAAATATTTGACCTTGGAAAAATAAGTCATTTTATTAATATATGAGTGGAAGTATTTTTATTTTGCTGTCAAGAATGAATGGAGACCATTAAGGAAACTGGCTTTTGAGCGCAAATCATACATATCAGCAGAGGGGCAACATTATATCCGGTGCTGAGGTTGAGAGCCGAAAGCTGGCCCCTTGTTCCACCCCTTTCCCGGTTCTGCCCCTGTTTCACCCCCTAACTGATCACATTGTTTCTAGCAGGAGGGAGAGGGTGCAGAAACCGCAATGGTTCCTGGGGAGAAAGCCTTCAGCCAGACCACCAAGACCCTCCTTCAAAGGTAGGCCACGCCCATCTCTCAAAATCTCGTTTATATTCGGCCATGCCGTGTGGTGGATGACAAGTACATATAGATTTGTGTGGACAAAATGGCCATTACGTATGACATGACACACTCCAAGCTGTGTACTGGAAGAGAATGTGCATAGATTTGTGTGCACAAACGGCCGTTACCTATGACATTAACGCACTCCACGCTGCGTATAGGAAGACAAATATGTATAGATTTGTGTGGACAAATGGTCATTACTTATTACATAAAGCACTCCAAGCTGTGTACTGGAAGAGAATGTGCATAGATTTGTGTGCATAGATTTGTGTGCACAAACGGCCGTTACCTATGACATTAACGCACTCCACGTTGCATATAGGAAGACAAATATGTATAGATTTGTGTGGACAAATGGCCGTTACTTATTACATAAAGCACTCCAAGCTGTGTAGTAGAAGAGAAGTATGCATAAATTTGTGTGGACAAACGGCCGTTATGTGTAACATAAATGCATTCCAAGCTGTGCAGTGGAAGAGAAATGTGCATAGATTTGTGTGTGCAGCCGCTGTTACATACGACATAATTAACACACCCCAAGCTGTGTAGTGGAACAGAAATGTGCATAGATTTGTGTGCACAAACGGCTGTTGCGTGCGACATAACGCACCTCCTCTGTGTTCTCAGACTGCCCCACGCCATGGCCCAGAACATGTCTGTGCCCTTGGCCTTTGTTGCTCTGCTGCACCTGGCCAATGAGAAGGTGGGCACTCCTCTCGTCCAGTACATGTTTGAAATGCACATTGCACAGGATCTGCATTGGTGAAGGCAAGGCAATGCATAACGTGTATTTTTTTGTTGCAATGCTCTCTTCCTGCAGAACCTGGAGCTCGTCAAAGTGGATGACATGTCAGATATTGTCATCAAGCAAGGTCACTGAAAATGGACAGATGCCAGGATTTCTGGTGAAGAGATTATGTGGTTTAATTTTTCCTTCCTTACGTGGTATCTCTTCTCTTTGTGTTCCCATCTCTTGGTATGCATTGTACAGAGTGCTCGACATTTTAAAGACGTACTTGAGTTTTTAACCATGCTCATCAGTTGTGGGAATTTTTTATTTTATTTTTAATTATTTTTAGTAAATGTATCCCAGCCTCTTTTCCCCTGCCTCTGTCAAACCACAGCGTTCTCTGCTCTATATGTGTAGATTTATAATTTAAGAACTTTACTTTCCACATTGAACAGTGTAATGTGTAAATATTAAATAAAACGCTTTTTAAAAAAAATAATATTTTTTTGTTTATTTTTTGAGTCCGTGTTGTACCGTGTTGTAACAATAGATAAACATGAAAAATGTGAATCCTTTGAAGGTATACAGTGAATTATCTAAAAGGTACAAGTAATATTAGACTATTAGCCACAGCATTAAAACCTTTTTTTAGTATTTCACAACAGCCCTAGAGCACATGCCTGACCTGGAAACCATGGAAACCAGATTTCCTGGGTGATACAGAGGGCTGGGTGACATTGGGGTGTCACCAGGTATTACAAATGCAAATTTGAGGGTGTGTTCTCAGTTCATTTCACAGCTGTTGAGAGGATAACTATCTAAAGGGATGTTTAATTTTGGGGATTATACTTGTGTAATTTAGTTATTGGGTCTTAGGAGAACAAGTTTGATTCTCAAAGAAGCCTCTGCTATTGCAGGTTTTACAAATTGAAGTATTTATTTTCCAATTCTTTGCAAGAACATATACTGTGTAAACCATAACGAAATTAGAAGGGTGCTTGTGTATATAAATGATTGTACCAGAGGGGGGGGCATATAAACTGCACAAGACTAAATTTAGTCTCCCAGATATGAGGGTCCATGCAATATCCACATTAGACAAAGTTTCATAGAGTGGATGTTACTCAGTGCTGAGCACGTTTTTGTAAAATATGAACATTTACAACGCCTATGTTTCTCGGTGTGGGATTCTAACTACTAAATAAAAAATATCACCTTCTCCGTCACATGCGATTAAAATAGTTTAAACCCTCCGGCACTTTATGATTTCCAGCTATGTTACATATCCTGTTGGCCAAGATGTTTCCTCGTAGCACATGTGGTTAGGTAATCTCATTGCGGGAGAAAGATATACTGAATCTGTGTTCCCCTACAACCGCATAATGACTGGAAGACAAAAATTTTCATACGTTTGAGATTAATTTGTGGGTATATATGATATGATAATGCTTAAATCGCGTACAAAATCCACGCAATGTCACAGCTTGCGAGATGTCATCCCTCCTTTCACCTGTCCCAGGTGAGCAAACAGGTTAAGCCCAGCGCCCCCGTGCGGACGTAGAAAAAAAAAAAAGGTGGGTCAAAGCGAAGGAATTCACTTTGAAACAGAACAAGGAAGTTAACAAGAGGAGCCTTGGACGTCGGCTTTCAAAGGGCGAGAAAACAGTAGATTCTTCGTCGAACTGCGATCTAACTGAAGTAAAGAAAAAGGAAAGGGACATTTGACAGATTAAGTTGGCAGTCTGCTTCATCTCCGTGGACGTGTCGTTTCCTGGTTTTTGAAAAAGAAATATGGATCATAACATGGTAGGTGTTGTCCCGATTGGTTTTACTATGTGTTTATGTAGCCTATTTGGATAGTCTTTATATGTCGTATTTAGGCTAACGTTACTTTACATTAAACGAGCCTAGTTTTCGTCTGTGCAGCGCGTGGCAAATTAACGCACTTGTTTGTTTTTAGCCATTTGTAGTTTGCTAAACAGATTTCAATTAAAGATAGACCTTCTCGAACGGACCTTAAAATGTAAACAATATTATTTTTTTTACTTCTCGCAGTGAAAAGAGTCCTTTTCAAACTTTAAAATGGTTGATGGCGGAAGCACACAGAGAGACCCTTGTAATTCAAGACGAGTTTCTTTGTATCCAAGCGAGTGCGCAACATTCTGTGGACAAAGTAGCCAGCTAACATTTAAACAAAAGTTACAAAAAATGGCCATAGTCTACGTTTAACTGTTCAGAAAATAGCTATCGCGATAATGTAAATGGCTTCACGATTTAAAAAACAAAAAACAACGTTACAAGTTTTAATTAAGTTACAATATCTTTATTAGCCAATGCGCCTTTGAATTAGGATAGCCTATGTCCCGGATGTTTTTCCAGTTTTTCTTGTAGCACCATCATTTATTTTTGTTTTAATGGCCTCTAATTGATATAGGCCTAGATGTCGAAAGGGGAAATGCACGGCGTTTGGCGGTTGATACTTTTTAATAAGATTAATGAGTGGTGATACTGACATAATCAATTTAACAATTGAATCTAGGCCTACGTGTTGAAATAATTTTACATGGTAAATGGAGTTCATAAAATGCCGACTTTCAGGGAAACCCATTCGACGCAGTTTGGTTCAACGATTGAATTGTGTAGGCCATATGCAAGTTTTATTAATCGTATTTCCGTCAACAGTTCTGTTTCTTCATTTGGGTGAACGTTTGAGCAACTAGTGGCTTTCAACTGTAATTTTAAGACCTTAAGTGTTCCGCGACGGCTGCTTCTGCTTGGTATGCGACTCAAGACGGGAACACCTTGTTTCTGTAACAACAGCAATAATTTGCATAACTATACATGTGCTCCTATTTTCTGGTTAAACAAATGTATTTCAGCAACAACTAATTAACCAAGAACAGGCTAAATACACTGGAACAGAACGAGCCGTTAGTCTCAAATAGGCTGTAAGGATACGCCATTGATTCTTATTTGTGTTTCCTCGAGTAGGCCTACTCGTATTTGGCTGTAAATTCCTTGTGTTATTCTTGGAAGTCGCATGCATGTTCCATGAAGATGGTGATGTCCCTATATTTGTAGGAATTTAAGTATGCAAGGCCATAGCTTGTGTGAAATCGGTTAACTGATCCCTGAATGTTGATTTAAATTAATTTCGAATGGCCTATATGACAGATACAAGTGTTGTTGCTCTTACAATTGCTACCCAATGTAGACATCTTCCATGGTTATCAGGCTGTCATTATGTCAACGTGGATAACTTTCATTATTCCTAGATGGGAAACTCTATAGCTAACTTTAATAATAGCAAAAATAAGCAGTAAAAAATAAAGATTGTCCGAACGTTTATATCTGCAAGAACATTGTCCATTCAGAGATGGTCACCATTTAGAGTCTGGGTTTTCAAAAGTGGGTCCTTAAAGGTACTGTAGGGGGGTCCCTGACCAGACTTGATATGCAATGACTATGTAGATTTGGGAAAATATTTTAAAATATAAAACCTTTTAACTTATGATGGGGGTCTCCTGAATCAGAAATGATTGAAAATCCAGCTGTGCCTAGCTTCACGAAGAGAAACAACACCAAATGAGAAGACTTGTGCAAAGACTGAGACGGATAGCAATCAAGTGGCTATCTGGTGTGTGTGTGTGTGTGTGTGTGTGTGTGTGTGTGTGTGTGTGTGTGTGTGTGTGTGTGTGTGTGTGTGTGTGTGTGTGTGTGTGTGTGTGTGTGTGTGTGTGTGTGTGTGTGTGTGTGTGTGTGTGTGTGAGTGAGTGAGTGAGTGTGTGAGAGTGTGAGAGAGAGAGAGAGAGAGAGAGAGAGACTCAGACTCGTCCAATCCAATCCATAGTGGAATGTAGAGTGCCGATTAGTCCGTTTATTAGGTCCAGTGCCCCTGGGTTTGGATGCTGGTGTGCCCTGAAGAAAAAAGTTACGTCAAGTTATAAAGTGAGGTAGCAGCAAACCGTCACCAGTATCTGTTGGGGCCCTCTGATAATCATGTTGTGATTAAGGATGCAATTCTACTAATATGTAGACTAAGTCATCATTGTCATCTCGGTGTGATTAGAGTGGAGCAAAAATTAATATATTGGTGTCTAAGTGTTTCTATGCTGATGCATGTCTAATGCATCAGAATATGTTGCTCACTACATATAATTATGTCACCTCCTGTTACATACCCCAATGTTCTTTTATCTTGACTATTTTGTCATGCTGACATGCTAAATGTTGTGTGTAGTGTCTGTTCACCTGCCGCAGTACTACAGATTGAAATGGGCTGTTTAGCCAACTCTGGTGTCAGTTGGGCATTGTCTCTGTCAGCAATGAAATAAAGTGAAACATTCACTTGCTAAACTGTTTGCAAAAAACAAAACTTAAGATACCTCTGGTCTGTATGAGACAGTTTGAGAGATTCTATACCACAATGTATTGTGACATGCACTCAAAGCTGACAATGCTGAGGTGTATTACTATCTATCACAGAACTGCCATCGATGCTACAGATTCATACAAACAACATAATACTGAACTTCGATTGATAGCAGAGAAATGTATTATTAATGCAGTCATCAGTACAATACATCCACATTCTGTAATTTTCTAATTCCAATTGTTCCAGTCCTTTTGTGTCATCATGTATGTTAATGTTTCTAAATGATTATTTATGACATTGTTTCTGTCTCTTAGATGGAAGGGTTTGAGACAGTATGTTTGTGCAGTGACTAGGCCCATGTCCTGTGGTTTGCCTGGTTTGCAAGACGGTGATATTTTAAAAAAACAAATAATAATAAAAAAATAATCATTTTTTATGTATGTATATATGTATATATAGAATATTCTTGTCACTGTTATTAACATGGAAATACTTCTATCTGAAATTTGCTGGTTTTGTTGGCCTCATTGTCAACAATGTTCATTTAAGTAGAGAATGCCATTTGATAGTGTTCAGCCATTTGGTAGGATTCATGTCGAGCTGTTTGCAGCAGAGAGGGGAGATACTGGGTGGGTACAGTGACGAAGCTCATCTTGCCGTCTCCTGGCGACGCCTTTGTTTGTGACTGAGCTTTGCCACCTCATGGGGTTTGAAATGGGTGTGCCCTCCTTCTGGACAGGTGTAAACACACACACACACTTTAAAAGTAGATTTTTTCTCTGACATTTTTGCAACTTACTAACAAGTCGTGCTGCAAATCTGGTTCTAAATTTGTCTTGTTTGGCACTTGTTCTGGAGAGACAAGTTAAATAAAATGCACATGTAAATAGCCTATTAAAATACATGTACATTTTATACAACAGACAAATTGACATGCACTGATGTTTAAAAGCTGTCAGGGCATTAAGTTTTTCTTTGAAACATGCAAAGGTAACTGATTTGAAGTAAGCACCCACAATTCCAGCAGATATTTTAAAGGGAATTTTGCCCTGCGTGCACACACCAAAAAAGCAGAAATTCTTCTGAAACATGTCTGAATAATTTTTTGATTCAATTTACCTAGTTTTGAAAATATATTGAGGAGAATTACTATTTATAATCTAGTCTTTTAGCACATGCTTTTAGCTAGAGCATTGTGCAGAAGTTACATTTAACATGACTAGAATACCCCCACGAGAGCTTGAATTGTATGCTGCAATACCCAGTATTTTCATACTACATGAGATCAGGTCACAACAAATAATCCACATCTTTGCTGGTGAATCTTTACACATAACCGTCGTGTTGAATCTAATGTTTGTCCACAGGACAAACTGTTATCCATTGTATATGAGAAAACATACCGACTCGCTTATAAACCTGGTGATTCATTCATGATGGCAATTTAAGAATGAAGCATTGTTTTATATAAACACACTGACTTCCTGTAAAGGTGTTTTCCTGTTTATTGAAGTGATTATGAGGTTTCCCAGCACACTGATAATATTTGCCTCTGTAAATACCTGAGCAGTGCACTGCCCAGTATCAGTGACGCAAATGGCAAGGGAAGGTATGCAAGGGTTGTTTATGGGGCCACCACGTATTCTCTCTCTCCTTTAGTTACGTCACTTAAGACGAACCTAACTATGCTCGTGCTCTTTATTTAAACCATCATTTATAGTGATGGCTACTTTCAGGTTTCTAAATGTGCGCTGATGTATGTTTTTCAGCGCAGATGATCTGCTTAACAATCTTAAAAAAGCATCATTCCCTTTTGAAATCAGACCCATTTTGCCATTTCAGAAAAACCTAATGATGGCGTACAACAAAAGTGTATGAGTTCTGACAGACTGACTTGGCTTGTCATTTAATTTCACTGAAAGGAATAATTATATATATATATATATATGTTTTTTTTGTATTCCCCTATTTTCTGTTCTCCTAATTTGGAAATCCCAGCGCTCATCTCTGAAGCATATCATGTCACCAGCCGTCACTTTTCACACGGCTACCGTGTAGGGCAACAGTTTATTATACAGTGTAGCTGGGCTTCCAACTCAGAGGTGGTAGCTTCAAATCCCAGGAAGGGCACTGCTGTTGTGCCCTCAAGCTAAAGGTACTTAACCCAAACTGGCCTCAGTAAATATCTAGCTATATAAATGGATAGTGTGTAGAAATGTAAAATGTGTAAGTCGCTCTGGATAAGAGCATCTGCTAAATGCCTAACTATAAATGTAAAGCACAAACATGTACATTTTGAGGAGTCTGAGGAAGATGCTTCACGTGCAGCCTCCCTAATTATGCATCACCCCACAGGGCCCTGTCCGTGCACTAGGGCAGGGCTGCCCAACCCTGTTCTTAGAGATGTACCATCCTGTAGGTTTTCATTTCAACCCTAATTTGGCACACCTGATTCTACTAATTAGCAGCTCAAGGAGATCTCTAGCTGTTGAATGAGGTGTGCTTTGTTAGGGTTGGAGCGAAAACCTACCAAAGATCTCCAGGAACAAGGTTTGGCAGCCCTGCGCTAGAGGATGTGCCATCCAGCAGGTTCCATGGTCTGAGGGGCACCATTACACCACCATAAGCACCAAGGGCTTAGCGCTATAGTAGGCCACCCCACCCTGGAGCCCATTTGTGTGCTCTTGGCATATGTCCAGTGTCTCGTTGTGCACTTTGAACATGCATGGCTGGGGAGGAGGAGAGGGTGGTGAGGCATTTCATAGAGGTGAGGTGAAACGTCTCAATAACCAGCCTGCCTCCCAGAGCAGAGCTTCTTACTGAATAACTCCACCGCCTATCACAGGCTGGCTCCTTCCATGCATTTGCATTTTTACATAGTATCCATTTATACAGCTTGATATATACTAAATCAAAGTTGTGTAAGTCACTCTGGATAAGAGCGTCTGCTAAATGCCCATAATTCCACAGTAGCAGCTGGTCCCGGTGCTGCTGCTCTCCTCAAGAGGAGAATGGGCACGTTGTTCTCTCCTGCGCTCCCCTCTCACTCCTCCCCTCCCCCTCTTCATGTGACAGGAGCAGGGAGAGCCCAGCGAGGAGGTGGTGGAGCAGGACAGGGTCAAGACTCTGCAGTCGCAGGTGGACGGGGTGAAGGATATCATGACCCAGAATGTGGATCGTATCCTGGCCCGGGGGGAAAGGCTGGATGAGCTGATGGGCAAAACTGAGGACCTCCAGGCTGGGGTGAGTCCTCCAGACCTGCTGGTTTTCCTCTTGCCATTATCTCTCTCTCCCTCCCTCTCTCTCCTCTCTCCTCCCACTCCCGCTTTCTTGCATATTCTTTCTCATCTCCCTCTGATTCCTGCTCAAGTTTGTCCTGTCAGTTTGTGTTCTTCTCCATAGAAGAATAGCAAATCTGTCCTCCTCTCTCATTCTCTTTTCCATTCTCAATTCCTCCTCTACCCTGCCTTTCTCCCTATCTCCCCATCTCTTTAACCCCCCCTCTTCTCCATATCGTTAACCCTCTCTCTCTCTCTCTCTCTCTCTCTCTCTCTCTCTCTCTCTCTCTCCTCCATCTCTTTAACCCTCTCTCTCTCCTCCATCTCTTTAACCCTCTCTCCTCCATCTCTTTAACCCTCTCTCTCTCTCTCTCTCTCTCCTCCATCTCTTTAACCCTCTCTCTCTCCTCCATCTCTTTAACCCTCTCTCCTCCATCTCTTTAACCCTCTCTCTCTCTCTCTCTCTCCAGGCTCAGAACTTTAAGCACACGTCCCAGAAGGTCGCTCGCTCGTACTGGTGGAAGAACGTGAAGCTGGTGGTGGTCATCGTGGTCATCGTCCTGGTCATCATCCTCATCATTGTGCTGCTGGCCACAGGGGTCATCCCGACCAGCTCTAGCCCCAGTCCCCCTGCCCCTGCCCCCACCCACAAACCCTGAGAACAAACAGGAAGCTCACTGGCCCCCCCAGTACCAGCTCCCCTAAAATCCTCACTCCACTCAAACGCATATCTGATCTAGAGATTCCCACAGTCCCAAGGCAGGCAGAGATGTACACACACATGCGATACGAATGTATATCCACAAATGTGCGAACCAGCTTCCTTGAAACGCACACATATGCCTCACTCCTTTAGAAACACACTGTGGTATGTTTCATACCCCATTGCTACAGGCTTGGTTACAAAAATACCAAACACTTCCTCATGGCGTTTCCCAAGCTTCTTATACCACTTTTTAACACTAGTTGGTGCAATTACCCCTTTGAGGAAGGCTATAAAGACTACAGTCTACAGACTATGGCCTGGATTGTATTGCAGATGGATAGTTGAGCCTAATTCATATTTAAGCTGTCGTTGATTTATTCACAGCTATGATTAGATTAAAATGAGATCCTTCAAGGAGCCTCCCCTCGGAGAAATGAAACGTTTTGTTAACACGCCCTGTTTTGCTTTTTGATCTGCTTTTTCGGCCCTGGGTTTATCACAAAACATTTTTTTTATTCACAGATGGAAAGGATAGTGGAGGTTCATTTTGTTATTTGATATTAGCCTAGTCCTTGATCTGTTGAATTAGCTTCCTAGCACAAACACTCATATTGAGATCTTGTGGCTATTGTGATTTTAAATTAATATTACTGACTGTATGTCTGTCTAACCTGTGTTTGAAGGCCGAGTGCCGGTGATTGAATGACAGTATCACCTGCATATGCAATGTGAGATATTGGTTGATATCTAAGTTGACCCAAAACGCAATACATTTTAAAATTGGCATTTAAAAGAGCTCCAGTTGGTGTTTGAGTGGAAAATTGGCTGTGATGAGGCACTTTGGGGTGCCACTGATCCATACTGGTGAAGGGGGTGGGGTGAGGTTAGTTACATGAACATAAGTAAATAGGGAAATCATAGTGAAAATGTATTGGAGGGAATGTTTGCAATGAGAACAGTCATACTGTTTAGTATTTTTTTTTGATTGTTTTGTTTAGTATTTTGAGTTGTAGTTTTTTTGGGGTTTTTTTCTCTCTCCTCACTTTGGTAGATTATGCTTCAGCCAGCCGGCCTGCCAGGGAGGCTCCAGGTTTCCCCCTCCCCCTGATCATGTGACCAATACAGCCTGTCGGGTGGGAGGGTGGGCTACTCTTACACTGCCTGTATGCGCTCAATTGGCTCTGTGATCTGTGTGTCTGCCTCTCTGGGAGACAACAGGGCTCATATGCATAAAGTGTCCCAGAACTGCAGCACAGATCTAGAATCGGTTTAGCCGTTTAGCTCGGTCACAGGCTCGGCTGCACCTGTTCTGTGGTTCCCCCTCTGCTGTGAAGGTAAAGCCTTTGACCTCCTATGACCCTATAGTGGGCTGCGGAAGACCAACCATCTCCCAGCGCTTCAGATGAAGTGAGCGCTGAGGCCAAATCCGCAATTTCCAGCACAACAGCATAGCTGTGAGCCTCCAGTCCTCTAGGGGGTGCTCTAGTGGGGAGCAGCGGTCAGATCATCGGGCAGGTGATTTTTTTCCATTCACCATCAGAATACTTATGTTCACCACAGAACAGTTCTGTGGTGTTCGCTGAACCTCCAAGGACTGGAACAGGCACCATCTTGCTTGCGAAAGTGCGCTACTGCCGATGTGAAAAATGGCAGTGAGCGCTGTCGGTGTTTTGAATGTGCATGTTGGCTAAGACTGTTGCATCATCGGCCTGGCTTTTGCAAGGTCAAGGAATCACCTCTTGTGCTTGTATTTCGCTGATGATAGTCTCTGTGTGTATATTTGTAATACTACCAATGTCTAAACCCTTCATATGTTCAAATCAGAGTTTATTTATGTTTTATTATTATTATCAAAAAATTCTTAATGAAATTAAAATACATTTTATTCTCTGAATACTGTCACTCTTTGAAGTGGGCCTTTCAATGATGAAACTGTGAGAACTCAAACTACAACACAATAGGTTAAAAGATTGTTGCCCTCAAAGTAATTAACTTAAATCAGTACTTAAAATGATTTTTAGTTTGTATTGAAACACATCTGTAATGTATGCCTAAAGTGCTTTTTAAAAAGTGCATGCGTACGTGCCCTTGTGCGACTGTCCCACATTCTGCACATTAAGTGAATGCACCCCTTGAAATATGCAATTGCAGGATGAGAACACTAAACCCAGCAGAGGGATTGAATGTACTAAACAAATAGAGATCTGTGGTACTGTATCTTGTAACTATTTATGTGTTGGGCGCATGGTACCTCAAATCAAACTTTTTAAAGTTTTTTAGAACAAAGGACTTTGTTTTCAGTTCCAAGTGACAAGTGTTGAATGCTAATTGTGAAACCAAAATTTACATACAGTCACATAGATGCAACCAGCTGCAAGTAATACATTATATTTAATCATATGTAGGGCAATTCCCTTTCGGGTTCTTGTGCCAGTCATGGTTTCCATAGGTTTTTATTTATTTTCCTTAAATAAGGGTATATGAATGATAAGTCTTTAATATGCTATGTCTGATTGTGCAATAAATAGTATTTGCCTGCACTTTTTTTTTCTTGGTCTAAACTCTGATAATATGCATCTTATTTCTTGCTACTTTATTGTTCTCTCTTCAATCACAATACCTGCAATTCAGATTATAGCCACTAGAGGAAGACATGATACTGAGAAATCACCTGGTTATTTACTGCCGAACCACATAGTGAAGTACTCCTGTGAACAGTTTATGCTTGTTAATGTATGTGTGTACATTTATATGCTCCTTCAAATGGTTGGATATTAAATACTGTAGTGGAAGGCATAGTCCTTTCTTAACAGCCATTAGAATTATTTTTCTAGAACCACTTACTGTTCATGGCTGTCACAATTAGCAACTTTCATTGAAATAAAGAAAAAATAAAATAAAAAAAGCTGACATTCATTCTTAGGTAGCATTTTTTTTTTGATTGCCATATCTTTCAGTAGCTTACTCATCAGTTATGATTTTTTTCTTTACATATAATGTTTATGTATGTGCGATGCTCTTGTGCAGAGCAACTTACAAGGAAAAAGCTATGTACAGAAAAGCAATACTATACATAGTTTATGGTGTTTGCAGGGTAGTAAATGATTTATGACCGCAACATTAACTTTCATCATGCTACCATACTGAATTGTGACTAAGTTTGAAACTATTTTAAATACAATTCTTGGGGGGGTGAATACTTTCATCATTTTCTTTTCAAATACCATAAAATTGCCTTTCATGGGCTTCAAAGCTAAATTAGGTTCACATAGTATTTTTCCTCATATACACTACTCACAAAAAGTTAGGGATATTTGGCTTTCGGGTGAAATTTATGGAAAATGTAAGTTCACGCTACAGTGATATTATACGTATCATGAAAGTAGGGCATTTAAGTAGAAGCATGCAATGGTGATTTCCTCATCTCAAACAATTTATTGAAACAAAAGCCAACAACAGTGGTGGGTATACCACAACAAAAATGTCAATGTCTCAATAACTTGTCATGTGCCCTTGAGCATCAATTACAGCTTGACAACGACGTCTCATGCTGTTCACAAGTCGACTTATTGTCTGCTGAGGCATGGCATCCCACTCTTCTTGAAGGGCGGCCCTCAGGTCATTGAGGTTCTGGGGTACAGAGTTACGAGCCTCTACACGGTGAGTCAGCTGATCCCATAGGTTTTCTATGGGATTCAGGTCTGGAGAAAGTGCAGGCCACTCCATTTGAGGTACCCCAGTCTCCAGCAGCCTTTCTCTAATGATGCGACCTCGATGAGCTGGAGCATTGTCGTCCATGAAGATGAAATTAGGCCTGTGTTGTTCATGCAGGGGCACAATGACTGGATTAATGATGTTATTCAGGTAGTATGGGCTTGTCACTGTACCATTCACAAAGTGTAGGGCAGTTCTGTATTGACTAGACACACCTGCCCACACTGTAACACCGCCACCACCAAAGGGTCGTCTGGTGACAACAGTGGCTGATGCATAGCGCTCTCCTTGACGTCTCCAACATCGTTGGCGGCCATCATTTCTGCTCAACGTGAATCGACTTTCATCAGAGAACAGCACTGAGGCCCACTGGTCCCTCGTCCAGCGTAAATGCTCCCTGGCCCATGCAAGACGATGACGCCTGTGCCTGGTGGTGTGGTCAGGTACCCTTGCAGGTCGTCTAGCACGCAGACCACGCTGATGTAAACGGTTTCGAATGGTCTGACGTGACACTTGGGTGCCTCTCACCTCCCTTAAATGTGCCTGGAGTTGAGTGGCATTCATCATCCGGTTCCGCAGGGCACTGTTCACAATGAAGCGGTCATCAGTGTGGGATGTGGCCAAAGGACGTCCACTTCTATGCCTTTCTGTGACTCTTCCAGTCTCTCTGTATCTCTGTTGCAACCTGCTGATGACACTCTGTGACACTCTAAGCTCAGTGGCCACTTCCCTCTGAGAACATCCTGTTTGAAGCCTCGCAATGGCGAGGTACTGTTGATCAATTGTTAGGTGTCGTCTTGGTCTCATGATGTCAAAATGTGAACAGCATGATGAAGAGGACTGTTTAAATACCAATTCTAATTGAACCAGGAAATGTATTGGTCGATTCATGGATCAAACACCTGTTGTGAATTTTGCCGTTCAGCTCCTTGTTAGAGAACAGCAAGTTGTGCAAAAAGTACTGAAACATTGAATAGTTGGACATGTGCATTCAAAAGTTTAGAGAAGGTCAAATTAATTTCACCTGTAAAGGTTATAGTGCATTTTAGGTTCATCCTGAAATTTCACCCGAAAGCCGAATATCCCTAACTTTTTGTGAGTAGTGTAGCTTTTATACAGTACAAATGGCAATCCCAAGTCTCTTTGAAGCATTTTTTTTTGAAGTGTACCGTGGCTTACAGCCTTCTAATGACCTCTGTAGCTGGATATCCAGCCACAGGCAGTGCCAGGCATGTCTTCATAGCTTGGGGTCTCAGGGTCTGCAAATGGACCCCTGTGCTTTGACGTGCAGTTTGTTCAGTCCACCACCAGAGGGCCAATGATGACAAATGGGCAAGTTGGCAACGTGAAGCCAAAGTGAGAAGTGAGGGCTCCCTTTAGCCCTCAAGAGATTTTAGCTCAGTGGGACCTGGATGAATAAACAAATAAAAAGAAGAGGAACAGGCAGACAGACGACTGCTGTTTGCAGGGTAAAGATTGTATGCAGTGGGGTTCATTTCACAAGGCAAAAACAAAGCGATGGGGAAATTACATTACTTGTGTTTTTCATCTGGTTACATCAAAGATGACATTTTTCAGTGGAATCCAAAACTTTCCCAAGTCCCAAGATGGTTCCTTCACAAAGGCAGCCCATTTGGATGTGATTTGGCTGTGACAGTCCACCAATGAGACGGGATATTTCACGAGGGGCTGGTATCAACCCAGGTCCATGTCCCGGCATACCACTACTGTCACATCAGTAGCACTGCCACTGTCATTGAACTATAATGACCAGTAAAAGGTGGCATGCAGATATACTAAATATGTGTTATTGAGTTTCTCAGGGTCCATTTTTATTGGGTTACTGGCAGGGGTGTGTAATTAACTCCTGACACCAGCCAAATGCTTATAAAATTTTCAATGTGCCTGGTAATAGTTTCTACTCTAGCAGCAACTTCGGCTGGTAAACAACTAGGTTGTGTTATGTTGTAAAAGGTAATGTGGCTGGTAAACTGTTGAAAATGGCTGGTGATTTTTAGAATCCACAAGCCACTCTGACCAGTGGGTGAAAAAGTAAATTTTATGCCCTGGTTACTGGTCAAGCTAGAACAGCATGTTGCTTGCCGCATCTAACGGAATCCTAAGGACAGCTATATATGAGACAATCGCCCATCAATGAATTATCAGTCTATGCAGTTGGGCCTAGCCTGACATTAACGTGAAATTGTCCTGCACCGTTTTCTTTCTAACTGATTACAAGAGGAATGGTATGATGTGAACATATCATCAATGATACATACATAGAGTTTATATAATACAATACATACTGTGTCTGCTTCGTCACCCTGTCCTAATTCATTATAAATCTCATGTGAATGTGAGTAACTTCTCCCCACGCACTGCACTTACGGACACAAGCATACATAATGGAAGCACGCAAAACAAGTTCATGAATATTCCCTTTGTGTTGCTGCAGCTCTGTGCAGAAGAGACGCTATTGTTGTCCTGGCTGGATAGAGAATCCTTTAGCATCATGCTGTCTGATCAGAACCCACATGATCTGCATCATCAGCCGACAAACGGAGACAAGGCAGAAAAGATATGAAATCTCTGACCCAAATCCCCCCCCCCCCCATCCACATCTACTCCATATCTGGCCGCAGAGTGATGGTTTGGGGCTTGTTTGATACCTTAGACCCTGGATGACTTACAGCCATTTAGCCAGTCATGTGTTACATACTGTCCCGGTGTAATTTACAGCTGGATCTAGTCACCCCCCCCCCCAATTCCCTTAGAGATCCATTCAAATGCAGAGAGGTTATAGTATCGCTTGTAACAGAACCTGAAAATAAGATATCGAGACTCTTTTGATGTTGATGGGTCACAGACTTCAGGAAATAACAGCATGCAAAGGATATGCAACCAAATATTAAATATGATACTTTAAAAATACGTATGATCCAAGGGTTCACATACTCTTTCCAACAAAGCATTTAATGTTGGATAATTTTGCTCAATAAATACATTATAAAAGAATAATGTTTTTTGTGTTTTTTGTTGAGCTGGGTTCACTTTATCAAGTTTGAGGACTTAGATGAAGATGTGATCACATTTTTGATCGAATTTATGCAGATATACAGAAAATTCTAAAGGGTTCACAAACTTTCAAGCAGCACTGTATATGCTTCAGTTATTTTGTTATTATTGTCAGTCGTATAATTGCTTGATGAAAATTTAACAACTGGGATATTAGACTAAAATCTACTATAATGTATAAGTTGTATTATAAAAAATCATCGGAAATATTCATATCATCAAAATGAAACCAAATCAGTGGAATACTTCATATAAATGCATCAGTTCCCTGAAATTAAGCAATTCTTGTAAATTTCAAGCTGAATGAACCGTACTTTTTGTGAACAAAATAGTGAAACTATTTCATACACATTTATTTCCACTTCCTGTTTTTCAACTGACAGTCTAACCACATCACAGCCACAAAATATCATTCCTTCCGTACACAGCCTTTTTCGCACAGTCCTATGTGTTTCACTTCAACAAAATAAATCAACAATTATGCTTCACACCCAGGTGGTGAAGTAAGCGGTGCAGGTTTTGAGCAATCATATTAAAAATTGCAATAGAAAATGTGTCTGTTGTTTACATGTACAAAAACAATGGCCTCTGGTTTGGTGATATTTTTACATTATGCTTCTTATTAATTAGTATACTTACAGACATTGCATTTAACAAACATGTAAAAGAGAGATAGAGATAAAAGGACAGCAATTGGTATTTCAGAAGAAACAGGAAATATGACAGTTAGTACTCTGATAACAAACAGGAAAGATTACAGTTATTACTTGAACAATAACAATGGAATTCCAAACTCAACAAGAGGGTGCATGGATTGTTGGGTCATTCCATAAAATATTCAGTGTTGTTTGAAAACCATGCTCCCCATTCACACAAATGGTGGAATGTTCAAAACTCCACTCCAATTTCAAACCCATTTTCTAACTTGTGACCACGACTACAGTTTTTAAGCTACACAAGACATATTATATATAGATGTACATCTGGTTCCCAGGATTCCTACAGTGTGAATATCTAAGCTGTGACATTGTTGGGCCGTTCCATAACTGACTGGGTCCAGCAGAACACTGGTGGTAGATTTTGTATTGATTTTGCTTCGGGGGGTTGCTACGGCGACTCACCTTGCTAACAGGTGGAATGTTCAAAACTCCACTCTAGCGGCAGTTGGTCATTTCAATTTCGAACCCATTTTCTAACTTGTGACAACGACTACAGTTTTTAAGGTATATCGAAGAAAGATATAACCCCAGTCCGGGCCAGATGGACTGGGGAGTTTCTCCCACACAATTGAGTGTTTCTTCAAGAAAAACAACCATGATCTTCAGAGTCTGATGCAATCAGGTTTATTGCATATGATTCAATAATGACATACAAAAAAAACCCCGGGCTGGTCTGCGCAGACCAACACATATTCAATCTCAGCAATCGTAAAAAGCCCCCCCGCGATCTTGAATTAGCAGGCCTTTTATCCTGTCCTTATCTCTACCTACTTGGGCGTTACTTTGCCTCTTCCCAGGGGCTGGTCTCATCCTCTGAAATCCTACACCAGCGGTCCCCATGCCCTTTTCTTTTTCATGGTACAACAATTTAATTAAGCATTACATATGGCATTTATTTTTACTGTAGTTTGATGAAATGCTATGATTTAATTATATAGTAAATGGCCTGGCCATGGTGTGATCATTCTAGTTCAATAAGTGATCATTACAATGATCTACTAAATTAAAACAATAAAAGTACAATAAAGTAACAAAAATTAATACACTCAGAAACCAAAAATGAACTAAATGCATATGACACATGTAATACAGAGACTATTGATTGTAGTTAATTTCTCCTTACATTTAACGTGTGAATGTGTTAAGAAATATAAGCCAACATTTTCTCTAATATAATCCTTGAATGTTCACATACACTCATTTTAAAACTTTCCTCTCGTCCTTGAACATCTCAGACAAAAGAAACCCAAACTGGGCCTCCTGACCTTCGAGAGGTCTGCAGCCAGAAGCATTTAGACTTAAAGTGTGTGTGTGTTCATTTCTCCTATGCGCATGTTCATGTCCCTCTATTTTAAAGCAGAAAAATACCTATAAATGCATCTGAATGGTCCTTGGTTCGAGGATGAGCGCATACTTGTGACTACATCTCGCCTTGACACCATCTAGATTAGGAGAGGCCCACGCTAGGCAACCAACGGCCTTTTGTAAATTTAATGATCACACTGCGTGAATATATATCTTTTTTGACACTTCAGCTTGATAAACTAGGCTGATCTTTCCGGAAGGTTGAGAGAGTCGTCCCAGCTCAGATGCTTCCAATAACAATTAAAAATGTGGCTGGGGCCTTGATTCTGGTGCATAGGTCTGCCCATGTGTCTTTGATGGTGAGAGGCCTATGTGTGAGTATATTGGTGTGCGTGTGTGTTGGTTCTGGTTTAAACTTGTTTTTTGAATTGGCCCAAACCCCCCTATACAGAATACCATCTTTATGTAAGCATGTCATGAGCGGTTCAAGGCGCTGCCTGGCATGGAATATCACGTAAAGTCAGAACAGGGCCTTTACTCTGATCATACAGTGGTCTGTAGTGATACATATATATACACATCCATACATATATATATATATATATATATATATACACACACATATACATATACATATACATGTACATATACATATACATGTACATACACATATACACACATATACATACATACACACATACATGCACATAGACTCAATCATACATACACATATATATAATACATCGTGCATAATCAAATATAATGGTCATATATTGTTTTTAGGCCTCATCATTCCCTCTTATGCATTTATCTGTAAGGATACCTGGGTGGAAGATGAGGGGCACTCCCTCAATCTCCCTGCCCTTACACCCTGCACAGTGCCTACCCGGATTATGTAATTACTGTTTATACTAATATTCACACACTTCTAATATTTAGACACATTCTGGATGATTATTTTCATACCTGAATTTTATTCCACAGGTACACAGACATAATATGTATCAAAATGTTCATGTGGTTCCCAGAATTCCTATGGTGTAAATATCTAAGCTGTGACATTTTTAGTTTGTAAAATATTCAGTGTTGTTTGAAAACCATGCTCCCAATTCACACAAATGGTGGAATGTTCAAAACTCCACTCTAGCAGCAGGTGGTCATTTCAATTTCAAACCCATTTTCTAACTTGTAACGACGACTACAGTTTTTAAGGTACACAGACATAATATGTATCAAAATGTTCATGTGGTTCCCAGAATTCCTACGGTGTAAATATCTAAGCTGTGACATGTATATTTTTTTAGATAGAGCTGTCTGAAGCTGGGCATGCTTTTCTCAAGCTACTATTGTATTCCCGGGCATGTGACGCCTAGACGACTCCTGATTGGTTTAAATCTCATGCTACGAACGGACGGACGGATGGACGGACACACATGTCACGTATAGAAGCGGCTGCACCGCTTAAAAATCACCAGCCATTATCAACATTTAACAGCCACATTACCAATATAACACAACCTCGTTGATTACTGGCCAAAGCGGCTGCTAGACTAAAACTTTTACCAACCACAATCAGACTTTTACCCGCATTTGGCTGGTGTTAATTTCACACCCTGTTCACAGTTGTATCCATGCATTCATCTATGAATACATGTAGGCCAAATCCTTCATTAGCCCAGTGATTCACACCACACTGTAATATGTAGCTGCAGGTTGTGCAGTAGCTCGTTATTATTGCTTTGCTTTGTAACACGGGTATACTCAGAAACCCTGGTTCACAAGCTCTGTTACTTTTTGTTTTCACCTTAAAATCAGTTCAGTTCAGTCCTTTATTGTCCCACAAGGGGGAAATTGTCTTGCAGCAAGGGGGAAACAACAGCTACAACAATACACACAATAATACAATATAAATATATATACAGTAAAAGTCCACCTCATATTAAAAACATAGTAAAGTGCAATGTACTGGGTGTGCAAAGGATGCAGAGAAGATATATTTACAAGCTGTGCAAATTCAGAATTTCTATTGCACTTTGTAACGATTGCACTTTGCTCATGGCAGCCTGTACCTTTGATCTGATGGGAGTCAGTTGAAATCATCAGTAAGAGGATGGTCTGGGTTGCCTAGGATGCACCTGGCTTTCCTCAAGAAAAACCGGATGAGAAAACATGTCTGACAGCGGGGACTGCTGCTTGCCACTAACCTAGCTGGCCACTTTAACATTGTGACGCAGTCTATTTTTGTTCTACACACTCAGAACTGATTCTATCATAAATCTGTAAAAAAAAAAAGCACCATTAACTTTCTGTCAACATTAAAAATATTGAACTTCTGTGAGAAGTACAGGCTTTGCAGACCTTTCTTACAGATTCTGTATTTGCATTAAAATTCAATTTGTTGTCTATAAGAGTACCAAGGTACTTATAGCTCTTCACACTTTCCACTCCATGACCATTGACAAATGTCTGGGAGTGTGGACGTGATGATGATTTTTTCATAAAGTCAATTACCAGGGCTGTGTTCGAATCAGAGCCCTATCTACTACGTCATGACTCCTGTGTACAGTGTAATGGCAGATGTGTGCTGTTTAATGTGGACTGTTTAGTACGCAACGTGCAGTATGCAAAAAAATATCCTCCATACTATTTAACAACCGTGCCGTGGAAGTGTCGTAAGACGTCCCACCCTTGTCACGTGTTGAAAATGTCAGCGAAGCTGTGCCTCATTTTTTAAAACGAAAGCTGTGTGTCATATTTATGTGACCAAAATATTTTGCGTACTTCTTAAAAAGTGTGTTCCCGAATATAGTCAGCGAAACCTTGGAAATAAGTATATCATATGGAGGTTGTAAGTATACTACATTTAGAGAAAATGATTTGCATGTACAGTATACAATGTACCTGACATTGCGGTTTGCGTGGAGACATTAATATGTAACCATTAATACGTAATTATTATTATATCTTTCCATTTCGGCATGCATTCCTCACACTCCGCTCTGTTCAATCACCCACGCATACATTCGCACGCTTTCCTAATTGATACCAATTACACTCCTTATTTAACTCACCTGCTGTCTTCTATCCAGGGCCAGTTCATTAACGTTGTTCGACTCCCTAACGTTGTTGTTCGTTAACGTTGTTTGTTTGAAACCTCTGGTCCTCGCTATTCCTTGTCTTGTTCTAGTCGCACAGTTTGGTTCTGTATTGGTGTTCGTTCACCCTGCTGAATTGTGTGACCTTTATTTAACAGTTTGGTTCTGTCTCGGTGCTTTGGGCACTCTGCTGAACTGTTAATATCCTCAGTCTGTCCAGTGTGTGTGCGGCACTACCTGCCGCGCAATAATCTACCTTTATTTAACAGTTTGGTTCTGTCTCGGTGCTTTAGGCACTCTGCTGAACTGTTGATATTCTCAGTCTGTCCAGTGTGTGTGCGGCGCTACCTGCCGCGCAATAATCTGTCTCGCTAACCACTTCTCTGTTTGAAGTCTGCCAGTCTGCAGTTGTTCGCGACTCCCTGTTTGTGTTGCGGTACCCCCGCTTTCCACCTGACGTTGTGCCAGCAGCGTGGCACTCTGCTCTCCCACTCTACAGCTGTTCCTGCGTCCGGCCGTGGCTACTGCCAGTTCTACGGTTACGGTTGCGCCTGCTGCTGTTGTCCTGCTGCCAGATCTGGGCCGACTCGAGGTCCGCTGCACTGTCCTGCCCTGCCGTTTCTACTGCTGCCCCATCCTCTGCTTCTACAACCCGGTTGCCTGTTACCAGTAACACCCTTGTCATTGCTACTCCAAACTTTCATGCATAACCATAACCGGATTGTTTGTCATTTACGTCGTCCCTCGCTTCAAGTTCGAAGCATAAATTATTGGATGCCTAGCGCTCCCTCTATCTGTCCTGTCTGTCTAGTCTGTCCAGATCCGCCAAGTCCAGTTCCGGCTTGGAACGATTCCAGAGTGACCCGCAATGTCCAGTTCCGGCTTGGAACGACTTCCGAGTGATCCGTCAAAGTCCAGTCCCGTTGTGGGGCGATTCCTGAGTGACCCGCAAAGTCCAGTTCCGGCTTGGAATGACTCCCGGGTGATCCGTCAAAGTCCAGTCCCGGTGTGGGGCGATTCCTGAGTGACCCGCGAAGTCCAGTTCCGGCTTGGAACGACTCCCGGGTGATCTGTCAAAGTCCAGTCCCGGTGTGGGGCGATTCCTGAGTGACCCGCGAAGTCCAGTTCCGGCTTGGAACGACTCCCGGGTGATCCGTCAAAGTCCTGTCCCGGTGTGGGGCGATTCCTGAGTGACCAGCAAAGTCCAGTTCCGGTTTGGAACAAACCAGTTGTTCCGGTCAAGTCCAGTTCCGGTTTGGAATAAACCAGTTGTTCCAGTCAAGTCCAGTTCCGGTTTGGAACAACCCAGTTGTTCCAGTCAAGTCCAGTTCCAGTTTGGAACAACCCAGTTGTTCCAGTCAAGTCCGGTTCCGGTTTGGAACAATCCAGTTGTTCCTGTCAAGTCCAGTTCCGGTTTGGAACAAACCAGTTGTTCCTGTCGAGTCCAGCTCCGGTTTGGAGCAAGCTAGAAGTCCCGGATAATTCCTGTCCTGTGTAATATTGTGTACAGCTTGGGACTGCCCCAAGCTTTAAATAAATAACCTTTTCTTGCACCTCTGCCTCCTTGTCGTTGCATTTGGGTTCAGCCCGTGTTCAGGTTCATGACAGGGTATCCCAGATCATTCCTCAGACAGATTCGGAAAACCTTCTTGTCTGTCTGTCTTGTCGGGCTGATCCTCGGACCAGGAGCTGGGTTGAGTGGGTGGTGAGGAAAGGGCGGATTCTCCTGATGTTGTACAGGAAGAACCTGCACGCCCGGGTTACCACTGCGATGTTCTCGGAGAGGGACAGTCTGTTGTCCATCACCACTCCGAGGTTCCTGGCACAGGGCGTTGGGGTCAGTGGAGTGTCCCCTAGGGAAATGGAGAGATTGACAGGGGGAGAGGTTAGAGCAGGAATGTAAATGAGCTCAGTCTTGCCTGGATTGAGCTTCAGATGGTGGTTGTCCATCCAGCTCTGGATGTCTCTCAGGCAAGCGGAGATGCGGGCTGAAGCCTGAGTGTCAGAGGGTGAGAAGGAGAGAAAGCCTATCGTCCGGCTACCACCCCCAGACGAATGGGCAGACGGAGCGGGCCAATCAGGACCTGGGAGCTGCCCTGCGGTGCGTGTCCTCCCGCAACCCCTCTTCCTGGAGCAAGCTTCTCCCCTGGGTCGAGTACGCCCACAACTCCCTGAAGAGCTCTGCCACCAGGATGTCCCCGTTTGAGTGCTCCTTGGGGTACCAACCTCCCCTGTTCCCCGCCCAGGAAGAAAGGTTTCCGTTCCGTCCCTGCAGGCCCACCTCCTGAGATGCAGGAGGATCTGGAAGTTGGCACGTACCGCACTCCTCCACACCACCTCCCGTTCCCGGCGCCTGGCCGACCTCCACCGAGCCGCAGCCCCATGGTATGTCCCGGGACAGCAGGTCTGGCTGTTTACCTCCTCCATTCCCCTTCTTGCTACCTCTAAGAAGCTCCAGCCACGCTTCATTGGCCCCTACTCCATTGTTTCCCTTATCAACCCCTCCACTGTCAAACCCCGCTCCCTCCCTCCCTTAAAATCCATCCCACCTTCCATGTCAGTCTGTTAAAGCCCGTCTCCTCCAGCCCGCTCAGTCCTCCTACCGAGCCCCCTCCACCTCCCCGGATCATCGCTTGGAGGCATCCGTTGAGGGGGGGTACTTTTACATCCGCCGTTTCCCTCCAGTCCATCTTCCTATCATTCTTCTTGTTTTCACATTCCTCACACCCGGTTCATTACTGATCTCCCATTCACCTGTTTCTCCCCTTATTTATTTTGCACTCTTTGTTTGTTCTGTGCCAGTTCATTCCGTCGCTTTGAGTGATTGACATGTTACTCGGCCTCTATTTGTTTGTGCTAACTTGCCAGTCTGTTTCCAGTTCACCTGTCCAGCCTGCTTCCCCGTACCTGTACTCCTGTGTTCACCAGCCCTGCATCCAGCCCGTCACCTAGCCCATTTGTCTGCTGCCCTGTTCCTGTTTGTTCCTGCCCTGTTCCTGCCCAGCCCTTAGTCAACCCCGCATCCTGACCCTCAGCTAGCGCCCCTGTTTCGCTTGCTTTTAATAAATTATTTGCTCCGGTTCGGAGTTTGCTATTGAGTCTGCCTCCGGTTCTTGCTTTTGGGTCCAGTCAGTCTGAGGATCATAACATGGCGGATGTTACAAGGTTGGGCAATTGATAGTTAGATACATTGAAATGAAATGAAAAGACAGTCACATCATATGTAATGAGTGTATTGCATTTTGAAATGCTAATACTTTTGTTACGAACCAAATACGGGCTGGACCCAAGTGCAACGACCAGGAGACAGATTATCTGCAAGGGGTTTTTATTATAAGCTTTGGGGTAGTCCCAAAGCTGTACAGAAAGGAAACACAGTATTTACACAGGGTGAGAAAGTTCAATTAGAACTGCTCCAAGCCGGAGCTGGACTTGAGTGCAGGTAGCGGGTTCCAAGCCGGAACTGGACTGTACTGGACCGGAGGTCCACTCAGGAACTGGATCCCGGAATCGGCGGGTTTGTTCCAAACCGGAACTGGACTTTAACAGGAGGTGCACTAAACACCGGAACTGGACTGGAACTGGACCGGGAGGTCCAACTGGAACTGGATAGCAGGAACAATGGGGTTGTTCCAAGCCGGAACTGGACTTTACTCTGGAGGTGCACTTAACACCGGAACTGGACTGGAACTGGACCGGGAGGTCCAACTGGAACTGGATAGCAGGAACAACGGGGTTGTTCCAAGCCGGAACTGGACTTTGGACTGGAGGTGCACTTAGCACCGGAACTGGACAGGAACTGGACCGGGAGGTCCAACTGGAACTGGATAGCAGGAACAACGGGGTTGTTCCAAGCCGGAACTGGACTTTGGACTGGAGGTGCTCTTAGCACCGGAACTGGACAGGAACTGGACCGGGAGGTCCAACAGGTACTGGGCTGGATACAGAGGTAGGTGACCGGCTGAGCCCGGTTGGGTAGAGCTGTGTGGCGGAGCTTAGCTGCGGCTGGTTGGGGGTAGCTGGTTTGCTGAGGAACCTGGGACCGTAACCGCAGCGAAGGGATTCGCTACGGCCGGACAGGAACCACTGCAGGATAGCAAGGCAGAAACCCAACTGCGGACGCAATGCGAGCTGGAGTTGGAGGCACCGTAACACACACACACGCAGACTAACAGCTACAGACTGGTAGGTGCAGGAACAGCTGGTAATTAGAGGGAGACAGGTTAGAAACAAACAAACAGCAAATTGTTAGGGCTAGATAGCTACCAAACTGGAGGGTAGGAGAACTGGAAGCTGAACAGGTATAAACCCGTAACCAAGCAAACAGTAAACGTGACTAGAAACCAGAAAACACACAAGGTAGTTTAACGAACTGGCGCCGACTAGCAGCCAGACGGGGGTTTAAGTAGGGGAGTGAGATTGAAACATAATGACGAAAACGTGAGGAATGTAACCGAGAGTGATTGATAATAAACCAGGTGCGGAATGAATGTCAAGAGCGGGGGAAAGAGATAGGTGGAAACCAAAGTGGGAAGCCGAGAGAAACAAACAGAGGGGAAACGCCCAGCCTGTAGCAAAGGGGAAAACATGGACAGGAGAATCCAACATGACACGGAAGGAACAGGGGAAAAACACGGAAAAGGACCGGAAGGGAACGGGACGTTACAACTTTGATGGTAAGTTGTGTCATTGTGAACAAATGATTTGGTTCAGTGAACAAATAATTTTAAGTTTATGTGTATTGTATTCATGCAATTGAAAAAGGTCTTTAGTTTTGAAAAATGGGCATTTTGATTATCTGTTTGGAGTTGTGTCTACAATTTTGAAAAATGACCACAAGGTTCTGTAATTAGTGCCAAAGTGATTGTAAAAAACGGTATAATTACTGTATTTATTTGTTGTTATGATTCAAAGAAACCTATGTTGTAATGGTATTTTTTTAAATAAATTTTGATTTTGTTAAATGATTCCACTCTGTTCTACTGTCTCTACTATTCTCTTTATTTAGAACCACAAAAAGAACCATATTGAAACATGTATCAAGTATTTTTTACTGCAATATTAAAGGATTGTAAAAACAACTAAACAGTGAAGCTATGGGTATGTTGTGTGTGGGTGACTAATGTTGCTATAGTATTTCATGATAAATGAGTTATTTGAACCAATGATTCTGAAGTGCAAGATTACTTCAAAGATATGAATGCACAATGCAAGGTTCTGAACATAGGACAGGCTGTGTTACTAGTGCTGACCGTTTTGAGTTTTGTGTCTAAGGTTTTGAAAATTGAGCACAAACTTGTGAGATTAGCGCCAAAGTGATTGTAAAAAACTGTAACAACAGTTATTAACAAAAGTGCTTAGAAATGTTTGAATAAGCCAAAGTAATTTATGAATTAATGATTCTGGGGAGTCTCAGTGTTGTCTCAGAAACACATTTTGGTGGGCTACATTATGAGGTTCCCAGAAGAGATTCTGTTGGCATTCTGTAGAACCAGCACTCCAACTTTTGGTCATCTCAAATTTATGATTAGGCTTGGGTGCGTGAACATCACAGCAGAAGCTCTAATATAAAATTGGGTTTCTTTATATTTATTTTCTCTCCTCCTCTTCGTCTCTTGTGTTTTCCAGCCATACAATTGTTCTCATGCCATATAACTTTTGCTTCGTGTAACAAGTAGCCTACACTTAGAAATGTTACTTGTTTTAACAGTAATATTACTTTATTGTGAACAGTACGTTGCTGTTCGTGCTGTATACAGCATGTTGCTGTAGATTCACAATAGGTTTTGTGTGAATTCTTCATGGCTGACGAAATAGTACAGCAATCATCCTGTAATATCATTTACTGTAATCCAAAATACAGTTATATTCCTTCAGCGCGAAAATGGACCAATCAGCTCACCCTAACGTTAACTGATTATTATGTTTTTTGAAGTCTTTGCTTGCCACACAGCCAGTTTGTGAAATGAATCATCGATTTTTGTACGTTAGGAGTTTTAGTTTTTGAGAAGAATACCTGGGTAAACTAATTCATTTATTGAGTTTGTATGACCTTGGGGGCAAATTATTTGAATGAATTCTGTTTTGAACAAGGTGACGGTAGCGGATTGAACCCGTGTAACGTTAGCTAGCTATGTTCGCTAACTTCACCGTGAGCTACGTTATTCTAAATTGGGTTAGATAGCTAGCAAGCTATTGTCAGTTAATATCAAGGTAGTTAGCAAATTGTTTGGATTATATTAATATTAAAGTGGGAAAGCGGCTATGTAGTTTCTAGAGTTTCGTATTGGGTTGGATTAAAATGTAACGTGAACGTTATTCTATCGGGTTGCAATTCATGTGTGTAGGCTAACGTTAGCCTTACTCCCTCCTGTCGGTGTTGGGAGGTGTCACGAATTAACGTTAGGCTACGTTATAGCCATTGGCTAACTTTACTAACGTTACACTTCCAGCTAGTTAGAAATTTAAATTAAACTGTAGTACGCTTAACTTAGCTAGATTTTAATATTACTGTTAAAAATTTAGCCTACCGTACTTATTTGTCCCTCTGGATATTTAATTATGTTATGGTAGGAATTTTGTACCTTATTTACGTGCAACGTTTAACGTTAGCTAGTGCTATGTTGGTTTGCTAGTAAAGTGCCTGCGTCTTTAGCTAGTTTGGAAGTTGTGCAGGGTGCGTGATTTCATGACTTGTAGGCTACAGGGTTCAAGCAAAGTGCATGTCAATGTTTAGTCTATTGAGTATCTGTACTACCATTGGGTGGATAAGTTCTTCAGACCTACGGAGTTGACAATGTTATTTTCTCATGTCACGGCATAGCCGTCGAGAGTAGACATTTTTATATTTCTTGGTTAATTTGTATACATGAATATATTACATATACACTGTGCGGAATTGTTAAATAAAATTGCTTTTAATAAATTCAAGGTGTAGTGTACTTTTTCTTCACACTGGTACATTCTGTATTTCATCTTCTGTGTCTTCTGTAGTTTAGATGTCTAACTTTAAATGCAGTAACGTTAATCCTGTTATTTCAATACAGACTAGAGTTGCTGTAATATGGGTTACAGTAATCATGCAGTATAAACTACAGTAGAGTCTACAGTACTGTATTTCATTATACATCATGGGGGAAAGGTATTGTAAATGAACTACAGTAACTTTGCTGTTAAATTAATAACAGCACCTTGCTGGCTAATTGTTGCCAGCAACTTGCTGTAATTTTAACAACATTTTTCTAACAGTGTACTCTGATGTTTCACTATAGATAAAGCAAAGAATTTGGGATTGTGGTAGGCATCAAGGCGTTTTAAAAATAATTCTCCAGTGAGTGGGCTTTTGGCTATATCCCCCTCTCCCCTCAGGTCGGGCCAGGCATTGTAATTTGATAGACGGGTGCGGGTAACTTCTAAGCAGGCTGCCCCTTCAGACGTCATCTCCTCGGTTGTGCCTGCCTCCTGTCACTTCGTAATGGTCCCTAGTAAAAGAAACACGGACTGAAAGTAAAAAAAAAAAAACGCTTAAAGAGACGACAGATTTATTGAACGAGGGGAAATTAAGCAGCAGAACCGAAAGGAGGGAAGACAAAGTTTTGTGTTTCCCTTTCCGCAGTGTAAGCAGCGTATTTGTTCAACGTTGAGCGAAGACGGCCGTTCGCAGCGAGTAGGCTAGTGTTTTCAGATGAGGCGAATTTGCTGACTATTCTGGACGACAGTAGACATCACGTCGTGAGAAAGAAATGGTAAGTAGGCTACCCTACAAAAAAGAACATGCCTCTTTTTGTTCTGTGAAATCCTGTTGCATCTACAGCCACGAAGTTTGACCGCACCCATGATATTAAATAACCATAAAAAGTGTGTCTTGCATAGCGTAGCCTATTTGTTAGCGTCTACTACCTACTCAGTTTATTTAAGACAATTTGACATTGAAAGTTATGCCAAATGCATATTTGACTTCCTTGTCCGCTTTGCATACACCTCTTTGTATAGCCGCTATAGCGATGAGGTTAAGTGAACGTCGACGACTATAATAAACTTTGGATTAGAGGGTCATAGAGGGCACGCTAGAAGCATTAGTCAATAAAAGGTTGTTTTCGGTGACAGAGGTTTGTTTGTTTATTTTTTTTTTTTTAAATTCCAACGATGTTAGCTGCTAAAGAAGTATTCCCTTATAACTTTATATTTGCCATTAATAATAACTAATTACAGTTATGAATAAATAAAATAATTCATGAAAATATTTATATAAATATTGTTCGTAGGCTATGCTCCTGGTCTGTACCATTAGTCGATTTTACTAAATTAGTGATATCTGGGTCATTCATTACCACACAGCAAAAATGTCTGTGTAACTTTAACACTGCTGGTGTACAGTTAACACCCTTGGGTGTTTATATGAGTCCACAACTCATGAACACCCTAGGGTGTTAAATGTACACCACCATTTGTGCTGTACAGCAAGTACAAAGGTTAAAAGCTTGCTACCATTTGTTAGACAGTGTGAGATCTGACTCTTGCCCAGACCAAAGTTTGTTCTGTAGTGGGAAAGCAAGACTGGATTGCTTGTGTCTCAACTGGACAACATTGGGACACAAAATGTTGAGCTTTGAAGCCTTGATCGGGAAAGAAATAACGTTATGTACACTGTTAGTACAGAGCTGAGGGGACATTCACCCCAGTGCCAGGAAATGCCAGGGAATAGAGACAGAAAGAGAGAGAGAGAGAGAGAGAGAGAGAGGGCAGGAAGGAAGAGAATGGAAAAGGGCAGCGTTTCCCCAGTAAGGATGCCATTGCCAGTTGATAAAAAGTGTGTGTGTCCGCGCGTGTGCATGTGTGTGCGCATGTGTGTCAGAGTGTACATTTATTAATGCTGGTGATGGAATAATGATCGACTTTATTTTTCAGTTGTATAAACTTTGTAAGTCGGCACATACCATTAAGTACATAAAGGTTTGGCCTGAAGGTTTCATGTTAGTTGGACAGTTTTTATATAGAATGACTCCTGTTCTGAAATTTCAGATTCAGAAAACCTTATTTTTCTGTTAAGAACTTAATTGTGGGAGGCATCAAACATACACAAACAAATATCACTCAAAGACTGTGACAAACAACACTCTTGTTAAAGAGAAGTTTCCAACGTTTCTCCAAAAAAGGTGAGAAATACTTCTAATTTTATTGGTTAGCCTAAGAAATGGGTATCATTTAGCTACAAGATGTAGGTCTACGGATTCCATGGCAACCTAAACAACAATTGAAAATTAGCTGGTGAAACATTACCACACAGTTGCTCAAATATCATATACAAATAATTCATTCATTATGATCTCTAATGCAAAATATTATATATTTCATTTTTAGAATGAAATACTAACACAAAGCTCTCAGTTTAAACTGCATATAATTTACAGATGGTATATTTCAGTGAGTAGAAAACATGCTCGAAGAAGAGATGACGACATGTCAAATGTGAGAAGAACACAATAAAAAAAATAAAAGAATGAAAAATAATGACATCATCCCCAATAGGATATATTTTAGTCCATTTCTTAGGCATCTGTGGGTGTCACTATTTGAGTCTGTGTTGTATATTTTCTGTCACTTCGTGTTCGGTAATGTTTGTTTTATGTTCGTGTGTTTTTGTTTTCATTCTCCGTCTCCCATCCATGTGCTTGTGTTTTCTTTTCCCCCTTTGTGTCAGTTCATGATTTCCAATGTGTTTCACCTGCCCCGCTGTTCACCTGTTTCTCGTTTGCTTGTTAGTCCTGTGTATTAAAACCCCACTCTGTGAGTTTGTCACAGTTGCCTGCTTTGCTCTGTTTCGCTACAAGCCTTTTTCTGACCCGTGTTCTGCTAGTTTCTTCGTGTGCCTGATTTCTGTTGTCCTGACTTTTTGATAGTTTTTCCAGACTTCGCCTTTTGGTTTGTGTTTTTGTACTTTTGCCGTGATCACCTGGTTTTGACTACTGCCTGTTCCCGATTTCAATTCTGCCTTCTCCTCGTGGCTTTGCCACTAATAAACTTTGGTTTATTTTACGTACTGCTTGCACCTGAATTCCTTCCAAACCCTGACAGTACAAACTCGCCAGGATGGATTCAGCAGACAGCAGCCAGTTCGGAACCATCTTGGACCGACAAGGAGTGCTACTGGCGGCTCCGCATCAGCTCCGGGAAGGGAACCTCGCCTACCACCTCCTGAACCCTACACTGGAGAGCCGGGTACCTGCCGCTCATTCCTGTCTCAATGCTTCCTCATATTCGAACTCCAACCTTCTGCCTTCCCCACAGACTGAGCCAAGATCGCCTACATCATCACCCTCCTCACCGGCAGAGCCAGGGAGTGGGGAATGTCGGTGTGGGACGCACATTCTCTGCTCTGCTCCTCCCACAGCACCTTCGTGGAGGAGATGAAGCGGGTCTTCGACCGGTCCCGGCAAGGTCATGAAGCAGCATTGGAGATGCTTCAAATCCGTCAGGGGAGGAACACAGCCTCGGATTACGCTATCAACTTCCGCACTCCACCACCAGCCACCACCAGCGGCTGGAATCAAGAGGCCCAGTGTGACGCCTTCCTCCATGGCCTTAACAACGACATCAGGATTGACCGACATCTGTCCACCCGCGGTAGAGAGAGGTCGGTGAGGGGCCACCATTCCCGAAGAGAGGTGAAGACATTTCTGCCACCGATCGTGGATCCTGCTCCCCTGTCCAGTATGCCCGAACCCATGCAGATTGACCGCGCACGTCTGACCCCGGCGAACGCCAACGCAGAATTAGATCCCGGTTCTGCCTCTACTGTGGGAATCCTGGCCACTTCATCGCTAACTGCCCTTTAAAAGCCAAATGCTCACCCGTAGACAAGCGATTGCAGGTGAGCATTACCCCTCTGCAACAATCCCCTAACACCCGTTCTCTATCGTCTGCCTCTCTCCTCCTTGACTGTCGGGTCCAGGTGGACTCCGGCGCTGATGGGAACTTCATCAACACGGACCTGGTCTCCCAACTCCACCTGCCCAGCGTTCCTCTCCAGACCCCCTTGGAGGCCCTCGCCATCACTGGCACTCCATTAAGCCGCATCACGCATGTCACCCCCCCGGTGAGTCTTCTGTTATCCGGCAATCATTGGGAGGAGATCATCTTTTATGTCATTAACTCTCCTCGAGATCCTGTAGTGTTGGGACACCCCTGGCTTACTAGGCACAACCCCTGGATTGACTGGGCGACTAACCGTGTCGTGGAGTGGAGTCCCTATTGCCTGGCACACTGCCTCCGTGATGCTCAAGTTCCTGCTGCTCCACCCAATGTCCCAGAGAGGGACGCTGTGGACCTGTCATCCGTGCCCCCCAAGTATCTGGACCTGAGAGAGGTGTTCAACAAGTCACGCGCCACCTCACTGCCACCTCACTGCCACCTCACCGCCCGTATGCCCCACCGGCCGTATGACTGCGCCATTGACCTCCTGCCGGGTACGTCGCCCCCCAGAGGTCACCTGTTCTCCCTCTCTCGCCCCAAGACCGAGGCGATGAACAAATACATCAGGGAGTTGCTAGCCGCAGGCATCATTCGCCCTTCTTCTGCCGGGGCTGGGTTCTTCTTCGTGGGCACAAAGGAAGGCGGGCTCCGCCCATGCATTGACTACCGGAGTCTCAACAACATTACAGTAAAGAACCGCTACCCTCTCCCTCTAATGTCTTCCGCTTTTGAATCTCTTCAGGGGGCCACCATCTTCTCAAAATTGGATCTCCGCAATGCCTTCCACCTGGTCCGTATCCGTGAGGGTGATGAGTGGAAGACCGCGTTCAACACGCCCAGTGGCCACTACGAGTACCTGGTAACGCCGTTCGGGCTGACTAACTTTCCCGCTGTCTTCCAGGGTCTAGTCAACGACGTCCTCCGCGATATGCTCGGTCAGTTCGTATATGTGTACCTGGATGACATACTGATCTTCTCCCATTCCAAGACTGAACATACTCACCATGTGCTCCAACGACTCCTGGAGAACTGACTGTTCATAAAATTTGAGTTTCACCGGGACACTCTTTCTTTCCTGGGCTTTGTGATCTCCAGATGGACCCGCAGAAGGTCCAGACGGTGGTGGAGTGGCCCAGACCCGAGTCCCGTCATGAGCTACAGCGCTTCCTAGGCTTTGCCAATTTCTACCGCCGCTTCATTCATAACTTCGATTCTGCCTTCTCCTCGTGGCTTTGCCACTAATAAACTTTGGTTTATTTTACGTACTGTTTGCGCCTGAATCCCTTCCGAACCCTGACAGTGGGATTAAGAGTCACTGTGGAACTAGTTGCTCAAGTCTTTGAAAAAGTGGGGGGGAAAAATTTTAAATAATAAAAAAAATAAAAATAAAACTTGTTTCATTCTTTCTGGTAGTTTTGGGGGTTGAAATAATCCCCTCCCCACCACATGAAAATATGTAGATATTGCTCTCATTTATGAATTTATACATAATGTATTACTTTGTACAATAACATTTTGTAAATACATTTTATTTATGAATGTATTTTTATTAAAATATACAACAAATTCTAAGTCAAGTGTTTTTATTATTACTGCTATTACCATATAGCTTGCTCCTCCGTATGACTCATATGGTGCATGCATACCGTGCAGTAGAATAGCATCAGATTCACTGTGAGGTAATTGTTGTTGTTTTTTTTGTTTTGTTTTGATCTCTTGGTTTCCCCTAAGTGTCACAGTGCAATTCATTATTTCAGCCTTGACTCCTGAAATCCTTCCTCTTGAAAGAACTCCCTTCCTATTCCCAGCAGATAATAAAGCGATGATTTCTCTTACCTTACAGATGTCACATTCACAATTTTTTTTCTATAAACGAGGAAGGAAGCAAACAACAAATAAACCAGCATCTTGCACAAATATGCCTGCAGTCTCGTTTGAAAAGTGCTGAATTTTGTTATTTTGATAGCAGTGGTGGGAGTAGTTTTGTGCCAGTGGCTAAAGACCATGAGATAAAAAAATCACACCCAGGTGGTGAAGTAAGCGGTGCAGGTTTTGAGCAATCATATTAAAAAATGCAATAGAAAATGTGTGTGTTGTTTACATGTACAAAAACAATGGCCTCTGGTTTGGTGATATTTTTACATGCTTTAATATGCTTCTTATTAATTAGTATACTTACAGACATTGCATTTAACAAACATGTAAAAGAGAGATACAGATAAAAGGACAGCAATTGGTATTTCAGAAGAAACAGGAAATATGACAGTTAGTACTCTGATAACAAACAGGAAAGATTAGTTATTACTTGAACAATAACAATGGAATTCCAAACTCAACAAGAGGGTGCATGGATTGTTGGGCCATTCCATAACTGACTGGGTCCAGCAGAACACTGGTGGTAGATTTTGTATTAATTTTGCTTCGGGGGGTTGCTACGGCGACCTTGCTAACAGGTGGAATGTTCAAAACTCCACTCTAGCGGCAGTTGGTAATTTCAATTTCGAACCCATTTTCTAACTTGTGACGACGACTAGTTTTTAAGGTACACAGACATAATATGTATCAAAATGTTAATGTGGTTCCCAGAATTCCTACAGTGTAAATATCTAAGCTGTGACATTTTTAGTTTGTAAAATATTCAGTGTTGTTTGAAAACCATGCTCCCCATTCACACAAATGGTGGAATGTTCAAAACTCCACTCTAGCGGCAGCTGGTAATTTCAATTTCAATTTCAATTTTCTAACTTGTGACCACGACTACAGTTTTTAAGCTACACAAGACATATTATATACAGATGTGCATCTTGTTGCCAGGATTCCTACGGTGTGAATATCTAATCTGTGACATGTATATTTTTTTAGATAGAGCTGTCTGAAGCTGGGCATGCTTTTCTCAAGCTACTATTGTATTCCCGGGCATGTGACGCCTAGGCGACTCCTGATTGGTTTAAATCTCATGCTACGAACGGACGGACGGACGGACACGTCACGGATAGAAGCGGCTGCACCGCTTAAAAATAACAATTAGCTGAACCCATTCCAATTTATTGTAGGAAAAAACAACATAACTCTGATGGATGACATCTGTATTTAATCTTATAATCCTAAAAAGATGTTTGTCTGTTTACAATGTAGCCAGTGTGCTGTTCAACAAAACATGGGACATTTCATTTGTATTCAGGCAGGCAAAGTTTTTTAACATAACCTAATGCCACTTTATCCCTCTGGTCTCCTGGAATGTTGTTTTTTTCAGTTGGCTGTGCAACTAGTATTTGATTTCAAAACAAACATTCCATTTAGCTGTAGTTTGTTCTTAAGTGTAACCGTCCTCTTTCCACAACAGGATAATCCTTTGTCATAGTCTTTTTACCTGGATTAAATGTCATAAACTGTGCACTGACAGTTAAATGTCAGTAGAGTAAAAAAGTATCACCCACAAACAACTGCCTGACCTGAAAATTGCGTATGATGCCCTCAGCTGCAGTGTGGTAAAAAGAGTAAGAGACTAAATTTATTAATAATTGACAAATAATAAAAAATTAAAAATTGTCCAAACATTGACAGCTAGATACCCATCGCTGCTGGGTTCAAACCATTGTCAATAGTCGATTCCATCGACCATTGGCCCAAGCCTAGGAAGACCTCAACACTGATCTTAGTTTATCATTATCACTTTCACCCTCACTCTCTAACTCTGAAGAGGTAGATCTCAGCACTGGTCTCAATTCATCATTTAACACTTTAATCCACACTCAGTGGACAGTGGACCATCATTACAACTCTGATCCTCCCTCCTCAGGAGAACGGAAAGAGTCGACTGCGTCAGGCCCAGGAGGATGTGGAGGACGTGAAGATCATCATGATGGACAACCTGAATAAGGCGGAAGAGAGGTCAGGCAAGCTGGGGGACTTAGAGGACCGGGCCGAACAACTGCTGGAGAAGGTGAGTGTCGAGGACATTTTGGCACACTTGGACGGTGAGTAGACACTCATCCAGTGTGACATAGAATGGTGCAAACATGAAGTTTTAGGCAACGAACAGAGCAGAGGCCAAGTCACCAGCAGTTGCATAAATACTGGTTAATGCTACTGGTACTTTTGATATATGAAAATGACTATTATTTTACTATTAAATTAACCCATTATTATAATGTAATGTGTCTCTACTCTTGTACCACTGTGTTTGGAACCAAAATATCATTTAAGTGACCGCGGGAGGATGTCCCATATTGGGGCTATTTTGAAGGTCTACCATAGTCTAGGGAATAGTCAGGAAGTGTCATATTGGTGTCTATAAATACACTTTGGGTGGGATCAGGTGGAAGAAGAATGTACAGTTTACATCCTGATTTTAGTTTACTGGGATATTTTTGGAAAGGTATTTCCTCTTTTCATACTATGAATGAGATGAAACGAACTTCTCCACCTCTCTTGGTGACCCAGTGTGCCAGTCTATACAATTGGTTCCCGCTTGCATGAATGTATGGGGTGCGAGTGCAAAACGGTGACCTGAAGTCTGTCAGAAAGGTGACATCAATCCTGTCCCAACACAGCCTCAGCTCACAGATGTGTGGCTACAGTAGACTAGATTAACAAATGTAATAATAGCAACAATCAAACACGCAAATTCAAAAAACACGAATTCATTCATCCTTGAAGCATGTTCGTTGCTTTCAACTACTTAGTACAAGGCTCACATTAATAGGCTCAGTTAATACAAGGATCTGAGGTGAAAGCCACTCTTTTCTAAAAACAAATGAATGTGAACAGAATATGGAGTAATGCTTGTGTCGCTAAAGTAGAATGCCGATCATCTGTAAAACTGTTGCGTGTGTTGCTACACAGTAAAATGTCCAGTGTTAATTCAACTCTAACAGTGTACATGTGAGCCTAATCTGGCCAGAGCAGGCTCATATGTACACTGCTAGAGTTGAATCAACACTGGACATTTTGCTGTAGATTTACTGTGTTATGATACCCCTCATTACCCCTTCCCAGAGCAAAGCCTTTGAAAAGACCGCAAAAAAGGTGAAGCAGCAGAAGAGATGGGAGAACAGGAAGACGCAGGTGGTGGTGGGTGGCATTCTGGTGGCGGTGGTGGTGGTCATCGTTGTCGTCGTGACCGTGCTCAACTGCTGCAACTCAGACTCTAAGAATGATCACGCCTCTGTTGCCACGACAGCAACCAATAGGACCTAGGCGGAGCGGAGGTCAGGCAGCTGGCAAAGAAGTCGTCGAGACGCAGGAACAGGAGTTGTGGCTGATTCCCCTCTGCTCAGGCAACATGGAGAACTTGACAGAGGAATATGGACAAACTGACAGAGAATGGATGTGGGTAAGCGGAGGAGAGAGAGAGAGAGAGAGAGAGAGAGAGAGAGAGAGAGAGAAAAAGAGAGAGAGAGAGAGGTCAGATTTAGCTAAAAGTTTTGTTTCTCTATCAGAGGAAGAAATGGTACCACTGACTCAGCAGCATACCAGTACTGTGCATCCGGTTGAGCTGCTGCCCCTAATCTGTTTGACCCAGTGACCTCCAGATATTTCACAAGCTGCTCCAGAAAGCAGAATTCGCTCAATAAGATAAGGACTGCAGATCTACTGAGGGTCTGGTTTTTCTAAATCAACCTTTTCCCCCCATAAAAAACACACATAATAGCATTGCAGTGAGTCTTATTTATGGGTTTAAGTGCTCACGTGATCAGAGCTGGATGCCAATTTGCCCAGTTTACACACACACACACACACACACACACACACACACACACACACACACACACACACACACACACACACACACACACACACACACACACACACACACCTACTCAATTATATGTACTTTATTGTACAATTTGCTATCTTATCCAGAGCAATTTACACATATCAGTCCATTATATTATACAGCTGGATATTTACTAAAACAATTCAGGGTGGTTATCTTGCTCAAGGGTACAACAGCAGAACCGCTGCTGGGATTCAAACCCGCAACCTCTGAGTTATAATTCCAGTTCCCTAACCAGTAACCACTATAATACACTGTCATCTCAACATTGTTTAGCAATACAGACTGTAAAGAAATTACCTGCTGTATTCTCCTCTCAGAGCTATTTGACCAATAGTGTTGAATGTTCACTCCTGATGCTGCACTGCTTTCTAAGTCGCTCTGGATAAGAGTGTCTGCTAAATACCAAATTGTTGGTAATAGAAATTGCAATAGAAACTATCTTCCTCTTAAATGGCTGTAGCATGTATAGTCTTATAGAGATCCTTTTTAAATAATGAATAACAGTGTGAATTTGAAGGCACATACACAGCAATAACAAACAATAGCTATTATGTGAATGTGCAACAGCATGTAAGTGAGTTTTAGTACCTCGGATCCAGTTCATCTGAAAAATATAATGGAAAGTAAATGCCAAATTGTTATGGAAATGCATTAGATTTGAACCTGATGACAAGTATCACATGACCTTTTTGCATGTGCAAAATGTCAATTTGTTTGTACAGTTTTACACTGAATGAATGATCAGTATTATGTATGGGAATCCCCTACCTGTTGACCTCATGCAACATTTTTAACTTGTATTGTATTTTTCCTGTCATGTGTTACTTTGTGTTTTTTTCTGTTATGTAATGTAATTTAACTGGATTAATGTCGCTTTATACTGAGTGCTGGTGCCGTCATTTGTGTTCAATCAGGTTTAATGATGGATGCTGTTACTGAGTGAATTGTATCTGTCTTTATTTTGTGTGTGTGAATTGATATAGCATGGGAAACTAATGTGTAAATTGGTCAAGCATGGTAGACTAATATTGTATGAAATATCATGACTCGATGGATTAAGAGATGGCTGGACTGATTTAGAATTTTGACATTGTAGTTCATATTTGTGTCACAAAGCACCCTGGACCTGGTATTAATGGTACCAAGGCATACTCCCTTTATTCTGTCCATCCACCGAGCAACGTGATGTTTACAAGATGAGATATTTCATTTTTTCAGTGCTTATACTCTCAGATCAAATGCTTCTAAGTGAGAATGAAATTACACGCATGCACATACGATAAATATAAATTAAGAAGGAAACAATCTTTTTAAGGGTACATTTATAAAATGTGAGATTTAACAATCCACCCTAAGAGAAACTGGCAGTGCTGGCTTCACAATCACATTAATTAGCAGATAGACAGACATAGTAAAAAAGATCAGGAGCATTCTATTGTCCGGTGGAGAGAACTCAGTGTCAAACTGATCACTGGTCAGAACATGGTTTTATTTCTCATGGTTTTTATCATGATTTACAGCTTTACAATTTCAGATATTCAGTTCTACTGCTCTTTTTCTGCAAGGCTTGTTTACCAAAGGAGTAGGATTTTTTAATATCTTGATAAAGAAAATGATAAGATTACTTTTCCATTGTTTTAAAAAATATATATATTTAATGTATGATACAGGATACCCTTTTATTTTTACATATTTGTCAAGAATCATGGTGTTTTATAAGCCTACCTGACAACAATGTCATTTATGTTATGATGAACCCTAAATAAATTCCTACATTTTTACAATTTTAATTACAGAATTTTCATATGATAATCAATCTAGTTTGACTTAAAACATGTGAGTTGTAACCTTCAACTGCAATTTAATTGTTACCACTATCAATATATCACATTAATAATAATAATAATGCCTGGTATGTATATAGCGTTTTTCTCACTCTCAATACACTTTACAGTGATGAGGAAGAAACTCTCCTCAACCACCACCAATGTGTAGCACTCAGCCTTTTTCCAGACAGAGTGATGCACAGCAGTCGTTTTGCACCAGAATGGTCGCCACACATCAGCTGAGATGGCAAAGCAGAAACTGACTTTTAGCCAACTAAACCAGGAGATGATTAGGTGGTAGAGAGCTCCCTATGGGATCATGGGATCCTTAATGACCAGACTGAGTGAAGGGCAGCAGAGTGTTGAGAATTTTGAACTGCACTGCACTGGGGTTATTTAACCAGAGGGAAGATCGCCCCCTACTGACAGGTCTCCCATCCAAGTACTAACCATGCCCACACCTGCTTAGCTTGAGCCATTCAGCAGGAGCAGGGTAGATGGTGGTATTGCTACTGTTAACATTACTCATTTGACTTGCCAGCACTGTGTGGCTTTTTATAAGGTAATTTAAACCTTTCTTCTACTTCAGTTTGTCTAATTTCTCCATGCACATATATTATTATGTTACCAAAATAGTATTCTACAAGATAATTCATCGCATTTACGAAGTAAATTGTACTTACCATAAAGGCTATAGGGCTGTCATTGACCTTTATTGCAAGTTTTTTGCCAAAAATATTTCATCTCATTCTCGACCACTGTACCTTAATGGACTGTATTAGTATTTTGTATAATCAGTTACGATGAAACCTTTCAATATCTCTCCAATATACTTTTTTTGTCTCCAAGCAAACGTTGTTTTCATAAGATTTCTTTCTCAATTGAAAAGGTATCCAAACATAAGCTCTCACTGTAATACATTTTTGCTTATGTAAATAACCTATAATCACTTATCAATTATTTTAGCATTTACTGTCTATATTCTCACAAATTGTGCATATTCTATCACTATATATATATATATATATATATATATATATATACAGATCCTTTCCAAAAAATTTGAATATCATGGAAAAGTTTTTTTTTCCATAATTCCATTCAAAAAGTGAAACTTTCATAGATTATAGATTCATTACACACAAAGTGAAATATTTCTAGCCTTTATTTGTTTCATTTTTCATAATTTTGGCTTACAGCTCCAGAAAACCCCCAAAACAGTATTTCAAGAAATTAGAATAGTGATGACCTTTTGTGGCTTACCCATCTCCTGGAGGGTGTCAATGATGGTCTTCTGGCCAATTGTCAAGTCTGCAGTCTTCCCCATACTGAACCAAACTGAGAGACCTGTCCAATTTAACGACACATCTGTAGAAAAACTTTGCAGGTGTTTTGAGTAAATTAGATGATTAGAGTGTGACACTCAGTCTAAAACATTCATTCTCTGAAATAACTGAAGTAAATGCTGATTTTCGACACACTATTCTAATTTCTTGAAATACTGTTTTGGGGGTTTTCTGGAGCTGTAAACCAAAATTATGAAAAATGAAACAAATAAAGGCTAGAAATATTTCACTTTGTGTGTAATGAATCTATAATCTATGAAAGTTTCACTTTTTGAATGGAATTATGGAAAAAAAAAAACTTTTCCATGATATTCTAATTTTTTGGAAAGGATCTGTATATATATATATATGTTTATAGACCTACAGTTATCCTTGCGGATTTTTCTGTGTTTATAGACTCATCCCATTTAGTAAACCATTGAGTTCTCAAACAAACTAACAACAGTCAGATGCCGTATGTACCCGCCTTCTTTCTTTTCATTGGCTCCAGTCTGGAAATGTCGACTGCTGATAGGATATCACAAAACATTTTACCTAGCATTTAGATTGACTCATTTGTTTAATCTTGACAGAAGGATATGCTCATCATTATATGCAGATGACGGAGCTATATGGATTAGGGGGAGAGACAACACAAGTGTGCTGAGAGAGATTAAGAAAGCTATTTTAAAGGTAGAGCAATGGTCATACAATTGGGGTTTTAAAATCTCAACAAGTAAATCTTGCTACATGTTCATAACTAGAAAGAAAAAGATAGAAGAACAGTGTCTTCTTTTATATGGACAACCAATGGAAAAAGTAAAGGAATTTAAATATTTGGGAATTTGGGTAGATGAGAGATGTACATGGAAGACACATGTGGAAAAGCTAGAAACTAAATGTAAAAAAGTAATAAATTTAATGAGGGCTATATCTGGATATACATGGGGAGCAGATAAGCAGGCATTAATAGATATATATAGGGCTTTGATGAGATCAGCAATTGACTATGGGTGTTTTGTTTATGGGGCAGCAGCTAAATCGCACTTAAACCGAATTGATAGAATGCAAAGCAAAGCCTTGAAACTTAGCATCGGTGCAATGAGATCAACACCATGTAATGCCGTGTTAGTGGAATCAGGGGAAATCCCACTAGAGCTCAGGAGAGACAAACTGGCTCTAACATACTGGATTCGGCTTAGGGGATGTGGGGATGAAAATGCCACTAAAAGTGTCCTAAACGAATGCTGGGAGTATAGACATAACGGAATAGGTTTTGGATGGAAGATAAAAGATAAATCAGAAGAATATGACCTAGATGGAATACATTTCAATTCCCCTACTCCAATAAGTAATGTTCCCCCATGGCTCTTCCCTAAAGCTAAAGTTGATTTTAGTATCCTGGAACTAAAGAAAAATTGAGCGGAACATGAAATAGGATACTGTGCAAACCAGCATATAATAAACACATATTCTAATTACCTACATATCTTTACTGACGGATCAAAAGATCAAAATGACCATGTAGGAATAGGAGTGTATATCTCACAATTTAAAATACATATAGGGAAGAGAATTTCTGATAAATTATCAGTATATACAGCCGAGATGATGGCAGTGATTATTAGTCTCCAATGGGTGGAAGAAGTGAGACCAGACAGGGTGGTGCTGTGCATTGACTCTGCAGCAGTTCTTTTTAGCCTTCAGACAATGAACTCAATTAGGGAAGACCTAGTATATGAAATGTTTCAATGTCTATTTAGAACGCAGAGAATGGGAATAGAAACAATATTTTGCTGGGTACCTGCACATGTGGGATTAGAGGGTAATGAAATTGCAGACAGGATGGCAAAAAGATCGCTAAATATGACGCACATAATTAATATAGCATTTGGAATAGGGGAAGGTAAAGCATTAATTAAAAAGAAAATACTGGAATGCTGGCAGAAAAAATGGGACGAGGACAGTAAGGGTAGAACATATTATAGGATACAAAAGTCCGTTAGAGCACAGAGTGTTAAAGGGCGAAGCAGAAGAGAGGAGGTAGTCATATCAAGACTAAGATTTGACCATACTGGGCTAAATAAAACTTTATTTTTATTGGGTAAAGTAAATTCGCATAGTTGTGCACATTGTGGTATAATTGAAAACACTGAACATATAATAATGCATTGCATAAAATATAAAGATGAAAGGGAGCGTTTGCAACAAAGGGTAAGAGAGGTTGGACGAGGTTGGGATTTGGAAGGGATATTAGGAACAAATGGAGATAAGGTGTGGGAAGTACAGAGAGGGTTAATAGAGTTCATAATAGGTTCAGGATTGTTTAATAGAATATAGAATTTTACTTTATACTTATAATTTTATTTATTAACTTAATTTAATATCATAGAATAAAGAAATAATTATATTCATTTATTTATTTATTTTTTCCTGGAATCCTGTTCTACATACTCCGGTACGGTAGGTGGCGGTATGCACCTAAAGTTGGTATTTAAATCCGCCAAAAAACACAAAGAAGAAGAAGAAGAAGACTCATTTGTTTATCCCAGTAGAATGACTGTGCACTGAGATGTTCTGTAACTTTTTCCACAAAATCCGAATAATAATTATTTTTAAGCAGGTAAGCAGCTTTTAGATTAAAAAAGAATGAATGAATAGAATTGTACGTTTTGATTTTATGTTGTGGTGTTTCTTGTACTCTCCAGCTCGAAGAACGTTAGCTCAGTCTCAAAACAAAGTGTTAACGTTAACGTTAACTTGTTATGTTAGTATGGTGGCCCTCAGTAACGACATAATTTTGCTTGAGCAAAGAAATAGGAATAGTCTTGTATGGCTCTCGACTCACTTTGTAAAGTAAACTTACTTCGCTAGCTACTTGTTTCCTGTAGTTGTCAATTTGAGCGCTGTGAGTGTGGACGGACGGAGGGATGGCCTCATATTTTGATGAGCATAACTGCGAACCGACCAACCCAGAAGAGCAATACCGGCAGAACGCTCTGCTTGAACTGGCAAGGTAAAATCACTCCTTATCCTGTCATGCGTGTGAATAGTGTGGAACTGCTAACAGTAACGTTGTAGAGTATGTAACTTAGGCCAGAGGTAGGCAACCTTGGTCCTGGAGTGCTGCTGACATTTTTGGTTTTTGTGCCATCTGAGCTTGATCACAAGAGATTGAAGAATGATTAAAAGTCTGAACCTGAATATTCTGGATGGAGAAATGCTCCAGTACATGGTTACCTGCATTCATTACACCTGATAAATTCAAATGAATCCAGTTATGTAGTATTGCTTTGGATGGAGCAACAACCACGGTTTTCTCCGGCACTCCAGGACCAGGGTTGCCTACCCCTGATATAGGCTGTAGTGTTTTTTTCTTCTTTAATAACCAGGGAAGGCGAATCTAGGGCAATGGCAGTAAGTTGTCAGTGTTTGTTCTGCCTACAGGTCTCTAATGCAGGGCATGGACATTGACTTGGGCCCGTTTGAGGTATCAGATTGGGATCAGCGCCTCCCTCCTCCTGCTGCCCGAGCTGTCACTCAGAACCTTCCGACCGTTGTCATCACCCCCGAACAAGCAGGTAGCCGCACTGAAATGGCTTAACGCCCTCCACACACGTCCATCAACCGATTGAGCAGAGATTTATTTCTCCTGTTTGTGTTAACTGTACTCACCGCTGTCCTCAGATAAGGGCCTGAAATGTCCGGTGTGTCTGCTGGAGTTTGAGGAGCAGGAGACGGTCCGGAAGATGCCCTGCAAACACTTCTTTCACGCCGGCTGCATTCTACCCTGGCTGGGGAAGGTAAGCGCAGGTCTTCATAGATGCGTACGGCCTGGGGGTCTCATATTGGCCTACTGTATCTACGGGCCAGTTGTGGTGAATTATAGTCTGGGTTAGTTTTCTATGGTTACTGTGTTTGTCTCGACTGTGTATCCTCCACTTTTTCTACCTCACAGTATCTATTATTTGGCCTGGTCATGCTCAAATTAATCCATTGAAAATGTCTGGATAAAAATGTTTCGATCAACAGTACCAGTTTGCACAATGGCAGCTAAGATTGTTTAGTAAAAGTAGGATGTCTGTCTTCTCTAAGTACACAACGTCTCTTTCCCAGACCAACTCTTGCCCTTTGTGTCGCCTTGAGCTTCCAACAGACAATCAGGAGTATGAGGAGTTCAGGAAAGACAAGGTGAGTCTGTAGGTTTTTTTTGTAGGCAGATCTGTGCAAATCTGTTCTTATCTTTGGAAAATAAAAGCACAGACATGTCTTCCAGTTTAAACCAATCAACTTTACCGTTGGAACCCCTTGAGAATAAAAGCTGACCTTACTTGCAGCGTGTATACCTGAAATACACGTGTGTTCTTGTGTCTTGCAGGAGAGGCGGAAGCAGAAGGAACACAGGTTAGAGAATCTACATGGAGCCATGTACACATGACTGCAAAGACACGCTGGTACGGACATCCACTCGCACTGAAGGTTTTAAACTGGGGCATAGGGCCGTTTTATATTTATATACTAGTATATAGGTGTAAATGTAACCTATGCTATAATGGTGATATATCCAAATTATTGTATAAAAAATATTTTGTGTAATGTTATATAAATATTGAAATGAAAATGTGTTAAAAATGTGGACCAAAGCAAAACTGCATTTCCAGTATGGTGTGTATAAACAGTTAGGGGTCTGTTGTACCTTCTATACATTAATTCAGTCTGATTGTTTAAAAACAAATGTTAATGCATTGAACAGTTTTTTAGTGTTTGGTTAAAAAATGAAATGGAGAACAATGACTATTTGCCTCTGAGCATTTATAAAGCAAAGGGTTACACGTGGGCAGCATTTACAGATCACAACCCATCAGCAGACTCATATGACAGATGTAAGGTGATCCTTATGGCAAGGATGTCATACTCCGATCCTGGAGGACTGCATTGTCTGTGGGTTTTTGTGGTTTCCTTTGAATCAGAAGCCAATTTAGGTCTTGAAACAAGGTGCGCAAGTCCGTAGACTTAAATGGGCTTGTGAGTGCAGAAATGCAATCAAATCTAGCAGACGCTGCAGCCCGTCCAGGACTGGCGTTTGGCATCCTGCTTCATCGTCTCTCCCCACGATGCCAGGCAGTGCCAGCACAGGGAGAGTTAGCAGACCCGCTGCTACGCCGCCGCTAAAAATAAGCTCCCGTTTTCACATTACCATGACACAGCAGGTTCTGAGCATCGTGTATTTTCACATAGCAATCATGAGGCAGTAAAGCCAAGTGAAGGGAGCTGGATTACAGTGTAAAGTCATTGACTGAACTGGGAACATTTTGGTAATACTGGGGCAATGACTCCATTAAAACAGCTGGAGCCCTATGGCATGCAACCCCAGCTCCTAGACTGGATTTCAAATCGATCCTAGGTAAGAACAAGAGCAGCTGTGCTCTCAAGGAAGGTACTTCACCAGGTTAAAAAACTACAGAACAAACGCATCTGTGTCAAAAAAGATGCAGTCATGCATCGGATTACATTTAAATTCAAGTGCACATTCATTCAGAGACAGGACTCGGTGTATTCATTTATAGGACTTTATTTATCAGAATTTATAGTTGAATATAAATCTCTTGGAAACACAAAAAGGTAACTTAATAACAGATGAACTGTGTATTCAAGTAATTATAAAAGAAAAGGTAAAAGTATAAAAAGTATTCTCTGTGTTATTGTTGGTTTGGATATATTTGGACACCCTCTGCCCCACCTCCGGTCAAAGTGATAACATAAAATAGAAAAATGGGCGATGGATATCCTTTTAATTTTCTGCTTAAGGTGCAGCATGGTTTACAGGCAAGTTACATCCAAGAAATGATATCCTCCCAATGTTGTCTTGGATATCATGTTCACATTGGTGTTTTTAGGGACGAGACAAACATTGTCAGACATGCTTTCATATGCCATTGAGACAGACGTTCAACAACCGGATCAAAAACAAGTGCACTGTATGCAACTAAAATGCATTATTACTAATAGTGTCATCTTCATCTTCTCATTCACTTTCAGCACTGACTAGTCTTCGAAATTGAGATTGGCTGAAGTAAATGGAAAAAATTGCTGGGTTCACCAGTTGATTCACATGCACTATAAGTGACGATATTGCTGAAGTTTGGCTAAAAAAACCAACTGGTGTTTATGGCACACTGAATGTCTGCTGGTGCTTTTTTTTTTTTTATCTTAAAGCTTTGATTTCTCTTCCCCTCTCCTACGGCTACGGCTTAGTCCTGTTAGAAGAATGCTAAAAACAGGCATACCTGTCTGCTCTCTCCCACTGTGCGTTTATAGTAAACACATATTCATACACTGAACATAGAAAGCTTAACAGCCCACGGTTTCATAAACACACGCTTTTAGCTTAGCGGCTGGTAACAAAAGAAATGTGCTAATGCAATAACTGCATGACTTCAAAATGTAAAAGGTTCTGCAATTAAAATAAACGTGAGCAGGATGCTAGCGATCCAAACAAATGCATTTTGTCACAAATGACAAAAAAATTGATCGTTGCCACAAATCATAAAGCATAACTGGAAAGGATATGGCACATGATATGCACTGATGTCAAAGCCTCCATGTAAGATAGAATTATTACTGCAGTGTGCAATATGATATACCTAAGGTAATAATAATGACAAAACAAGTTAAGGCTTTATTCCTTCAAAGAATGTGGTTAGATATTTGGAATTATGCTTTAAACAAACTTTTGCTAAAACAAACTAGGAGAACTCTTGCGATAGCTACACAGGTAGAGTGTAAAACCAATTGCTGCCCGCACACACACACGTTAAACATCCTCTTAAACAGTCTGACACACCGCAGCATCCTCATGCTGCATGACAAATGTATAGGCAGCAAAGCTGACTTAACTCAACTGAATCAAGAGTGACCAAAGTTATGATACTTCTCTTTTTTTCTTTCTTAAAGGTAGCTGTTGTCACAGCTGATCAACTCGACACTACTGGGCAGGTCCTTTGTTGTCCACATAACTACACATTTGTTTTGTGTCAGTCCAGAGTAACGGAGTAGGAAAGCTACGTTGCTTTGAACACCTATGCGCAATGGTGGCAAATATAACATTTCCTTTACCACATCATCAGAGTACAATCATAATATCTTTCGAGTGGCTTGGCCAAAGCGCTGAAATTTAGCAGTAGGAATGGCAATGGATAGCAGGTCAGAGATGGGACGATAGCGTGGCTTTCTCTATTTCTCGATCCTCCACGGTGATCGCCCCCCCCCCGGCAGGGAGTGGCAATAACGTTCGGAGCAGGAAAATTTTACAGGATCTTTCAACGCTGGAATTATGACAGCCACCTGTTGTGCATTGTCCCAAAAGCCTACTGCTCCAGTACTGTCCTTCAGGGACTTTGTATGTGAAAGACATTTGATTTGAGTAACGCTATGAAAATGCACTTTCTTCTTTTACATTGTAGTCAAGTGACACATTATTACTGAGCCTAATGACGGATGAGCTATTACTGGACATGAGTCATTCCTGGATATGTGATCAACGTACAATAAGTCCAAATGATCACAAGCTGCAAAAAACACAGAGCCCATTTAAAGACACAGTACAGAAGCACCATGGTCACAGAGATTGTGGTAACAAAATCTTAATTTCCCTCATTTTTCAGTACGTGTTTAAAAAGCACTGTGGAATTACAGTGTTGTGGTGGCAACATTTATACCTCGTAATACTATTAATGGTCATGGTGGTATGGCTCCCATGGAAATGAAAAGTCACTAATGAACTGTATTCAATCAACATTTGTCCTTAACTTTGACTTCCAAGTCAATGCAAGCATTACACTTTTTATCATTGCTTTAAATTACGGACAAATGTTGATTGAATTCAGGCTAATGACCAGTAATTTCTGTAGTTCATAAAAAATTTACAGAAGTTTTTTTTCTTATTATTATAAAAGTTTTTTAAAGCTATAATTAGGATTCTGCCATCACTGTCAGTTCTATAAGCAAACTGCTTAAAGGGATAGTTTGGAATTTTGGACATAATGTCTCAACTTACCCATGATGTAGTTGATTGATGGAAACCATTTTCAGATGATTCCATGCTGTCCCTTCTTTTGGACATACACACGTTGCTAATGCTAGCGCAACTCTATGGCACCCGGTAGCATCCACTACTAAACGCACTTAAACACTCCACAGTGCACCCAAAGCAAATAAAATACGACGACAGTCTATCGGGGTTATTTTGAGTGTTTATACCATAATTTTTGAAGTCAAACTATCGTTGAATACTTTACTTTGTGCTGACCTATATTCTCTGTGGAAGTACGGCGGCGGAGCGAACGTGGCCATTGCAACTTGTTACTCTTCTTTGTTGTTGTAGTCGACCAGTGCCGGCACTACATTCGTAGGTAACGTAAAGTATCACTCCCCCGATAGACTGTTGTCGTATTTTATTTGCTTTGGGTGCACTGTGGAGTGTTTAAGTGCGTTTGGTAGTGGTAATTGAGACATTATGTCCAAAATTCCGAACTATCCCTTTAAGTGCTGGAGTACTACACCATAATGCTGTTTTGTTGAACAAAACCTTTATCTACGAGATTGGGCATCCTTAGTGCTGTCACTGCCCTGAACCTTTTGCTTTTCATCTTCAGTCACAAAAAAGGCCCACATGGTGGTGCTGCTGAGCTAGATTACGTGGCATATTCACTTCCTCACAACTGCCCAGGGATGCACATCATATGCGCTAAAAATAATCGCTGCAAATATAGTTTACAACCTGAAAATATATTTCATTTCGGAAATCTTCAAGCCCTGTAACCCTGGAGGAGAGCTCATTACAGAAAAACAGTCCTTTTTTAAGAGTGTCCTTTACGAACCTTGCGGTACTTGACACTGTGGAAGTCCTGGTGTACGGCAGGATTTCAGTGTCTTGACTACATGAGCACCTGCTGAAGTGCAGGAGCTTTGCACAGCTTTCATTTAAAACTCAAAACCTTTTGGCCTAAAGTGAAAAGCTCTCCCCCTTATGTTCCTTTAATATGTTTAACATTTATGTCAATCCGTACTTATAATAATGCATTTGAGATGTTAGGTTACTACATATCTACAATGTACACTGTACATATAAAATTGCATTTCTCTCTTCAACACAGTAATGGGTCTCTAAGCAGTGTATTAAAATCCCAAATGCCGTGCATTGCATTTCCAATGAACCAACTGAGAACCTAAAATAGGTCTGTCATTCATTTACGTATTGCCATCTAATAATTTAAATGTATAACAGTTGTATATTGCTGTATCATTAATACTGATATAATATTATACTATTGCCCATTTACAATCGACTGTTTGCTGCCGTTTGTCACATGAATAAATGTGCCTCCCAATGGAGCCATCAGTAACAAAGATCACAAACTGCACCAGCTAACTGCAAGCTGAATACATACTGGCCCCCCAGGATTGGAATTGCCCATAAACACCTGCTCACTTTCTACACACGTACCCCCTCTGGAGGTGCAATGCCACTGAACGAGTGTATTTTCTTGACCACAAACCCCCCCCAAATACTCCAGTACCAGCTATTGTAATGCCAGCACAGTCGAAAACTTTATGTAAATGTCTATAGTATACTTCACTGCGCACAAAAGGATGAGCTCTGTCTGAGCTGATCAAAAGTGTACACAAAGACTGGAATAACACGGAAAACCCCTGAAAGACGAGACGCGTGTTGCAGTCTGTATGGAGGCGGATATACGAGCCGTATACGAGCCCCCGCCATGGAGCATACTTGAGCTGTGATCCCTTCTCTATCGGTTGCACACTTATGCTGCTATTTTTGGCCAGGTCTCCCTTGTAAATGAGATCATCGATCTCAATGGGACTAACCTGGTAAAATAAGGGTTAAATTCAAAAAAAATTTAAAAACTCCTGATTTCTCCCTGACTGGCTAAAACATAATGCGCAGAATTTCTGATCTCCTTAAAAAAATGTTTTTTTAAAAACCTGAAAAACCTGAGGCGCTCCCCTTCCCTTTCCCGCAAAAGACATTCTCTTGATGCTTTTACAAATTCATTAAATACTTCTCCTTGGAACACCATATACTCAGGAACTATAAAAACAGAGTGTACCCGAAACGTTTATACAGAAGAATGCATAATGAGCTCAAAGTAATGGGATTGGTATTTCCTCATTCTGGTCGACAGATCGAACGCACAGCAAAAGTGCACTATAAAATCTTTATATAGGATCTGTGACATTGAGCCTTTTCCAATAAGCCCCCCTGGCTGTACATCATTAGAGTAAAACATTTCCTGTTTGGAAGTGTTTGCCTGATGATGCCGCCGAAACGGCTCCTTTGAAAGGAGGAAAATGGATGACTAAATAAAAACCAATGGCAACAGGGCAAGAAACGTATGCGTCTTTGTGTACCAATCGGTCCTGTCCCAACCCTGACTGCCGTTTCTCGTCACCCTTCCTCATGAAAAAGCACTTTACTCCTACACTGACTGAGTCTCACTGCCCAAAGAATTCCACCTGCTCTGATGCCTGGCCTGCTCCGACGGCCAGTAGAAGGGAGCGTGTCTCCAGCAGGAATCTCAAGCTCCAATCCTGGAGGGCGAATTTAAATAAACTTGGAAACAAGTGAGGTGCGCTCGCTAACTCGTCAGTGATTTGAGCACCGAATACTGCAGCCCTCTGGAATCTGAGGTTGAGACCCCTGGACTACAACATAGCAATGCCCTCTGGGGTACAGTTCAGGTGGGTAGAAGTGTTACTGCTCCCCGGGGACTTCAAACCCTTGGTGCCACCCCCCAGTGGCACAGGCCTACCCCCAGTCCCCGTGATGACCCCTGACCCCAGTTGGTGGCCTCGCTGCAGGCCCGCCATCATGGTATCATTGGTGACCGTGCCAAACTCGTAGGTGAACGTGCCGTAGAAGACCAGGATGTCCACGGTGAAGACCCACTCACAGATGGCCGCCGCATGCTGAAGAACAAAACTCTCATGGATGAAGAAGATGCCACCTAGTGGAGGGAGGTTGCTAGTTAAGGAATAGAATCAATGTGTTTCCAAGATAATTACCCCTTAATATTGTTGTGCTCCTTCTGCATAATGCTGCGTGTAGGGTGTGCACTTTTTGGGAAGTATGTGAAAGATCTGTGAAGATCCTACAGAAAAAAAAACTCTAGGGCTATTTGGGCTTCTGATTGGCTGGGCAGATTCAGGTGAGTGACGTGCAGACCTAAATAACTGGTGTACCTGTTTGCACTAGTGTGTGCCATACATATTTTCTAATGTTTGAGCCTCACCCCACAGACTACATTCCAGAAATACTCATATGAAAAGTACTAATGGCACATTTTTTGTACCTCCTGACACAATATAGCTTATGTCTTCCAAACCACTCTGACAATGGTAACTATGGAGACAAAAGCTAAATAAATAAAATGTTATCAAAATCCCCGGGGCAGTTTAAAAATGGCTGGAAATGATCTTTATATGACTGATGTGCTTTAAATACACTGAATATGCACCTAATACAGAAATGAGTGAATTATACATCTGACCTGAATAGTTTGGATGCTTAATATATCTATATCCTACATAGGGATTCCCTCTGTGGGGTTGTGATGTGATGATTTGATGTTGCGGTCTGATCGCATTAGGAGTGAAATGGCATTGGTGTATGCAGCTTAAGGCATACATTTGGGCAGTTGGGTTGCAAGAGAAACCAGCATACACACTGGTGGTGAGGCTCCACAATTGGAGCTGTGCACCCTCAAGGCTTTTAAAAGCTTTTGTAAACAAGGCAAGTAAACCTCAGAGGTTTTATGTGGTTTACTGTCCTAATCCACACAACAACAAATCTGATCCAGCAGAGTGATAAGGGCTGGGGTGCCTAACTGCCAAATGTCATTTAAAATTTAAGAAACAAATAGGGGGACAACTGTCAAACTGCCATTATGCTACAAACGTCTTATTCACGTCTTGTGAATCTGAAGATGACACTTGTAGTGTCAAAACAGTCTGACACTACACCTATTCATGACCAAACTTTTCTAAGTGATTTTTGAGGGCTCCAAACATCAGTTAGACTGGATTTGATGTTGTGCAGATTAATACATGTTTATTTACCCATGTAAATTTTAGTGCTCCAGCCTTTTTACTGGGCAAGGCTCGCCCCTTGGAGAACGGTAAGAGGCACGTATGTTTTCCTGCTTACATTAAGTCTGCCTCATTCCTGCATCGCCCTCTCACGGCTGACTTAACATCGCTATTGCTCTCAAAGGCCCTCCCCCATCTCAACACCCTCTATATCGTCATCGCATTATAATGACTGTAAAGCCCCTTTCACACATGCATCTTAACCAGTCAATGTTCCGGAAATCTTCCATGTCGGGCTCGTGTGGACCTAGTATCAGGACCTAGTAAGATTTCCGGAAATGTTCCGGAACGGCTCTAGTGTGAGCAAAAGCAGACGCATTCCCGGATAAAGTACGCAAAAGGCTATGTAAGGCCTTTGGTTTCTGGCATGTTTTCTTTAATAAATATTTTAATTGGGGCGGACCCGATATGGACGTAAAAACCCTCAGATTAATGTTGAAAGTCTGCACTTTAACCTCATAGTCACTGTTCCATTTCAAATCCAATGTGCTGGAGTGCAGAGCCAAAACAACAAGAAATGTGTCACTGTCCAAATACTTATGGACCTGACTGTATCTGTGAATGGGGAAAACGGCAACCTAACCCGGATAATTGAACCCGGCAATGTTACAGGTTCCATGTGTGAAAGGGGCTTAAGTGGCTTCAACCTAAACAAACCGGCCAATCTTACACGGTGTAGTACAATGGTTAGATCTAGGCTTGTAACTCAAAGGTTGTGGGTCCGATTCCCGGCAGAGGTTCTCCCATTGTACCCTTGTATCATTAGAATATCTGTCAATCTAATGTAATGTAATGTAATGTAATTTACATTATGTAATGTAATGTAATGAGTAGGGGTGTTACACCTAAGCCAAAGAGAGCTGTGGTGTCTGCAGGTATTTGTGGTTTCCTTTCAATCAGCAGTCAAATAATTCACTGAGGAAATAGGTGTGTGGATTCCTGAAACAATTAATGTCTTGAATGCGTCACTGTTCCTGAAATTTACAGACAACCGGTAGACAACGTGACTCTCCTGCACGAGATTCTGACACCTGCGCCTTAGGGTAGATACTTTAACATGCTCATTGCTGCTGTTTACAAGAATACCAAACTCTTTCTGCATATCAAAAGTTAACTTTTGAATTGTTCTCCACAATGTGGAATTCCCCACTTGCTATCTTTTACCTGGCTGTCATTCCTGTCTCTCGTTACGTAGGACTGAAATGATAAATATTGATAAATAATGATAAATGTTACGCTCTCCGTGGATTTGCAAAAACGTGATATGAACTCCAAATACTTGTAAAGAGATTGTCTAATGCATTTATATGGTAGGCCTTTTAAAAATCCATTAGGTTATAAGTGGTCTATTAATTGTTTTGAATTTTGACAAACCCACCGAAACCGACCCACGACAGGTTTTGTTTTCGACTGTAATCTGAACCACAAATTTAGAACACACGCAAAAATTACCCTCCAGTGACTTTGCCTTAGGGTACTGTGCCTTTCATTTCCTTCTGGCATTGCCACTTTCGTAGTTCCCTGCACTGAATAAAAAAAATCCCCCCTTTTGAATTGTTCTCCACAATGTGGAATTCCCCTCTTGCTATCTTTTTTACCTGGCTGTCATTCCGTTGCCAATTGTCTCTCGTTACGTAGGACAGAAATGATAAATATTGATAAATAATGATAAATGTTACGCTCTCCGTGGATTTGCGAAAACGTTATATGAACTCCAAATACTTGTAAAGAGATTGTCTAATGCATTTATATGGTAGGCCTTTTAAAAATCCATTAGGTTATAAGTGGTCTATTATTTGTTTTGAATTTTGACATTCCAACCGAAACCGACCCACGACAGGTTTTGTTTTCGACTGTAAAAAAAATTTACCCTCCAGTGACTTTGCCTTAGGGCAGGGGTTCCCAAACCGGTCCTGGGGGCCCCCCTGTGTATGCTGGTTTTCGTTGCAACCACAGTTGCAATCCCAGAATTTAACAAGCTGTTAATTTATCTTAATTAGGTGCTATTCATGTTTAGAGGAATTATTCACCCTCTTAAGCCACATTATGTCAGAAATAGCTATGCATGCCATGTAGAATAAACTCCCCATGTTCACGTTGTGCTTACTGTGCTATATTGCAACAATTACATAAAAAGAGGTTACAAAATTATGTGTTTTAACTAATCAAATTAAAGAGTGAAGTGAATCAATAGGCTCCTAATTAGGTTGTTGAACACATCTGTTTAACTCATAATTTTTTCTTTAATCTTATTAACACAATGCAGGTTTGGCTCATTGTCATTTTCTTTGTGTTTGAATTCTTTGTTATCTACCAAATGATTAGTTTTAGTGGCCATGTGTCCACACTTTCACCAATTAGGAGCCTATTGATTCAAATCAGTCTATAAATGGAACTGTTAAATAATTTTCTGATCTATTTTAAATAATATAGCACAATAAGCACAATGTGAACATGGGGTGTTTATTCTACATGGCATCCATAGCTATTTCTGATATAATGTGGCTTAAGAGAGTAAATAATTCCTCTAAACATGATAAGCACCTAATTAAGAAAAATTAACAGCTTGTTAAAATTCTGGGATTGCAACTGTGGTTGCAACAAAAACCAGCATACACAGGGGGGCCCCCAGGACCGGTTTGGGAACCCCTGCCTTAGGGTACTGTGCCTTTCATTTCCTTCTGGCATTGTCACTTTCGTAGTTTCCTGCACTGAATAAAAAAATCCCCCCCCCCAGAGTTACAGTTAGGACAGGGGTGGGCAACTCCAGGCCTCGCGGGCCGGTGTGTATGCAGGTTTTTGCTGCCACCAGTTACCACGGCTCAATCAGCTAATTAGTCATACACACAATCACGATTCACTCGTAAATTACAGAACGATAAAACGCTACAATACACGCATACCGGCACAAGAACATTCATCAGCTGTTGTTCATATCGCGGATATGTAGATTAAAATATCAGATCATGTAAAGGATTGGGCTAATTAAATAATTGTTAACTGGTGGCAGCAAAAACCTGCATACACACCGGCCCGCGAGGCCTGGAGTTGCCCACCCCTGAGTTAGGATACTGAGGACAAGAGAGACCGTGGCCCCGGCTGCAAGGGCGACACGGAAGTAAGCCATCCAGTAATCCAGTGATGTTATCGCCAACCGGTACGTCAGCACGCACTGCAGGCACACGAAGAGCAGCCCGGCTGGGAAGGCCACGCCCGCCCCCACGTAGTGCAGCGATTTGGCGTGATCAACCTGGGTGGGGAGTGCAGGGTGGGTGGAGGGAAGGGGGAGAAACAAGTCAGGAGAAACAACCCGTAAAGTCATCCATCCATATCTACTGCATATCTGGCAGCAGAGTGATGGTTCGAGGCTCGTTTGTCCCTTGATGACTTACAGCCATTTATCCAACCATGGGTTCCATACTGTTTCCGTGTAATTTACAGCTTAATCTAGTCCCACCCCCCAATTCCCATGGAGATCCATTAAAATGCAGAGAGGTTATAGTATCGCTTGTAACAGTACGTGAAAGGTATCAAGAGTCTTTTGATATCCTTTTATACCCAGTCATGATAGCATCACCTATTTACCTGTGGAATGTTCCAAACAGGTGTTTTTTGAACTTCATAGTATTTTTCTTTTTTTGGCCCTGTCCCAACTTCTTTGGAACGTGTTGCAGGCATCAAATTCGGAATTAGCATATATTTACAAAAATCAATAAAGTTGATAAGGTAAAACATTAAATATCTTTTCTTTGTACTGTTTTCAATTAAATATATGTAAAAGAGAATTTGCAAATCACTGCTTTCCGCTTTTATGTGCATTTTACATACTGTCCCAACTTTTTTGGAATTGGGGGTTTGTACATTGCTGTGAAATAAAAACCACATACTGACAGTATATTGCGAAATATCTATTTCGGTAAGGGTGTGATGTTATCACCCTTCTCATAGGCCTTGTCACGGCACAGGCACACCTGCCACTCAATGGCTTCCTCTCAGACTGACCTGGAAGTTTCCCACCATGACCAGGCCCAGGGCATTGACGCAGCCAGAGACCAGGGCGCTGCTGTTAAACCAGCAATGGTGACTGTGCTCAACCACCTGGGCGTAACGAAGCAGACACACCATCGCCACTGGAGGGAGGGAGGGAGGGAGAGAGGGGGAGAGATGGAGGGGGAGAGAGAGAAGGGGAGAAAGAGGAAGATGACGATGGAGAAAGCGAGAGATTCAGGAGGAAGAAGGTAGCATGAGAAGAGAATAATAGCAGGACAAAAATTCCCTCATTTTTGAGAGATTGAGGTTGTAAAACAGTGGAGAGGGAGAAAGAGGGAGAGAGAGAAGCAGGAGGGATATCACCGTTCAACACTGATAGAAACAGAGCTGTTATTCTCCATTCAATTAAACAGTTCTCCATGTTTAATTAAACAGTTTTAATTAAGTTTTAATTAAAATTAAAAAACTGTTTAATTAAAACTTCGGTCAGTTTATCTGACTATCTGAACTTTGCTGACCTTTGAACACCCCCTATGGAAAAAGCATATACTGCAGTATATTGTAAATATATCAAAATTATCTTCACAATATATTTAAAATATACTCCAGTATATTACATTTCCATAAGGGCCCTAATGGATGAAACCTGGTTTCATGCGGTTTATTCCAGTACAGGACCCAAGTCTCTTCTATAGTTGCTGTCAATAAGATGCACCCACAGAGTTTATCAACATGAGCTGGTAAAAGACCCACACTGAAAAGCATGTATAAATCTTCATACATGTCAAATTCCTTAGAGTTCTTTGCAAATGCCCCTGTCATTGATCCTTGCTGTTCCCGTATTTTGGAAGTATGTGGCATGTCAAGTTGGGTTTGATAAATGGTCTCTCTCACCCATGAAGCCTCCAACATTGCCTATCAGGCTGAACAGGCAGCTCTCAGGGGGAAATGAGCCACACTTACTGCAGGTCAGGGGAAAGAGGAACAGAATTGCCATCAACAAACAGTGCTACGCTCAGCCAAACAGATTAACACCGCACGCTCCGATACACACACAAATCAACACGTGGAAATATACACTTCATTCAGAGACTGAAAAAATATCAGATGAAAATCGGCGTGCTGGCTCATCTGGAAAGTGCTGGTAAAGTAAATAATCTCATATATGTAAACAGCTAGAAAACATTCTGTTAAAAATGGGAAACAAATGGATTTCTCCATACACCGTGAAAAATGTGCACTATAAAAGGGCTCTGCCCCCAGGATTGGAGAAATGTTATTATAGAAATATCTGCAATACTGAAATGAAATTTCTTCTTCTCTTTTTTGTGCAGATAAACTTGTTTAGCTCTCACCCAAGGAGCAAGGCCTTCAACAGAAACTGGCTCTGCTACAGCAATACTGCCTGTCGTGGGACCTGGCAGTAATGTCATAAACAAAGATCTGCCATACTAATGTATTGCATTTATATGGCAGACAATGTGCCAAAAAAAGAATAGGATCACTGAACAGAACTTGGCAGTTGTCAGAAGCAGTGTGCAAATGTGTGAGAGGGATACCTGATGAGGGGGATGTCTTGAAGGGTACAGCATGTTTTTGGGAAGCCCTGCCTGGCTGCCTCTTCTGTACACGTTACATTGTAAGACCTTCAAACGCACAAAAAATGAGTACAATATCTACCTCCAAGTCAATTGTACACTATGGTTAAACTAGTCACTTTCTGAAACTTCTAGAATCGGAATTGCAACATCCAACCACATCAGGCCAGATTTTTTTAGTCCTTTCTATTTTGAACAGAAATACATACTCCAATCTTTTTTCTTTGTTCTTTGCTGATTACTGAACCTTTGTGATGATGTTCAGAAAAACAGCAGGGCAATAGAAAAGCTTGCTTACCAGTTCTCTACAGGGCAAACATGATTATTCATCACTGCCATTGCGTAGCTGTAGTGAGAGACAAACATTTTAAAAACATGAAATAAAATATTACTAAATGAGTCATTATCACAATAAACCTTTTTTTTTTGTTTTGTTTTTTTCTCTCTAATTGCAGTTTCAGTCGCAACAGTGTACTCACACTATCCATATTCCTGTGATGGAGAAAGCAGAAAGGCTGAAAGGCAGGACAATCCAGGCGGTCATTGGGCAGCTGCTGAGATGTCTGTGTCCAAAGCATGAGTGAGAGGAGGGGAGGCTATCAGGTAAGGCGGGTATGGGAGAGGTGAGACGGAGTTACGCTGGGGAGGCTATCAGGTAAGGCTGTGCGGGTATGGGAGAGGTGAGACGGAGTTACGCTGGGGAGGCTATCAGGTAAGGCTGTGCGGGTATGGGAGAGGTGAGACGGAGTTACACTGGGGAGGCTATCAGGTAAGGCTGTGCGGGTATGGGAGAGGTGACACGGAGATACGCCGGGGAGGCTATCAGGTAAGGCTGTGCGGGTATGGGAGAGGTGACACGGAGATACGCCGGGGAGGCTATCAGGTAAGGCTGTGCGGGTATGGGAGAGGTGACACGGAGATACGCCGGGGAGGCTATCAGGTAAGGCTGTGCGGGTATGGGAGAGGTGAGACGGAGTTACGCCGGGGAGGCTATCAGGTAAGGCTGTGCGGGTATGGGACAGTTGAGACGGGGTTACGCTGGGGAGGCTAACAGGTAAGTGCAGATATGGGAGAGGTGAGACGGGGTTACGCTGCGGAGGCTAACAGGTAAGGGTGCGCGGGTACAGACATGAGAGAACAAGAGGGATGAAAGTGGCTCTCCTGCTGGTGCACCCAGCACTTTCCAAACCTGAAAAAACAGGAGGTTGTGGAGGAAGAACAACCAAGAGGATGATGAAGGGAGAAAGGGGGCAAAAAGAGAGGAAGAGGGCAAGAGAAAATACACAGATCACGGTTTTGGAGTTGCACACAGGTTTGTTTAACATGATTTAACATAACTTAAACAGAATCTCACTGGTCCCTCTACACACTCAGAAAAACACATGCAAAAATTGTACCAATAGGAGTACAATGGCTTGTCACAGGGGCAGTACCCTCAAAAGTGAACCCCCATTCACCGTTTTAGACTAGTATTCTAAGGAATATGACCCAGTGAGGTAACATTAACAGGAACTGTACCTTAGAGAACAGAAACGGACCCCCTGGGCAGTAAAAAGTTGTGCATCTGCATGGAGAGTATGACGATAGTTGAGTAAGATCACATTAGATTTCTTATTTGTTGTTTGCTTTGCTCGCGATTTTGCACAATTGACATGTTGCCCCAAGACAAGGGCCTCCTAATGGACCCTTATAAACAGGAAACAGGATTAGATAGAAATGGGAGGAAATGTTTGGCCACCACTCCCTCTCTGGGTCCTTGACTTCTTTTGTGTGAAGCTGTATCACGGCAACAGTTTAATCTCCCATATATCATTAGGCCAGGAAAAGGCATGTCGTTATCTCCTCCCTTCTACACCCCCCTGGGTCAAACAACTTCCATTAGGGGGAAAAAATATATGTTTTATATTTCTGTAGCAATGAAAGTTTGGTAGACTTTGCCATAGTGTGGTCTGCACAACCCCCAACTTGTTCATTTCCTATCGCTGTGAAGGAAGGTCAAACACTGTTAGCGGCAGAGAGTTGCAGACATATCGCTGTTGTAATAAAAATGTCTGTCGTGCTACATCTCTTCGTCTTGGGATACTGCCATAGTCTGCATTTGCTTTTCTTTCATATCAGCACACCATGTACACCAGTTTTTAGTCCAGCTGAGCACTAGACCAATGAGGGTTTAATGGGCTCTTTAAATTAAATGCTGATCCGGATCTGATAAGCAAAATTAGCTTTTCGTTGCTCATAAGTATAATATATATATATATATATACACTGCCCGGCCTTGGACCGCCTTTAGCTTTGATTATGGCGCGCATTCGTCGTGGCATTGTTTCGACAACCTTATGCAACGTCACAACATTTATTTCCGTCCAGACTTGCATTCATTTTTGGCCGAGATCTTGTATTGACGACGGGAGAGTCGAACCACTCCGTGAAGTCTTCTCCAGCACATACCAAAGACTTTCAATGGGGTTAAGGCAGGACTCTGGTGGCCAATTCATGTGTGAAAATGATTCCTCATGCTCCCTGAACCACTCTTTCGCAATTTGAGCCCGATGAATCTTGGCATTGTCGTCCTGGAATATGCCCATTGATGGGATAACCTGGTCATTCAGTACATTCAGGTACTCAGCTGACTTAATTTTATTGCTACATAACGTTGCTGAGCCTAGACCTGACCAGTTGAAGCAACCCCAGATCATAACACTGCCTCCAGAGGCTTGTACAGTGGGCACTATGCATGACTGGTGCAACTGCGACTTTTTTTTTGGCCGGGCAGTGTATGTTCTGATTGGATCCAAGTCACGGTGTTTCTATAAGGCAGTGTTTCCCCTACCATTATCTTGGCCGGGCAGCCCGCCCGGCCAAACTCACGTGCCGCCCGGCTTGGACAAGAGGGAAAATAAAAAATTTTAATGAAAAAAAAATAAAAAATTTATATTATTCTTTTTTTTAAAATATATAATCTTTTTTTTATTTTTTTTATGTAGCTGCAATATTTCCCTTACCGCAGAATGCGGGAATGATCAAAATAGCATCTGGAAAAACCCTTGCCAAAACAGCTTCGGTTTCCCGTTAGGTCTAATTAAAATTTTCAATGGCAGCGCTGATATTATGAGGGTGTAATTATAGTTTCCGCCTCTACGCAAAATGGCGCACTTTCACCGCCCGGCCTGAAAAAAAATCTAGGGGAAACACTGTAAGGTTTATCAATTCATTTCTGATGCAGACACTTGGTATTATTACATGTTTGTTAGGACCAAGGACAAGAAATTGCACAAGTAAATAAGCTTAATTGAGACTTCTTTGAGGGGCAAGAATACTTTAACATGAATATCACAAGTAGGCCTACAAATACGGTACATTATTTCGCAAAGCAATTGCAGCGAATAAAATTCTGGTGTAGTTGGCTGGTTTAAACAATATCTTTCAAACAGGGTGCAGTGTGTCTTCGTTGATGGTCTGAAATCCAGTTTCTTAAATGTTGAAAATGGTGTTCCTCAGGACTCGATCCTTGCTCCCATCCTTTTCAGTATTTACATAAACAATCTTGATGATGGAATTGTGGACACAAAAGCTAATTTTTACGCGGATGACACTGTTTTGTACTCTACTGCCCCCTCATTAGATAGTGCTCTATCCAAACTCCAGTCTGCTTTTAACACCTTGCAGGATAAAAACTCCGACTTGTGCTGAATGCTGAAAAGCCCAAGCTTATGACATTGTCTCGCACAAAGTCCCTTACTCCATCAACTCGGCCCATTACGGCAGCGAATAACACAAACATTGAATATGTTACGAGCTATAAATACCTGGGAGTCTGGCTGGATAAGGACCTAAACTTCAAAGAGCACATCAGTAAATTGACAAAAAAAACTCAGAGTTAAGCTTGGTTTCTTTTTTCGAAACAAATCCTGCTTTTCTCAATACGCCAGACAAAGATTAGTTTCCTCCACCTTCATACCAGTTCTAGATTATTGTGACATTATTTATATGCACGCCCCAGTTTCCGCACTCCAGACCCTTGATTCCCTCTATCACTCAGCTTTACGCTTTATTACTAACCTCAAACCATTAACTCACCACTGTGTCCTGTATCAGCAATTACACTGGAATTCATTAGCCACCAGAAGAATGATAAACTGGTTAATTTTCATTTATAAAGCCATCACTGGTAAACTGCCCTCTTACTTGACCACTCTCCAAATATCCACCAATGCCTATAGTTTAAGATCACAGTCCTGCATTCTGCTTAAAGTCCCCAGAATCAGAACTGTTTTTGGTGAAAAGGCTTTTGATTACTTTGCACCCTGGTCTTGGAACAATCTCCAGTCAAAGCTCCAGCTTGACCACTTTGTTCCTCTAAGTCATTTTAAACAAAATATTCACAGTCTTATGCAAGATGTGTGCTCCTGTTTCTGATCTAGATTTGTGACTTTGACCTTTTTTATTTTTTATTATTATTATTATTTTTTTTTTTATTGTACATATTTTTTACTACTTTGTATCCTACTGTATTGTATGTTTTACGTGTTTACTGTGTAACCTCTGCTGCCATTTCTTGGCCAGGTCTCCCTTGGAAAGAGATTTTGAATCTCAATGGGACTTCCTGGTAAAATAAAGGCTAATAAAATAAAATAAAAAAATTGGAGAAAAAAAACAGATGAAACCACAGAGCTCGGCAGATCGAATGTACAGACAAGTGCTGCGAATAAATTCTGCACATGTTGTACTGGCCCATGTACACCTCCCTGCCGCGCTCCTGGTCACATTTTGTTGACTATGTGTTTATGAAGGTATAATGACAAGAGGACAAAGAGCATATCATGTCCACAGTTGTGCTAATTATAGACCAAGTTCCTTGGAATGATGAACAAATCGGTTAACAAAACAATAATAATAATAATCGGTGGTTAACGCCTAAATTCTACAATCAATAGTATTCTAACAGTCACGTGCACGCACCATAAAGGTATTATCCGATTCAAATCAATATCGAAACATATCATCCGTTTTTATTCAACCATGGCCACAGTAGGTTACAATATTAGAACGTACAAACTATTTCGATTTCTGATCTGAACCCAAGAGTGACTTCGTGTAAAGTAACGTTATAGAATGTAATAACATGCTGCAACAACGGAAGCCAAAACAAATTATATTCCACATTTTAACAATCAAATAACTGACGTCAAGATTAGCTAACGCTTGCTGATATATATATATATATATATATATATATATATATATATATACACAATTTATTACCAGCACACTTCATAGAAAATAGAACCGTTTAATATCAGGGATAGACCAAATTAGTAACATTTAACGTCGCCAAGTCAATAATTAAACGCTGATATAACAGCAATAACGTTATTAATCCATACGAAGAAAATAATGTGACAGAGTAGCTTACCATAGCTAACTATTATCACGCAACTTGGCGATGTAAAGGATTACATGGCCAGCTAAATTACTGTAATGTTAACGTCACTTGTCAAGACGGCATAACGTTACGCGACTATTCAGTAATGAGCGCTAACGCAACGTTGCCAGTTTCTGGCTTAAAGCAAACAGCGATATTCAGCTAGCTAGCTATGTAAAGTGACTGATAACATGTTAACTTACATCGCTTGCTAGGTAGTTTCTGCGAAGCTATCTAGCCATAGCAATTTAATTAGCGCAGCTTCACCACAGCATAACGTTAAGTTACATGATCGCATGATTTTGACAGCTCTCCTGTTTAACTTAGTAGTAATTTAGCACTAACGTTAGTAGGTATCCAGTCAGCTATTTGCGGTTAGCCAGCTAAATAAACAGCTAGCTAGCTACCTTGCAAAATAAATAGCTAGCTAACGTTACTACGGTAATATGTCTAAGACGTGGGGAAAAACAAATAATTGTTACTGTTAAATTACGTACCCAAAATCCTGTTGTACCTTCATCAAACCTAAACAACCTTGGTTTTCCTTTAAACTAACGGATTTTAATTTTGGGCACATATAGCCCCCGGATTGGTGACTGCAAACCGGCGCCACATGGTAAATGTAGTTATTTCAACGCAAGTCTCACGGTTGCGAGACTGCTATAATAAAGTTCTTATCATAAAAACGAACTACATAGCCCAGCAGCCAATTCACAGAGAGGGCCGATAATTATAATGAAACCAATGAGAATATGATTTTACCTCAATGGATCATACCAGAAAAGATATAGCATGTTCTGCTTAATTTGTTGTAGGCTATATTAAATATCTAACGTGTTACTTAGAGTAAATGAACATCTTAGAGTAAATGACAGGCAAAAAGTTGTAAACCTGCAGCTTTTTGAGTTTGCTGTCAAACTGCTGGTTACCGATTGGGGCAATATAAAATTTAACATTGATCCATCTGTATAATGGGGTATTTATAAGGCCTACCTACTGGCTTATTTTACTCTGATTTATTATGCTTTACACTTTTTGCTTTTAATCCACTTCTGTCTTGCTGCATCTGATTAGTCATACTCATGAAGACCATAATGCTACCAATCTCTGCTGAGCAGGATTGACATTTAAATTGCAATAAATTCAATGGATTTGAATATAGTCCACCCAACACAGCACACAGGGAAGGATATTGCAAGATATAGAAATGTATTACTGTAAGGATGCTAGCTTGTGGGGGAATTCAGTGGTTTAACAAGTTTGTACACTTGCAACGCAATCTGTCTCTTTCCTAACCCTAATTACTAAATATGTGACTGGATAACTTCCTGTAGGTATGATTGGAATTCTTTTAACAAATGACCTATTTTTCTTGCATGAGTACATCTCAGATTCTGCAATTTCCTCCGTTTTATGTTCCTGAAAAATAGTTCACATTTGATGCCTTGATTTTTGGCAGTTCTCACAAACCTTAATTTTGCATGACACAACTGTTTGGGCACACAGAATCTGTTACATAAAACAAGGAGTTTCAACTGGATTGTCTTATTTATTATTTGTCAGATTAATTTAATGCTTATTCAGACTGGCAAGTGGTTTTTGGGTGTGGTGCCTCCTTGTTGTTGTAATGGCGAGAGAAGTTGTGTTGTTCAGCAGTGCCAGTAACGTGGACCCATATACAACCACTGGCAAAAAATTATGGAATCACCACACTTAGAGGATGTTCATCCAGGTTTTTTATTTTGTAGCAAATAAACAAATCACAGATATGACACAAAACAATTTTTGTTTAATAGCTGAACATTCTGGCTTTGTGAAACATACCTCAAACTAATTACATCATTTTAATTAATGGCATATTTTTTCCCAGATCAAGTAGAGGAAATCACTCAATGTTGAGAAAAAAATTATGGAATCACCTTGTAATTTACATTTCTAAAACAAATACCGGCACAAGTACAACAAATGCAGATTAATCAGCAGTTAAAAGAGAGTGCTTACAGACCATAACTAGCTGTTGGACTTGGCTATTTGAAAGGAAACATGGCCCCAACAAGAAAGTTGTCAATTGAAACAATGGAAAGGATTATAAAACTCATTCAAGAAGGAAATCCAACACGGAGTGTGGCAAAAGATGTTGGTTGTTCCCAGTCAGCTGTGTCTAAAATTTGGTGCAAGTATAAACAAAATATGAAGGTTATAAAAGGAAAACATACGGGTAGACTAAGGAAGACGTCAAAGCGTCAGGATAGAAAACTCAAAGAAATATGCCTTGAAAATAGAAAATGCACAACAAAGCAAATAAAAACAAATGAGCGGAAACAGGAGTCAATGTTTGTGACAGAACTGTAAGAAATCGGCTGAATGAAATGGGATTTATATATATAAAATCCAAACAAAAACCAGCACTAACACCTAAACAGAAGAAAACAAGGTTACAGTGGGCTAAAGAGAAGCAATCATGGAGTGTGGATGATTGGATGAAAGTGATATTATAACGATAGTGATGCTGGAACTTTTGTCTGGTGCCATTCTAATGAAACATATAAAGATGACTGCCTGAAGAAAACAATCAAATTTCCCCAGTCATTTATCATATGGGGTTGCATTTCAGGTAAAGGACCAGGGGAAATGGCAATCATTACCTCAACAGTCAATGCACAGGTGTACATAAAATTTTTTGACACTTTTCTCATTCCATCGATAGAAAATAGGTTTGTTGATGATGAAGTCCGTTTTCAGGATGATAATGCATCTTGCCACAGAGCAAAGAGTGTTAAAGCTTTTCTTTAGGAAAGGCATATCAACTCAACGACATGGCCAGCAAACAGTCCGGAGCTCAATCCGACTGAAAATTTATGGTGGATATTTAACGTCACCAAGTCAAATGACAAGGCTCCATCCTGCAAAGCTGATCTGTCAACCGCTATTCGAGAAAGTTGGAACCAGCTTGATGGAGAATTTTGTTTTTCATTAATCAAGTCCATGCCTCAAAGAATTCAGGTTATCATAAAACCCCAAGGAGGAGCAACAAAGTACTAATTGTGATTTTTTTTTGTTGATGATTCCATAATTGTTTCCTCAACATTGAGTGATTCTATAATTTTTTCCTCTACTTGATCTGGAATAAAATATGCCATTAATTAAAATTATTACATTTTATTTGTTTGAGGTATGTTTCACAAAGAATGTTCAGCTATTAAACAAAAATAGTTTTGTGTCATATCTGTGATTTGTATATTTGCTACGAAGTAAAAAAGCTGGGTGAATATCCTCTAAGTGTGGTGATTCCATAAGTTTTGCCAGGGGTTGTAAGCATCCATCCTTACATGGATGCCAAGGCTGCAGGTAAGACGGTTGCGCCGACCGTTGAGCCTGACGCCACATTGTCGTGATAAAACCTTGCAAATGTGCAGGGTGACGCCCACATCACCGCATCGCAAATTTCTTTAAGAGGTACGCCTTCCAGGGCTGTCCATGAGGTAGCCATACTTCTTGTGGATCTGCCCTGGATATCAATAGGCGAGGGCTTAGCGCTAGCCTCATAGGCCATAGCTATCGCTTTCACTAGTCATTGGGAGAGGCTCTGAGCCGAGAGCGCTGTCCCTTTGGTCTTGCCGTAGCAAAGTACCCTGTACGTCTGATTGAAGCGGTAGCTTTGACGTAGGGTCACAGTGCACGCACTGGATATGTCCGGTGTGCGTCCCGCAGGTCCTTGCCTGGCGGGGGGCCAAGCGCAGCAAGCTTGAGCGGCTGGTTGATGCCGAAACGATTTTGGGCAGAAACGATGGATTAGGCCACAATGTGATTCCTGAGTCGGCCAGCCTCCACCTTAGACACTCTGAGCTGATGGAGAGAGTGCAGAGCTCACAACGCGTCTTGCTGATGCCATCGCTAGCAGAAACACCGTCTTAAAAGAAAGCCACTTAAGGCTGATCATTTCGAGAGGCTCATAGGGCTGAACCCTGAGCACTCTCAACACCAAGGGCAGATCCCAGGATGGAGCTACCAGTGACCTCGCAGGTCTCAGCCGCCGGGCTCCCCTCAGGAACCGGCTGACAAGGTAATGGCTCCCTGCAGGCTTGTTATGTACCCAGACATGCCTGCTGGATATGGCAGCCGCATAGGTTTTCAGTGTCCTGGCTCCTTTCCCGTTATCAAGTAAGGTCTGTAAGAAGTCCAATAGTACAGGAATCGGACAGTGTACGTGATCCGCACCTTCCCGTAAGCACCACGTGTTAAATGGCTGCCACATATACCCATAGGCCCTCCTCGTAGAGGGGGCTCTGGAGTTAAGTCGCGTCCGCTGGATTGGGGGAGCCGCACTCTGTTATCAAAGGGTCGGGCTCCTCAGTGGCCATACCCAGAGACTCATCACGTTTGGACGAGGGTGCCAAACAGTGCCGCTCTGCTGTGATAACAGATCTTCCCAAACTGGAATTTTCCAGGGCGGATCGTAAACAAGGCCGGGGACCGTGGTAAACCAGGGTTTCATCGGCCATCTGGGGGCTACCAGCAGGAGCTCGTGGTGGCTCGTGCTGACCCTGTGCAGAGTTGCATTGATCAACGAATCAGGTGGAAATGCGCATAGCAGGCCGTCCGGCCACTCGTGCGCTAATGCGTCTATCCTCAGGGGACTCGAATGCTCATTCAGCGAGAACCACTGGGGGCAATGAGTAAACTCTTGAGAGGCGAACAAGTCTGCCTGAGCACGACCGAAGCGTCGCCATATCTCCTCCACCGCCTCGGGGCGGAGACGCCATTCGCCAGGATGAATCTCCTGGCGAGATAGAACATCTGCTGTACCGCTCTGAATACCTGGTAGGTGTACGGCACGCAGAGAGGTAAGTCTGGGAAGTGCCCCCGTTAGCAGACGCTGGGTCACTTCTAATGATCAGCAGGACTTCAGACCGCCTTGATGATTTATGTGATACACTGCTGAGGTGTTGATATTGTCCGACTGATGTAGTTGGGACCATAACCCCTGAGTTGGTTGGCGCTGTCAGACAGCCCCCCAACCGGACAGTGAAGCATCTGTCATTAAGACCACGCATTGTGAGGGTATAACCCCCATCCGGACCCCTTCCTTTAGGAGGCTCATTCGTCGCCATGGGCAGACTAGCCTGCAAAATCGATCCGTTACCCTGATTCAGGTGTGACGGTCCCATCTAGGGTGCAGCGACTTTGCATTCAGCCATCGGTGAAATGGCCTGGCTGTCAAATCTCCTGTTCGTACGGCGTGTATAACGTTCAACGTCCAGAACATCCGGAAAGTGTATCATTTTAGATACATATTTAGGTCTCTCAGATCCAGACCTACGGGGTTATGTCGCGAGTCCGGTGCTGGTACACGTGAGCATTACCAATGTGGGCTGCTCGGTGGACACAAATATGCACAGTAGCTGAGACAAAAAACATTGTCATAATCAGACAATTGACCATTCCCTTTGACTGCACAAAATGTGCAGGCAGGAGGAAGTACAGACCGGAATGCTTGTCTTACCTGACAGGGATGGTGAAATCTGACAGGTTGGGTGGGGTTTTCACTATAAATTAAGACACATGGGTTAGAGAAGCCTCATAGATGCAGTTCATAGGCTTCTGAATCTTTAGAAGATTTCAAGGCTGCAGGTAAAGTAATGTTTCAGTCTGTTGTCTTTGTCCAGGACTATCCTTTCATTGACACTTGTGCTCTGAATAGCTGAGATGTTTTCATGATGTACAGTATCAGGACAACAAATGTTTCAAACTCAGGTTCTGAACCCAGAACCTGAGTAATAACTAGATTATGATCACTGGGTTGCGGTGGAATGATTTTATACTTATTTTATACTATAATTTGTCCACCGACATCCATAAGCAAGCAACATGTATGGAACTAAATGATTTGACCTTTTACAGTCTGACATAGTTCTGAACCAATATATGAATTTAAATGTGAGGGAAAATATGTAAAAGATTTCCTACATATAGATCTAATTGCCAGGTTGCAATTTTTAGCGGGTCATTTACTAATATCTGTGTAAATGAGCATGGTTACAACGTGTTGCGCTGCTATATTTATGGTTGGTTTTGAGTGTGTGAGGGAACTGCAATTTAACATTGAATGTAAGAACAAATTAAAGTTTTCCAAAGAGTCAATACAGGTGTTGGCAGAGCCTTCATATCACCATCTCTCAGCTTGGCAAATATTCTAGTGCACTGTTCTTTTCACCAGAAACGAAGAACATGCTTGTTGTGTATAATGTGTTTTTGTTGCTATTAGTACACAAATAACTTGTATTTTCTTTGTTTTTCATTCATTCCAAATTTTCTTGAGCCCTTGCATTTTATAATAATTTTATTTGCTCTGTTCATATTTGGGAAACCAAAGGCAAGGAGATGCTAAAATACATAAAAGATAATGTAATTTGTTCAGACTGAAAGAATATATATTACTTTTATCCATACTGTACCATCTGAGCATCCAGAATCAAGACCATATGACATGAAACAATGCTTTGTTTCCACAATCCATTTGTTTTCCTCTAATCTGAATGGAAAGATGTGATAAACTAAGATAGCTCTATTTTGTGTATTTCAGAAATGAGGGGTTTTCTATGCATGTTGGTGTTCAGTATGAGCCTGTGTCTTTTGGGCCAGGCTTTTGCAGGTGAGTGAGTTCTGGAATGCTTCTGCCACAAAGAGATGGTCCCAGTTTGGAGAGAAATTGCAGCAGCAGTGTAGTGCAGTGAATGTGAAAAATGGGTAACTTTTAGAAAAGTGTGTCCACTAAACGTAAATCCATCCAGAACCTTTCAGGGCCTTGATGAGATATGCTGAGTTTGACACTCTCAAACTTCAATTACTTTCTAAAATCCAATCTTGTTTAAATAAAGACACACACATACGGCTTTTATACTCTGTTAGATGCAGAGTCTCTCAGTTTACTTCCATTAATTAGTCTTGTTCGCAGTGCATGCTACACAATGTGAATTCTAACACAGCTGGTAAAGTCAGATTGGATGTTCTTGTGCTTTGTGTTTTTATCTACAAAAGAGAGCCTGGGCAGCAAATACATTCTGAGTGCTGTGGAGGAGGCCAAAAGGACTGTTGATGAGGCATACAAATATTCCAGAGAAGTGTAAGTGCCCAAACACATATTTATTCTTTTAGGGCCGTTTTTTTCAACCCTGGTCCTGGAGACCCACTGAGTATGTTGCTTTTTGTCAAAGCCAATCTCTAGATCACTTTAGGTTGTTGAAAATATGCTTAATGTCTACCATAATTGTGTGGTTAAACCTATTTAACACATTGCAGATTTGGCTATTTGTTGTCAGTAAATTCAGTCATTTTACACAGATTGTTTCAGATTTACACATTCACCCAATGGGGCCCAACTGATTTCACCTGTCAGTTTGTATTTGAATTAATTCAAAATGGAACCTCTTTCATTTGGAATTATTTTCCAAGTATTAAGTACAGTAAATCAAAACATATGTTAGTTGGTCTGACTGACTGGGCTGTGAATATGAGATATTTATATGTAGGGCATACATATCTATTGACATAATGTGGCTTTAAGAAGAAATCTTCCTTCACTAGATAGAAAAAGTTTAATTGAGAACAATTAGCAGCTCATTGCAAGACAGAGCTTGTTACAATGTTTGGAACAAAAACCAGCATACACAGTGGGTCCCCGGGACCAGGGTTGAGAAACAGCTTTAGGGTATTAGAGTTAACAGGTCCAAGAGCAACAGTGTCAATTGTGTTTTCAGTTTATCATTTCTTCACACACAGGAGCCTGGACAGGGTGAGGAGAAACACGGTCAGTGCAGCAAACAGGTTGCGACTGATGAAGCAACCGTTTGGGGACACACGATCGGCTGTGCGCTCTGCCGATTACATGGAGAACACATTGAGACTCATCCAGGAGAAAGTTAACCACGGTCGCAGAAAACGTTCCCTCAATGCAACAGGTATGTGACACTGAATCCCATCTGTCACACACACACACACACACACACACACACACACACACACACACACACACACACACACACACACACACACACACACACACACACACACACACACACACACACACAAACGCACACACACACACACACACATCTACACAGATGAAGCGAGTCACCTGCTCCCTTTTTTATTCATTTATTTATACAAGTGAGGCCCATTGAGATATAAATCTCTTTTTTAAGGGAGCTCTGGTCAAGAGGTCACAGCAACCAACAACATACCCTTACACACATATACTGAATTAGACAAAAACACACACACACACACACATACACAGTACAAACACAGTGTGCCGTCTGCACAGTTTTTCTTTAACATGAGAACATTGTTACTTTTACATGATTTTTATCTATAATAATCCAATAGTCATGCTGTGCATGATGTGGCCTAATTTGTTATCTTTTTTCTTTCTATGTATTTCTCTCTCTTGCTCTCTCTCACTCACTTAAACACACACACACTCTGTCTGTCTCAGATCTGCTCACCACAGAGGAACTGAACACGATCGCCCGGCTGACTGGCTGCTCAGCGAGGACCCAGACTCCTTCTTGCCGTACCACCCCATTGGTCAACAAATACAGGACGGCCACCAGCGTCTGCAACAACAAGTAAGACTGTGAGACCTTCCCACCTTCCCCTCACACTGACAAACCCCCCAGAACTCCATTGGCTGTTGGGTAGATGGCTAGGCATGGGCATAACCCCCCCCCCCCCCCCCCCCCCCAGGTCGCGATTGCGAACCTCCAACCCAAAATTTATTCCCTTCTTCTCTGGTCATCCTAGTTTTCTTTCCACTTTTACCACTGACTTTGAATTAAATAGGGGTTTTCTTTTCAAATCTTGGCTTGACAAGGTCAGCAGTTTGGTAAAATTAACTTGCCAAAAGCATTCCAAAATCAACTTAAAAATCACTTTTCACACTATGTTGAGATGCGCTTGAATAAATTGTGACACTTTAGTCACTGGGTGAGCTCCATGCTGATGTTTTTCTCCTCTTTTTTTGTTTGGCTCGTGTTTTTCCTACCGACAGAAAATACTCTCGTCGGGGGGCCTCCAACACACCATTCGCCCGCTGGCTGCCTGCACAGTACCAGGATGATGTGTCATTGCCTGTTGGGTGGGACAGAGATTTGCAAGTTAATGGACAACTGCTTCCCCTGGTACTATTCATTTATTTTTAGTAGCAATATCAGTTGTAGCTGTAGTAGTAGTAGCAGCAGTAGTAGTAATTATTACTTGTGGTAGTTTTACATGTACTGTCAGTTTTGACAGTATGATATGTCCACTAGCTAATTGTTTCTGAATGCCATGATAAGAATTATAAATCAGTAAATTAACAAGATGTTAAAATTTGAACATGGAAACATCACATTCTTGGTCATCTCTTCTTATCCCCCCTCAAATTTCTAGGTAAGAGAGGTGTCTAACCGCATCCTGAGAACAGCCAATGAGGACGTGGTGAGCGACGACATTTACACCCACCTGGTGACCATCTTTGGCCAATGGACGGATCACGACCTCACCTTCACCCCCCACTCTCCCAGCATCCGTTCCTTCAGCAAAGGCATCGACTGTGAGGACAGTTGTGAGAGGACTGAACCCTGCTTCCCCATCACGGTACGTCTTCCTCTGCCCACTTACCCTGCTACGCTAACGCTAACGCTCCTTATCAGCTGCTGGATACTGCCGTCTGTTGCCCCAGAACCGCCATAGAGGGGGATACGTAGGTGGCTTACAGATGATATTTTCGGGTAACTCTCTTACCCTTTGATGGGGCAATGTGACTATTCATGCTAACGCTCCTCCAGCCCCATGTTATGTACTTTTAAGGGCCTCTGATAAAGTAGACCAGGATAAAAGAAAATTAGATTTGTGGCAATTTGACATAAATTCCCCCTCTCACCCGCCCATCTTCCCTCCCTCCCTCCCTCCCTCCCTCCCTCCCTCCCTCCCTCCCTCCCCTCTCTATCCAGATCCCCAAAGGAGACACCCGTCTGAGTAGCGACTCTGAAACCTGCATGCCATTCTCGCGCTCGGCCCCCGGCTGTGGGACGGGGAACACAGGCTTCATTTTCGGGGCCAGCAACGTGCGGCAGCAGATGAACGCGCTGACTGCTTTCCTGGATATGGGGCAGGTGTACGGCTCGACAGACATTTTGTCACGAGATTTACGGGACCTCACCAACGACGGGGGCCTAATGCGGGTCAACGCACGCTTCACTGACAACGGCCGAGAGCTCCTGCCCTCCATTAACATGTCAGTCAACATCTGTGCCACGCGCAACAGCATCAAGGGCACCACAAACCTGGAAGAGGTCCCCTGCTTCATTGCAGGTCAGAGCAGTTATTTTGTGTGTAGGCAGTGAAAAGGTTACTGGGAGAACTGTGGAATGGTGGTGAATTGGTAGAGTTGCGAGTTGCTTTCCAGAAATTAACTCTGACGGGATAGTGGCCTCCCTTAACAGGATGTGCGTGAAATGTGTGTATAAATGAGAGCTGGGGTTCAATTTCAATTCAGTTTGGTCATTCAAAAATTGTACTTTTCAATTCATTAAATGAATTTCCATGACTTTCCCAAATTAACTGAACTACATTCTTAAATTAACTGAGGAACTGAACCTTAACCCTGGTGTAGATACAGAAAACCATGGAATTCATGTGCAATCACATCTAGTTGTAGAACAATCACTGCTACTATAGGCAAAATAAATGAATACATAAACAAGTAAAGGTGAATGGCACAGTTAAGGTGACCAAGGTTTCTCTTGTGTTTTTATTTTTGCACAGGTGATGTCCGTGTAGACGAGAACATCGCCCTGACCTCCATGCACACACTGATGATGCGTGAGCACAACCGCCTGGCCCGCGCGCTATACCAGCTCAACCCACAATGGAGCAGTGAGACCCTGTACCAGGAGGCCCGCAAAATCATGGGCGGCTACTCCCAGGTAAAACTACAACTGCTGCACCCAGACAGCTATACCTCTGTCCTGTCACTGAAGCAGAGCTGGGCTCCATTTAAGTTCACTTCATTTAGGAAGTGAAATGTAATTCAGTTAATTCATTGTAAAATTCAGAGTGGAACATGGGTATTTTTACAATTAATGTGCAATTGTTCCCAATTAGTTACCAGTGCCACTCTCAACCACAGGTGATCACGTTCCGGGATTATCTGTACCACATCGTGGGCCCAGACTTCATCTCGCGATTTCTGTCCACTTACCCCGGCTATGATGAGAATGTGGACCCCAGCATTGCCAACGTCTTCGCAACGGCCGCCTACCGATTCGCCCATCTGGCCGTCCAGCCCTTCGTTTTCAGGCTTGACGAAAACTACAATGACCACCCACAATACCCCAGTGTGCTGCTTCACACGGCTTTCGTCGCTCCTTGGCGGGTTGTTTTTGAAGGTACAATTTTTGTGAGCAGCCTCAGCACAGATGTACCACAAAAGTCACATTAGAAAAAAGGCAGTCAGACGGGCGTCCGGCAAAACCGTTCACGACTGGCCTAATGAGGTGCAGATGGTTTAACTCACGGTGTCCTCACTCTCACTCTCCCCTCAGGTGGTGTGGACCCCATTCTGCGGGGGCTGGTGGGCCGCAAAGCCAAGCTCAACGTACAGGACCACATGATGCACGATGAAATGCGGGAGAGGCTCTTCCAGTTTAGCAGCAAACTGGCCCTGGACCTGGGCGCTTTGAACATGCAGCGTGGGCGGGACCATGGTCTCCCTGGTGAGGGCTCCTCTCCACCCACTCCTATTCTCTCTCTCTCTCTTTCTCTCTCTCTCCTTCTCTCAATCACCCAGCTACCCTTCCCTTCCATGAGTGCATCACTTTTATTCATCCTGACAGATAACCTGTCACCTGTCACCTCCCTGTGACACTGTCTGTCTTTTTTGTCCATCTCTGCCTCTGACGTCCTGTCCCTTTTACCTGTTGAGTTTAGTCACTGTATACCCTTCTCCTCGCACCCTCCCATACCCATCCCTACAGGGTACAACGCATGGCGTGGATTCTGTGGCCTGTCCCAGCCCCAAACAGAGTATGAACTGGCTGAAGTGTTGAACAATACTGACCTAGCTCGCAAGCTGATGGAGCTGTACGGCACGCCTAACAACATCGACACGTGGCTGGGCGGCATCGCTGAGCCCTTTGTACGAGGCGGTCGCGTCGGTCCCCTGTTCGCCTGCATCATCGCTACCCAGTTCCAGAGGATCCGCCAGGGAGATAGGTGAGCTGTGTGTGTGTGTGTGTGTGTGTGTGTGTGTGTATGTCTGCGTTTGTGAGAGTATGAATGCTCACATGTGCTCATGCGTGCAACATATACAGGTCTATATAATCTTTCTTCTAAATAAGAATCTGGGTATCCCTTTTCCATTTTTTAAAATTCTGCTTTGACCATTAAATGTGAATTCAGGCCTTGTAACTCGCAATATGTATTTACATGACGGTGGGTATAAAAGAATAACAGCATTATCCGTAGTGGCCTTGACCATTATGTTTTGGTTGTACCGCCTTGAAATGTAAAAAATAAACTCAAAACAAAAAGTTATAATCAGGAATTTTAACTTGCGGCTCCCATATATTTTTAAATGGCCTTTGGGGACCCCTTCATATAGCTATCTGTAACATGCAGTCTTTAACGAGTTTAACGAGTCAAATAAAATTTGATTAATTCAAAATGAATCAAATAGAATTAAATATTATTTTTTTTATATAAACCTCAAAGTTTGAAGGTTTCATTTATGTTGCCGAAGGAACTACACTGCTTGGATAAACTCTAGACCAGCCTCCTCACATGCACACTGTCAGTAATGTAATGTAGCTAAGATGTTGCTCAGTGTCGTAACACGAAAAACTGTGTTCCCCAGACTGTGGTGGGAGAGGGAGGGCGTCTTCACCAGCCGCCAGCGGGAATCCCTGTCCCGCGCGTCCTTTGCCCGCATCCTCTGTGACAACACCGGCATCACCGACGTCCCCATAAACCCCTTCCTGTACCGACCCCGTGGGACTGGCTACACACCGTGTGATAAAATCCCCCCCTTTGACCTCTCACCCTGGCAAGAGAACCGTGAGTTTACACACCCTCCTCATCCTCAATAATCATAATAGTGAGAAACTTTCACAGACACACATAGGCATAGCAATTCCACAAAATTCATGTCATTTTAGCAGTGTTTTTAGAATAAGACGAAAATAATATATATATATATATATATATATATATATATATATATATATATATATATATATATATATATATATATATATATATATATATATAAATATAATTTTGTTTTTAAATAGAATCAGCACCTTACCCAGGCGATGGTACAGGAGGACATTACGATGGAGCTCAAGGGCCACCAGGGCCACCAGGTGAGACTGCCCCTCTATCATCCTGTTTGTCTTCTGCACATTATTAATGATGCCACTGGAAGTCATATAGCTGCTGATGCCATTGCTGCTGGTAGCACTACTGCTCTTTGAATTAGCAGTAATCGTAGCATTCACTAATTATTTTTCTGGTGAGGTACTTTGTCCAGGTTTTGCACAAATTATCAGTACAAAATAAACAATGAATTAACAAGTAACCCCATACTAGTGAGACATATGTATTTAACATACTAATATAAAAAAGACGTACAACTATAACAAGAACAGGATTTATTTCTGAGCCAGGACCCCCAAATTCTGGCTGTTCCTGGGGATGAAGTTTCATAATAATTATTTTTGGTAAAACCCCCCATGCCCACTGTCTGCTATTACCCTTTCTTATATATTTTATTCTCATTCTCTTTATTCTCATTTCTGTCAATTAGACCCCAATTAACAGTATCCAACAGATAATTACATAAAAATCATGTATCAAAGCTAAAGCTTAGACTTTGTATTTCCCTGATGTATATAGAACTTGTATGTGTATCCTCAGGCAAGGGTCATAGCAATTAAGGGTATAACAGGTCACTACACCCCCCACCCCTCTGTACAGGTCCACCAGGACCAGTTGGACCTCCAGGGCCCCCAGGGTCCAGTAGCAACCAACACTCTGCCTTTGCCATGCGCCTTGGAACCAACTTCCCCAGGCCCAACCAGAAAATCATCTTCCACGAGACCATCTACAACGAGCAGGGGCACTACGACACCAAAACGGGAATTTTCACCTGCGTGGTGCCCGGCGTGTACCAGGTAGACTTCCACTGCACCTACTATAAGAACATTGGCAACGTGGACCTGCGACGCAACGGGGAGCTGGTGCTACACTCCTTCACCAACGAGCTGAATGGCTACATCACGGCCTCGGGCGGCACCATACTGAAGCTGAGCAAGGGAGACCAGGTGTGGCTGCAGGCTAACGTGGGGGGTAACGGCCTCACCGCTGACAGCTACATAGCCGCTCACCTGCTCTTTGAGTCCTAGACCAGGCTGACCGCATGACCAGGAGGCCGAACACGCCAGACCTCAGCGCTCACAGCACACGCCTGTTCACCCACGCGTGCGGGCTTTGAACGCCCAATCTTACTTTTCTCTCCTGGTGCACTCTTGTGATCCTTTCTTTATGCTTCCCTACCGTTTGCCTCCAAACGAGGAGCGCACAAAACACAGGCTTCCCACCCATACCTCAATGAATCTAAATCTAAAATAAAAAGCATTGAAAATAGTATAGACCAGTATTATAATGATGAAGTTTATGTATTTTGTAATTTCACAGAGAACGGTAAATGAAGATCTTAAGGAAATTAGCGTAGGGTTCCACTCTGTATAGGGTTATAGAAAATTAAGGAGAACCCATCACATCTTATCTTAATTTCTATCTCCCTCTGTTCCTTTCTTCTTTCAATATTTTCTGTTCCAATCCCAGTGTACTGTAGCATTCAGTCAATACTAATGTTGCCATATTTAACAGTTTTTTATATTTTATTATTAGTTTTTGGCTGATGCATTTACCTTTTCCTTTTTACTTTTTGCTGCTTAATAAAAATAATTGTCCACTTTGCATTATAAAAATCAATGCATATTTTTGAAGAATACAATATATTGACAATAAATTGGATTCAAATGTAGACAAATTATTAGCTCTATGAGATACACCACTACTCTGGTTACAGGGAGAGAGGGCATAACTGCTATCTGTGTCAAATCTTTATCAAGCCAAAGGACAAGAATAAATTAGAGGTTTGCTAACTTTAAGCCCTGCAGAAACAATGTTTGTGTGTTACTGCGTGTGATTTCATAATAGTTTACACTACAAACAGCTTTTATACTGGTCATAAAACTTCACAAGCTTTATGGTCATTTTAACCCTCCTAACAGTTTATTAGATCACATAGTGATCTGAGTATTTTGCTCCGAGTTGTGTGGTTGGTATAAAATGCTGTGCATACTAACTATAGGTCACCCCACCCAATGTTGAAATCTCTGAAATATCCTTATTCTGGCTAAATAGTAGCATCTGCAAAGAACTGTGACTCTTGCATTACACTAACAAAGGTTTAGGTGGAACTGACTTTCTCTCCATATTAACTATGTAATTATGTATTAATTACAATTGCACTAAGATTCTGTGAAAAAGACCTTTGAAAAAGACCTTTCAGAATTAATAATCTAACTCAGTGTTAGAAATCTGTAGAAATTACATATTTATTATTGAACAAAGCCATCCTTACTTTCAAATGTGATTTTATTAAAGATAAAGGAAGCATGATTTTTTGAAAACCTGATAAAATCTGTATAGCTCTATCAACCCATTTATTGTGTGTGAATGAAAGATCAATAAATAAATAAACATGTGAAATAATTTTTTGCTTGTCATTTGAATGATGGAATCGCATAACATAAAACAGTACACTCAGAGTATCCCATATTCCATGTCACACCGCTTGTCTTAGCACACATGAGTAAGAGCCTGAAAATTACGCCCTTTGTTTTCATTCAGACTTGCTTCATTCTCAGTAGGACTTTCTTCAGTCAGACCATTATTCTTACTCAGACTTGGGTTGAAGGTTGTTATATACAACACATATATAACATAAGAAACCATAGGAAAACAGACAGAGAATGAAGCAAGTAAGAATGAGAACAGTGTTTTATTAATGAATATTATAAATACTGAATTATTGAAAAAATATGAATGAATTACTAAATAAAAATGAATTACTGAATAAATATGAATAACGTGAGGATCTCATTTTTACCCTCAAAAAGAAATGTTTCCCAATATTTTAAACTGTATTTGTGAATGTTTGTATCCAGGATCTCCTGTATCCTTTAAGTGTACATATTCTGCCTTACTTGGTATATTTCTCATAATTTCATCCAAAATATTATGGTTAATTTTGTAATGACGTTTGTTGAAGAGTTGAATTCATTGATAAAGTCCAATCAATCAGGGATTTTTAACCAAAGGGCCCTACAATCAGCAGCAATACAAATTGAGCTGTTCACAGCTTGGCTCAACTAAGACATATCTATGCCAAATGTGTCCAAGGCATTCAGCGGAGGTACATTGTATTGGATCACTAGTGCTTTGAAAACAGATTATTGCATTGCAGCCTAGAGATTAAGACTGTGGCCTGGTAACCAGAGAGCTGCTGGTTCAAATCCCAACATGGGCAATAGGGTAAAATTAACTGATGATGATGATTGTAGGGTAGCTGAATACAGGGTTGCTGTCAGGTCAAGCAAAAAGACAAATCTTTGTTAATTAAAAACAGAATACCTTGAATCGTTGGTCTTTTTAAGCGGTGCAGCCGCTTCTATACGTGGTGTGTGTGTGTGTGTGTGTCTGTTCGTAGCATGAGATTTAGACCAATCAGGAGTAGCCCTTGTGTCACGTGCACCGCATACTTCATCACCTGGGTGTGATTTTTCTACGTCAACCAGTCATAAAGAAAAAGGCCAGAAACACCCATGTTGGCCCATTCATGTTTGCAGAAAGAAATTGATAGGTCAAAGCAATATGGTGCAGGCTCCACATAGCCTATCAGAGTCCTTTCATATCTGCAAACAGGAAAGGGTTAGGTCTAGGGCAGCGGTGTCAAACTCATTCCATCGAGGGCCGAGTGTATGCAAACTTTTTTCTAACCATGCTCTACACCAGCTGATTCCACTAATTAGTTCACCTCCTTAGTTGAAGAGCTGAGCTCATTAGTGAAATCAGCTGGTGTAGGACACAGTTGGAACAAAAACCTGCATACACTTGGCCCTCGATGGAATGAGTTTGATTGATTACTCCAACTGGACTTTCAGAGAAACAGACTGAGAAAAGGATTTTCAACTTGACAAAAGGTTATGTTTTCTGGATAAAAGGTAAGTTTTATGTATATTATATATACAGATATTGATATATATCTCTTGGGTAGCTTAAGAATTGTGTGGTTCAAGGTGCATTTTTTAATCTAATGCTATTGTTTGTTTCCTGCTTTATATTTTTTAGAGACATGGATTATTTTACCAACTGGACAATCCAGGAGGTGTGGCAGTGGCTTGGTTATCTATTTCTAGCACTTGTGCACTTCACAGATTTTTTTTCTTTCTTCCAGTTTCACATGTTCACATCCCCTATATTGAGGATGTTATCAAGTTTCATACGGAAAAAAGTTAAATAGCATTTCACTGATGTTAAACTCTTGATAAAGTATTTGCACACCTGGTTATTGTAGTACGGGTTAAGGGAAGTACTCCTGCACACCATATCTTGCATTAATCTAAAAAAAAAAATTATTCAGTGCTGATGTTTCTTTCAACAACCTTTTTCAAAGCTTTCTGATGTTAAACTCAACTGAAACGGGTAAATTTTGACCCTAACATAACAGGAAGGTTAATGGTTTATTTTATTTTATCTTAAATTCATTTAATACACTCAACCTGCATTTTACTTTTTGTGTTTTTAAATTAATCTGGTGTACAGAGTAATCTTTGACACTAACCATCTATTTTCTCTCTCTGCTATGTCTCTACTGCCACCCAATGTCAATTTCTGAAGACACCCTGAAGTGCCTAGACCTCTTGGTCATGTTGCTCCTGCTCTCACCTGTGACCCATTTCTGCTGGATCTACTTTCCCATCCTGATTGCTCCTCCCTCTAACCTCATAGGGCTTCCCCACCTCATCCAACAACCCTCCTAGATTTCTAAATAAAATTGTTTGCTAAATAAAACTGTGTGCTTGCTATTCTATGTACATGGGGAATTGGACTTGCCTTTGTAGAATTACTGCCTACTCCTAATAATATAAATTAAAGAACTACATAATAATAAAGACCAAAATAATAATCATACACCAAAAGATATGGAGAGCCTCTCAAGATTCTAAATGGTTTCATTAGATAAAATGGTTCTAGGTAGAACCATTCAAAATGAAAGGGTTATAGGTAGAACCCTTTATAGATGGTTCTTGGTAGAACATTAGAAGAGAAAGGGGTTATGGACAGAACCCTTCAGAGGGTTCTAGGTAGAACCATTAGGAGATAAAATTGTTTTAACCAGAACCCTTCATAGAGGGTTCTAGGTAGAACCCTTCCAAGAAGGTTCTACCTAGAAACTAAAAAGGTTCCCCCACAGGGACAAGCCAGAGAACCCTTTAAGATTCTAGTTAACACCAATTTTTTTTAGTGTATCACTGCATGTCATTACATTCAGGCATCTTTTTTTTCTTAATGTTTTATGTTATGCGATTCCATCATTCAAATGACAAGCAAAAAATGATTTCACATGTTTATTTATTGATCTTACATTCACACAATAAATGGGTTGATAGAGCTGTACAGATTTTCAGTGTTTTCAAAAAATCATGCTTTATTTTTAATAAAATAACATCACATTCGAAAGTAAGGATGGCTTTGATTTCCAGTGTTCAATAATAAATATGTAATTTCTAACACTGAGTTAGATTATTAATTCTGAAAGGTCTTTTTCACAGAATCTTAGTGCAATTGAAATTAATACATAATTACATAGTTAATACGGAGAGAAAGTCAGTTCCACTTAAACCTTTGTCAGTGTAATGCAAGAGTCACAGTTCATTGCAAATGCTACTATTTAGCCAGAATAAGGATATTTCAGAGATTTCAACATTGGGTGGGGTGACCTATAGTTAGTATGCACAGCACTTTATACCAACCACACAACTCGGAGCAAAATACTCAGATCACTATGTGATCTAATAAACTGTTAGAAGGGTGAAAATGACCATAAAGCTTGTGAAGTTTTATGACCAGTATAAAAGCTGTTTGTAGTGTAAACTATTATGAAGTCACATGCAGTAACACACAAACATTGTTTCTGCAGGGCTTAAAGTTAGCAAACCTCTAATTTATTATTGTCCTTTGGCTTGATAAAGATTTGACACAGATAGCAGTTATGCAATCTGTCCCCGTAACCAGAGTAGTGGTGTATCTCATAGAGCTAATAATTTGTCTACATTTGAATCCAATTTATTGTCAATATATTGTATTCTTCAAAAATATGCATTGATTTTTATAATGCAAAGTGGACAATTATTTTTATTAAGCAGCAAAAAGTAAAACGGAAAAGGTAATTGCATCAGCCAAAAACTAATAATAAAATATAAAAAACAGTTAAATATGGCAACATTAGTATTGACTGAATGCTACAGTACACTGGGATTGGAACAGAAAATATTGAAAGAAGAAAGGAACAGAGTGAGATAGAAATTAAGATAAGATGTGATGGGTTCTCCTTAATTTTCTATAACCCTACACAGAGTGGAACCCTACGCTAATTTCCTTAAGATCTTCATTTACCGTTCTCTGTGAAATTACAAAATACATAAACTTCATCATTATAATACAGGTCTATACTATTTTCAATGCTTTTTATTTTAGATTTAGATTCACTGAGGTATGGGTGGGAAGCCTGTGTTTTGTGCGCTTCTCGTTTGGAGGCAAACGGTAGGGAAGCATAAAGAAAGGAACACAAGAGTGCACCAGGAGAGAAAAGTAAGATTGGGCGTTCAAAGCCCGCACGCGCGGGTGAACAGGCGTGTGCTGTGAGCGCTGAGGTCTGGCGTGTTCGGCCTCCTGGTCATGCGGTCAGCCTGGTCTAGGACTCAAAGAGCAGGTGAGCGGCTATGTAGCTGTCAGCGGTGAGGCCGTTACCCCCCACGTTAGCCTCCAGCCACACCTGGTCTCCCTTGCTCAGCTTCAGTATGGTGCCGCCCGAGGCCGTGATGTAGCCATTCAGCTCGCTGGTGAAGGAGTGTAGCACCACCTCCCCGTTGCGTCGCAGGTCCACGTTGCCAATGTTCTTATAGTAGGTGCAGTGGAAGTCTACCTGGTACACGCCGGGCACCACGCAGGTGAAAATTCCCGTTTTGGTGTCGTAGTGCCCCTGCTCGTTGTAGATGGTCTCGTGGAAGATGATTTTCTGGTTGGGGCTGGGGAAGTTGGTTCCAAGGCGCATGGCAAAGGCAGAGTGTTGGTTGCTACTGGACCCTGGGGGCCCTGGAGGTCCAACTGGTCCTGGTGGACCTGTACAGAGGGGTGGGGGGTTTAGTGACCTGTTATACCCTTAATTGCTATGACCCTTGCCTGAGGATACACATACAAGTTCTATATACATCAGGGAAATACAAAGTCTAAGCTTTAGCTTTGATACATGATTTGTAGGTAGTTTTATGTAATCATCTGTTGGGTACTGTTAATCAGGGTCTAATTGACAGAAATGAGAATACAGTGGGCATGGGGGGTTTTACCAAAAATAATTATTATGAAACTTCATCCCCAGGAACAGCCAGAACTTGGGGGTCCTGGCTCAGAAATAAATCCTGTTCTTGTTATAGTTGTACGTCTTTTTTATATTAGTATGTTAAATACATATGTCTCACTAGTATGGGGTTACTTGTTAATTCATTGTTTATTTTGTACTGATAATTTGTGCAAAACCTGGACAAAGTACCTCACCAGAAAGATAATTAGTGAATGCTACGATTACTGCTAATTCAAAGAGCAGTAGTGCTACCAGCAGCAATGGCATCAGCAGCTATATGACTTCCAATGGCATTAATAATGTGCAGAAGACAAACAGGATGATAGAGGGGCAGTCTCACCTGGTGGCCCTGGTGGCCCTTGAGCTCCATTGGAATGTCCTCCCGTACCATCGCCTGGGTAAGGTGCTGATTCTATTTTTTAAAAATAATAAAATATATATATATATTATTTTCATCTTATTCTAAAAACACTGGCTAAAATGACATGAATTTTGTGGAATTGCTATGCCTATGTGTGTCTGTGCAAGTTTCTCACTATTATGATTATTGAGGATGAGGAGGGTGTGTAAACTCACGGTTCTCTTGCCAGGGTGAGAGGTCAAAGTGGGGGATTTTATCACACGGTGTGTAGCCAGTCCCACGGGGTCGGTACAGGAAGGGGTTTATGGGGACGTCGGCGATGCCGGTGTTGTCACAGAGGATGCGGGCGAAGGACGCGCGGGACAGGGATTCCCGCTGGCGGCTGGTGAAGACACCCTCCCTCTCCCACCACAGTCTGGGGAACACAGTTTTTAGTGTTACGACACTGAGCAACATCTTAGCTACATTACATTACTGACAGTGTGCATGTGAGGAGGCTGGACTGGTTTTTACCCACGCAGTGCAGTTTCTATGGCAACATAAATTAAACTTTCAAACTTTGAGGTTATGAAGGGCAAAAAAAATTATATTTAATTCTATTTGATTCATTTTAAATTAACCTAATTTTATTTGGCTCATTTAAACTTGCTTTGACTGCATGTTACAGATAGCTATATGAAGGGGTCCCCAAAGACTATTTTAAAATATATGGGATAAGGCGCAAGTTAAATTCCTGATTATAACTTTTTATTTTGAGTTTCTTTTTTACATTTCAAGGCAGTACAACCAAAACATAATGGTCAAGGCAACTACCGATAATGCTTTTATTGTTTTATACCCACCCTCATGTAAATACATATTGCAAGTGACAAGGGCTGGATTCACATTTAATGGTCAAAGCAGAATTTAAAAAAAATGGAAAAGGGATACCCAGATTCTTGTTTAGAAGAAAGATTATATAGACCTGTATATCTTACACGCATGAGCACATATGAGCATTCATACTCTCACAAACGCAGACATACACACACACACACACACACACAGACACACACACACACAGCTCACCTATCTCCCTGGCGGATCCTCTGGAACTGGGTAGCGATGATGCAGGCGAACAGGGGACCGACGCGACCACCTCGTACAAAGGGCTCAGCGATGCCGCCCAGCCACGTGTCGATGTTGTTAGGCGTGCCGTACAGCTCCATCAGCTTGCGAGCTAGGTCAGTATTGTTCAACACTTCAGCTAGTTCATACTCTGTTTGGGGCTGGGACAGGCCACAGAATCCACGCCAGGCGTTGTACCCTGTGGGGATGGGTATGGGAGGGGGCGAGGAGAAGGGTATACAGTGACTAATCTCAACAGGTAAAAGGGACAAGATGTCAGAGGCAGAGATGGACAAAAAAGACAGACAGTGTCACAGGGAGGTGACAGGTGACAGGTTATCTGTCGGGATGAATAAAAGTGATGCACTCATGGAAGGGAAGGATGGCTGGGTGATTGAGAGAAGGAGAGAGAGAGAAAGAGAGAGAGAGAGAATAGGAGTGGGTGGAGAGGAGCCCTCACCAGGGATACCATGGTCCCGCCCACGCTGCATGTTCAAAGAGCCCAGGTCCAGGGCCAGTTTGCTGCTAAACTGGAAGAGCCTCTCCCGCATTTCATCGTGCATCATGTGGTCCTGTACGTTGAGCTTGGCTCTGCGGCCCACCACGCCCCGCAGAATGGGGTCCACACCACCTGAGGGGAGAGCGAGAGTGAGGACACTGTGAGTTAAACCATCTGCACCTCATTAGGCCAGTCGTGAACGGTTTTGCCGGATGCCCGTCTGACTGCCTTTTTTCTAATGTGACTTTTGTGGTACATCTGTGCTGAGGCTGCTCACAAAAATTGTACCTTCAAAAACAACCCGCCAAGGAGTGACAAAAGCCGTGTGAAGCAGCACGCTGGGGTATTGTGGGTGGTCATTGTAGTTTTCGTCAAGCCTGAAAACGAAGGGCTGGACGGCCAGATGGGCGAATCGGTAGGCGGCCGTTGCGAAGACGTTGGCGATGCTGGGGTCCACATTCTCATCATAGCCGGGGTAAGTGGACAGAAATCGCGAGATGAAGTCTGGGCCCACGATGTGGTACAGATAATCCCGGAACGTGATCACCTGTGGTTGAGAGTGGCACTGGTAACTAATTGGGAACAATTGCACATTAATTGTAAAAATACCCACGTTCCACTCTGAATTTTACAATGAATTAACTGAATTACATTTCACTTCCTAAATGAAGTGAACTTAAATGGAGCCCAGCTCTGCTTCAGTGACAGGACAGAGGTATAGTTGTCTGGGTGCAGCAGTTGTAGTTTTACCTGGGAGTAGCCGCCCATGATTTTGCGGGCCTCCTGGTACAGGGTCTCACTGCTCCATTGTGGGTTGAGCTGGTATAGCGCGCGGGCCAGGCGGTTGTGCTCACGCATCATCAGTGTGTGCATGGAGGTCAGGGCGATGTTCTCGTCTACACGGGCATCACCTGTGCAAAAATAAAAACACAAGAGAAACCTTGGTCACCTTACCTGTGCCATTCACCTTTACTTGTTTATGTATTCATTTATTTGAATGAATTTCTGAATTTCATTTTGAATTTCCCAAATCGACCAAACTGAATTGAAATTGAACCCCAGCTCTCATTTATACACACATTTTGCGCACATCCTGTTAAGGGAGGCCACTATCCCGTCAGAGTTCATTTCTGGAAAGCAACTCTACCAGTTCACCACCATTCCACAGTTCTCCCAGTAACCTTTTCACTGGCTACACAAAAAATAACTGCTCTGACCTGCAATGAAGCAGGGGACCTCTTCCAGGTTTGTGGTGCCCTTGATGCTGTTGCGCGTGGCACAGATGTTGACTGACATGTTAATGGAGGGCAGGAGCTCTCGGCCGTTGTCAGTGAAGCGTGCGTTGACCCGCATTAGGCCCCCGTCGTTGGTGAGGTCCCGTAAATCTCGTGACAAAATGTCTGTCGAGCCGTACACCTGCCCCATATCCAGGAAAGCCGTCAGCGCGTTCATCTGCTGCCGCACGTTGCTGGCCCCGAAAATTAAGCCTGTGTTCCCCGTCCCACAGCCGGGGGCCGAGCGCGAGAATGGCATGCAGGTTTCAGAGTCGCTACTCAGACGGGTGTCTCCTTTGGGGATCTGGATAGAGAGGGGAGGGAGGGAGGGAGGGAGGGAAGATGGGCGGGTGAGAGGGGGAATTTATGTCAAATTGCCACAAATCTAATTTCTTTTATCCTGGTCTACTTTATCAGAGGCCCCAAATGTACATAACATGGAGCTGGAGGAGCGTTAGCATGAATAGTCACATTGCCCCATCAAAGGGTAAGAGAGTTACTCGAAAATATCATCTGTAAGCCACCTACGTATCCCCCTCTATGGCGGTTCTGGGGCAACAGACGGCAGTATCCAGCAGCTGATAAGGAGCGTTAGCGTTAGCGTAGCAGGGTAAGTGGGCAGAGGAAGACGTACCGTGATGGGGAAGCAGGGTTCAGTCCTCTCACAACTGTCCTCACAGTCGATGCCTTTGCTGAAGGAACGGATGCTGGGAGAGTGGGGGGTGAAGGTGAGGTCGTGATCCGTCCATTGGCCAAAGATGGTCACCAGGTGGGTGTAAATGTCATCGCTCACCACGTCCTCATTGGCTGTTCTCAGGATGCGGTTAGACACCTCTCTTACCTAGAAATTTGAGGGGGGATAAGAAGAGATGACCAAGAATGTGATGTTTCCATGTTCAAATTTTAACATCTTGTTAATTTACTGATTGACAGAAACAATTAGCTAGCGGACATATCATACTGTCAAAACTGACAGTACATGTAAAACTACCACAAGTAATAATTACTACTACTGCTGCTACTACTAGTACAGCTACAACCAATATTGCTACTAAAAAGAAATGAATAGTACCAGGGGAAGCAGTTGTCCATTAACTTGCAAATCTATGTCCCACCCAACAGGCAATGACACATCATCCTGGTACCGTGCAGGCAGCCAGCGGGCGAATGGTGTGTTGGAGGCCCCCCGACGAGAGTATTTTCTGTTGGTAGGAAAAACACGAGCCAAACAAAAAAAGAAAAGAAAAACATCAGCCCATGCCTAGCCATCTACCCATCAGCCAATGGAGTCCTGAGGGGTTTGTCAGTGTGAGGGGAAGGTGGGAAGGTCTCACAGTCTTACTTGTTGTTGCAGACACTGGTGGCCGTCCTGTATTTGTTGACCAATGGGGTGGTACGGCAAGAAGGAGTCTGGGTCCTTGCTGAGCAGCCAGTCAGCCGGGCGATCGTGTTCAGTTCCTCTGTGGTGAGCAGATCTGAGACAGACAGAGTGTGTGTGTGTGTGTGTGTTTAAGTGAGTGAGAGAGAGCAAGAGAGAGAAATACATAGAAAGAAGAAAGATAACAGATTAGGCCACATCACATCATGCACATGATGACAATAATCCATGATTATTGGATTATTATAGATAAAAATCATGTAAAAGTAACAATGTTCTCATGTTAAAAAAAACTGTGCAGACGGCACACCGTGTTCGTACTGTGTATGTGTGTGTGTGTGTGTGTGTGTATGTGTATGTGTGTGTGTGTGTGTGTGTGTGTGTGTTTTTGTGGAACTCAGTATATGTGTGTAAGGGCATGTTGTGGGTTGCTGTGACCTCTTGACCAGAGCTCCCTTAAAAAAGAGATTTCTATCTCAATGGGCCTCACTTGAATAAATAAAGAGTAAAAAAGGGAGCAGGTGTCTCGCTTCATCTGTGTAGGAGTGTGTGTGTGTGTGTGTGTGTTTGTGTGACAGAGGGGATCCGGTGTCACATACCTGTTGCATTGAGGGAACGTTTTCTGCGACCGTGGTTAACCTTCTCCTGGATGAGTCTCAATGTGTTCTCCATGTAATCGGCAGAGCGCACAGCCGATCGTGTGTCCCCAAACGGTTGCTTCATCAGTCGCAACCTGTTTGCTGCACTGACCGTGTTTCTCCTCACCCTGTCCAGGCTCCTGTGTGTGAAGAAATGATAAACTGAAAACACAATTGACACTGTTGCTCTTGGACCTGTTAACTCCAATACCCTAAAGCTGTTTCTCAACCCTGGTCCCGGGGACCCACTGTGTATGCTGGTTTTTGTTCCAAACATTGTAACAAGCTATGTATTGCAATGAGCTGCAAATTGTTTTTAATTAAACTTTTTATATCTATTGAAGGACGATTTCCTCTTAAAGCCACATTATGTCAATAGCTATGTATGCCCTACAAATAAATATCTCATATTCACAGCCCAGTCGGTCAGACCAACTAACATATGTTTTAAGTTACTGTGCTGTACTTAATACATGGCAAATAATTCCAATTGAAAGAGGTTCCATTTTGAATTAATTCAAATACAAACTGACAGGTGAAATCAGTTGGGCCCCATTGGGTGAATGTGTAAACCTGAAACAATCTGTGTAAAATGACTGAATTTACTGACAACAAATAGCCAAATCTGCAATGTGTTAAATAGGTTTAACCACACAATTATGGTAGAAATTAAACACATTTTCAACAACCTAAAGTGATCTAGAGATTGGCTTTGACAAAAAGCAGCATACTCAGTGGGTCCCCAGGACCAGGGTTGAAAAACATAGCCCTAAAAGAAAAAATATATGTTTGGGCACTTACACTTCTCTGGAATATTTGTATGCCTCATCAACAGTCTGTTTGGCCTCCTCCACAGCACTCAGAATGTATCTGCTGCCCAGGCTCTCTTTTGTAGATAAAAACACACAGGACATGAACATCCAATCTTTACCAGCTGTGTTAGAATTCACATTGTGTAGCATGCACTGCGAACAAGACTAATTAATGGAAGTAAACTGAGAGACTCTGCATCTAACAGAGTATAAAAGCCATATGTGTGTGTCTTTATTTAAACAAGATTGGATTTTAGAAAGTAATTGAAGTTTGAGAGTGTCAAACTCAGCATATCTCATCAAGGCCCTGAAAGGTTCTGGATGGATTTACGTTTAGTGGACACAGCTTTCTAAACGTTACCCATTTTTCACATTCACTGTACTACACTGCCACTGCAATTTCTCTCCAAACTGTGACCATCTCTTTGTGGCAGAAGCATTCCAGAACTCACTCACCTGCAAAAGCCTGGCCCAACAGACACAGGCTCATACTGAACACCAACATGCATAGAAAACCCCTCATTTCTGAAATACACAAAATAGATCTTAGTTTATCACATCTTTCCATTCAGATTAGAGGAAAACAAATGGATTGTGGAAACTAAGCATTGTTTCATGTCATATGGTCTTGATTCTGGATGCTCAGATGGTACAGTATGGATACAAGCAATACATATTCTTTCAGTCTGAACAAATGACATTATCTTTTATGTATTTTAGCATCTCCTTGTTTTTGGTTTCCCAAATATGAACAGAGCAAATAAAATTATTATAAAATGCAAGGGCTCAAGAGAATTTGGAATGAATTAATTGGTAATACACAAAAAAACAAAGAAAATACATTATTTGCATACTACTAACAACAAAAAAACATTACACAGGACAAGCATGTTCTCTAATTAACAATATTTCCTTTCTGGTGAAAAGAACAGCGCACTAGAATATTTGCCAAGCTGAGAGATGGTGATATGAAGGCTCTGCCAACACCTGTATTGACTCTTTGGAAAACTTTAATTTGTTCTTACATTCAATGTTAAATTGCAGTTCCTTCACACAACCAACCATAAATATAGCAGTGCAACACATTGTAACCATGTTCATTTACATAGATATTAGTAAATGACCCGCTAAAAATTGCAACCTGGCAATTAGATCTATATGTAGCAAATCTTTTGCATATTTTACCTCACATTTAAATTCATATATTGTTTCAGAACTATGTCAGACTGTAAAAGGTCAAATCCTTTATTTCCATACATGGACCTATTCACATTAATCCTTTCATGCATGAATTATTACAAAACAAAGCAATATGTTTTTCACATCAAACTCCGCATGTATTTCACCCGCCTAGGTCACAGAAATGGGCCCCAAATGGCCCCTTGAAAACATAGACCCCACATGCAGATTACAACTCTTAATGCAAGATCTCCACTTCAGTGGACAGAAGGTTTTTCGTATACAATACAAGAACTATGGTAATTTTTTGTTACAAATATAACAAATTCTGCTCCTTGCATCTTCCCTAATAAGAATATAATTTTTTAACATGCTCTGTTCTCTAGGAATAGAAGGTTTTCACAGCTACACCAGAGGGAGTTTGTATGTTTCCACCTCCACCTGCCATTCTGACCTTCACTGTATCAAAACTAGAAAAGCCAATACAATCTAACAAGATGGAGCATATCAAAATTTAGGCAAATGTGCAAGGAATCTGCTCTGATATTTTTTGGAGATCACAAATGTTTTTGACTATGTTAAAATAGACTTTGAAAATCCTGTCCACTGTAGTGGACTCCATGCATGAAAGGGTTAAGTATAAAATCATCCCACCACAACCCAGTAATCATAATCTAGTTATTACTCAGGTTCTGGGTTCAGAACCTGAGTTTGAAACATTTGTTGTCCTGATACTGTACATCATGAAAACATCTCAGCTATTCAGAGCACAAGATTCAAGGAAAGGATAGTCCTGGACAAAGACAGCAGACTGAAAAATTACTTTACCTGCAGCCTTGAAATCTTCTCACCATAAAGATTCAGAAGCCTATGAACTGCACCTTGGCTTCTCTAACCCTTAATTTATAGTGAAAACCCCGCCCAACCTGTCAGATTTCACCATCCCTGACAGGTAAGACAAGCATTCCGATCTGTACTTCCTCCTGCCTGCTCATTTCGTCTAATGTGTGCCAAGTCAAAAGGGAATGGTCAATTGTCTGATTATGACACAGGGCCGTTTCTCGACTGCTTTGATTGGGGGGGGGGGGGGGGGGGGGCATGAAGAGATGTTGGTGGGGCACAATGGGGGACGAAGTAGCGGGGGTCTGGGGGTCTTCCCCCAGAAAAATTTGAGCCTTTTAAAACTAATTTCCTGCATTTCTACCTCACACCGGGCATTTTCTAAAATAAAATGTTTAATTTATGAGCATTTTGAAAAATATATATTTTTAAAGCCCTAGATGAGATTTGAGATGCTTTCATATAAAGTTAAAGTATAGGCTAATCAGTATATTAGCAGATAAGATCATTTTATATTTTAAACCCACCTCCACTCCCCTCATCTTATAGGACAACTTTATTTATGCCCAATAATACCAAATCATTATCTAATCTTATATGGAAACAAATATATTAAAGATGAGCTATATTCCTTCATCATTTCAGTCTCTTTGTGCTATTTTCGATTTACATGTGAAACTAAGGTACTGAAATTGGTTCATCATTTTATTTATATACAGTATAATTTTTTTTATTTTTATATATCATACAAAAAAATTTTATATATATTTTATGCCTGAGACGCCGGGGGGCTTGCCTCTGTTGGCGGCTGCCGTTTCGCCGTGAGAGTGATAGAGAACGTACGTGTCCCGACTGCGGAGTTTTTCCACATTAACACCTCAGTGGTGGAATGAACTTCCCATTCCCCTACGTTCTACTCCAACCCTGCCTGCATTCCGTCGAGGCCTGAAGACACACCTCTTCAGACTCCACCTTGACTGATATCCTCACCTAGGAATATCAGTTCCCTGTTCCCTGTGTTTTCCTGTCTGTTTATTATAGTTTATAATAGTATTTGGAATGGTTTATAATAGCAGTTTATAATGGTATTTGGAATGATTTATAATAGTATAGTTTATAATAGTATTTGGAATGGTTTATAATAGCATAGTTTATAATAGTATTTGGAATGGTTTATAATAGTATAGTTTATAATAGTATTTGGAATGAAAGTGTGGTGTTGCTGATTTGCCCACAGCTTACTGTGAACTACAGTCAACGTTCATTGCTAGGGATAGCTGCTACATTATGCAAAGGATGTGCCTTGCCTTGTCTGTTCTGTAATGATGATGATGTCTCTGTACGCACTTACTGTACGTCGCTTTGGATAAAAGCGTCTGCTAAATAAATGTAATGTAATGTAATGTAATGTAAGAGAGAGAGACAGATATGATAGGTAGATTTTAATATATGTGAAGTATTCCAAAGTTTGAGGAAAGTAGGGCTGACTAGCCAACACGCAGCAGTAGGCTAGCTAACACACACGTGCAGCCAGCTAATGCAATGCTGCAGATGTTCCGCAGAATCGTAGATAACAACTAGGCTAGACGCAACATGTAATCAATCTATTTAAAATCGAATCTCCAAGACGGAGACTCTCGCCACTGAGTATACGCTTGGCTAGCGAATATTATTCCCAGTGGCGGCTCTGGTCTAGGTTATTTATGTATTTTAAAAAATGTAATGAAAATATAAATAGCAAAATGCTTATCAATAAATATGCCACATTTTAGTTCATGATGACAGTGAATATTCATGGATGGACTCTTAACCATTAAGGTGTAATGGATGGTAACAAAATATAATCAAGTATCTATCACAGCAAATAATCAAATGGGATGACTTAAGAATAAGATGCCAATGTGGGTTAGCCTGGTTTCGGATTCAATTACCAAGAATGCGGATTTATAGAAGCAAATACTGCCAAGGACAGTGGCGGCTCCTGAGCTGAAAATTGGGGGGGGCGGAAAACTTCCCTTTAAACTGATTATTGGTCTTAATCATTTTTCAATCAGTTTCCTTGATTAACAATAGGCTACATCAGCGTTTAATTCACCAATTATTCAATGCCATCAAATGTAGCCGGTTCTCCTCAATCAGGCTATTAGGCAGTAGCCTAATAAAATAATTTTAACTTGCGTCGCAAAATTGTGCACATTTTAATCAACATTATAATTGTGGATACATGTGCTCTTCGTTCTCCGCACTCTTAATTCCGAAAATATTCATGGAAATTAAACGATCTTAAAGCTCAGCTTTTGTTAGATTATTTTTTATTGCAGGTTGTGCTAAATATAAAAAATTGTCTAACAAAAGCTGAGCTTTAGGATCGTTTAATTTCCATGAATATTTTCGGAATTAAGAGTGCGGAGAACAAAGAGCACATGTAGGCTATCCACAATTATAATGTTGATTAAAATGTGCACAATTTTGCGACGCAAGTTAAAATTATTTTATTACTTGCCTAATAGCCTAATTGAGGAGAACCGGCTACATTTGATGGCATTGAGTAATTGGTGAATTAAACGCTGATGTAGCCTATTGTTAATCAAGGAAACTGATTGAAAAATGATTAAGACCAATAATCAGTCACTGTTGGCAGTATTTGCTTCAATAAATCCGCATTCTTGGTAATTGAATCCGAAACCAGGCTAACCCACATTGGCATCTTATTCTTAAGTCATCCCATTTGATTATTTGCTGTGATAGATACTTGATTATATTTTGTTACCATCCATTACACCTTAATGGTTAAGAGTCCATCCATGAATATTCACTGTCATCATGAACTAAAATGTGGCATATTTATTGATAAGCATTTTGCTATTTATATTTTCATTACATTTTTTAAAATACATAAATAACCTAGATGTGTTTTTTTAAAATTACCAGTGAACATTTACTGACAAGGAAACCTAATTTCAGAGATCATATATCCTACTATACAGGACTGCAGGAGGAAGTGGGACAAACCTGTGGGAGTGGATGGAAGCTAATTGTCCTATTAAGATCTCCTATCTTATGACCTTTTCTCAAGTTTTGCAACATGTGTGTGGGTGTGTTTTTGTGTCTGTGTATGTATGTCAGTCTGTGTACATGTGTGTGTATGTGTATTGTGTGTGTGTTCTTGTCTGAGTGTGTGTGTGTGTGTGTGTGTGTGTGTGTGTGTGTGTGTGTGTGTGTGTGTGTGTGTGTCTGTGTGTATAACAAGTAGAACTTGTTATCCTTGTCCAAAAAATACCTGAAGTCTATTTAACATGTTTTGTTAATTGAAAAACTAGGAAATTTATTTTATTTAAACTTGCCAGAATCAACAAACTTACCAATATTCCTTGGTAATAGATCAGTGACAAATAAATACATTTTATATTGCAACAACTGCCAATGTATCACGAAACGCATTACAAATGCTCACCTTTTTCCGCACAAGTTATTTCCTGTATTAGAGTAACATAGGATTTCCAGGACCTAACAAAAATTAATATTTTTTATTTTTTTTTTATTTTTTAAAGTGTTGGTCTTGCAATTTTCATTTACAAATGTATTCTTTCAAGTATTCTAGTATTCATCTTCAACCTGACAGCAGCAGTTTTGCTTTGACACATTTATAATATTCTGTAAATCTGAGGTCACCTCAGATTGTTGGGGGACATTTTCCTTAAATGTTCCGATGCATGGCGTAAGACCTTCTGTGCATCTATCATTTGTCAGTAGGCCTACTATTCTTTCCAACAGCATATGAATTTGCTTCAGGTGCTGCTTTCGCAAGTCCATCGCTGAGACTGATATAACAATGATGTCATAAAGTAGATACATTTTTTGGAACTTACTCATAACTCATGATGGAGATCTGAAAGATTCCAGTCTTGCAGGGCTGGGGCCTTGCGTGACAGTGTGTATGCTACCTGTAGTTTCAGGGAGCCCACACAATGCAAAAACCAAAAAGGAATTCAACCTTAACAAGCATTTTAGTCTTATAGTTAGACTTAAAATCTTATTTCTATTAAATCTTTTGCTAAATAAGACAAAACGATTGCCAATGAGGTGAGATAGTTTTACTCATTTAGAGATTTGCCAGTGGGGTAAGCTAATTTCACTTGTCAAGCAAAAAGTAACTTAAAACAAGATAATATTTTCTACTTGAGAGAGAAAAAAAGAGATTCTTAGCCTCAATACATACTAAAACACTTGTTAAGGCAGATATTTTTTGCAGTGCACAACAAATTGTTCAGTGTTTATGCAGCTTACAAGAATCTGCAATGGATAAAAATGTACGCCAAACACAGACTTGCTCCAAGAATGCAAAATCATTTCAGCCTACAAAAAAAAAAAAAAACTTAAGAATCATCTGGTAAGTAGTAAACTACCGGAAATCAACATTTTACCCACACAAGGCCCGATATTTTACAAACAGGCCACTACAGTGAAAAACAATACTACAAACAAAACAAACCTTATTAAACAAACACTCACAGTTAACACATAACTGCATATATGTCATAAAGTGCAAACACTGTGACATAAAATATGTAGGAGAGACAGGAAATACAATTAAGACCAGATTGGCACAACACATATATAACATAAAGAATCATAGAAAAACAGACACACACCTAGTGGCTCATTTCCTACACCATGGACATGAAGCAGTAGAAATATCGTGCCTGCATTCGAACATTAACTGGACACAGGAGGACAGACGTAGGACAGAAAGACATTGGATTAGAAAACTCAAGACCATATTCCCAGAAGGATTAAACAAACGCTGGTAAAACTTCAACACAAGAGGGACCAAATTCTTCCTACTTAATGGCTACAGTACACTGAATGGCCAGTGCTCTTCCTACTTAAAGGCTACAGTACACTGAATGGCCAGTGCTCTTCCTACTTAAAGGCTGCAGTACACTGAATGGCCAATGCAAACTTTTCTTTCCCTAGGGGCCCTCATAAGGGGTAACTTTGGAAATAAAGATTTTTTCCTAAACCTAGTGTTAATCTGTAGTTGGTTTGGCATTTTCCAAACCTTGGACACCCTGAAAATATGTTGATGTACCCCTTCCTTCTCTACTGCTTTCATACATGTTTACATAAATACAACATTGCAGAATTATATTTGCTTGTGCATTTATTTTATGCATTTGCCAGCAGCCATACTGTTGCCAGCAGCCATACCACCATGCAATCTGCTCCTGCTGAATTGCTGAAGCTAAGCAGGTGTGGGCTTGGTTAGTACTTGGATGGGAGACCTCCTGGGAAAACTAATTTGCTGCTGGAAGTGGTGTTGGTGGACCAGTAGGGGGCAATCTTCCCTCTGGTCAAATAAATCCCAATACCCCAGTGCAGAGATGGGGACACTGTGCTGTAGTGCAGGGGTTCTCAATCCTGGTCCTGGGGGACCCCTGTGTATGCTGGCTTTCGTTGCAACCGCAGTTGCAATCCCAGAATTTTAACAAGCTGTTAATTTTTCTTAATTAGGTGCTTGTCATGTTTGGAGGAATTATTCACCCTCTTAAGCCACATTATATCAGAAATAGCTATGGATGCCATGTAGAATAAACACCCCATGTTCACATTGTGCTATATTATTTAAAAAAGATAAGAAAATTATTTAACAGATCCATTTAAAGACTGATTTGAATCAATAGGCTCCTAATTGGTGAAAGTGTGGACACATGGCCACTAAAATTAACCATTTCGTAGATAATGAAGAATTCAAACACAAAGCAAATGATAACGAGCCAAACCTGCATTGTCTTAAGCTTAAAGAAAAAATTGAGTTAAACACATGTGTTCAACAACCTAATTAGGAGCCTATTGATTCACTTCACTCTTTCATTTGAGTGAAAATACATTATTTTGTAACCTTTTCTTATGTAATTGTTGCAATATAGCACAATAAGCACAATGTGAACATGGGGAGTTTGTTCTACATGGCATGCATAGCTATTTCTGACATAATGTGTCTTAAGTGGGCAAATAATTCCTCCAAACATGAAAAGCACCTAATTAAGAAAAATTAACAGCTTGTTAAAATTCTGGGATTGCAACTGCGGTTGCAACGAAAACCAGCATACACAGGGGTCCCCCAGGACCAGGATTGAGAACCCCTGCTGTAGTGTAGGAGATGCCATCTTTCGGATGAGACGTTAAACCGAGGTCCTGACTCGCTGTGGTCATTAAAGATCCCATGATACTTATCGTAAAGAGTAGGGGTGTCCCCCTAGGGGGAAGCCCATCTGCCGCTGACTGGCATCGGTTAGCCAGGTGTCCTGGCTAAATCCCCAACCTGGCTCTTTCAATCTGCCACCTAATCATACCCCAGTTTAAATTGGCTAATAATAATGATTCTCTCCCTCTGCACCTCAGCTGATGTGTGGTGAGCATTCTGGCGCAAAATGGCTGCCGCTGCATCACCCAGGTGGGTGCTACACATTGGTGGTGTTAGAGGTGAGTTTCCCCTCATCACTGTAAGCTCTTTGAGTATTTGAGTATAGAAAGGCGCTATATAAATGCAAGGTATTATTATTATTAGTTTTATTTATGATGTATTTGTGGACCACAGCACACTCCAAAAGTGTTAGGACAGTGACACATGTTTTTGTTGTTTCGGTTCTGTCCTCCAGCACATTGGATTTGAAATGGAACAGTGACCATGAGGTTAAAGTGCAGATTGCCTGCATTAATTTGAGGGTGTAGCAATTGTAGCCATTTTTACACATAGTGCCCCCCCCCCCCCCCCCCCCATTTTTGAGCACCAAAAGTAATTGGACAAATTTATATAGTCATCATATTTAATATTTGGTTGCATATCCTTTGCATGTCATGACTTCCTGATGTCTGTGACTCAACAACATCAAAAGACTCTTGATATCTTATTTTCAGGTACTCTTACAAGCGATACTATAACCTCTCTGCATTTGAATGGATCTATATGGGAATTGAGGTGTGGGACTAGATTAAGCTGTAAATTACATGGGAATAGTATGGAACACATTGTTGGCTAAATGGCTGTAAGTCATCAAGCGACTGACGTATCAAACGAGCCTCAAACCATCACAAACCAGATATGCAGTAGATAAGGGTTGTTTCTCCTGACTCATTTTCCTATAACTCTATGGAATAATAAATCAGGAGAAACAACCCTTAAAGTGATCCATCCATCCATATCTGGCAGCAGAGTGATGGTTTGAGGCTGGTTTGATACCTCCGACCAGGGTTCAAATTATGGATTATGGGGAGGTTTGACCCTATAACATAACAGGACCCCCCATAATCCTTAAATCAGCAATCTCGGTGGGGGGGGGGGGTCTCTAATAACAGGCTACTTTTTAATTTTACATTTTTAAATATAAACATAACGTTCACAGGCAGCCCTGCTCCAGTATAGATCTCCAGTTATAGTCACTGTTCCATTTAAAATCCAATGTGCTGGAGTACAGAGCAAAAAACAACAAAAAATGTGTCACTGTCCGAACACTTTTGGAGTGTGCTGTGTATACGTGGATGTATATTGGAAGCAGATATATAGACAGATATGGTTAATGAACTTGTATTGTCAGGTTTTTACAGTCATTCCTGTTTGCCACACGTGAAAATGTTTTTATTTGATTTACTGCATTCCTGCATATTAATTACATATTTGGCATGTTGAATAGTGATGGGACTTGCCAAACACGTACTTTAAACATAAGCCAATAATTAGTTGTGACATTCAACACAGGCCATGCTGGCTCTAATCTTCAAAATAGAAAACTGTGTTTAGGCCTGTATTTAGTCCTGTGCATATTTTATGGACTTTAGCCATTTTAATCATTACCATATTTTATGGGATGCCAATCAAATCTTTATTTATATCATCTTTATTCAGCCAGGAAGTCTCATTAACATGGAAATTTCCTTTGCAAGAGAGACCTGGGCCCCGTTTCTCATACGTGGATAACTCAGTTAGCTGGCTAACTGTGCTCATTAAAACCCAGAAACCCCCCAAATATGGAACATATGAACCATAAAAAAACGCTGTTCCGGGTTTTACACAGCACAGTTAGCCAGCTATGAGGAAAAGGGCTCTGGGAGGGCAAATGTACAAATATTGTTTGATGGGTGATGAGGTCTAACAAGTAAGCTAAATATCTCATTTGATTGACACAGGGAGAACGCAGAGTTATAATATTACAGTTACAGATAGGATTACAGTACAGAAAGCACCGTGAATCAAACCTCCAGGAATTCAGTTGGGTGGGGTTTATTCAGTTGGGAGGGGTTTATTCAGTTGGGAGGGGTTTGAATTCCTGGAGGTCACAAACCCTGAAGCACCTCACTTGGTTGCCTCTCTGGTATATGAGTTGAGAGGGATAACATACATACTTTGTGTCTAGCCACAAAACAACAGACTAGAGAGTCAAGACATGCTCCAAATTTCACACCAGCAATCTACTTATTTAACCATTTTTGTCCACAATATTATTTTTGGAATGTCCAGTCACATTTGTAATCATATCACTGCAACGTCCTTATCAATTTGGGAATTTTGAGAGAGTGTAGCCTCCTATACACCTCCATTCCACAAAAATTCCTTAATTGTATAAGGACAATGAACATGTAATTTTGTGTTTACAATTGGTTTTCAATTGTGGTTAGCTTGCTGGAGTGAGATTTTTAGTTTGAGACTATTTCACATGCACGCATGCACATGCGCTTACATGTAGCCTATCACGCACCATCGTTTAGGAAAATAAAATCCTTGTTTCTAATTTTTCCATTTAATTTATTGATAGACAATAAATTGAAAAAGTTTTCAGCAAATCAACAATCAACTCACATAAGTTATCACGTAGGTCACTCAAATCAAAGGAATTTGTGCAGGTAGAGCAGAGATAATTCAGTTAAGTTTTACTTGTATTGTGCCTTTTTGCTAAGGGCATTGTCACAAAACAGCTTTACAGAGATCCGGGCCTGACCCAAACCCCACCAAGAGTATGTCTAGGGAGACAGTGGCAAGGAAAAACTCCCTGGCTGGTAATAGGAAGAAACCTTGAGCAGGACTCAGAGGGGGAAGCCCATCTGCCGCTGACTGGCATCGGTTAGCTGAAAGGGGCTGATTACACAATGTTTGTGTACTAAACAGGAAAATGAAAAAGTGCATAAATCTCAATGACAGTATGTAATTGAAGCCAGGCAGGAATGACTCTATTCATGACGAGAGACAAGCTGCAAGGCCAAAATAAATTCTGGAAGGCCAAGATAAATACATGACTTTTGATTGTGTGTAGTCAAGGTGGTCTGTCAAGCTAAAGGATCTAAGTATCTTTTATAAAATCTGAAAAAAGCTCTGGCATGAGATTTCTTGAGGGAGCGTGAGAGCATGGGATTAACTCTGAAACATGAATGTCACACCAGATGCATTTGCAACCCTCATCACAGTACTCGGTACACTGTATCAACACAATTATATGCTGGAATAACAGCACTGTAAGGCGTTATCCAGTTAAGTTATGTGATTATTAAAACAAGCTGTCATTATTGCGACAACTAAAATTAATATTATTTTTGCCATTCTTGTCTTGACTAATATTAATGAAGGAGAAAGCACTAAAGTGTGACTAAAACTAAAATGCTTTTAGTCATAACACTAAGACTAAGACTAAATCCAATAATAATAACAATAATAATAATAATAAAAAAACTAAATTAACTGTGCAGCTGAGCTGCAGTGATTTGCTGAAGGACTGCACTTCGTGTGCGCTAGCAGGCTAACTGCAGGCAGACTGCAGGTTGCCCAGCAAACAGAAGATTTGTTCCTGCACAAGAAATCAGGCTGATGGATGCCCACTATGCAATTAAATTAATATAGTTGCATTGTAACAATGGCAAGCTAGCCAGCAAAATTACACATAGCAGCTATCTTATTTGTGTCTGAGATGAGCTGTTCCGATTTTTTTTGTTGTTGTATGAAATGACGTCTGGAAGTGTTTGTTTAGTAGAGTTATTGTTCCACATGAGTAAATTGTTCTGTATGCAGTACAGCAGGTTGTGCAGGTAAACAAATGAAAAATGTATGTATGACATGACGATGAGCTTGTTGTTAATTATTATGCAGGAGTGTTTTTCTAGGAAACTGGTGGACATTTGATTTTATATCCTGTTTGCATATACACTGCCCGGCCAAAACAAAAGTCGCCATTGCACCCGTCATGCATAGTGCCCACTGTACAAGCCTCTGGAGGCAGTGTTATGATCTGGGGTTGCTTCAGTTGGTCAGGTCTAGGCTCAGCAACATTATGCAGCAATAAAATGAAGTCAGCAAAGTACCTGAATGTACTGAATGACCAGGTTATCCCATCAATGGGCATATGCCAGGATGACAATGCCAAGATTCATCGGGCTCAAATTGTGAAAGAGTGGTTCAGGGAGCATGAGGAATCATTTTCACACATGAATTAGCCACCAGATTCCTGACCTTAACCCCATTGAAAGTCTTTGGGATGTGCTGGAGAACACTTTACGGAGTGGTTCGACTCTCCCGTCGTCAATACAAGATCTCAGCCAAAAACTTATGCTACTCTGGATGGAAATAAATGTTGTGACATTGCATAAGGTTGTCGAAACAATGCCACAACAAATGTGCGCCGTAATCAAAGCTAAAGGCGGTCCAACGAAATATTAGAGTGTGCAACTTTTTTTTTGGTCGGGCAGTGTACCTGGACTCATTTCTGGCTAATGGGGCTCTGGTGGAATACACTGTGCTACTACATGGGTTTGGAGAGCTTTTTGGGGACCACGGGTTAGTTGTGCAATATGAATCACACCAAAAAAACATCTAAAAATGAACTTTTATTGCCAATTGACAAATTATCACATTTTATTGTAAAACTTAAAAAATAAATCATATTGAGCCATTTTTGGCACAATTTGTCACCATTCGTGCCGACCATTCGTACCACCATTCGTGGTAACCAAAATGGTTTGCCTGAAAAAAGCACTGTATAATTTGAATGGTTTGAGATATTGACACCATATTTAAACCAGAGATAGGCTGCATATTGAGGAATCACAAAGAGGAGTTATTTTGGCCATAGCATTTGTAGCTCATCAGGTAAAAAGTCTGAAATTTGAATGTAGGTACCTGGTTTTTTTACATTTTCTGTACATAAATTGTAATTAAGTAACAAAAAGAGGATTTATATTAATTCTGACTGCTTAGTCATAATAGTGCAGTTCTCTGTTTTATAAAAGCTATGGACCATGTTTGTAGATTTACAGTTTTTGAAATAAACAGCTTCGTTTGTTACTAGTGAAAACGGGTGAGAATGTTACGGTTCCGAGTCGGCTGAGTCCATTGTTGGCTAGTTCGTTCTGTTACGATCCAGGTATGAACTGGACTCAAATGCACGACTCAATACACAGGAAGTTCAATAACTCCAATAATTTATTGCTTCGACCAGAATTCCTCCCGAAGCATAGGGAGAACACAGAATAGACAGACAACCGGGATGGATTTAGCAGGGGATCAGCAGGAACGGGGAGGCCAGGGACTGGTGGTGGTGGCAGGGATCCGGACAGGCTGAGCAGAGGAGGAGCAGGGAGCGGGAGACAGGGCAGAGCAGAGTGGCAGGAACAGCTGCAGGTTAGCAGAGCTGGGGTCCCGGCTGGACATGCACACAGCAGCAGGTTGGCAGCAGCAGCAGGGTAGCAGAGCTGGAGCACCGGCTGCATGCACACACAGCAGCTGGTTGGCAGGAACAGCAGCACAAGCAGGATATATGAACAACTGCAGGCTGGTAGACTCAGAGCAGACAAAAGTTAGTACAGCGAGGCAGGACAGACTGAACAGCGTGTTTGCGCCGTTCCTGGTGAGAGCTGAGGAACGCAGAATGCAAGACAAGGCTTTTAAAGTTGGCAAGACAGGACTAAATACAATGTATCCATGAGACAAGACCAGAGAGTTACTACAAAGAGACTTAACGAACTGGACTTAACGAACTAGATCAAAACAACACTTAACGAACTAGCCCCGGACAAAGAACACTGGGTGACTAAATACAAGAGTTAATCGGTAACAATTAAGTGCCGCGTGCGAATGTATGCGTGAGTGATTAACGGAGCAGAGAGCGTGCAGAATGCACACAGAGAGAAGGAAAGGGACAGGCGGACAAAGAGCAGCGGAACATAGTGACACGAAAGGAAAAACCACGCCCAGCCTGCAGCACGAGGGAAACAAACAGGAATACAAACAACACGATACGAGAGGGAACAGGTAAAACACAGGACCCAAAAGGACGGGAGTGAGAGCATCACAGAGAATTGCCTATTTTGCCCTTGATAGGAAGAGGTTAAATAGACTGCGGCATGATATGACGTCACACTTTCGGTATAGACAACCATGAACCGCGGTTCTACGACACTGAAGCGATTCTGTGAATGCCAAGCCCCGCTTCGGGGGGATAATTCTGATTTGCTCCCAGAGAATAACAATATAGGAGGAAGAAGAGGACAAAGATAGAAAAAAAATAATACAAAATTCCCAAAAACTGTTGCATCATGAACTGCACAGCCAATGTATTTTATTATTATTTTTAAACGACTTGCATTTTGCACGTTTGCCATTTCCAATCGGAAATCCCAAAAGGCGATCCCTGTGGCTACAGGCTATTAGGAGAGAGCAGGGGTTCATTCCAATCGCTTATTTTTACTCCTAGTATCCTTTCCTCGCGTCCTATCCTCGCTCCTTAGCTCCGCCCAACGGAGGACGCGAGGAAAGGATGCAAAGATCAGATACGAGGCTGGAGGAAACGAGGCGTCATCGTCATATTATGCTCACGTCATCATATTATTATCCCCGACTGACCCGGAAATCGATCGAGGTTCAACCTTCTTTAAGGACATTCCAAACCACCAAATACTGGTCGGAGGAGCGAGGAGTGGGGCAAGAGGAGGCTCCCGGAGCATGCTTCATTGAGGAAACACAAGTGTAGCCTTTGCAGAAGCCTTTCCTCGGAACGCATGACGTGTATAAATTATCCACCACTCTCCACATCTGCCACGTCGCAGGCACACGCCTACACAAATGCAATTTTACCGTTCCTTGTTTCCATTTATTGTAAAGCGCAAATCCATCATGACACTAGTTCTTTATAACTAACAAACGTACCGTTTATTCATGAAAAAATAAGCTAAAAAGCATTATAGTTAAGCACGTGAGCATAATATGACGCTGACGCTAGATTGAGCAAGGACGTTCCATTTGCCTAATGCATGTTGCCTCAATTCCTCCGTCCTCGTATCTGATCCTTGCATCCTTAAAGTAAAAATAAGCGATTGGAATGAACCCTATATATCACAGGGGTAGGCAAGCCTGGTGCCTGTGATGTTTCTGGTTTTTGTTCCATCTGAGCACTGAGTGTCTCCAGCACATGGTCACCTGTATTCATTAGGCCTACACCTGATTGATTAAAATAAATCCGGTTATGTAGTTATAGGTTTGGATGGAGCAAAAACAGGACCGTCTCTGGCACTCCAGGACCAGGGTTGCCTACCCCTGCTATATCAGGTCAAATTTAACATTGTGTTGCCTGCTTGATGCTGGGTAGTGATGTAATAGAATCGGTAGACATTTTAGTTATAGCCTATGCATTACAAAACATATCTTTCGTTGTTTGTCTTTTTTTATTTATACAGGGATTCCTTAATTGTGTCTCAGGGCAATCCCATTGAGTTGAATGGACTTTGTATTCCCCTAGAGAGGGGCGTGAACCATCAAGTACCCAGATGTGCCGAGGTGGTCTTTTACGGTGCGAAAAAGAAATAAAATAAATGGCAAGCAAGTTCTTTAACCACAAACCCGAAAGTGGCTGAACCTGGCGCATGAAAGCATCACTCCCGGTAAGCAATTCACTCTTACTCTTATTTAAAATGTCTGTCGGTTGAAACAGTTAGCTGTGCACAATTAAAACAGTTAACGCTAGAAATTTGCATCCCGTCCCATTATTATTTTTTAAAACAGTGCTATAAATAGAACACGATAATAGAACCATTATGCATTAACCGTGCGATGTTGATATGTAAAAAGAAAAAAAAACCAGATAATATCAGCGTGGACAAACTTTGCAAACCAATGGAGGAACGGATTCACTCCATTACAAGCCCCTTGAAGTTCAAATGCATTTACCGTCAGGCATCTCTGGTTAACCCTTCTATTATGCTGGGGCTCAATTTTACCCCATTCATTGTTTGACCTTATTTTTTCCATCTTGTATGACTTCCTAATTTGGTGGGAGTAAACAGGCAATACACATAGGGCCAAATCCACAAAGAACGGATTGCTCCAGGCAATTAGCTCAAAGTTAATACAGAGATTGCAAAAGCAATCCTCACCAGTTTACCACGGTATCCACAAAAGATTTTGCTCCAATGATATGCCCGGGCAAACACGCCCACAAATTTGCCACCTGTCTGCACTTTGCACCGATGATTGCAATTAGCCATGTGGCAGCCTATATATTGGCTTGTGCCAAGAACACAATATCAACGACAATGGCAGAGAGAAAGCGCAAATTAAAATTTTCTGAAACCAAGTTGCATGTCCTCACCAACGAGGTGCAGAGACATGCAGCTAAATTGCAGTCGCGGAATCTCACCCCAAGTGAGAGAAACCATATTTGGGAGTCAGTTGCAAAAAGTGTTTCAGGCTTTTCTCCATATTTCAGGACACAGATTGGTTCTTAATGAAAATGACAGACCACACTTTTTTTTTTCAGAAATATCAGTCTGTTATGTCTCGCCCTTAAATCCCCTTATGGACGGAATTTACTTTCAAAAGAAAAAATAAATAGAGGTTTTGTGTTATATTATTCAATGCACATTCATATCAGGCCGTTTCTGAAAAGAGTCGGTTTGTCGCTAATTCGCGACAAAATAGGCCTTAAGAGGTTTCTCATCCAATTTGTCCGGTTAATACCTGCTTTTCAAAAGTGGTATTTGCACCTCTCTAACTGTGTGTGGCAATTAGCTCATGGTGTTTGTGGATTACACGCAAGGCTTCCTTGGGGCAATTTTGCAGGCAAGTACCTAATTTACATACATTTAAATGAGAGGGGTGCAGCCGTGGAGCTATTTGCTCGTCTGTGTAGTTTGCTATACCTTTCAGCCTTTGCATGTGCTTTGTGGATTGGATGCAATTTTTTTGACTCATTTGCACAGGGTTTGCCCGGGCAAACGCTGTGCAATCCTTTTGTGGATTTGGCCCATAGTCCTGTACCAACTCTCTATTCAGAGGTGCTGTGTTGTGTCATTTTGATCCCAGTATAAAACACAAGAAAATGTACTGTTTTTTATTTATTTTATCTCTGATTTTTAGTGGATGATTCTGGCCACTTTCCCATACAGCAGGGGTGGGGAACCTCATCCGCAAAGGGTTTTTGTGTTAGCCCAGTACTAAGACACCTGATTCTACTTATCAAGGTCTTGATTGAAGACCATGATTAGTTAATTCGTTGAATCAGGTGTATTAGTACTGGGCTAAAATAAAAACCTGCACCCACATCGGCCCTTTGCGGATGAGGTTCCCCACCCCTGCCATAAAGGTTTTAATCTTGACAAACCACTTACCTCCGACTCTAAAACGAGAAGTCTATCAGATTTTTTACATTTAGGGATAAAAGGCTAGTCAATTGGGAGACATTAAGAAGGCAACACACAAAACTCTTTTCTTTATTCACATGGGAAACTTTATTCGGGAATGCAGAGCAGGAAGGGATCACAGCACAGTGGCGGATTAAGGGGGGGGGCTGACTGGGCTGAAGCCCCAAAATTAGTTAACAAAAAAAACAATTGTTTGTATGTAAAATACATTTCATACCTAGATAGACCAGATGAGGAGGGAGGGATGCCGACTGTCAGCAATGCGGTGTGGAATAACTAGACCTTGTACTGAGATCTTATTTGATGCTACAGTGTGCAAAAGTTTGTCTGAATACCTGAAAATCGACATGTAGGGAGAACCTGGACAAAAGAAACACTTTTTACATTCATCCGGTTTACTCAACAGTCAGTAGAGATAGAGAGGCCATATTTTCTGACAAACAACGTGTCTGTGTCCCTCACTAATAGCAACTGGAATTTTGTTTCCAGCATAAATGAGTCGGATATAAATTGGCCGCAAACCGGATGAGTGCAATGTATCTTTCGTCCCTGCCACACTGAATCGGGATGAAAGAAGCACCTGACGAAAAAGTGTGCTTTAGCGGTCTTATCTATGTCTTGTTGTTTTTTATTCTCATATACAAAAAACTGACCCTGGTACTTTGTTAGGGAGGTGTGTCTCTACCATTTATGATACTTGTTGCTATCTATTTATGATAAGCCTATGGCAAAAATGAATGGAGAAAATATTTAGGACCATTGGGTGTGCTTTTTGACGTCAAGGTACTTTAGGACTTAGTCCAGAACATGTCAGCTGCTTTCAGCATGCTACTGACGGAGACTGCTCTACAAATTTTTGTCCCGCTCATCTCTTGGTTCAATACAATACTGTATTGAAAATGAAATTGTAAGCTCACTGAGCTTCACTGACTTGATTGATGACTTCGCCATAAGAAAAGTTTGTAAACGTACGATGTAATAATAATAAGTATGTGGATGAAATTCAATATAATTACAATTCAATTCAATAGAATTTCTTGTTTACTTACACTAGTAATCATTTTGATGGAAGGGCCTAGCCAGGGGCCCGATGCAACCTTAATCCGGCTCTGTCACAGCATAGAATGTAACATGATATAAAGAGGAAGCAGCCTTAAGCATTATGATTTGCTTCTATACTGAAGAGCTTCCTGGTTGTAGATGGGATGCACAGGTCAATAACCGTAGCATGTTGCCCATCAGGTTTTGGTTTTGTCCTATAGCATCAGGTCTATCTGGCTCCAAGAATAAGAGGATAGACTGCTGCAAGACTGGAAACAACATAGACATCAAAATAGAGATGCATTGCAGTCATATAGAAAGGCTGATTGACCCCATGTTTTTGGGTTTTTCACAGATATGTTACTGGGGACAAGGAAAATTGAATATTATGTAATAATTGAGGAAATAAAGATTGCATTACTAAAGGAGAAATCCCCAAGAGAGCAAAGCAGATATAAAAATACGTCGGCCAATTCCGCTGTACACCATGCTGCATGCTTGATGCATAAATGGGATTTCAGGCCTTTGGTACTATTTTGTCATATTTTTTAAATTACTGCATGACAGAATGGAGACTTTTACTACAGAATGAGGAAACTCAAGAAATGCAGTTCTTTAAACATTCCATCACTTCCATAAACAACATAATTTGCAACCTCTGTAGAAGGTCTCGGGTAACTCCCATAACTCAACACTGCTTTGGTTATTGGAGTGATCTCTTGGAATAGATCTTCCATTCTCCATGGCGTTCCTTCCTTAAATAATAATGTACTGTACTCTTGTACAGTATTTCTTGCAATCCTATGAGCCTCTTCATCCATTCCATCTTTCGCTCCATTGTCTTTAGGACACTGGGAGTATCCTGCTCAGCTTAGCAGTGAGTGCTATGACGGCCACAGGACGCTTGTAATTAAGTGAGTTTGAGTTAATAATGGATTGGTTTGTACTACAATTTAAATTGGGACCTTCTTCATACTTCACATAACTGCACCACTCTGAATTACTGTTTGAGTCGAGAGCACTTTCAGGGCTACCGCTCTGTAAAGGTCGGACTAGGGACACTGTTCAAGGTCATTAGTGCATAACTAACCAGCTTCTGTTGTCCGGGAAGTCGATTGCACTATGTGATATAGAAATTTCTTCTGTGCTAGAGCCTCAGGTTTTCTTAATTTTTGTATTCCACTGGCATGACTTGCTGCATTTTACAGAAGGATTACTGATATTATAGGTGTAATATCAAGTTGCCAGGACAGTGACAGTCCTAATACACAGTGAATGTGTGGAAAAGTTCCCACCCAGTTCACACCCCAGCGCAATGAAGAGTATTACAGTGCCCGGGCAGAATTTGAAACGGCTGAGATATCTTGCGTTTATACTGTAGGTTTGTTCAGGTCCTGCAGCTGGTTGCCACTGCCACACCTTCTTAACAACCTGTCTACGGCTTCAACAGCGTTAGGCAGCGCTGAGGATTAAGCTCATTGGAATGCCACCTGGCACATCGCTGCATTGTCTGTGACACGGCTGTATTAAGAAACCTGAAATAAGATATTATGGGAAAAACATATGTGATGAGTGTTGTACGGATGGTTTATCTGAATGGAAGAATGCCTTTCCTTTGGCCTGCAACAGATGACACACAGAGCTTGATCAGGGCTTATCCAATAGCTGCCCAAGCTGAGCTTCTTTCTGACCCAGCAGTTAGCTCACACTTGTTAGCGAATTGTTCACTGTCAATATCCTTGACCAGAACCGCTGCTGAATGAAACGGTACAAAAACATTTGAAAAGGGTAAGTGTGCCAATAATACCACAAAAAACAGCCATTGAGGAAAACAGTATTTTATATAAAAAAATAGTACTGTGGCAGTGTGGTGAATGTAATTTTGTGTACTATTTCAGGCACCTTTTATTTTGCATGTTTTTCAGAATACCCTTGATTAACATGGCACCCCCCACCCCCCCACCCCCCAAGTATTTAATCTGAGTTTAACAGTGGATAAAAATGAATTTTAAATATGTCTTGGGGGCTGCTGGGTGGCTCATCCTGTTAAGACACTGTTCTAGGGTACGGATGGACCCCACAATCTGCCTTGCCAGCACTGACAGGGCAATGCACAATTGAACCTAGTGTTGTCGAGGGATGGGAGGTTTTTAGGTGAATGGGATGGCGGTACTCCAGTGACCCCCAGCGTAGTCAATTGTGCATATGCAAGTCCGCCTGTTAACCTACACTTGAGATCTCCTCCTCCACTTCATGCCTATGCTGGCCCAAGTTGCAAATTGTGCTGCAATATGAAGCAGTAGCCAACATGTACACACATACAGTACCAGTCAAAAGTTTGGACACACCTACTCATAGATGGATGGATAACTTGAAGGGATTCTTCTCCTGACTTATTTTTCCATAGAGTTCAATAGGAAAATTTGTCAGGAGAAACAACCCTTAAAGTGATCCATCCATATCTACTGCATATCTGGCAGCAGAGTGATGGTTTGAGGCTCGTTTGATACCTCAGACCCTTGATGATTTACAGCCATTTAGCCAACCATGGGTTACATACTATTCCCGTGTAATTTACAGCTTAATCTAGTCCCACCCCCCAATTCCCATAGAGAGATCAATTCAAATGCAGAGGTTATAGTATCGCTTCTAAGAGTACCTAGAAATAAGATATCAGGAGTCTTTTGATATCCTTTTATATAGAGTCATGATGGCATCACCTGTTTACCTGTGGAATACCTGTTTACCACAGAAAAATTACAAAATGGGGAAAACAGTAAAAATAATGGAAAAAAACCTTCTGTGAGTAGGTGTGTCCAAACTTTTGACTGGTACTGTATGTAACAGTGAAATATAAATATCCTTAGTCCTCTTTCCATTGATTCGGAAGAGCACAGTGCAGATATGCTTCCCCCCACATTTTTTTTAATAAAAGTAATATACTTATGTTTTCCATATATATTTAATTAAAAAAATTCCTTTCACTTTTCGTGATGGAAGAACCCTGTGTAAGAGACTTTTCTTATGCTGTCACGAATTGCCGTTAATTAGAAAATTGCCTAGCTAGCAAACCAAAAAAGGGAATTCATTTACATATCATTTTCACTTCACTAATCTTCCCATCTAAATAAAGATCTCTATAGTACAACTCACAAGTCCCTAGATGAGGATTTTTAAGTTGAACACTATTGTGGACATACATTTCCATTTGAAAGCACCTCCAATTGTTTTAGATTACCAAAAGAGCTTTTTGTACTTTTTAATCAGTAAATCCAGGAAATGCAGCCTGAGCAGCTACTGTATGCGTAAACCCTTCTGTATGTAGCGATAACTATTTGGGACGTTTTCAAAAACAAATTCTTTTCTCTTTATAGTGGAGCCGCCATGGCTGAAACCAGAGGGTGTGACGACCAGTAAATTTTTGGCCCTCGATGTTTGCTGCCATTTCCCTGAGCATATTTTTTCAGTAAGGAAACAGGTTAGATCTGAAGGGGAAGTATTCTTGGTGGGCGTGTAAGCACGCAGCACGAACATTTAATGTGTGCTTTCCCCTATGATAGTCATCAAATAATAAGCACAATGGAATAACAATGGTGTTGTCCTTGCTTATACTGTACTACATTCCAGTTCTCATAAAGGCTTTCATCCCAGTTAGATTTTTTAAAAATTTATCATTCTAAGTAATATCATTTGTGGTGGTGTAAATTACACATGCGTGAAGGAGATAGTGGATGCCAGAAAACACACTTAATCAAGAGACCAACTGTGTGTTTGTCAATTACTATTTCACCAAAACCGCACTTACCTGCAAAGGGAAGCATATGGCCAAACTGTAGATGCATTTAAGAAAAAACAAACTGAAATGTTTATTTACTTATGTTTAACATAAGTTTCTAATTGTGTCTCATTTAGAGGCTTTGGTTGTATCTACTGCATAAAGTAATTTTGTCAGTGCTGGTAGGCCTGCGGTTGCCATACTTTTAACTGAACTGGCCAAAGTCTCCTGCCAATACAATATGTGCTTACCTTCAGAATGTTCAGCTCCAGTTTTATTACGGTGACCAGATTTCCAGAAGGACCATGTACTAACAGTGACAACCTACAAGAATGGAAATTACAGTCAGAAAACCCATTGAAATATGATACAACTGAAATATGGGACAAATTCATATTTTATCAGAATAAAATCACAGAAATGTGAAATGGGGCTGAAACACTGAGAAATCCAGACATATGGCCCCTCATTTATAAAATGGTTTTCAAAACTGTGTCTTAAGGCAGGTATACACATACTGTACATTTATGCATGTCAGATTGTGAGATGTAGCCCCAATAATACAGTATATTTGTCTTCAGCTGTCTTTTATTGTAGTCATGTGTAATAAAATCCAAAGCGATTCTGTCCTTACAGTATGTCGTCTGACATCGATGGCACGGAATTTGAGGATGGTGTCCCCCGAAAACAAAAGCCCTTGGAGTAATAGTGGCAATGTTTTGCCTTCAAAAGACAAATTTAAAAAAGAAGACAAGGAATTTGGAGTCGGCTGGCCACCAGAATTTTTTTTTGTGGCAAAAATCACCCATAAAATAACCCCTATAAGTTGATAAAAATGAAACTTAGAATGTTCATCTTGTCTTAGATGGAAAAGAACAGTGAAAGACTAATTATAAATGGAATCAAACGGAATTGAACTCCTAAGCTAAATTGTTCCATTATTGAACCTTCAATATTAAACCTTTGAATGCCTACAAAGTTCCAAGATGACTATATATACACTACTCACAAAAAGTTAGGGATATTTGGCTTTCGGGTGAAATTTATGGAAAATGTAAGTTCACGCTACAGTGATATTATACGTATCATGAAAGTAGGGCATTTAAGTAGAAGCATGCAATGGTGATTTCCTCATCTCAAACAATTTATTGAAACAAAAGCCAACAACAGTGGTGGGTATACCACAACAAAAATGTCAATGTCTCAATAACTTGTCATGTGCCCTTGAGCATCAATTACAGCTTGACAACGACGTCTCATGCTGTTCACAAGTCGACTTATTGTCTGCTGAGGCATGGCATCCCACTCTTCTTGAAGGGCGGCCCTCAGGTCATTGAGGTTCTGGGGTACAGAGTTACGAGCCTCTACACGGTGAGTCAGCTGATCCCATAGGTTTTCTATGGGATTCAGGTCTGGAGAAAGTGCAGGCCACTCCATTTGAGGTACCCCAGTCTCCAGCAGCCTTTCCCTAATGATGCGACCTCGATGAGCTGGAGCATTGTCGTCCATGAAGATGAAATTAGGCCTGTGTTGTTCATGCAGGGGCACAATGACTGGATTAATGATGTTATTCAGGTAGTATGGGCTTGTCACTGTACCATTCACAAAGTGTAGGGCAGTTCTGTATTGACTAGACACACCTGCCCACACTGTAACACCGCCACCACCAAAGGGTCGTCTGGTGACAACAGTGGCTGATGCATAGCGCTCTCCTTGACGTCTCCAACATCGTTGGCGGCCATCATTTCTGCTCAACGTGAATCGACTTTCATCAGAGAACAGCGCTGAGGCCCACTGGTCCCTCGTCCAGCGTAAATGCTCCCTGGCCCATGCAAGACGATGACGCCTGTGCCTGGTGGTGTGGTCAGGTACCCTTGCAGGTCGTCTAGCACGCAGACCACGCTGATGTAAACGGTTTCGAATGGTCTAACGTGACACTTGGGTGCCTCTCACCTCCCTTAAATGTGCCTGGAGTTGAGTGGCATTCATCATCCGGTTCCGCAGGGCACTGTTCACAATGAAGCGGTCATCAGTGTGGGATGTGGCCAAAGGACGTCCACTTCTATGCCTTTCTGTGACTCTTCCAGTCTCTCTGTATCTCTGTTGCAACCTGCTGATGACACTCTGTGACACTCTAAGCTCAGTGGCCACTTCCCTCTGAGAACATCCTGTTTGAAGCCTCGCAATGGCGAGGTACTGTTGATCAATTGTTAGGTGTCGTCTTGGTCTCATGATGTCAAAATGTGAACAGCATGATGAAGAGGACTGTTTAAATACCAATTCTAATTGAACCAGGAAATTTATTGGTCGATTCATGGATCAAACACCTGTTGTGAATTTTGCCGTTCAGCTCCTTGTTAGAGAACAGCAAGTTGTGCAAAAAGTACTGAAACATTGAATAGTTGGACATGTGCATTCAAAAGTTTAGAGAAGGTCAAATTAATTTCACCTGTAAAGGTTATAGTGCATTTTAGGTTCATCCTGAAATTTCACCCGAAAGCCGAATATCCCTAACTTTTTGTGAGTAGTGTAATTACAATTACTGTATATTATTGTATATTATGACAGAATTGTGTTCATAATTACAAAAACGTGTATAATAATTAATTAAACTATAGATTCAAGAAATACAAAACATTTTAATCGGTGTGCATTTTTCAGAAGACGGCATAAAGTAATGATACTAAGATTTGAAACTAAATATATGAAAATGTCTTTACTATTCCAAAGATTGGACCTGTAGAGCAAAAAAGGAACACACAAAATCTCTAAGACTAATATTAAATTCTTCACTATTGGCCTATAAAACTCCTTTTTGAATTATGGCATGTCTTCCTGTTGTTTCAGGTGGCGATTAAATGGTCAGCCTCTCACAGTAATCTGTAAGGGGATGAAAAAAATCACTCAGTCAAGTGTGCATTACATAAATGATGTTAATTAATACGTAAGTGTTAATTACATAAGCCATCATATGTCAAGCCATTAAGATCTGAAGCCATAACTGCAGCGCAGTCATAGGTTGAAACAATGAGCTTTTCACTGAAGTTTAAACGTTCCTGAATGGTCATCTACATATCTGACAATAACAGACAGATGTGAGTGGCAGCTTACGTCTGTAGTCTCATGAATCTGCCAAGAAAAGAAGGGAGCAGCATCTACCTCTTGTTTGTCTCGTTTTGGACATGCTGGTGAACACAGTAATGTTTACAAATGCTCAGCTAGTAAAACTTCATACCATGCAATAACCTCTGCCAGCTCTCTGTAGTCACCCTTATTAGCAGAATTCTCTGTTTCATCATGCTCTTGCACGCCTAGAAATGCTTGTGTCAATAAAATGTTTAAAAGAGCATCTTTGTTTCTCGTTACATTTTCATTGTGTTACGCAGTTCACAGACGAAGACCCTCGACGAGCACTTGTTTGACGTGCAAATTTGGTGTGCTCATTGAAAACTCAATCCTGAGGAAGCCCCAAAGAATAGGCCCGATTAGAGCTCAACGATTTTTTTAAATTGAAAAATTCACAAAAAATTACCGTTCATGTCGACAAAAAAAACTTGCTACAGTGAGTAATCACGAGCCATTTTCGATTTTGTTTGTTCATGTGCTACTTTTCCGACTTTCACCTGGTTTATTGAAATTAAACTGGGCACTCTGATAGAGGGTACCTCCCAAGCACCACTGACCCAATTTGGTGCTGATTGTCCATATGGTGGCGCTATAGCAGTCTTTTGAATTCCCAAGAATTCTAATTTATAAGCTCTGTTCTGTTGGACTTGGGGACTTGAAACTAATTACACAAAATACCTCTTCTCACACAGTTAATTTCCCTTTAGGACCCTCATGATAATAGTGTGCAACATGAGAAAAAATATTTAATCATGGCTGCACTGTCATTATTGGAGTTCAAACTGAAGTTCATTTGAGATTTATATGAATAGTATAAATATGATAGTGTGGTAGGACGTAGGCCACTATCATGGATCCTATAATGTAGAACATCTCACTGTGTTTCTCAATGAAATTGAGCAGGCCTGTCAAGGTGAAGAGGTCACCTATGTTATTGTGTGGGACAATATCAGGGTCCACCACACAGAGGTAGTTCAGGCATGGTTTGGGGCCCATCCCTGATTTGTGACCCTATAGCTGCACCCATACTCTCCTTTCCTCAACTGAATTGAGGATTGTTTTTAGCATGGAGGTAGAAGGTGTACGATTGCCGTCCCCATGAGCGTTCCACCCTCCTTCAGGCAATGGATGAGGCATGCGATGACATCACACCGGACCAATGTCAGGCTTGGATTTGCCATGCCAAAAGGTTTTACCCACGGTGCATGAACAATGAGGACACTTACTGTGACGTTGATGAGAATTTATGGCCAAATGCCAAAAACAGGCTTTATACACCAAATGTGTGTTAACTAAGTGTTATATTTTATTTTCATTCATCATTCTGCATTTTTTCAATTTAATGTAAGAAATTAAAAGAATTAAGAATGATGAGTGAAAATAAAACATAGCATTTAGCACACATTTGGTGTGTCTGTTTTGGGCATTTTGCCATAAAAACAATGCAAGATACATGTTTCAAATCGCCCTTTTTAAAAACGTATATGTCTACAGTCACTTGGGCCGCTTCTCTTCACTGTCTTTACAAATGACTTACCGTTGGTCTTAGACAGGGCCAATGTGTCAATGCATGCAGATGGGCGGCAGTGTAGTATAATGGTTAAGGAACTGGCCTTGTAACCGAAAGGTTGCAGGTTCGATTCCCAGGTAGGACACTGCCGTTGTACCCTTGAGCAAGGTACTTAACCTGAATCGCTTCAGTATGTATGCAGCTGTATAAATGGATAATATGTTAAAACAAATGCTAAAAAGTTGTGTAAGTCGCTCTGGATAAGGGCGTCTGCTAAATACCTGTAATGTAATGTAATAATACCACACTGTACATGTCAGCTACTACTGGGAATGACTTGTCTGTAGCTCTGAACAAATAGTTACAACTAGTGCAGACTGGGTAATGAATAACAGATTACAACTAGTCTCAGACTGGGTAGTGAATAACAGATTACAACTAGTGTCAGACTGGGTAGTGAATAACAGATTGCAACTAGTCTCAGACTGTGTAGTGAATAACATATTACAACTAGTGTCAGACTGGGTAGTGAATAACAGATTACAACTAGTCTCAGACTGTGTAGTGAACAACAGATTACAACTAGTCTCAGACTGGGTAGTGAATAACAGATTGTCTTTGAGATGTTTAAGACCAAAGTGTATTGTATTTGGTTCACATTATATGTTAGTCAAATTCAAAGCTAAATCTATCTCTAAAAGGGGTCAAAATTGAGCAGGTGGAAGAAACAAAACTGCTTGGTGTCACATTGGACAGTCATCTGTCATGGTCTTCTCATATTGATAACATGACTAAGAAAATGGGGAGGGGGCTGTCGATGATTAGGAGATGTGCTGGGTTTTTAACATCATCCTCTGCTGTCCAGGTTATCCAGGCGCTTGTGTTATCCCATCTTGACTACTGTCTGTGAGGGGGAGCGTGTACGGTGCGGAGGACCAAACGCGGCTATTGGAAACTGGAAAGTTCCCACAAATAGGAACCACAAGACGGAGAAACTCCGATAATAGGAAAGGGAAACAAAAGAAGAAAATAAATGAAGCTCCCACAAATAAGGGAGACTGAAGAGAGGAGAAATAAAAGCGACCCGTGGGGAAACGGGCGAATAACTCGTAGACACGAGAGAAAGACACCTCCTCCTCTCAATAAACCGAGAGGGAAAAACGAAGAGGCGATAAGAAACAAAATAAACGAAAATAAGGAAAGGAAACCTCTCACTTTCAATACGAAAGCAGGCAGAGAGGTGGACAGGAAACAGCCAGACTAAACTTGTAGTCAGCAGGCAGAGAAAGGAAAACCAGAGCGACAGACCAAAAGTGCAAGAGAACGAAAAGTTCCTAAAAAGCTAATTGCACAAAAGGCAAGTCCCACGTTTGCACAAAAGGCAAGTCCCGCGTTTGCACAAAAGGCAAGTCCCGCGTTTGCACAAAAGGCAAGTCCCGCGTTTGCACAAAAGGCAAGTCCCGCGTTTGCACAAAAGGCAAGTCCCGCGTTTGCACAAAAGGCAAGTCCCACGTTACCCCCAAAGGCATATGGGGCAAAGTGGTCTCCTTAAGCGCCTAGTCCTATACCTTACCGCAGTGGTTCTCAACCCTGGTCCTGGGGACCCTCTGTGTATGCTGGTTTTTGTTCCAACCACAATTGCAATACTTGAATTTTAACAAGCTGTTAATTTTTCTTAATTAGGTGTTTTTAATGTTTAGAGGGATTATTTACATTCTTAAGCCACATTATGTTAGTAATAGCTATGCATGCCATGAAGAATAAAAGTCCAATATTCACATTGTGCTGTATTGTAAACAATTAAAAGGAGGTAAAAAATGTTTTAACTGATCAAATTAAAGACTGAGGTGAATCAATTGGCTCATAATTGGTGAAATTGTGGACACATGGCCACTAAAACTAACTGTTTGGTAAATAATGAAGAATTCAAAGACAAAGCAAATGATAACGAGCCAAACCTGCATTGTGTTAACAAGTTTAAGGAAAAAATTATGAAGGAACTTAAACTTGTGTTCAATTACCTAATTAGGAGCCCATTCACCCGAGTTCTTACCTCTTCTTTGTAATTGTTTGCAATATAACACAATAAGCATAACGAACATGGGATTTTTTTTCTTCAAAGCATGCATAGCTATTGCTAACATAACATGGCTTAAGAGAGTAAAGAGTTTAAAGTGTTCTCGCTATACAATAAAAACACCTAATTAAGAAAAAATAACAGCTTGTTAAAATTCTGGTATTGCAATTGTGGTTGGAACGAAAACCAGCATACACAGGGGGTCCCCAGGACCAGGGTTGAGAACCACTGCCTTACTGGCTCTGAAATGCAAATGAATACAATACAGAAGCGCCGGAAGGAGGAAGCACGGAGCTTAAATAGCCGGCAGGTAACCCAAAACAGGTGCAAGTAATAGACTAATAGCCGGGCGAGATCAAAATACCGGAAAGGAAGACGGTGCCTCGACTCCGCCAAGGAAAAGAACGACCGCAGAAATAAACGGAGGCTGCCAAAAACCATGAGACTGTCCTGCTGTGTGGTCCAGTGCAGCTAAGATCTGCAGCCTTGCCCTTCAGTGCAAGAGCAGATCCAGTATTTCATATGCATCAGTGCCTACTGCCTATCCTGGCTAATGGTAGAACAGAGATTGTCAGCTAGTCTTTTGTTATTTTTCAGGAATATCTGTCTATAAAAACCCTAAATGCTTGTACACTACAAATTGATGCATTACACCAGTAACAGACATAGCTATACTACCAGGCATGTAGCGATGGGCATAGGCTACTACGCAAACCTCCTGATATGTATAGGCCTATATATAGTCTATATTGTTTCTGTTTTTTATTATTAATTTTTTATTTTCTTCTCTTTTCCTTTATCTCTCAAGATTGTAGTTAGATGATTTAAGATGTGAACTATATATTTTTTTAAAATAACAAATTAAAAAACAATATTGTTTATGGTGCAGTGATTGATGTCTTATTTTCGAAGTGTTACTCTGTATCCGCCTATTGTTATTATTTCTGCAAATAAAAATAAAAAAGGTAGCCTACGGATTGGTACACTCCACTTTTTACCTAAGATCTCCGTCGATTTGAAGTTCAATATCATGTTGAGATCAAATTCAATAAAACAAACGCTGGAGGACATTTTCTTTGTGACTTTAACCATTTAATCTTCTGCATACATTCCAACCTATCTCAATACAGGGTCACCACAAATTTACAGGAAGAAATTGCATGACTTATTTATTGAGCATCGTACATAAATATATCATTATTGAATATTTTATATATCTGTTAGTGAAAATGCATGATTTAACTGGTTTTCACTTTACACTTGAAGATGATTTTCTTCGCCATCGTTGTTTACATAGCGTTCCTACGCTCGATTGTGCACTTATGTGCAGTAGTTCTTGCACACAGAATACATCTCTGATTGGCCAGAGTGTCGAAAGGCACGATAACGCAAAGAACTATGGGCAATATTCTTCAGCAAAGTCTGGTTCGATGTGGACTCACGAGAAGGCCGCAACAAGGGCCATAAAGTGCACAGTCGAACCCACACGGTCACGCACTTGCAAAATAAGAAATGGGACAGAGTAAGCCCCTGAAGGTTTTCACGCTCTCCCGCATTTGAAGTGCTCAAGTGTGCATATTGGGACAGGCCCATCGACCACAAAATGCATAACACCACAATAACCCTGGACTTAGTGGCATTAATTAAATGACATCAAGTTTCTTTGTGTTTGTTTTCAGGAGTAACCTTCAATACTCAGTCCATAACATAATCATTTGTCCATGGTGGTGCTCTTCTTGCCCTAACCTGTCTCTATCGGACTGTAGGACTGGTATAGGTGGTGTTGTTCAGTCAAAGTTAAAAAGTGGCAGTTCATTAGACCCATCTCTCAGATGCCAGGTGAGCCGCAGTCCAGCAGCAGCCATTGAACAGTTGGTAATTGTACGGGCCTCTATCTTCCAGAGCTTTGAGAGGTTTGGAGAACTTGGACTGACTTTTCAACCGGTCAAAAGAGTCACACTGGAAGGAAACGTCCCATGCTTCTGGCCAGTGCACGCTTTGCGTTTTTCCTCTTTGTTTTTCCACCCGGGTGGCGATTTCCTATATGGAGAGGGTGGTCTGTAGGCTTGTGAGGGCTGGAAGTCGGCAACGTTGAGTTTGGTGTGCTTAATAGGCCGACCGTAGTGTAGTTCAGCTTGTAAGAAGTCCTCTGTGAACTCCTTCATCCCTTGCCCTACAGGGAAGCAGTGGGAAAGCCGTCTTTATTGGGGCTCCGGGTTAGAGAGTTCGACCTCTCCATTTGCGCAGGGATAGTAAATGGATGACATTCTGCGCACAGTGCCTCTGGTCTGCAGGAATGTTTTGAACTCACGCAACATGAATTGACAGCCATTGTCAGAAATCAGTTCCTTCGGGTCGCTCTATTAAACTGGATTAGAGAAAAACTGGATTATTCTTTGAGGTAACATATGACATAATCTCTGGCCATTTGCTGAAATAATATGCCACAGTTACAGCAAAGCGGCAGTTTGCAAGCGCCGTGTCAAAGGGCCCCACAATGTCGATGGCGAGCTTCACTGCAAAAAATGTCTGTCTCAACAAGTGTTTTAGTCTTGGAACGAGACTTAAAATCTTTTATTTTATTCTCTCAAGTACAAAATATTGCTTGTTGTAAGCTGGTTTGACAAGTGAAATTATCTTACTGTATTAGCAAATCTTGAAATGAGTGAAACTATCTCATAGGCAATCTTTTTGTCTTATTTAGCAAAAAAGTAATAAATAAGATTTTATGTCTAAATATAAGACTAAAATTCTTATTAAGTTGGACTTATTTTTTGGTTTTTGCAGTGTTTCCCCATGCTCCTTTGGGGTGGGGCACAGGCTTGGGGTGGGGCTAACTATGCCTTGCTGTGTATCATGTGCCCGGGAAATGAACTGTGGTTCAAGAGATTCAGGAACCAGGAGTCTGTGTGCTTCTTATCACACAATCATCCTGAAGGCAGAGTTCATGTTGGAATCTTTAGTTTGGCAGCAGGGCAGGATCCAGATTCTTTGGAGGACATTGCCACCTGAAGGTAACCAGTTTGCACTGTTTTACTTGGTGTTACACTGTTTTTCAATGGTGAGAACAGCAGTAAATGTAGAGGTAAGTGCTACAACCTCCACATCATCCTCAAGGCTAGGCTCATCACCTGGCAACGGCAGGCGAGATAAAGAATCAGCAGTGACACAGTTCAAACTAGGGAGTGAAAATATGTCATTAAGTGAATGCCAATATCTTATCCAATCTCTAATCAGCTAGCTACGCAGTCCTGCTCTTCCCTGGCCCTTAGAAGAGAGCAGTGTAGTTAGTAGTCTGTGCGCAGTGTAACATTTCTCCCCCAGGGGTAAGTTTGCTATTTCTCTGTTGCCCACCCGCGCCACACCCTAAAAGCGTCTTTCTCCACTGTACTTTCTTTCTGCGTGTGACAGTGTGATTGATGAAAAAGCAACAGTTCTTGCAGAATTGTCAGGATGTGGCTGAGTAAGAACAGCTCCGATGCTATAGTTAGATGCATTTGTTGCGATAGTCGGCAACCCACCTTGTGATCACCATGCATGCGCATCCACGCAAATCTCCGAGTTCCTCACCAGTCCGGCACTTTCCATAAACCCCCACAACCCTCATCCCCGCTTGGTCTTTTCGTCCAGGTAAGCATCTTTTCTACTGAAAACAGCATACATCATACAAGCATAGGCTAGTTGCCGACCTTGGAACATCAGAAATAGCAAGATTTTGGAAACCAAGGCGGGTGTGGGGGTCCTCCCCCAGAGTTTCAGGGTCTTTGTTTCCTACATTCTGGTTAAATTGTATGAAAATTAAACATTACCTAATGTTAAAATTCTGTTTGGTTTGAGGTGAAAAGGGTCTCACAGCATGTTGTTATGGTATAGGCAATATAAGGGATAATGACCTCAGGCTGGGCATCATGCAGTTTGAATGCCCGACACAGAGGTAAATTTCCCTCCACAAAGGACATTCAAACTGCAGAGGTCATTATTCTGCTTTAGGTGGTTATGGCATAGCATGATGTACTGTTAAAGTAGGATAGAATCTCTGCTCTTGCCATAGAACTCTTTGGATCTTATTGCACTCTCTGTGTAGCCTACAATAAAAGACATCCGAAGACAAGACGTTATTGTTGATGCATCGCACAATCTGACATGCAGTAAACGTGAAAGGAAGCTGATGTCGCACAGTGTACAGGTCTACCTGATAGTTTAATCATAGGACCATTTTATAAATGAGGCCTCAAATATCCAGGTACAGCCCGGTATTTCAGCCCCATTTCTTATTCTGATAAAATCTTAATTCGTCCCATATTTCAATGGGTTTTCTGACTAATTTCCATTCCTGTAGGTTCTCATTGCATTATGTACATGGTCCTCCAGGGAATCTGGTCAATAAAATAGGAGTTGCAAATTCTTAATGTAAGCACATATTGGCAGGAGGACTGTTCAGGTAAAGTATGGCAACAATAGGCTTATAGCACTGAAAAAATATTTTATGAGGATGTGGATACAACCAAGGCCTCTAAATGAGATGCAGTTTGGCCATATGCTTACCTTTGCAGGTATGTGCAGTTTTGGTGAAGTAGTAATTGACAAACACACTGTTGGTCTCTTGATTAAGTGGGTTTTGTGGCACCACCATCTCCTTCACCCATGTGTAAATTACACCACCATAAAATATATTATTTGGAATTTAAAAACTGGTATGAAAACCTTTATGAGAACTGGAATGTAGTATAATATATTCTGAGCATGGAAAAACACCATCATTATTCTCTGCATATAATATGATGATATTTATGATGATAACATATCATGTGATTTTAGTTTTGCGTGCTTACACACCCACCAAAAATACTTCCCGTTCAGATCTATAACTTTTGTTTCCTTATTGATTAAAATATGTTCAGGGAAATGCCGGCCACCGATTTTACTGGTTGTCACACCCTGTGGTTTCATCAACCCTGCCTTTTCAAGTCAGTCCATCTTATACACGACAGCTATCAAAGGAAAGAATTAGTTTTGAAATGGTCCCAAATAGTTATCTCTACACACTAAAGAGATTATACATACAGGAGGTGCTCCGCCTGCATTTCCTGGATTTAGTGAGAAAAACATTTTTTACATCCACAAAAGTATGCACTTTAAAAAGTCCTCATCCAGGGACGTGTGGGTTTTTACTATAAAACTATTATTCAGATGGGCAGATTTGTGATATGAAACCGATATGTGCAGGAATTTTGGTTTGCTTTCGTGACAGAATAATAATCCTGCCAGAAGTAGTGAAAGGCCTTCATTTTGGTAATGCATGCATACAATTCTTTGTATTCATTCATGAACAAGAATGGGTAAGATATTTGTAAGAAGCTGTTGAATAATGCTGGTCTACAGGAGGCATTATTATTTGGATAAACTGCAGTTCATAGTAGATCAAAGTAAAGCTATTAAAATACTGTTTTCGGACCAATCAACAATTCATATCTTTGCCACTGGTACTGATTTCTTATTTCAGCATATAGTTATTTATCTTATTCATTATATTATATGTTTCTAATGTGGATTATTCAAATCTGCAGTGACAACATAAATATATGATACTGTATAATAAACCGAAGTACCTTAATTGTAATACTCATTACATTATAGTTGAATTAATGTTATTGTTGGGTAAAAGTGTAGCATGAATATTGGACTCATCCATCCCAGATAATGTACACTCAGATCGGGCGGGTCCAGACTCCTCAATGTGCCCAGAACAGATTCAGTGGGAGAATCGCCCTCTGTTCCTTGGGCCCATGCCTCAGGAATACTCTCCCAAAACACCTCAGGGTTTCTCATTCCTTCAGGGCCTTTTGTCCAGCTTTGAAAAACCTCTATTTAATTTTTGCACTTCTTATTCTGTAAGTCATTTTGAGTTTGTGATGCTATGAAAAGGGCTCCAAAGAAAAAAATATTATTAGACGTTCCACCTGAAAATAAAATTAAAATCTTGTGTTGAAGAAAAATCATATTAAGGGCTCAAAAAAGGCTTGAGAAAATTATAATCATAAATAGTATACACATTAAGATAATGTTTAAACAAACAGCTGATATGGATGTTGCTAAAATTCAGGCAGGTGTATAGCATATGAATGTACACCTGGCTGGGAAGAGCTTCTCCTGTTCTTGTGAGCCTTGTTGCCTGCTCTGTCACAGAATGATATGTTGTCTCTTCTGTCACAGAACATATGAAAAACTCACAAAACCCCACCCTGCCCTGCATGTGCCTTCAGTGTGCACTCTTTTTCATCTTTCTGTCCATCTTTCTCTAGTGATAGTCAGGAATGCAACAGTTCAATTCCTGCTCTGCGTTATGTTTGATATTGTTGGCAAGTTTTCATAAATTTTCAGATGTCTGCTTTTTCATTGTTTTGCAAGACAGCAGAAGCAAGTATTCCATTTAGAGGAATGAGTGCCTCAATAGGACCAATGAAAAAACCATGTGGAACAATGGCCCCTCGCCCTGAGCTGTGGACTGCTCCATCCCTGCCCCTCGCCCTGAGTCTGCAGACTGCTCCTGCCTGTCCCTCGCCCTGAGTCTGCAGACTGCTCCTGCCCTGTCCCTCCTCTGGTTTATGCCCACGCCTTGACACAACCAGATGTACCACCCCACCCCTCTGATTTGCATATCTTTTCATTGGACATTTTTCTACCAGCTAGTGTACTATCTCAGACTGTAAAACTTTCAACCCACTTGATCCCTCATTACATTCTGTTACCATCCATTCTACCTTTAGTTTAAACCGGGCCAGCCAGCGAAGGATGGGCTCCCCCTCTCTAGCCAGGTTCCTTCTGAGATTTCTTCCCATCGGGGAGTTTTTTCTCGCCACCGTTTGAGTGTTTTTCTTCCCACTGGGGAGTTTTTACCTTGTTTGCTGTTCGGGGGTTCAGGCCCCAATTTTCCTTCTGTTTCTCTGTACAGCATCTTTGCGACAGTTCTCTGTAAAAAGCGCTATACAACATAAATTGAATTTAATTTAATTTAATTGAACAAAGTGTATAGGGGAGCGCATGATATCAAAATTGGATTCCGCGGGATTATTGAATAAATATCATATTTTATTGTATTGTGCAAAATGACAAAATGAGTGGCCTTGTCATTTAGATTCACATGAATTTGTAGGATATGTTATAGTCCCATTGATGCATCAGAGCATGCAACATTATGGTGTAATGCGTTCACGTCATATGGGAGAGATGATAACTACGAGATTCCAACTTGGAAATACCGTTTATGTCAGCTTTCATGTCATAAATACTATTGTGAACTCGGAGTTTTACTTTGTACTCCCGATTTATCCACAGAACAGTTCATGTCATTCCAGTTGACGTCATCAGTGCAGAAATGGCCTAGACCAGTCTACCAAGCATGGTGGCGAATTATGTGGTCAAACTTAAGAAAGAAACATAGGCCTATTTTCAACAAATAATCTGAAAAAATATCCGCATAACCGACTCTTGTTTATCAGATTTAACGGATTACCTGACGACGTGAAAAGTCCGTAGACTAGCTACAGTCAAATCAAATGTTCAGCCAAAGTGGTTAACAAAAACAAATGTTTACGGCGAATCGCCTTTTTTTGTGATCTCGGAGACCCTCCCCAAATCTCTGGTCATCTTGGCATTAAACGGGTCCATCCGAGGTCAATGTGCGAACGCTCCCAAGTTGTTGTTACAAGCAAGCAAGTCGTTCAAACTGTAGGCTAATTATGATATGGCGTGAATGCACCATAATTCACTGACACGTCTTTATATTCTCTTTAACTTGGTCCTGTCTGCCTAGGCTCTTTTGGGGATTTCTCCCTTTGTAATGCAATCTTTATTTCCTTAATTATTACATAATATTCCATTTTCCTTGTCCCCAGTAACATAAATATGTGCAAAAGTATAGGGTCAATCAGTATGCTCTATATGACTACAATGCACCTCTATTTGACGTCAATGTGGTTTCCCGTCATTCCCCTGTTTTGGAACCTGACGTATAGGACAAAATCAAAACCTGATGGGCAACATGTTAAGGTTATTTTCCTATCCATCCACTTATAACCAGGAAGCTCTTCATTATAGAAGCGGTAAATCATATTGCTTAAGGCTGCTTTCTTTGTGCATATTTTACTATCATACATTCTATGCTGTGATGCCTTCCTGGTGAACATTTCTGTGATGAAAAGTCAGTGAAATGCCGTCTAGGTGTTCAAAAAACATGTGGAAATTATGTCAAAACATGTGGAAATCTAGGTTGAGAGACGTTTTGACATAAACAGACTAGTTGAGGACTAAGGGGGACCCCTAGAACGGTCTCCCTGACGAAAAAAAAAAGCCACAAAGACTGCGCCTTCCTAAAAAAAACATTTTAAAAACAAATTTCTTTTAATTTAGCATCCAATTAATTTCATTTCCTTTATTAAAATTTGCTTGTTTCATTATTTTTATTTGTTTTTGTCTTTTTTATTTGGAACTGCAATTTTAGTTTTTAAATTCCCTTTGAAATACTTATAATTTGTCATTTAATACATTTCTTTTCTTATTGAGTTTTGTCCCTTTTTCTTACTTATCCCTTTTATTGTAAAGCACTGTGAGCTGTATGCATTATAGATTTTATATAAATAAAGTTTATTATTAGGGATCCAAGCACATAGTGCTGGAACCCTATTGTTTTTGCTGGTTTTATTATTAGGGGTCCAAGCACGTAGTGCTGGAACCCTATTGTTTTCGCTGGTTTGATTATTATTATTATTATTATTATTCCCACATTTGTTACAATTGCAGCAAAACCACATGATACCTTTTGCTGAAACTTTGCACACATGTAGACACTGCGACACGACACATTTTTTACCAACCCAATTTACCTGATGGTGGCGCTATAGAGACAAAGTGAAATTCTATAATCTTTTGGGCTATAACTTTTGAACCGTTCAGCCTATCATCAAAATTATTTTTGCCTCAAATTTGTTGGTTTGTGGCAAATAAATTTGCCTTTAGGACTAATGAGGTCCGCCATATTTGATCTTTTGCAAATTTGCATTTTGTGAAAAACCTATAAAATCAAACTCATCCGAGACCATTTGACATATCAACATGCAACTCACACCCATTTGTTCAGGGGACGATTCTCTAAAAAAGTACAAAGCGATTTTCAGATTTTCCAAATATCCTGATCGCAGTAAGCCAATAAAAACTGGGCGTGGCTAGTCACAAAAATGCTAATAACTCTTCAATTCTTCAATGGATATTAATACAATTTGGTTTTCTATACTTGCACTGACCTTCTGAGCCAAACTCTAAAGTATTGGCTCAATAGAATCAAATGGTGGCGCTATAGAGCATAATATATTTTTTTAAATTCATAAAAAATCACCATTATTTTTTAGACATTTAAAACTTGCTGTAGTGATCAATTTCCTCATCTGGAACATATGTATGTCCCATATGTCACTGCCATCTTGGATTGGCTGCCATTTTGTAAATACTATTACCATTTCCCTCTGTCCTGGCCTAACCACAAAACTGACAACTATGAAACTTAGCACCTTAGTAGGAGGTAGTTTAATACGGTCACACAGTGATTTTGGCACTGATTGGCCACTTGGTGGCATTGTAACTGTCATTTGAATTTCCAATATTCAAACAATCATAACTCCTGCCCCTTTGCAGATAGAGACTTACATTCTACATCAGAAGATGTGTCTCCCCATGAACAAATCAACTGCTTAGGACTCATAAGGTCCAACATTTTGTATTTTCAGCCATTTTTAATTTATTGAAAAACTTTTAAAAAACATTTTCCCCTAGAGTGTTTGATATATCAACATGGAACTATCACCAATTTGTTCAGATAAAGGTCCTCTTAAAAGTTACCAATAAAAATTGATTTGGGCGTGGTTTACCACTGAAATGCTAATAACTCCAAAATGATTTGAAGCATATTGATGAAATCTGGTTGCTATACTAGCACTCACATCAAGAGCCAAACTGTAAAGTATTGGCCAAATTGAATCAAATAGTGGCACTATAGAGCACAATATGTATTATTAAATTTATAAATTCATGAAAAATCACTGTTGTGATTTAAACATTGAAAATGATGTGTCGTGATCAATCACAGGGCAGCCACAGGTTATCTGTTATGGCTTAGTGGTAAGAGCAATGGCTTGGTATGTGGAAGACCTGGGTTCAATCCCCACCAGGCAGGCCTGCCATAGGTTATTTTTCTTTTGGATGAAAACAATGCACAGTTTGTTATGCTTTTCACACTTAATAATGTTCTTTTCACATTATTGCAAAGGCGAAAAGTTTTTACTATATTAACTATTCACTGTTTCACTAGTACTTAAATGAGTGAAACAAATAAAGTTTTAATAAAGTTATTCTTTTTCCTGCCAAATTCTTCATCAAAAATGCTCCATACCCTCAAATAATTCTCCCTATACAATACAACATCTACAATGGCTTTGTGGTTAGAGTGATTGCCTTCAATGTGAGAGACCCGGGTTCAATTCCCACCAGGTACTAAAGGTTGCATTTCTTTTTGACAACACAACATGCACTTTTCTTATGCTTTTCACATCTACAAATCTTATTTTCACATTAATGGGGTAGGAAAAATAAAACACATTTTATGAGTTAATATCTAGGCATTGCCTCAGATTGAAGGTCTCTTTCATGAATGTCCTCAAATTATTCAGTTTACCCAGAATTAACTGAAGGTGGTGGTCTGAAAACAGTTTGACCTTTTATACATATTCATGTTTAGACACTCATGTCATGCAGCTACATGTGTCTCATATATACCTTCCGAGACTCGATTGTATAAGGAAACCAATGTAACATGATTACAACAAAATTACAACCTTTAGTTTGGCCCATGTAGTCGCTGCTTTGCAGCTATATTTATTATTATTATTATTATTATCTGAATAAAGATCTGCTTTAAGTAAATTGTATGCAAAGGGCAGCAAGGTGGTGCAGTAGGTAGCACAGTTGCCTCACAGCAAGAAGGTACCGAGTTTGAATCCCGTCCGAGGGCCTTTCTGTGTGGAGTGTGCATGTTCTCATCAGTATTAATATTAGTATTTTATACATAAAGTAAAAATGCTAAACACTTAACCGGTCACTGCTAGCACACTTACAATGTATCATCTTATTGAGAGGGGTTGAAGTGGGCCATAAGAAAATATTAAAATCTTGCATATATAAAGTGCCCTCCACTATTATTGGCACCCCTGGTAAAGATGAGTAAAAGGGTTATATAAAATTCACCGTTTGGTGAATTAGCTTAATCTCACAGTGAAAAAAAGAGAAAAATCCAACCTTTAATTGAAGTTAATTTATTAGAAGAAAAAAAATCCCTCACCAAGAAATAATAATTTTTAACAGAGCCATGTGTGCCACAATTATTGGCACCCCTGCATTTATATATAGAATAAAGACACTTACAAGCGATACTATAAAGTCTCTGCATTTGAATGGATCTCTATGGGAATTGGGGGGTGCGGGACTAGATTTAGCTGTAAATTATGCTGGAACAGTATTGAATACATGGTTGGTTAAATGGCTGTATGTCAACAAGGGTCTGAGGTATCAAACGAGCCTCAAACCATCACTCTGCTGCCAGATATGCAGTAGATATGGATGGATCACTCTTGACAAATTTTCCTATTGAACTCTATGGAAAAATAAGTCAGGAGAAGAAACCCTTCAAGTTATCCATATCGACTGTATTTTTTTTCCAGCCATTTTCACCAAACGGTGAATTTTTTATAACCCTTTTTACTCATCTTTACCAGGGGTGTCAATAATAGTGGAGGGCACTGTATATATAATACATTTTCTCTTTTTTTAGACCAAATTTTTATTATCCGTTTTATACAGGGCAGGTTACTACGTTTCTCACATAAAGAAAATAAAGAAATAAGTGGGGGGAAAAAAGGAGAATTTTACATTAATTTCATTCCAAACCTCCCTTTACCCAACACCCCCACCTACCATACACCCACAACCCACCCCCACCTACCATACACCCACAACCAACCCACCACACCCCAGTTCTAATATAAAATAATGTTCAACAGGCTTATACACACAGTATAGCCCCTCTCCAAAAAAGAAAAACTAATTTTACAAAAGCATTTTAACTTTTTCAACTGCATTTGAAAAAGCTTTGATAGATTGTACATTATGTAATACATGCATTTATATAATACAATTTCTGTTGACACTGACATTCAAACCAGTTGGCATTGATATTCCACTGACTCATATTAACACCCTAGGGTGTTAAATGTACACTGCCATTTCTGCTGTGTCTTCTCTGCCCAGGTTTCTCTTTGAAAAGAGAAAAGAGAATAACGATGTTAATGAGACTTCTTGGAAGAATGATGATATATGACTAATTACTGGTGCATGTTTAAGCAACACTTGTTTGGCAAGTCCCATCACTATGCACAACATATTTCATGCAGTAAATCAAATGAAAGATTTTTTTGCAAGTGTCAAAATAAGAATGGATGTAAAACTGTGACCATACCAGATCACTTGCCATATCTGTCTATATATATCTGCTTCTAATATACATCCACATATAGTCCACATAGACAGTGCACTCCAAAAATGTTAGGACAGTGACATATCTTTTGTTTTGGCTCTGTACTCTGGCACATTGGATTTGAAATGGAACAGTGACTATGAGGTTAAAGTGTAGACTTGCAGTAGATATGGATGGAACACTTTAAGGGTTGTTTCTCTTGACTTTTTTCATTTTGACATTTTGTTCATTAGGAAAGAGTTTTTGGTCACAGACAACAGGAAGTCATGGCATGCCAAAGGATATGCAACCAAATATTAAATATGATACTTTATTGAAGCTTATGTTAATTTGTCCAATTACTTTTGGTGCCCAAAAATAAGAGGACTATGTGTAAAAATGCCTACAATTGCTACACGGTTCACCCGGTACGGATGTAATAACCCTAAAATTAAAGCTGAAAGTCTGCACTTTAACCTCATAGTCACTGTTCCATTTCAAACCAATGTGTACAGAGCCAAAACAACAAAAAATGTGTCACTGTTCTAACACTTCTGGAGTGCACTGTACATCATGAATAAAAAAATACATAAACTAAATTCACAAGCAAATATTATTCTACAATGTTGTCTATATGCAAATGTGTATGAAATAAGTAGACAAGGAAGGGGTACATCAACATATCAGGGTTTCCAAGGTTTGGAAAATACCAAACCAACTAGGGATTAGCCACTAGGACCAGGAATCCACTCAAATAAATTGTATCACTGTGCACATGCACCAACAAAGGCAAAAAACTGCATCACAAGATTTTTCTCCTTTCAGAAAAATACCTCAATCAAAGATTTTTTTCTTTTTTAAAATTTGTAATACCAAACTACAGCATCGAAATGTTAACTTGTCTGAATATGAGCACAGCCAAATGGTTAGGGTTAAGTCAAGCATTTATAGAGTACATTTTATGTAAAATGTAAATATGTGTAGGTTCAAGCAGGTTGAATGCTTTTTGAAGACACGGCATGCATGCATAACTACATTAATAGGGTGGTTACAGAGTGTTTTAAACAGGGAGCAGACACGTACGTGGACTGGCAGTGCGCCGGATTGTCTGCGGACTTTTGCCTGTCATTGTCGAGCGTACCAACCCCCCTTTGTAGTCTACATTTGCCAAGTTACGGTATGCCATCTGCCAAGTTACAGTATGCCATCTGCTAAGTTACAGTATGCCATCTGCCAAGTTACAGCATAACATCTGCCAAGTTACAGTATGCCATCTTCCAAGTTACAGTATGCCATCTGCCAAGTTACGGTATGCCATCTGCTAAGTTACGGTATGCCATCTGCCAAGTTACAGTATGCCATCTGCTAAGTTACGGCTTGGTATTCTTGGTATATATATGGGGCATGCTATTCCATGACACAACATACTAAGGGGTAACCAGGGGCATCGTCACTCAGCTGTTTTAACACTGATACAAAATTGTATTATCTGTTACTAGTCTAATACCAAGGAATATTTGTAAGTTTGTTAAGCCTGGCAAGTTTAAAGAAAATCTGTCCTAGTTTTTCAATTATTCAAACACATTAAATATACTTCAGATATTTTCTGGACACACAAAAAAATATTATCCTTGCAGTGAGATGAATAAGATGAATAAATTTTTACTGATTTTAAAAATGTAATTAAAACATTAGTGTGTTAGTTAGTGCATGAATTAACTAACATTAGTTAGTGCAGGGGTGTCCAATCTTACCCAAAAAGGGCCGGTGTGGGTGCAGGTTTTTGTTCTAGCCCAGCACTACAACACCTGATTATACTTATCAAGGTCTGATTGAAGAGCATGATTAGTTCATTAGTTGAATCAGGTGGTGTAGTGCTGGGCTAAAACAAAAACCTGCACCCACACCGGCCCTTTCCGGATAAGATTGGACACCCCTGAGTTAGTGCATAAATAACAAATATGCTTATCAATAAGAGGGATGGTGAAGTCTGACAGGTTGGGCGGGGTTTGCACTATAAATTAAGACACATGGGTTAGAGAAGACTCAGATGCAGTGCATAGGCTTCTGAATCTTTATGGTGAGAAGATTTCAAGGCTGCAGGTAAAGTAATGTTTCTGTTTGCTGTCTTTGTCCAGGACCATCTTTTAGTGCAGGGGATTGCACATTTCTGTGGTTGAAGCTGTTAACTTTTCTTAATTAGGTGCTGTCATGTTTGGAGGAATTATTCACCCTCTTAAGCCAAATTAGATCAGAAATAGCTATGGGTGCCATGTAGAATAAACACCCCATGTTTACATTGTGCTTATTGTGCTATATTATTTCAAAGAGATAAGAAAATGATTTAACAGATCCATTTCAAGACTGATTTGAATCAATAGGCTCCTAATTGGTGAAAGTGTGGACACATGGACACTAAAACTAATCATTTGGTAGATAATGAAGAGTTCAAACACAAAGCAAATGATAACAAGCCAAACCTGCATTGTGTTAATAAGCTTAAAGAAAAAATAATTAAGAATAAACACATGTGTTCAACAACCTGATTAGGAGCCTATCGATTCACTTCACTTTAATTTGATAAGTTAAAATATATAATTTTGTAACCCCTTTTGATGCAATTGTTGCAATATAACACAATAAGCACAATGTGAACATGGGGAGTTTGTTCTACGTGGCATGCATAGCTATTTCTGATATAATGTGGCTTAAGAGGGTAAAAAAATTCCTCTGAACAGGAAAAGCATGTGATTAAGAACAATTAACAGCTTGTTAAAATTCTGGGATTGCAACTGTGGTTGCAACGAAAACCAGCATACGCAGGGGGAGCCCAGGACCGGTTTGGGAACCCCTGCTTTAGTGGATACTTGTGCAGCATCAGGACAAAAAATGTTTCAAAGTGAATAAGATTATAATTACTGAGTTGAGGCAGGATGATTTTAATGTGAATAGGTCCATGAATAGAAATGATTTGCAGTTAAAATAAGTATGAACTATGATACACTGAAGGAGTAAAATTCTTAGTCAGGCATAGTTCTGAAACAATATATGATGGTAAAATACATAGAGTAAAATACAATTTTCTACATATACATAGCTCTAATTTCCAGGTTGCAATTTTTAGTGGGTCATTTATTAATATTTGTGTATATGATCATGACTACAACTTGTTGCACTGCTAAATATATGGTTGGTTTTGAGTGTGTGAGGGAACTGCATTTTAACATTGAATGGAAGAATAAATTAAGGTTTTCCGAAAAGGCAATACAGGTGTTGGTAGAGCCTTCATATCACCATCTCTCAGCTTGGCAAATATTCTAGTGTACTGTTCTTTTCACCAGAAAGGAAATATTGTTCATTAGAGAACATGCTTGTCCTGTGTAATGTATTTTTGTTGTTAGTAGTATGCAAATAATGTATTTTCTTAGTTTTTTTAATGTATTACCAATTTGCATGAGGATTTGCATTTTACAATAATTTTATTTGCTCTGTTTATATTTGGGAAACCAAAAACAAGGAGATGCTAAAATGCATAAAGGATAATGTAATTTGTTCAGACTGAAAGAATATGTATTACTTGTATCCATACTGTACCATCTGAGCATCCAGAATCAAGACCATATGACATGAAACAATGCTTTGTTTCCACAATCCATTTGTTTTCCTCTAATCTAAATTGAAAGATGTGATAAACTAAGATAGCTCTATTTTGTGTATTTCAGAAATGAGGGGTTTTCTATGCATGTTGGTGTTCAGTATGAGCCTGTGTCTTTTGGGCCAGGCTTTTGCAGGTGAGTGAGTTCTGGAATGCTTCTGCCACAAAGAGATGGTCCCAGTTTGGAGAGAAATTGCAGCGGCAGTCTAGTGCATTGAATGTGAAAAATGTGGGCTGTGTAAGTTTCAATGGGTAACTTTTAGAAAGGTGTGTCTGCTAAACAAATGATACATGCACAAACCAATCCAGAACCTTTTGTGGCCTTGATCAAAAAGATATGTTTACGTTCTCTGTTAGATGTACTCGGTTTTGGGGGTGTGACGGTGGCATAACCTGTAAGAGCACAGTCCACATGCTCATTGAGAGCTGCAACGTTCATGGTTCGAATCTGGCCAGGCGACATTTGTCGCATTTCTCTCTCTTTCTTTCTCACTCCCATTCTTCCTGTCTTTCTCCACTGTGCTGTCCAATAAAGCCGAAAAGCCTTAAAATATAACTTATATGCTCGGTTTGATGCACTCAAACATAAATTATGGAAGATTTTCTTTCATGCTGAAATCCAATGTTGTTTAAATAAGGACAACACATATGGCTTTATTGATCTGATAGATGCAGAGTCTCTCAGTTTACTTCCATGAATTAGTCTTCTTCGCAGTGCATGCTACACAATGTGAATTCACAGCTGGTAAAGTCAGATTGGATGTTCATGTCCTGTTTTATCTACAAAAGAGAGCCTGGGCAGCAAATACATTCTGAGTGCTGTGGAGGAGGCCAAACGGACTGTTGATGAGGCATACAAATATTCCAGAGAAATGTAAGTGCCCAAACACGTATTCTTTTTAGAGTATTGGAGTTAATGGGTCCAAGAGCAACAGTGCCAATTGCTTTTTTCTGTATATTATTTCTTCACACACAGGAGCCTGGACAGGGTGAGGAGAAACACGGTCAGTGCAGCAAACAGGTTACTGATGAAGCAACCATTTGGGGACACACGATCGGCTGTGCGCTCTGCCGATTACATGGAGAACACATTGAGACTCATCCAGGAGAAAGTTAACCACGGTCGCAGAAAACGTTCCCTCAATGCAACAGGTATGTGACACCGGATCCCGTCTGTCACACACACACGCGCGCTCACTCCTACACAGATGAAGCGAGACATGGGGCTCTATCTTGGCAATCTTGGCGCTTGGTCTAAGCGCATGACGTAAAGTCCATTTAGGGTGTGTCCAAGTCCACTTTTGCTATTTTAACGGCATGTTTTTTGGGCGCTAAGCACGGCGCAACGTCCAAATGGGCTGAACCTAGTCTCTTCATTAATTATAGGTGTGTCTTGGGTGTGACATGCAATAAACCAATCAAAATGTCATATCCCATTCCCTTTAAAAGCCTGCTTTTGCATTTTTGATATAGCCTACACAATAATAATATTTCACATTGTGATCTAGTTATTTTAGTCATGCTTGTGCGCGCCCCTGTGTGTAACAGACAGGAGGGTACGCGCGTTGTGCACACGCCTATGTAGACGCACTTATATGCGCCATTAAAATAACATGTAAACAACTGCGACATGACTTTAGACCAGGTTTGTGGTGGTTCTAGCGCAAGCGCTTTCTGCTGGCTCAAGATAGCAATACACCAAAAATAATCCTGGCCACTCCTCATCTTAAGACCAACATGCCCAGTTCACTTGCAACAGGCGCAAGAATACATGGTAGCTAAAGGACGTAAGCGTTAGGCGTTATAATGAACCTAGCACGGGGTGTAAGATAGCAAAGACACTTGCGTTTGGGTTAGCGCCGCTTTGCGCCGGGTGTAAGATAGGGCCCATGGGCTGCGTTTGGATCCAACTTAACACATTCCCTTCCCTTGTTCTCTTCCCTCGAGTGAACTATCTTGTGAAGTCATTTGCTACGTGCAGCAAGAAAAATTTACATGGGGGAGGATACAAGGGAGAATAGATGAGAACCAAAACAAAACGGACCTGAATAATATAGGAATTCTACTCCATAGAGTTGAAGTTTGACCTCCCACTTGCGTGCAGCATTGCATTTTGAGGGAACTGAGGTAATATAATTAACCTACTAACTATATTTATATAATTACTCCCTCCCCTTAAGTTGGAACCAAATCCCACTTGGTGTTGCTGCCATATTTCATCCTGGCATTTTCGGGATTCCCCCTTGAAGCAAGGGAAGGGAACGACAGGAAGAAAGGATAAATTTCCGATCCGAATGCTCCCTTTTTTATTATTTATTTATTCAGGTGAGGCCCATTCAGATACAAATCTCTTTTTTAAGGGAGCCCTGGTCAGGAGGTCACAGCAGCACAGACACACAAATAATGAGTTACAAACACGCACGCACACACACACACATTTTTTAATTTGATATTTTTATACATGATAATCAAATAAATCATGCTGTGCATGACGTACGTGATGTGTCCTAATTTGTTTCCTTTCTCTTTTTTTCTATGTATTTATGTCTCTATATTTTATATGGATTTCTCTCTCTCACCCGCAAACGCACAAAAACACACGCACTCTCTCACTCTCTTTCTCGCTCTCTCACACACACACACACACACACACACACACACACACACACACACACACACACTCTTTCTGTCTCAGATCTGCTCACTGCTGAGGATCTGAACATAATCGCCCAGCTGACTGGCTGCTCAGCGAGGGTCCAGCCTCCTTCTTGCCGTACCACCCCATTGGTCAATAAATACAGGACGGCCACCAGCGTCTGCAACAACAAGTAAGACTGTGAGGCCCTCCCATTTTCCCCTCACACTGACAAACCCCCCAGGACTCCATTGGCTGATGGTTAGGCATGGCCTGAATTACATAATTTTTTTCTTTGCTCATATGAGTACCACCACATTTTCTAGCATTCTGCTACTTACTCATAAGCTGAACATACGCTCCCCTCCCCTCAGTCCACCATCGCAATTTCAGGCCCACCCCCCCTCCCCACCCAAACGCCATGTTGTCCGGAATGTATTCTCTTCTCTTCCGGTCATTGTAATTCCTGCAATTATTTCTTTTTTTCCCCCCACTTCAAGTGACCTTGACTGTGACTTTTAATTCAAATTAAACACCGTTTTTTCTTTTCTTTCAAATCTTTGCTTGACAAGGCCATGCTGATGCTTTCCCTTTTCTTTTTTGTTTGGATTGTGTCTTTCCTACCAACAGAAAAAACCCTCGTCTGGGGTCCGCCAACACACCATTCACCCGCTGGCTGCCTGCAAAGTACCAGGATGGTGTGTCATTGCCTGTTGGGTGGGACAGAAATTTGACAGTTAATGGACAACTGCTTCCCCTGGTACTAATCATTTATTTTTAGTAGCAATATCGGCTGTAGCTGTAGTAGTAGTAGCAGTAGTAGTAATTATTACTTATGGTATGGCTTTTACATGTACTGTTGGTTTTTAACAAATTTCCACTGTGGCCATTTGCTAATTGTTTCTGAATGCTATGAAAAGAACTATAAATCACTAAATGAAGAAGATGTTCAAATTTAAATGGAGAAACGCCACATTCTTGGTCATGTTTTCCTGCACCCCCACCCTCCCTTCACCAAATCTTTAGGTAAGGGAAGTCTCTAACCAAATCCTGAGAACAGCCAATGCAGATGTGGTGGGCGACGACACTTACACCCACCTGTTGACCATCTTTGGCCAGTGGACGACCCACGACCTCACCTTCACCCCCCAATCTCCCAGCATCCGTTCCTTCAGCAAAGGCATCGACTGTGAGGACAGCTGTGCGAGGACTGAACCCTGCTTCCCCATCATGGTACGTCTTCCTCTGCCCAATTACCCTGCTACGCTAACGCTGCCTATCAGCTGCTGGATACTGCCGTCTGTTGCCCCAGAACCGCCATGGAGGTGGATACGTAGGTGGCTTACAGATGATATTTTCGGGTAACTCTCTTACCCTTTGATGGGGCAATGTGACTATTCATGCTAACGCTCCTCCAGCTCCATGTTATGTACTTTTAAGGGCCTCTGATAAAGTAGACCAGGATAAAAGAAAATTAGATTTGTGGCAATTTGACATAAATTCCCCCTCTCACCCGCCCATCTTCCCTCCCTCCCTCCCTCCCTCCCCTCTCTATCCAGATCCCCAAAGGAGACACCCGTCTGAGTAGCGGCTCTGAAACCTGCATGCCATTCTCGCGCTCGGCCCCCGGCTGTGGGACGGGGAACACAGGCTTCATTTTCGGGGCCAGCAACGTGCGGCAGCAGATGAACGCGCTGACGGCTTTCCTGGATATGGGGCAGGTGTACGGCTCGACAGACATTTTGGCGCGAGACCTACGGAACCTCACCAACAACAGGGGCCTACTGCGGGTCAACGACCGCTTCACTGACAACGGCAGGGAGCTGCTGCCGTTCTCCAACATGCCAGTCAATGTCTGCGCCACACGCAACAGCATCACGGGCACCACAAACCTGGAGGAGGTCCCCTGCTTTCTGGCAGGTTAGGGCAGTTATTTTGTGTGTCTGCAGTGAAAAGGTTACTGGCAGAGCTGTGGAATGGTGGTGAACATGAACGCTGACATGGCAGCTGCCTCTTTTAATGGCATGTGCGAGAAATAGAATGTGTGTATGTATAAATGAGAGCTGGGTTGCAATTTAATTTCAGTTTGGTCGATTTGGGAAATGAAATTCAGTTTGTTCATTCCAAAATTCATTTTTAAATTCATATAGGACCGGATTCAGAGATGGCCAACATAAGTCATGCGCTTAAGTGCCTTTCCTGCGCGGATTTAACGCCTGCTGATGCCGTATTCTAACTTGTGTTGCGCAGGTGCTTATCTCAAAATGTGGGTGGTACAGGGCATGATATTCTAATTATCTGTTTCTTGTACCTGCCCCACGGGTTGCCAGGTTTCTACTAAAAAAATGTTTGTGGGGTGATGCGTTTTCAACGTGTCAATGACAGTGCCTTTAATAACCGCATTTGCCTTTAGGAAAATCCTGCCTTTGCGCATCGTAGTTGCTCTTGCGTGATTGGGTATGCAGTGAACATATTAATACATCGCAGTGATAAAATGATCATAGCTTCTATTGATGACTGGGATATACCCGTCACACAATCAAAATAAATAATCGCTGGACAGTGGTTGCACGCAATATTAGGTAAACAAATAAATCGTTGGATTTACTGAAAAAAACATATTTAAAAATTGAATATTTTTTTTACGATTTACCTAATATAATAAATAAATGCCAAAGACGCTGTATTTTTCATAATAATCTATTGGCGGCGCGAGACATAAACTACCTTTTTTTTTTTTTTAACAAAGTTGCGGGGGGAAAAATTAAGTGAAAACTCTGAATAATCTTGAACAACTTACAGACACGCCTCGTTTTCATCAAATCTCCACCCCGCGCGCGTACTGCCGCATATCTACTGGAGAGAAGCTTAAAACAGCGGATAAGTCAAATGTCTGAATCACAAATCGCTTAAGCTATATGGAATTTTGGGAGTAAGTCCCATTTGAGCGTGCTTATCTCAACTGAATCTGGCCGTAAATTAATTTCGAATTACTTTCATAAATTAAGTGAACTACATTCTTAAATTAACTGAGGAACTGAACCTTAACCCTTCTGTAGATACAGAACACCATGGAATTCATGTGAAATCACATCTAGTTGTACAACCCCAATTCAAAAAAAGTTGGGACAGTATGTAAAATGCACATGAAAGCAGAAAGCAGTGATTTGTAAATTTTCTTTTACATATATTTAATTGAAAACGGTACAAAGAAAATATATTTAATGTTTTACCTTATCAACATTATTGATTTTTGTAAATATATGCTAATTATGAATTTAATGCCTGCAAGTTGCAACACGCTCCAAAAAAGTTGGGACGGGCAAAAAAAAAAAAAAGACTGGGAAGCTCAGAAAAACACCTGTTTTCCATTCCACACGTAAACAGGTGATGCTATCATGACTGGGCATAAAAGGATATCAAAATTTTATTTTCAGGTACTCTTATAAAGAGAGGTTATAGTATCACTGAAAATAAAATATCAAGAGTCTTTTGATATCCTTTTATACCCAGGCATCACCTGTTTACCTGTGGAACATTCCAAACAGGTGTTTTTTAACTTCCCAGTCTTTTTTTTGGCCCTGTCCCAACTCTTTTGGAACGTGTTGCAGGCATGAAATTCGGAAATAGCGTATATTTACAAAAATCAATAAAGTTGATAAGGTAAAACATTAAATATCTTTTCTTTGTACAGTTTTCAATTAAATACATTTAAGTAAGTAAACAGACTCTTAAACGCAAGTAAACAGACTCTTGAACAGGTATACAGGTATGCTAAAAGTGCATGGCACAGGTAAGGTGACCAAGGTTTCTCTTGTGTTTTTATTTCTGCACAGGTGATGTCCGTGTAGATCAGAACATCGCCCTGACCTCCATGCACACACTGATGATGCGTGAGCACAACCGCCTGGCCCGCGCGCTATACCAGCTCAACCCACAATGGAGCAGTGAGACACTGTACCAGGAGGCCCGCAAAATCATGGGCGGCTACTCCCAGGTAAAACTACAACAGGCGTCACCCAGACAGCTACACCTCTATCCCCTCTCTGGAGCACAGCTGGGCTCCATTTAAGTTAACTTCATTCTGGAAATGAAATGTAATTCAGTTAATTCATTGTAAAATTCCAAGTGGAACGTGGGTATTTTTCCAATTGTATGTGCGGTTGTCCCCAATTCGTTACCGTTTCAGCCAGGTCAGTTTGTAGTTCTCCCTTTTCATATTGAAAACCGATTGCACTGAAGTTGTCTGGACCAACTGAATTGGTGCTTTTGGGTAGTGATGTCACACGTACCAACTGTGACAGTGAGTGCCAATCACTGATCAGCAATGCAATTATGTTCATTTGGCCAGTAGATGGGGGTAAAACGCAGATTTCCCATAGGGTTTAGTCACGCTTTAAGGACATTCCAAACCATTAAATGCTCCTTCCGGGAAGGAGACGAGTGAGTGGTAGTGGGGGAGTGGAGGAAAGGAGGTGAGGAGTGAAGAATATTGGGACGCACCCAGAGAGTGTGAGTATGGTTTAAAGGTCCCACTCAGGTGCAGCCAATCACTGTGATTGTTACTGGGAGAAAGCTATGTAAAGAGAGAGAAAAGGTAGAAAATAAAAACCTGCATAGTGACATGCACCAGCCCTCAGGAACGCAATGTTAACCCTTGCCACTGTCACTCACAGGTGATCACGTATCGGGACTACCTGAAAAGCATCGTGGGGCCAGACTTCATCTCGCGATTTCTGCCCACTTACCCCGGCTATGACGAGAATGTGGACCCCAGCATCGCCAACGTCTTCGCCACGGCCGCCTTCCGATTTGCCCATCTGACCATCCAGCCCTTCATTTTCAGACTTGATGGAAACTACAGTGACCACCCACAATACCCCAGCGTGCTGCTTCACAGGGCCTCCTTCGCTCCTTGGCGGGTTGTTTTTGAAGGTACAGTTTTTAGGAGCTAGTGGTGTGTCGTTCGCGAACGAGTCGGCTCTTTGAGCCGGCTCTTTTAGGTGAACGTTGGGAGCCGACTCGCATATCTGAAGAGCCAATTTGTTTTGTAAATGAACACAAGACAAGTGCTTGTGGTCTTGGTGGAACTTTTATTCGTTTTTTTCTTCAAGTTCCATCTGTAATCAAAGAGAATCATTTTTTAGGCCAAAAATAAATAAAACCACTATAAGAAAATAACATTAATAATAATTTAAAAACCAGTTTAATTGTTGGTCAGTTTAGTTGTTCTGATGCTGCAGTTTTGCACATTTATTTTTTTATGCATTTATTAATTTTTCTTTGTTATGACGCAATAATATGTTCTATTTTATGAGTGTCTATTTTGTTTTGAAATGTTCAACTACGCACTGTGTTTATTGTGCAATTTATTTCAAGACATAAAAATGCCCTACTTTCAATGCACATGTGTAATAGCGTCTTACTGTTTTTACATTTATTTAAATAGTTTTTACAACAAACAAAATGCAAAATAATGTTATTTTGGTAATTAGAAGGTAGAGTAAGATTCCTTTGAACAATTTAAGTGATAGATGTGCACAAACACCAATCATAGGTCAAAATATCGCTAACTTTGGCCGATTTTGAAAAACCGGAAATGCTACTGAATGAAGAGCCGTTTGGGAGCCGAAAGAGCCGGCTCTTATTGGTGCGCTGAGCCAAATGATCTGACTCACTGAAAAGAGCCGGAATGCCCATCACTAGTGTCAGCACACAAGAACCACAAATGTCACATGAGAACAAACGCAGTCAGTCGGGCGTCCGGCAAAACCGTTCACGACTGGCCTAATGAGGTGCAGATGGTTTAACTCACGGTGTCCTCACACTCGCTCTCCCCTCAGGTGGTGTGGACCCCATTTTGCGGGGGCTGGTGGGCCGCAAAGCCAAGCTCAACGTACAGGACCACTTGATGCACGATGAAATGCGGGAGAGGCTCTTCCAGTTTAGCAGCAAACTGGCCCTGGACCTGGGCGCTTTGAACATGCAGCGTGGGCGGGACCATGGTCTCCCTGGTGAGGGCTCCTCTCCACCCACTCCTATTCTCTCTCTCTCTCTTTCTCTCTCTCTCCTTCTCTCAATCACCCAGCCACCCTTCCCTTCCATGAGTGCATCACTTTTATTCATCCCGACAGATAACCTGTCACCTGTCACCTCCCTGTGACACTGTCTGTCTTTTTTGTCCATCTCTGCCTCTGACATCCTGTCCCTTTTACCTGTTGAGTTTAGTCACTGTATACCCTTCTCCTCGCCCCCTCCCATACCCATCCCCACAGGGTACAACGCATGGCGTGGATTCTGTGGCCTGTCCCAGCCCCAAACAGAGTATGAACTGGCTGAAGTGTTGAACAATACTGACCTAGCTCGCAAGCTGATGGAGCTGTACGGCACGCCTAACAACATCGACACGTGGCTGGGCGGCATCGCTGAGCCCTTTGTACGAGGTGGTCGCGTCGGTCCCCTGTTCGCCTGCATCATCGCTACCCAGTTCCAGAGGATCCGCCAGGGAGATAGGTGAGGTGTGTGCGGGTGCGTGTGCGTGTGCGTGTGCGTGTGCGTGTGCGTGTGCGTGCGCGTGCGTGTGCGTGTGCGCGTGCGCGTGTGCATTTGTTGATAGTATGAATGCTCACATGTGCTCATATACAGGTCTATATTTATTTTTTTTCCAAAACAATGAATCTGGGTATCCCATCTTTTAAATTTTTTGAAATTCTGCCATGACTATTAAATGTAAAATCAGCCCTTGTCACTCGCAATATGTATTTACATGAGGGTGGGTATAAAACAATAACAGCATTATCGGTAGTGGCCTTGACCATTATGTTTAGGTTGCACCACCTTGAAATGTGAAAAATAAAGGCAAAATAAAAAGTTATAATCAGGAATTTTACCTTGCGCCTGATCATATATTTTAAAATGGCCGATGGACCCCTTAATATAGATATCTGTAACATGCAGTCAAAACAAGTTTAAATGAGTCAAATAAAATTTGATTAATTTAAAATGAATCAAATATAATTAAATATCCATTTTGTTTGCCCTTCAAAACCTCAAAGTTTGAAGGTTTCATTTATGTTGGTGTAGGAACTGCACGGCTTGGGTAGACTGCAGTCCAGCCTCACCTGCACACGGTCAGTAATGTAATGTAGATAAGATGTTGCTCAGTGTCGTAACACTAAAAACTGGGTTCCCCAGACTGTGGTGGGAGAGGGAAGGCATCTTCACCAGCCGGCAGCGGGAATCCCTGTCCCACGCGTCCTTCGCCCGCATCCTCTGTGACAACACCGGCATCGCCGACGTCCCCATAAACCCCTTCCTGTACCAAACCCGTGGGTCTGGCTACACACGCTGTCAGAGAATCCCCACCTTTGACCTTTCCCCCTGGCAGGAGAACCGTAAGTTTACACCGCCTCATCATCCTCAATATGTGATGCTCTCACTCCCGTCCTTTTGTGTCCCGTGTTTTACCTGTTTCCTCTCGTATCGTGTTGGTTTATATTCCTGATTGTTTCCCCCGTGCTGCAGGCTGGGCGTGTTTTCCCTTTCGTGTCACTCTGTTCCACTGCTCTGTGTCCGCCTATCCCTTTCCTTCTCTCCGCATGCATTCCTGCACACTCTCTGCTCTGTTAATCACTCACGCATACATTCGCACGCTGCACTTAATTGATACCTATTAACTCTTGTATTTAGTCACCAGGTGTTCTTTGTCCTGTGCCAGTTCGTTATGTCTCGTTGTAGTAATAATCTGGTCTTGTCTCGTTTGATACTTTTTATCTAGTCCTGTCTTGCCTGCTTAATTGCTCTCGCTAGAATCTGCGTTAACTCGCTGTTCTTCCAGTCTTGCCCAGCTTTAATTAGCTCTCGCCAGGAACGGCGTTAACATGCTGTTCATCCAGTCCTGCCTTGCTGTTACTAACTCTTGTCTGCTTCCAAGTCTACCAGCCTGCAGCTGTTTGTGCATCCTGCCTGTGCTCCAGTTCTGCCAACCTGCAGCTGTTTGTGCATCCTGTCTGTGCTCCAGTTCTGCCAACCTGCAGCTGTTCGTGCCCACTCCACGCTGCCCCGTCTCCCGCTCCCCACTCCTCCTCTGCTCAACCAGCCCGGATTCCTGCCACCATCCAGTCCCTGGCCTCTCCCGCTCCCGCTCATCCCCTGCTGATCCATAACTGGTTTCTGTTTGTCTGTCTCTCTCCCTATGCTTCAGGAGTATTGGTCGAAGCAATAAATTATTGAACTATTGGAATTCCTTGTGTGTTGAGTCGTGCATTTGAGTCCAGTCCCTGCTCGGAACTGTAACAGAATGAACTGGCCAACAATGGACCCAGCCGACTCAGATCAGATCCATCACACTCTCGCCTGCCAGAACACTGTCATCGATCAACAGGGCCACCGCCTGGATGATGTCCAGGAGACTCTGAAGAATCTCACGGACCAAATGAGTCAGATGGGTTTGATGATTGGCCAGCTGGCGGTTCATCTACCTCTCCCGAGGGTTCATGCCAGTCCTGCACAACCTGCTCCGGAGCTGCAGCCCGCAGCGTCACCACCTCTCTCTGGCAGAGAACCACGAATGCCACACCCTGAATGCTACATGGGGGACCTGGGAAAGTGCCGTAGCTTCCTTCTCCAGTGTGACATCGTCTTCCGCATCCAACCTGCCTCCTACGCCTCAGATGCAAGCAAGATTGCCTTTGTGATGGCCTGTTTGGGAGGGAGTGCACAGCCAATCACCCGCCTGCTTCCATTTCGCCTCCTTCACCTCTGAGATGCGGCGGGTGTTCGACCATCCGGTCTGCGGGCGGGACGCCACCCAGCGCTTACTCCAGATGCGCCAGGGCAACCGCAGTTTCGCCGAGATGGCGGTCCAGTTCCGTACCTTGGCAGCGGAAGCGGGATGGAATGACACCGCCCTCCAGGGGTACTTCATGCAAGACTTGAACGAGAAATTGAACAACCGTCTCCGGGCCCGTGCCCGGTAGAAGAAGAAGGGCTGACCGTATACTTCATTCAACACTTCACATGCTCAAACACTGCCGCCTCCTGGGAAGCCGTCCACCTCCACGCTGGACCTATCTGAGGAAGAACCCATGCAGCTGGGTAAAGTGTTTGTGGATGCTGAGGAACGGCGCCGGAGAATTTGCACCAATTTCTGTCTGTACTGTGGCGATCCGGACCATCACTTAGCCACTTGTCCTATTCGCCCAAAAGGGGCGGCTCGCCGGTAAGACTGGGCATACTGGCGAGCCCTATCTCCACCACTCACTCCGCTCAGAACCGGGTTGAACTGAAAGCAACCCTTTTGTGGAACACCCAAGCCTCGTTGCTGTTGGCGCTGGTCAACTCAGGAGCCGACGCCAATTTCATTGATTCTAATTTCGTCAAGAAACCCGGAATTCCGGTGGAACTGCTGTCTAACCCTATCACTGCACTCACCTGGGTCGAGTCACTCACTCTACCATTCCTCACCAACTCGTGCTGTCTGGAAATCACTGTGAGAAGATTCAATTCTACCTAATCCATTCTGTTCAGTCTCCACTAGTGCTTGGCCAAACCTGGCTTCATACACATAATCCACACATCAACTGGCGTACTGCTCAAGTGCAGGATTGGAGCTCACACTGCCTGGCTAATTGCCTTCGCTCTGCCCTACCTCCATCTGGGGCCGCCAGGGCCTCCTGTCACACTCCTACACCTGACTTATTCTGTGTACCTCAACAGTATCACGATTTATCACAAGTATTCTGTAAGTCCCGTGCTGTGTTTTTGCCTCCCCATAGACCCTACGACTGCTGCATTGATCTACTGGCCGGTGCAAAACTGCCTTCAGGTCGTCTCTACAGCCTGTCCGGTCCCGAGAAAGCTTCCATGGAAGTTTACGTCCATGACTCCCTGGCGTCAGGTATTATTCGTCCCGCTTCATCACCGGTAGAAGCGGGGTTTTTCTTTGTGGCAAAGAAAGACGGTTCGCTCCGACCGTGCATCGAATACCGAGGCCTTAATGAAATAACAGTTTGTAACAAGTATCCTCTGCTGCTAATAAATTCTGCCTTTGAACCCCTACATGATTCCACCATTTTCACTAAATTGGACCTTCGCAATGCCTACCACCTCGTCCGTATCCGGGAGGGAGATGAGTGGAAGACGGCGTTTAACACCCCCCTCGGACACTTCGAATACCTGGTGGTCCCGTTCGGTTTGACTAACGCTCCAGCGGTGTTCCAGTCCATGGTTAATGACGTGCTGTGGGATTTCCTCGGTCGGTCAGTATTCGTGTATATTGACGACATACAAATTTTTTCTAAAAATCCCCAGGAGCACGTAATCCATGTCGGCCAGGTTCTACAAAGACTCCTGGAAAATAAGTTATTCGTCAAGGCTGAGAAGTGCAGTTTTCACACCTCTTCAGTTCCATTCCTGGGTTTTATCGTGGAAGAGGGGAGGATCCGGGCGGACCCTGCGAAGATCCAAGCCGTCTGGCCCCAACCGGCCACACATAAGCACCTACAGCAATTCCTGGGCTTTGCCAATTTCTATCGCCGCTTCATTCGCAATTACAGTATGATAGCGGCTCCACTAACTAAACTCACCTCCACTTCTGTCCCATTCTGTTGGAGTTCCGAGGCTCACCAGGCATTCAACATCCTCAAGACTCGGTTCTCCACGGCTCGCATTCTCTGTCATCCGGACCCCGATCGCCAATTTGTCGTCGAGGTGGACGTCCTCTCAGACCGTGGGCCCCAGTTCTCCTCCCGGGTCTGGAGGGCCCTGGGCACCTCAGCCAGCCTGTCCTCTGGGTACCACCCCCAGTCCAATGGTCAGACGGAGCAGACAAATCAGGACCTGGGAGCTGCCCTGCGGTGCGTGTCAGCTCGCAACCCCTCCTCCTGGAGTCGGTTCCTGCCCTGGGTTGAATATGCCCACAACTCCCTGAGGAGCACCGCCACCGGGATGTCCCCATTCGAGTGCTCCTTGGGGTACCAACTACCCCTGTTTCCGGTCCAGGAGGAGGAGGTTGCCGTTCCATCTGTACGGTCCTCCTCAGATGCAAGCGTGTGTGGAGGCTGACATGCACCGCACCACAGTACACTCCCGGACAGCAGGTCTGGCTGTCCACCTCCACCATCCCACTCCAATCCACATCAGGAAAACTCCAGCCCCGGTTCATTGGTCCCTTCCCTATCTTCACCGTCATCAATCCCGTCACCATTAAGCTCCAGCTTCCCGTGTCACTAAAAATTCACCCGACCTTCCATGTCAGTCAGGTCAAGCCTGTCGCCTCCAGCCCCCTCAGTGCTCCCGTTGACACCCCCCCGGATGATTGACGACACCCCAGCCTACACGGTAAGACGTGTCCTGGACATCCGCCGTAGGGGCCGGGGTTTCCAGTATCTAGTGGACTGGGAGGGGTACGGTCCTGAAGAGCGGTCCTGGCTGCACAAGAGTCTCATTCTCGATCCCTCCCTCATCCGCCAGTTTCACAGACGCCACCCCGAGAAGTTCGATCCAGGGTGAACGCCAGGAGGCGTTCCTTGGCGGGGGGGTACTGTGATGCTCTCACTCCCGTCCTTTTGTGTCCCGTGTTTTACCTGTTTCCTCTCGTATTGTGTTGGTTTGTATTCCTGATTGTTTCCCCCGTGCTGCAGGCTGGGCGTGGTCCCTGCTCGGAACGTAACACAATAATCATAATAGTTTGTGTGAGAAACTTGTATAGACACACATAGACATTTACACTGTTTTTAGTAATTCCAAGAAATTTATGCCATTTTAGCTGGTGTTTTTAGAATAAGACTCAAATAATTGTCCTCTTTTTTTTATAGAATCAGCACCTCAAGGACCACCAGGACAGAACAAATACAAATAGGGTCGACGGGGGAGCTAGGCCCCCTATTGGCTTAAAGATGTTACAACAATAAACCGTGAATATCTGCACAAATAAAACTATGGAGATACATATTATATGCACCACTGATGCAAATCTTCAGGTTATAACAGATTATTAGACTGATTACTGCTAGAAATAAATGCACCCCTGTTGCAACAGCAAGGAACAGCAAGCCCACACACACCATGAGACACCTACATACTAGTGTGTGTTCTGTATTTTGTGAACACGTGTAACCGTATAGAAAGAGAGAAGCTTACTTTACTCAGAAGTCCAAGGTGAGATTTGAACCCCGCTCCTCTCACTCGCAAGCGAACGCGTTACCAATCGGCTAAAGACGACATCGCCGATAGCTAAGGATAACGTCGTTATTTTGACCCTGAGGGTTACGTCGCCAGAGAGTGTTGTCACGGTAACCTGCTACAAGGCCTTCGCTTTACTGCACCTCACTGTGCTTACTAGCGAACTAGCCGAGCTACACCCGCTACACACGCAAAACCTGCCATTTTGTCATCGGACGCCAATCGAAAATTGATATTCGTTGCATTCTAAAGAAAAAAATATACGCTGCTCAAATAAACAAATATAGCAATGTACAGTGAGTAGGCCTATAGTTTTCTTTTTTATTTTGTCTTCTGCTATATATGGGCAATCTGTGGTAGGTGTTGACTAGTGCAAGCCTGAGTTTGGATGTGTTCGGTAGTACACATACGTACACACGCACACACACACACACATACACACACACACAATGACACGACAGGTGTATGCCTCAATTCAAATTTCGATCTGCTTATAACCCTCCCTCCCACATACATGAACCCTATCTCCTCTCCCCTACGCCCGCCTTTCCTGAACTTAATTAATAATCCCCCCCCATATACACTCACACACTTTACAATATGTCTGGTCTGTCTTGTTTCCCCAATTTTTGTTATTAGTATATTATGGGCCTGATTTAAGACCTTTAGCATGTGCAAAACCTTTTTGCACATGCAAAACTAACAACACAACCGATGATTGGTGCAAAACAAATACCATGACCAATCATTGATCATGTTATTAGTTTTTCACACGCTACAGGCCTTAGTAAATCAGGTTCTTTGTGTGTAACCACTTTTTGTCTGTCTTGCCTCCCCTGGCAATTCTGTATATATTGTAAAATTATTAATCTGTTATGTAACCACTTTAAAATGCACAATAACCCCAGCCTACACGGTAAGACGTGTCCTGGACATCCGCCGTAGGGGCCGGGGTTTCCTGTATCTAGTGGACTGGGAGGGGTACGGTCCTGAAGAGCGGTCCTGGCTGCACAAGAGTCTCATTCTCGATCCCTCCCTCATCCGCCAGTTTCACAGACGCCACCCCCAGAAGTTTGATCCAGGTGTGCATTTTTTTTTTAAATAAAAAAGCTTGTACACTAAAAAATTATTTGTTGATGTTTAAATATAAATTAAATATTTTACAATAGCTTCCCATCCATGTCTACTTTAGTGATTAGAGTTGTAGAATTTGAGCTAGGTTTGTGGGGAAAAAAAGTCTTAATCTTACTGCAAGTTTCTTTATGTATGTCACTATATGAAGACAACTTAACAAATCGTTCCCATATTTGTTTTATGCCAAGTGGCTTTGGGTTTTAACATGCAGGCCAAATGTTGTAACCAAGGCCAAACTTGGTGGTACTACCTATACCTTAATGTACTTTGGTGTTTTTCCAGTGAAATGGATTTTTCCATTTCCATCATAAATGTCTTCAAACACATTTTTCTTGATTTATTTATCCGTCGTGTTGAATAATGATAATTTCTCATCCATCTGAAGAAAAACTGAACTTTTGCATTTTTTGCCTATAATTTTTCATCTATCCTTGGGTCAAATCAATTCACAATAATTATGCAAAGATAATAAGTTACAGCCATGCAGACTTGAATGGATGCAATTAAGTGGAGTGTCTTTCATTTGCAAAAATATAGATTGCACTCAAGTTGTATTATTAAAAAACAAATAAACCATAGTTTTTCAGTTTTTTTGGAGATGTGCTGTTTCTAATTTGTTTCTAGTCATTGTGGAATTTCAGTTCACATGTATAAACTATTTTAGAAGTGTATTCACTGTCAATGCCATCATGAACCCTAATCGTAGCCCAACCCTAACCCTTAGGGTATAAAATGGTATGTTAGCATCTCCTTGTCTTTGGTTTCCCAAATATGAACAGAGCAAATAGACTTCTTATAAAATGAAAGGCCTCAAGCAAATCGAATACATAAAAAAACAAAGAAAAAAAGTCATTTGTACACTAATAGAAACAAAAATAAATTATGCAGTACAAGCATGTTCTCTCATGCACTGTATGCCCTTTTTGGTGAAAAGAACAGCACACTAAAATATTTTCCAAGCTGAGAGATGGTGATATGAAGGCTGAGTCTTCTACCAACACCTGTATTGCCTCTTCGGAAAACTTATTCTTATATTCAATGTTAAATTGCAGTTCCCTCACACACTCCAAACCAACCATATATATAGCAGTGCAACAAGTTGTAGCCATGTTCATTTACACAGATATTAGTGAATGACCCGCCAAAAATTGCAACCTTGGCAATTAGAGCTATATTTAGCTTCCCTCTAAGCATCTTACCTCACAATTAAATTCATATATTGTTCCAGGACTACAGTATGTCTGACTGTAACTGCCAATCATGTCTTTCCATTCATGGACCTATTCACATTAAGTCTAAAATCATCCTTCCACAACCCAGTAATTATAATCTTATTACTCAGGTTCTGGGTTCAGAACTTCACTTTGAACCATTTTTTGTCCTGATGCTGTACATGTGCCATTGTGACTGACATCATGAAACATCCCAGATATTCAGAGCACAAGTATCCACTAAAGGATAGTCCTGGACAAAAGCAGCAAACAGAAACATTACCTGCAGCCTTGAAATCTTCTCACCATAAAGGTTCAGAAGCCTATGCATCCTTGAGACTTCTTTAACCCATGTGTCTTAATTTATAGCTTCTGCCTGCTCATTTTGTGCAATTCATGCAAAGTCAAAACTCCATAGAGTTCAATCGGAAAATGAAACAGCCCTTAAAGTGATCCATCCATATCTACTGCATATCTGGCAGCAGAGTGATGGTTTGAGGCTCGTTTGTTACCTTAGACCGTTGATGACTTACAGCAATTTAGCCAACCATGTGTTCTATACACTGCTAATATTTTGTTGGACCGCCTTTAGCTTTAATTATGGCGTGCATTCATTGTGGCATTGTTTTGACAACCTTATGCAACGTCACAACATTTATTTCTGTCCAGAGTTTCATTCATTTTTGGCCGAGATCTTGTATTGACGACGGGAGAGTCGAACCACTCCGTAAAGTCTTCTCCAGCACATCCCAAAGACTTTCAATTGGGTTAAGGTCAGGACTCTGGTGGCCAATTCATGTGTGAAAATGATTCCTCATGCTCCCTGAACCACTCTTTCACAATTTGAGCCCAATGAATCTTGGCATTGTCGTTCTGGAATATGCCCATTGATGGGATAACCTGGTCATTCAGTACATTCAGGTACTCAGCTGACTTAATTTTATTGCTGCATAATGTTGCTGAGCCTAGACCTGACCAATTGAAGCAACCCCAGATCATAACACTGCCTCCAGAGGCTTGTACAGTGGGCACTATGCATGTCGGGTGCAACGGCGACTTTTTTTTTGGCCAGGCAGTATACTATTCTTCCTGTGTAATTTACAGGTAAATCTAGTCCCATCCCCCAATTCCCATAGAGATCCATTCAAATGCAGAGAGGTTATAGTATCGCTTGTAAGAGTACCTGAAAATAAGATATCAAGAGTTTAATGTTTTGATGTTGTTGGGTCAGAGACATCAGGAAGTCATGGCATGCAAAGGATATGTAACCAAATATTAAATATGATGACTTTATTTAAGTTTATGTTAATTTGTCCAATTACTTTTGGTGCCCTAAAATGGGGGGTCTATGTGTACGGTTCTCCTGATATGGATGTAAAAACCCTCAAATTAAGCTGAAAGTCTGGATTTTAACCTCAGTTTTGGCATGCACTGTATATACTGTATATGAATTGGATTGGTAGGATTTTATTTCAAACATTTTCTGGCACAAACTATTTCTTAACATTTTGGTAAGGTAATTTTATTGTAACTCATGTCAAACAAACATAAAAGCGCGGCATTATATTTAAAACTTTTTCAAACACAAACTACATCTGACTAACTCTGGGTAAAACAGGAATAAAAATTTTGACACATGACAACCCCATGAGAGTGAGGTTATCCAACATCGAGTACATCATATATACACTCTCAGAAGAATGGGTTCCAAAAAGCTCCTCCTTGTCTCCATAAAGGAACCCTATTTAATCTGAGGGTTCTTTGTCAGGCAAAATGGTTCAATCTAGCAGCTTTCACACTTTTCACACCTATCATAGAGGATTTCATAAAGAATTAAAAAGGGTTCCCCTATGACAGGGGTAGGGAACCCTGGTCCTGGAGAGCCGCAGGGTCTGCTGGTTTTTGTTTTCACCTTAAATACAGCAACTACTTAGACCAAAGAAACCAGGTGAGGTGAGTTAACTGTGTAATAAACTGCTTTAATTGATCAATTAAGTGGCGAGTAACAACAAAAACCAGCAGACCCTGCGGCTCTCCAGGACCAGGATTCCCTACCCCTGCCCTATGAAGACAAGCCAAAGAACCATTTTTCTGAGAGTGTAACTATCATTTGCTAAAATTATACAGTTCACATCTTCATGACGGTTGGCATATTAAATTATGAAGTTTGAGTGGGTCGAGCATGTCCATTGAGTCTTTAAACTCTGGGCTCAAGGTTTGGGAAGAATAGATGTTCTAAAATGCAGCAGTCCCACCCACTGAAACATATTTTGCATAATCCAGCCCATTTTGCAACTGTGCTGTGAGCTTTGAGCAGTGTGCTCCTCGCCTCTGGTCATGAAAAAAAAATTCAGTAGCCACGAGCCACACCCAGTGCCGCACGGGCTGCGCCATTGACTGCGCCTAATTGCTGTTCACGGGAAAATAGAGCCCTTAATTTCACAATTTGTTTCCTTATTTACTAATTATGCTGTGTCCTCCAGTCATTTTAAAGTAGCCTGTGACACAGCCCTTGATATAGAGCTCTCAGAGGAGGATTGGGAAGAGGGTCTAATCCCTGTTCTATCAATACTCAGCTTCACCTTATCCAGTTTAAAGTAATTCACAGATTACACTATAAAACATTTTGCTACAGATGTACAGTTAAAGTCAGAAGTTAACATGCACTTAGGTTGAAGTCATTAAAACTAATTTTTAACCACTCCACAAATTTTATGCTAGCAAACTATAGTGTTGGCAAGTCAGTTAGGACATCTACTTTGTACATGACACAAGTAATTTTTTCAACAATTGTTTACAGACAGATTATTTCACTTTTAATTCACTATATCACAATTCCAGTGGGTCAGAAGTTTACATACACTAAGTTGACTGTGCCTTTAAATTTTTAATATTTGGTTGCATATCCTTTGGATGCCATGACTTCCTGATGTCTGTGACCCAACAACATCCAAAGTATCCATCTTGGTATCTTATTTTCTGGTGCTCTTACAAGCGATACTATAACCTCTCTGCATTTGAATGGATCTCTATGGGAATTTGGGGGGGGGGGGGACTAGATTTAGCTGTAAATTATGCTGGAACAGTATGGAATACATGATTGGTAAAATGGCTGTAAGTCATCAAGGGTCTGAGGTATCAAACAAGCCTGAAATAATTACTCTGCTGCCAGAAATACAGTAGATGTGGATGGATAACTTGAAGGGTTTAGGTACCAGCATAAGCAGAAAGAAAAAACTCCACATTTTATTTCAATGATCATAGATTATTTGTTTAATTGTTTAAACGTATTGTTTAATAAGTGTTCTGTTCAAGCCACAGCAAAGGTATGTAAAGACCTAGAAGAATTATATGAAAAAATATATATCGCCAAAAAGAATGGTTATGTTTTTGTCAGTTAATGTTTAATGAATATATTCATGAAACCATATTTCAGAACACTTTGATATCCCAAACATACATTATCATTTACGAGAGTCTATTAAGTCCACCAAAAAACATCTTCTCTCAGAGAGTCCACTCCTTTTACACTTTTTACTTTGAATTACTTGCAAATTATTTTATTTAATCGAATCCTTCTTTTATCAAATCTTTCATCTAATCTAAGTACACAAGTACACAAAGGGTTAAGGTTAACTCTACTCTAACCCTAATCTGACCATAATCATAACCGTAACTCTATTCTCCTTAACCCTAAAGGTTGAAGATGGCATTGACAGTGAATATAATGCTGTTTTCATAAATTACTCATATAGTACATGGGAACTGAAAATCCACAATGACTTAAAACAGAAGCACATCTCCAAAAAACCCAGATAAACTATGATTTATTTCTGGGGTTTTTTTATACAGCATGCATTTCATGCTTAATAAACATTTCTTGTTTTTTTTATTTCACAATACAACTTTAGTACAATCTAGCTTTTTGCAAATGAAAGGTATAAAATTTTTGCATGGACAAAACTTAATGTATTATCTTTGTGTAATTATTGTCAACCTATATTGATTTTTAAAAATCCTAAATTACTGGGGGGTTTTTTGTTCAACAATGATGAATAAATAAATGAAGGAAAATGTGTTTGATGATATTTATGATGAAAAATGCATTTCACTGGCATCCTGCGTGTGAGCTATAGGCATATGTTTAAGTCGCTCTGGATAAGAGCGTCTGCTAAATGCCTGTAATGTAATGTAATATAGCCAGCACAGACAAATTACTGCCTGCTTTCAGGAGTCCTAAAAATTATCTTGCAAAGAGGAGAGTCGCAATTAATGCATGCTTTATTAAAATAGACAGAATACTTAATTAGCCTAATTTACATAATCCACCCCATTTTAGTGCATTAATTCCTATATGGTTAACATTTATGATGATGAGAAAGATGATCATACAGTTTAGAGACTGTTCTTATTATAGTGGCTTGTGGGTGTGTTTTGGAAAGAAGAGGAGCTGAGCTGGCTGTGTGTTTGATTAGAAAGTTCTTCTTCTTGCATAGCTACTAAGGAGATAAAGAAAGTCTTGTTTTTCATTTCAGTATTCAGTAATTTTCCACCTGCTAAGAATCTTACTCCTTAAGAGGAGGTATATGACGGCTGTATTCGTCTGTGTTCAATGAACTTGCTTTGTCAAAGGTAAAGTTCCCTGACGGCTATTGGAAAGAAGAGCTATATTTGTCAAAAGTATAGTTCCCTGACAGCTGTTGGAATAAAGGGCTATATTTGTCAAAGGTATAGTTCCCTGACAGCTGTTGAAATGAAGAGCTATATTTGTCAATGGTATAGTTCCCTGACAGCTGTTGAAATTAAGAGCTATATTTGTCAAAGGTATAGTTTCCTGACAGCTGTTGAAATGAAGAGCTATATTTGTCAAAGGTATAGTTCCCTGACAGCTGTTGAAATGAAGAGCTATATTTGTCAAAGGTATAGTTCTCTGACAGCTGTTGGAATGAAGAGCTATATTTGTCAAAGGTATAGTTCCCTGACAGCTGTTGAAATGAAGAGCTATATTTGCAAAGGTATAGTTTCCTGACAGCCGTTGGAATAAAGGGCTATATTTGTCAAAGATATAGTTCCCTGACAGGTGTTGGAATGAAGAGCTATATTTGTCAAAGGTATAGTTCTCTGACAGCTGTTGGAATGAAGAGCTATATTTGTCAAAGAATCATCTCTCCGATATGGTGATGCTTTTCCATTACTATAAGAAATCTGTTTCAGTGTGAAAATGGCAAAGTACATTAGACTATATAGTCTTATGTCCAGAAAGTGTAAAAAAATATTTCTACATCATTTTATTTTGACATGGATAGGAAATTATGTTTATTCAACAACCATGGTGAAATAAATGAATGCAAATGTGATCTAATCTATTTCAGTGGATAAAGAGCAAATACATATGACTATAGTCTTATGACCAAAAAGTGAAAAGCAGTGCAATACTTATAAATATTTCATTTTATAATTTAGATGGTTATGAAATCATGGGTTTTTGCAGCCACTATCTATGATTAAAAAAACTGTTTCAGTGGATGAACAGCAAAATACACGAGACTATAGTGTTATGTACAAAAAGTGAAAATATGTCTAAATATGTCATTTTATCTTTCAGGTGGAGAGGAAATAATGTTTATTGAACAATGACTGTGATTATGAATGAACATGCATCTGAAAAATCTGTTTAAGCAATGTCTTTAATATTGCAGAAGTTGATTGGTCCTTGCAGTTTTCAGAGAATTGGTTAACAACGTGGTGTGATTGCATTCACACGTTTTTTTTCCTTTATGTAACAATGAGTTAGATAAACAAAACATTGCGAAGAAGGGGGCCCAGGAATTAGAAAAACTATGAAACAATGAAAAGTGTGTCGAACTCTATAGTTTTGAGATTTGCCCCATCAATCCATAACTTGGCACACAGCATATAACTGCCATTGCAGTCTGAGAAAAGAAGACTTTGCTCACTGGTGATGATACCAATCTTTGCCACTAGAGGGAGCACCCAGATTTCTGATTTGCTAATAATGTCATGGGATGACAGGCATGTCATTGGCAATATTGTCCCCTTTTATTTACCTCAGTGTTTATATGTGTTTGTATTTATTTTATAAAAGAAGAAACAAGAAAATGAATGTGCAAATCAAACAACAAAATCAAATGGAGAAATTATTTTACTGACAGCTCATGAGCAATCTAGTAAACTCTTGAACATTTCACACAAGTTGTTCATTTTATCTGAACAGCAACAACAGATAAATAAATTAAGGAAAATGTGTTTGACCACATTTATGAAAAAGATGAAAAATCAATTTACTGGAAAAACAGGAAAATACTATTAGTATTATTACTAGACTAATAGTCCTGTATCCAAAAAGTAGACAAATGCAAAAAAATTCTAAATATGTCATTTTATCATTTAGATGGATTGCAAATGTTTATAGTGTTTATTCAACAACCACTGTGAAATAAATGCATTTATGATGAAAAATATATTTCATTGGATAAACATCAAAATACATAAGACAGTAAAAATCTAAATGTGATTTTATCAGGCAGATGGATAGGAAATCATGTTCATTCAATGTTTAAGTTTAACTCCAAGAACAGTTTTATAAATGAGGCGCCTGGTTTACACCTCTGGGCTGCTGTATCTGCCTTTCATTATTCATTTGATTTTGATTTCTATGTCATATGGATATGAAGGCCATTGAATAATATTTCACATTAAATATCAACAAAACATTTTCTCCAAAATCCAATCTGGCAAGCCCTTTGTAATTAATTTGGTTTAGATCTGTAAGTCATACAGATTGGAAGCTTTTGAAAGATATTTGAAAAATCATTATAAATCAACAAAAAACATTTCCAAAAACAAATTCCGCCTAGCATGACAAAGGAGACATCCCATTCATAATGCACTTTATTTTAGTATTGCACATGGACGAGATTATACAGTCAAAATTTGTCGAAATAGAAATTCTTTAAAATGTAACGTTTTATCCAACATTCCTACATGTTCATTACATCACATCGATGGGAAAGGTAATTATAAATAATCAACAAAACACCTTTTCCAAAAACTATTACCGTAGCATTTGTATGGGCATCTATTATAAAATATATGACATTTAAAAAATCAACAAATTTTTATCCAGAAGTCACAAGGCTTAAAATGGTTTTAGATCCGCCTGTTATACGGATGGATAGCTCCTGAAAAGTATATATATATTTTTTAATTCAATAAAAATCAACAAAACTTTTTCCCAAAAATGTATTGCCCGAGCATGACCTTGGAGGCCTGGCTATGTAGCCTAATACACATGGTTTCATATCAGATCTGCACGTCGTGTGGATGGGACGTAAATCGACAAAGTAGTTGTAGTGATATTAATTAGAAATCATTGCACCGTGCACGTTTATGACGTTACCTTAGCATTGCTCCGAAATATTTTGATTTAAAAGTCTGTCTAATGTCCAATATCCACTAACTTTACCGCAGTAGGCTACATAAGTATAGATATAGATCGTAAAATTTGTCTTGATAAGATCCAAAAAGCCAGCTGATACGTTGGTCCTATGCATAACCTATGCGCTTTGCGTTAGCGATTGACACTGTAACCTACTCCTGCTCAGTTCACCCAACCTTGCTCTATTATCAATAATGTATGGACGTTGTCTACGTCATTTATCTTTTCACCTTTTTTCCCGAACGTTTTCAATATCATCCAGTCCGTGTGGTATATCTTATTGGTGTACTGTTTTCATATCCCGCCTACTTGCAAGAAATCTGTTTTGTTATTGGCTATTATATGAGCAACGCTTCCTGAATAAAATACGCTTTGTTTATCTCGCCGGAAAGCGAAGCATTTAATTTTTTAACGGGACAGTGGAAGGACTAACTAACACCCACACGATGATCGCTTTAGAGCTTGTGCTGGTGGCCTTACTCGTATCTCAGAGTGCAGGTAAGGATTATTTTAAACGTCTTTGGTTCACTGTGCATTTGAAGTCTTAGAAGCAGTCCGTGTGAAGACGCAGCGAAAATCGCGAAATGCCAAGGCGTGTTTAGCGATACAGTGCGAAAGGCAGGTCATTTCAGATATAAGGCTGATAAAGATGACAATGATAACGCATGTGTGCTCGCCCACTGTCGAGCTCATCTTTCTCTATCACCAGGTGATCTCTGTTGGGAAAAATACAACAGTGTATTCAGTTTATACAGAATGTGTTCCAAATGCAAAACATTAGGCTACATATGGATAAATAAATACTTTCATGACATACATTTTGCACATCTGTAAATGTGCACAACATATGCAAATACTATATACTTAAATAATTTATGAATGACATTTTTGGTTAGATTTTTGTTTCTTTGGCCAAAGCAGTTTCCTTGTCTTTTTTCAGCTTGAGCCATGATAAAATAACATGAGAAATTTAAGAAGAAAGTGTATTATTCTACTGGCCCTCCTTATTCACGCCACGGTGTCTCCACCCCACACTACCTTGCCATCACATTACATTACAGTCACTTCGCAGACCCTTGCCCAGAGGGACTTACAGACGTGCAGAATTTTAGTGTTAGTCTCAGGAATACAAAAGTGCAATTTTGGCAGCTGCAAATAAATCCTGTGTGATCTATAGCATAACATAAGCAAAAGATTCTGAAATATAAAGGGATATCATTTAATTATATAAAAATGGGAAATAATAACAAGAACATGTAACATTGTCCAGGACAATGTCTTGAAATAAGGATTACATTGTCAGAATTTTTAAAAAATTTAAAATAATAGGTGACCAGGTGTTCCATGAGGAATAAAAATGAAGAAGGAACTATTCTTCAGTGGATCTAAAGTGGTTACTTTATCACTCAGCTATTTATGTCCATGCTATCTGACTAATTAATAAGAACATTGTGCTGGCACCTAGCTAAATATTAAGGGTAGAATGTGCTTACATGTAACACGTGCCATCCAAATTCAAATATGCATGAACATCCATGTGATGCCCACCTACAAAAAGTGTTTATGAAGATGCAGTGCTTTAATGTTTGTATTGTCTTGTGTATCTCTCTGCAGTTCTGGCCCGGGTCTTTATGGAGCCAGCGCACATAAGGTTGGGCAGCACCAAGTTGTCTGCTGTGAGTTACTGAATATATCTGATGAAAATACTGCTCATGAATGGACTGTAATGATAATGGTGGCTCTGAATTCAGTGTATTTTCTTAAACTGGAAACATCCTGACCACTGATGGAGGAGTGTCAGAGGGTAATAATACTATACACACAGAAAATGTTTGCTCAGTACTTCACAAAGGTCTACCAACCAAAACAATAGTACTTCTTCAATGTTGTAGTGATCATTTGCCACATAAACGGTGCACAGGATCTTATTTTGGTTTAGAAATTCAGTTTCTCTTATTTCTAAACTGTTTTAAATGAGGAAGTGGCTGTTGAGCCTGCATTCATCAGCGTACCCTCTATTTACAAGCCTAGGTTGTGTCATTGTAGGTGTCAGTTTTAGAGTGTAAATTAAAACAAACCAAATTGTCACAGGTAAAAGGATTTCAAGTGTGCAGGGTATCTCCATGCCTCCATGTGATGGTATTCATTAATTCATATCCCTGCTCGTGCCTTCATTGAGATGGTCTGGGAGAGGGTCAAAAACCCTGTAATACAGCAAATGCTATTTTAAACCCATTCTTTCAAAAACATTTAAAAAATGTTTCTTTTCTTCCAAGGGATAAGATTATAACGGTTGTTCAAAGGCTAAGGTTAAGAATTGAGAAGTCTCGTGGCTTGGAGGTAGAGGAAGTGGTAAACTCATCTGAAAGGATTTCTAAAAACACGAAATACATTTCACTTCTGCTTCTTCACCTCAGTACAGAACTAATTTAACACATGTATAAAAACAGCAGTGAAAGTTTGTGGTTTTGCCTACAGTTTACCCAAAAGAAGAAAGAGAGCCTATTTGCCTTAACCCACAAAAGAGAAGCAACTGTACATGTACATTATGCACATTATACACGTGTCCTATTCATACTGTCCCTTACAAAACTGGATAGTTTGCTGCAAACTTGCAGCAAATATGTAGTGCCTTTGCCACAAACTACATTGTTTTCCACAAAATGTTGCCAGAGGTTTGCCAGACTTTACCAGTAGTGGTGAAATTCTGGTGAACTTCTTGCAACAATGGCAGTTCCCACACAGCTAATGTGTAATAATTGCACGTGAAAATAATGAGCTTGCCGCAAACCTGTGGCAAAAATGCCAAATTCAGAATGTTAACTTAAATAAGTACCATACGCTCATTTGCATTGTGTCTGTTTCCATCTATAAGCTGGGATTTAAGACTGGTGTTTATTACCAAATGTTGAATACAGTGATCCTTCATTCTAGTGTTTTTAAACATATTTAATGTGATTCATTTTCACAACTTGAGAGAGGGGTAAGACTGCTGCTGTTTAAATTGTCTGTTAAGAATGAAATTGTCCCTTTACCTGCTGGCTGAAGAGAGACCACAAACCAGCTGGATTTTCTCCTTTTTACAGACTCAGGACAGCTGCAAGGACTGCACTCAGATCCTGGAACTTTTCGCAGACATGGTCGCCAATGCAGACACACAGGTACGGGTTGCAGCAGGCAGCACCTGCATGTTGTAGTAAAAGTTAAATACACGTACAGATTCTAAAACTACACTATTAAAATGGAAGCACGGTCCTGTTTAAACGCATGGCCATGAAATGGTTAGGGTAGGTTAAGCCTGGTCATATCAGCATTATACATTATAGTCCAAAATAAAAAACACATAAACACAAATAGTCCTCTTGTGTTAGAGGTGGAGGTATGCTCATAGAAATAGAATGGGGGTGATGAATCAAGTTACTCGTCCATGTGACTGGACCATACCCAAAACAACTCCAGTCAAGAGAAAATGCAGCAGCATTCACAAATAAAGACATGCTTTGTCACAACACCCAACTTAATGAATTTATTATCTTTAGGCCACATCAGTATCAAATGAGGGCTAAAATATGATCCTGCTTGCATGATGCAGCTCGTAAACGCGACCATGTTTTTCTGTGGCACTGGATGCTGCTGATATGACCGAAAGGCATGCAGCGCGGTTTCTGGCCTGTTTTGTTTTTTTTGTGACTGCCGCTTTTCTCCCTATGCAAGAATCTGTAATCTGTTCAAGGAGCAGCGCAAGATCGCCAAAGCCGATAGCGTTTCACTCGCCACCGTACACTGTAGGCTACTGCGCATTCCTGTGAGGGACAATCGGTAAAAAAGAAAAAAATCGTATTGATACAGAGGGAAACGTTTTTTGGTTTCGAGGGACATTTTCAGACTGTTCTGCTTCATACATTAGGCTACGGTCCGCCGCTAGTCCAGGTGTGAGGTTGTTTGTCTGTTGCATTGCAAACAGTCAGGCGCACATCCCCTTTTAGCTAAGGCGGGCTAGCACATTTCAGGAATAGAGAGAGTTAAATTGGCCATTAAGAAAAAGAAGAACCAACGCAAAGACTCTTAAAAGGTTTCCACGTTTCCAGCCTCATAAACAAAGCAGGTATTGGCGGTTACATTCAGAGCACACGCAGCAAACAACCACTTTTATCCCAAAGCCTTCCACATAGGTGAACCCACAATAAGAGGCCCTTGTTTTGCACAGCCAGTCTGTATTTAAATTTGTCTCCCCTTAGTCAGCTTTGATCTTATCATATAAGTGAAGAGCAGAGCAACATGCAGTTACTGTAAGAATCTCACCCACTTTGCTTCTGTTATACTCCACTATACTTATTATTTTAATTGACCAACTATGTGACTGCTTGCTATTGCCGTCAGTTTCAGCCCCACACTTGCCAATGATTTCAACATTTGGGAATAACATGGTTTCAAAGAAAGCTGAAAAGGGAACAGAATCCACTTGCAACTGACAAGTCAAGTGGCTCTTAAACATCTGCTAAAACTTTTCTGGTCGTGTGTTTGTAAAACTGTACGTATGCCGCCAAGGACATGTGTTTGGCAACCCCCAGTGGGTAGCAGTGTGTTCTCATCCCACCTGCTCGTTGATAGGAGTTGATCGAGAACAACTTGGATGACCTTTGCTCACGTATGCCTGGAGGCAAAGCCAAGGAAACCTGTCTGAAGAAAACAAAGCAGTACCTGCCCATAGCCGTCCACTTCCTGACTAAATTCATCGTAAGTGTTCAATTATCCACACACCGGGAGAAACCAGAGCATGCATGTCAGGAAATGGGGATGGGGAAATGGATTCGCTTACATATTATCATGGGGTCTCCATCTTTTTTTAAATATCAGAAGACATGGTTGCTCTTGCAGATCAGCCCATTAATTTTCATAAGTAAATTAGTGATAAGTTTGAAATTAAAAAAGTAAAAAAGGAAGCACTCCGACCTCATTGTTATGTCCTCCATCATTGCTCTCTTGGGTCTCTGCAGACGCCTGATCAAGCGTGTATGCTCTTGGGATTGTGCGGCAACCTATCAGAGGGCAAGGAGGAAGAGCTGTTGACCAATCACATCACTGATGGTGACATGGCTAGTGTGGTCCCTGTGAGGGGCACTCATCCAGTGGTGAGTGAGTGAGTGAGTGTGTGTGTGTGTGTGTGTGTGTGTGTGTGTGTGTGTGTGTGTGTGTGTGTGTGTGTGTGTGTGTGTGTGTGTGTGTGTGTGTGTGTGTGTGTGTGTGTGTGTGTGTGTGTGTGTGTGTGTGTGTGTGTGTGTGTGTGTGTGTGTGTGTGTGTGTGTGTGTGTGTGTGTTACACCACTTCTGAAAGACTTCAACTTAATCTGTCACAGTGTCTGTTTCCATTACAGTTTCAGAGTGAATTTATCCCATTTAACCATACAATTGTCTCTCAGTGTGTACAAACAACCCACCCGCACCAGTCTCCAGATTGCAATCATTAGAGAAACTGGAGTCATGATTTGAAAAAACGGCACTTCTGCCTTATTGGCAATGAGTGAGTGATTTATACAAGTGAATGGTCTTTTTTTTAATTCAGCCAAGGTGTGGGGTAAACTATGCAAATGCTGCAAGTTCCATTAGTCTTTATGCAAATTTAGACCAGCTTAACTGGTTCAGAAATGGCCTCCCCCTTCACCTAAGGTAATGCATGGTGTGCACATTGTGACATAAAATGGCTGCCAAGCATTACACAGTTACATGCTACACATTGGTGGTGGCTGAGGTGAGCGTCCCCCTTCACGTGAAGTGCACATTAAGTGCTATATAAATGCAATCCACTAACATTATTATTATAGCTATTCAATATTTTCCAGAAGTGCATGAATTCTCAATAGAAACACAGCTGTACAGCCAGAGAGGAATGAAACCCCAGCAATGAGTGTCTTCCTGTTGGTCTATGTTTGTACTCAGGTACAGGTTTCCCCTCAATGCACATTCTGCCTATATCTCATCCACAAAGTGGAGGACATGTTGCCAAAGGAGAGGACTGAGGTAGCAGACGTCCCTTCCCTCTCTCTCTCTCTCTCTCTCACACACATACACACACTTGCATACCTGAGGAAATAATATGTTTGTTCCTGCTGGGGACACTTCAGGGAAGTTAACATGTGTTGCTCTTACAATTCCTATTAAAGCATTTTTGTTTCTTCATGTGAAGCAATATCGAACACCATGAATATTTTCCACACTGTAAGGTGAAGCCTTAGACAGAAAAATCCTCAACTGTAACCAGATTCAAATAATTTTGGTGATGCAACAGAATATTTATATTTTTTTATATTTTTGAAAACTCCTCGACTGAGACCAGATTCAAACACATAATTTTTGTCTCCAGAATTATCCGGATTAATTTTCCTCTTGCAAGGATACCAATATCTTTTTCCCTTTTCCTGACATTCCCCCTCACCTTTGGGGTCTCCCCCCGATCGTGGCTCCTTGCTCTTGACCCTCGCAGGACGCCATAGTGAAGGCGCTGGACAAAGTCTGTCAGATCCTGCCCTCCCACTACAAGGTCCAGTGCGAGGACTTCATCAACAAGTATGGGAAGGAAGTGATCGAGTTTCTGCTGTCCTCAACCGCACCCCACGTCATCTGTGCACTGCTCCACCTCTGTCTGTTCCAGGAGCAGCCTGTCGTGGGTGAGGACCGTCCATGCTGGGCCTAGACCATCACACCATCTCTGCGTGGCAGTCTGTGACAATGCCATTTGTTTGTCTGTTATTATTCCAACTACCCTGAAACTTGCCGTATAAAACATTTGACTTTGCATTATAGCATTGTTTTATTTTTTTTTAAACGGAGAAAATGGCTGCAGACTAACCCAACTCTGTAAACTAGTGGTCTCCAACCCTGTTCCTGGAGATCTACCGTCCTGTAGGTTTTCACTCCAACCCTAACAAAGCACACCTCATTCAACAGCTAGAGATGCTAATTAGTAGAGTGACAGTCTGTTGTGCCGGAATAGGGTTGACATGAAAACCTAGAGGAATGTAGATCTCCAGGACCAGGGCTTCGGGACCACTGCTGTAACCGCCCTTCAGACTGTCTTTCCTTTGTCATCTTCCCTTTCTTTACCATTCACCTCATTTCTTCCACACCCTTCTGTTTATCCTCAAACCATCCCTCCATCTTGCAGAGTTGCCCCCTCCCTCTGAGTGTGACTCCTGTCAGACCCTGATGGCGCTGTCCCGGCTCCACCTGGGCTCTAACCTGACGGAGGACAGGGCGTCCTCCTTCCTGGAGTCCGTCTGCCGGCTGCACCCCTTCGCCATCCCCAAGGTCTGCTCTCACACGCACACGCACACACGCACACGCACACGCACACGCACACGCACACACACACACAACCTTTCCCAGCACCAGCCCTCTTCATGCGTGTCCGTTTGATAAGGATGATATGTCTCAGCTCTCAAACTCTATCCAGACCAGGGTATGAAATTAACACCAGCCACCAGCCAGAAGCTGGTAAAATTTTGATTTGTGGCTGGTAGATTTTCTACTCTAGCAGCCACTAACCAACCAGGTTGTGTTCTATTGTAAATGGTAATGTGGCTGGTAAAATTTTGAAAATGGCTGGTGATTTTTAGAATCCACTAGCCCACTCTGGCCAGTGGGTGAAAAAAGTTAATTTCCTTCCCTGATCCAGAGCCTAACAAGCTCCTGTCCACCACTTCCAATCCATAAGCATGATGAACGGTCTCTTAAGAAACAGCGTATGACACCAAAAAAAAAAAAACAGAAAATTAACTAAACGGATTAGGAAGAGCAGAATGTGAAAATAAAAGGGCTTTATTGTTGTCCTGCTTTCAGTGCGGGATCTTCACCCAGCGCTATGGGTTCAGGCTGCAGAGGATTCTGGGAAAACAGGGAGATGCCCTGGACATATGTGAGGTGAAGTGAACCCCATTCCTATTTATAATCATCACCATCGTTCGCCATTACACCCCGCGATTCTCCTCCCTCCAGGAGCACAAGGATCACAGTCAGCCAACTGACACATTAGACCATTCACAATTCAGCTCGATAGACAAGGGTTTGTGTTTTTTGTCCCATATTCTGAAATCAGATGTGACGACTCACTGATTGACTCACTTGGTAAATAAGAATCAGATTTTAATTTAATTACTTTAAACTATTATCCTATAGTACTATAGTCATAACCGGTAATAGGTTAGAATTATTTGTTGGTTAATTGCTTGAACTTCGAACAATATTTATTTGATTTCAATTATATTGTGTAGCAAGGGTTAGGGTTAGCCAGTTTTTCGGCAGTTTTTCCAGTTAGATCATTTATGTATTAAGGACAGAGTTCTTCAGAAGTTCGGATCAGATTCCAAGATGGACACGCCGATCAGTTGAGTTTTCTTTGCACTTGGGCAAGGGAAGGCTTATGTTGATGACACGTTGTACAATGTCATTCTGTAACTAATTTAACTGAATTAAATCAAGCGTGTAATGGTGGCATCCGTGTTCCAGCAGTTACTGCCTGCTGCCGCAGTGCTCTCCTTACACACTTGTGTTATTGTTCTCACTTACGTCAGTGTGGTTCCAGTAAGTCAGACGCTCATTCTCATTGAATGGCTCACAGCTAAGTGCTCTTTGCCTGCAGAAGGAGGATCTGTGTGTCTCAGGAAACGAGGAGAAGATGCTTGGAGGCGACCACTGCACCTGGGGAAGGGACTATGTATGTGGAGACATGAAGACCGCCCTGGAGTGCGACGTAAGTATCTTCATTCCCCTCAGCAAGAATTTTTTTTTAATTGGCAAATTTTGTTTCATTTCAATATCTATATATAGATACAGTACCAGTCAACAGTTTGGACACACCTACTCATAGGTTTTACTTTAGTTATTTTTACTGTTTTCCACATTTTAGAATAGTAAAGACATCAAAACTGAGATGACACAAATTAAATTATGCAAAAACCAAAAAAGTGTTAAACAAATCGGAAAGTCTCATATTTTAGATTCTTCAAAGTAGCCACCCTTTGCCTTGATAACGGCTTTGCACATTCTTGCCATTCTCTCAACCAACTTCTGTGGTAAACAGGTATTCCACAGGTAAACAGGTGATGCTATCATGACTCTGTATAAAAGGATTTCAAAAGACTCTTGATATCTTATTTCCAGGTACTCTTAGAAGCGATACTATAACCTCTCTGCATTTGAATGGATCTCAATGGGAATTGGGGGGTGGGACTAGATTAAGCTGTAAATTACATGGGAATAGTATGGAACCCATGGTTGGCTAACCCAAGGCTTGTTTGATACCTAAGTCATCAAGGGTCTTAGGTATCAAACAAGCCTTAAACCATCACTGCTGCCAGATATGCAGTAGATATGGATGGATCTTTTTAAGGGTTGTTTCTCCTGACTTATTTTTCCTTAGAGTTCAATAGGAAAATTCCCCAATTCCCCAATTTAAATGCAGAGAGGTTATAGTATCGCTTCTAAAAGTACCTGGAAATAAGATATCAAGAGTCTTTTCATATCCTTTTATACGGTCATGATAGCATCACCTGTTTACCTGTGGAATACCGGTTTACCACAGAAGTTGGTTGAGAGAATGACAAGAATGTACAAAGCCGTTATCAAGGCAAAGGGTGGCTACTTTGAAGAATCTAAAATATAAGACTTTTTTGATTTAACACTTTTTTGGTTTTTGCATAATTTCATTCGTGTTATCTCATAGTTATGATGTCTTTACTATTCTAAAATGTGGAAAACAGTAAAAATAACGGAGAAAAAAAAACCTTGTGAGTAGGTGTGTCCAAACTTTTGACTGGTACTGTGTATATGTGTGTGTGTGTGTGTGTATATATATATATATATATATATATATAATATATTTATTTCTCTTAATCCCACAGAGTGTCCTGTTCTGCCAGAGATATATGTGGAACTAGGAAACCCAGAATCAGACAAGCACTCCTATTGGTTAGCAAACTACCCAGTCGACCTGTCTGCACTATACATTTAATTATGCCAGATCCAACTGTACATGGATAAGTATGATATCGCTATAGCAACTGGGACTGTGATTTATCAGAGATAAACATGCTGAAAGATTGATTAAATAATGAGTGAAAACCGACCAATGAAAAAACCAAAAGGCCCAAGTGATACTTTGTCTTGTTATGGATGATTGTCATTTTAATGTCAACCGGACAGAATTTCCCTAAATGAGATAATGCATTGCATGCCTTTTGTCCAAAAGACCCCAAATTTCATCCAAAATTGATTAAATTCAGCTGTGAAACAGGTACAAATTATATTGAGATTAAAATTAAAGACTTGAATTTTTTAGACAACTTGCTGGATAACGATTTCTGTACTACAGAATATCCTTTAATCATTAAATCAACGTTTTAACTGATTCACCTTCCTATAAAGTAGTGGGGGATGCACCCCAACTGTGGTCAGTTTCACTGGACGATAATTCTCTGCACTTTCTATTGACATTTGACTGTGTTGCACTGATCTCTTCGTTGCTGCGCTAATTTCCCAATGATTAAAAGGTGTTTCCGCTCGTTTTCTCTAAATGTTAATTAGGCCTTGCTGATTTGCACAGCAGACCTTTGCAATCCATTGTGCCATTTTTTTATTATTATTTAAACTTTTTTTTATTTTACAAATTCATTTTTACAGGGACATTAATCCACATTATTGTAAATGTGCCAGTATTAGCCAACTGACTAGTTTTCAAAAGCAGTCCCCGAATAGTTTTACATTTTAAAAGAATGTACTGCAGAGCTGTTCCTGAAAACAGAATTTAGTGCAAAATTCAGCACCAGTAGAGATTTAATTCACTGTACAGAGCTGAGTTGAAATCAATAGGACACTATAAGCAAAATCAGAAAATTAAATCTCAATGCAGTTGTATGCGAAATGCATGTTTAATTCCCCACTGCATATTTGAAAGATCCAAGAAAAATGTAAAGGCATAGACTGGGCATTTACATATCAGTAAAATGTGAGACCTGTCAGGTTTATCCCCCTTTGGGAAAGACCTCAATTGTTTATCCTGCTGATTTTTGAAAATGATTCTGAATGCAATATTCTTAATTACGGTGTACATTTTGTGCATGTTTTTCTTTTCTTTTCTTTTTTTTTGATTGTATAAGTAATGCTAAATGGAAATGTATTGGATGTGAAAAAAGGTACTGCACTGTACAAAGTAATACTGTACAAAATAAAGTGTACATAATCCATCGTCAGTAAGAAAATTAGCTAGGGGCAGCAATAGAACACAAATTTTTGTTCAGTATACATAAAGACAAATACAAGCCAAATATCAAGAAGTAGTTCTTACTAGACAGCCAAAATATTCCTGAAACTCAACATCTCTTTATGGTCCCAACTTTGGCCGGTAGCTCCACAGGGCAATGCACAATTTGCACTTGCATTGCCCAGAGTATGGGAGGGTTCAATTAGACAAGGATCCGCGTTTCACTGGCCGATAAGGGCGCTGATAAAGACTTCATGTCAAGAGCCGCATATGAAAGGTCTTCCTCCGACACTGGTCTGTGCGAGCTTAGCTGCAGTCTGTGACGTGAAAAGAAGCAGCTGTTGGACGCTACGTGTTTGGGAGGAGAACCATGGAAGTCCCAGCTCTCCAGAATTGGCAGGATGGTTCGCGCATGGAACTCGGCTGCAGTTGCAGACAGTTGGACATTCTAGATTGGGGTGGGAATTGGGATATATACAGCCCCGGGTTGGGCGGCAAATTACAAAAAAAATAAAACCTCTCTGGTTTTTATATTATCGAGCTAACATCAAGGAGTGTCTTTTTGTAAAATGGTCATTTGAATATTAAATCCAGGCCTTTCATTTCGCTTGCACTGAATATGAAATGTATGTATTTCATGGCACCCAAATATAAAAGAGGCTGTTGATTTATTATTTTTTGTGCTAGTTATGCTGAGAAATTTTTATTAGCTATTTATAAGTTACTAACTTAATTCCAATTTAAAATTAAACTATGGTTTCAACTTCTTCACTATCATTTGTGGCCTTTTATTTCTGATTAAAGTTTTGTACCCAATGTCTTCAGTTTCAGTGTTTTTTAGAGTCCAGTATACAGGCCAATTTTCTCCATCGCATTTCCAGGTTATGTGTTAAAGGAATAGTTCACCCATTTTGAAGAATTTGATATCCCTTTAATGCACCAGTAAAGTTGAGTTCAAATTCATCAAAGGTTTCTGAATCACCAATCCATTCAAAACAAGTCCATTTATATGCTACAGAGAACTCACTTTAAAACCTAAAATGCAGATCTTTCAGGAAGAGAATTTGACAAACAAAATGGATGCCAACGAGGCTAAAATGTCTCATTCGGACGTGCATTTACATGTTTTCCAAAATGTCCTCTTTAAATACAACAGCATGCAGTACTTAGAGCTACACAGACTTTAAAGGAGTTCTAGTCAGACATCACAAAAGAATTCTGAATGCATCACAAACACACATCACAAACATAAGGACCTTATAGATGAAGAGAATTTAATGGTTAGCCTTGTTCTTAAAATACAGGCAGTCCAACGTAAAAAAAATTAAATTAAAAATTGAAAATTAAAAATCCAGATGACATGAAAAGGATCTCTCAGAGGTTACACCAGTAGCAACAACACCCAGGTCTAAACTGGCCAATTGGCTGACCACTTTTGAGCGCTGTCCCAGAATAAAACGTGGGTTTTTCAGAGTTAATCTGGTTGTGCAAAGGCTGTGAAAGCCTGTGAATGCCGGGTGCGTTTCTCTGGAGGGGTGTGGTAGGGAGGAAGCGGTCACGTTAAAAACAGCGGCTCACTCACGCCCCTGTGTGGTTCTCATTGTCCTCGCTCTCTCTCCTCTTCCAGATCTAAAAAAAAGAAAAACAAAAGGGCCAAATTAATTAGCGGTTCAGCCGTTCCCTCCACACAAGGATCAGGTGTAATATCAGTTTATTTGGCAAAAGCTGAAAACTTGCCAATCTGCTGCATCATCAAATGTGTGCCTCAATACTACACCAGTTCCTTTTTCACTTGAAGCGATATTCAAGTGAAAGGTGACCTGGAGGTTGGACCCATGAAAAGTGCACGAGAGTGGACTCTCTCTGAATCTAAGTGCATGTACTAACACCGTTACTATAGCAGCATGTTCTCATGTTCTCAACAAAATGTTCTCTTGGTTAGGGATCAAAAACGAAAGTCTACTGTGTTATTTCTAAAATGCTTTTTTATTTTTGGTGCCCTTTAGCAATTTTTTGACAGCGATATCAAAGAGAGCTTTTGCATATTTATAACTAAGTTACTGCAGATCATTATAGTTTGAACATACATTTACAAGGGTTTTTAAAAGTCCTACCTGTATATACGCCTCTGACAGCGTGATCATCTGAGGCAGGATGTCAGTCACCTGCAGGTCCTGGAGCTCGTACCATTTACCAGTTCCCTTTTATGAACACACACAGAGAGAAAGTCAGACAGACAGACAGAACATAATTTTTAAAAATCATGAAGTCTAGCACACCTGGCTGCAATTAGACCATGCTTTTGGCTTGATTCTCACACACGCATATATGCGTACACACACACGCGCGCACACACATGCACTGCAGACTCAAGTCTATAATCCCCCATATCTGTGTGTTCACGCATTTCTGGGTTTAAAAGAGGAAGAGAAGCAGACTGAAAAACAAATTGCATCTAAAGGCCCTCACAGACCCCATCTGCCCACCATTACAAGTGAGATCATCTCACAGACCGATGCTTACATGATGGAGGACGTGAATCCTGTACGCTCCCTCTGACGGTTTCCCATCATGCACCACGTTTGCCACCAGGTCATAGGTCGTGTTCTTTTCCGTCACCTGCGCCTCTTCGGTCAGGTATTCCCGCAAGTCCACGTTCCTGGTTACCAAGTTGTCAACAGATTCATGTTTTGACTTCTTATCACACCATGTGATTTTTTTAAGGTTGAATAAACATGTGGAGCGCAACTTTAACCGCCAAACAGGTTGGGTAAGGACTGCTATGCTAAGTTATGCAATTGGAGAAAGTGCGTCTTTTGGGGCGAGTGTTTCTCACAGAATATGACTCACGTAATGGGAAAGTTGACGATGGTGGGGTTTTTCTCCACAAAGAAGTTGTTCTTGGTGAATCTCTTGATGCAGAAGATGAGATAAGGGGGGAGTTTGGTCAGCTGAAATCTCTTCAGGAAGTTCTCCTTGTAGGTCTTGTACTCCTTTTTTTGGGGGGGGGGGGGACAGGGGACGGGTGGAAACAGGGAAATTGAGAGGATGGGTGGGGGAGAGAGGGAAATGTGTGCAGAGTTAAGAAAGCATTCTGTAAAGTACCCCACTATTTTCCAGACTGGTAAATGTAGTAAATGTTCTTTTATGCCTCAGCAGCAGCAAGCAAAGTGTATATCAAGGGTCCTCAATTTTATCCAGAAAGGGCCGGTGTGGGTGCAGGCTTTTTTTCCCCAACCCAGCAGTTACACACCTGATTCTACTAATCAAGGTCCTTAGCAACGGCTCTAATGATTTATTCGTAGAATCAGGTGTGTAACTGCTTGGTTGGAACAAAAGCCTGCGCCCACACACTGGCCTTTTCTGGATAAGATGGAGAACCCCTGGTGTAGATGCTTATAAGAAAACTAAATATGGCCATTAAGCTGAACATAAAAGATAACTGTGCACTGTGAAACAATAATGTTACCAAAAAGCAAGTAAAAAGTAATACTATTTTAAAGAAATGTGACACTGACTGCATTTCCATGCACACCAACATTCTGCAATGAATCAATTATTCAAGTATTCTACATATGATACGCGTCACATAAAAATACTATTCCAATAAGCATAATTGGAACATGTCCCTCATCTTATGAGTAACCATTATAAGTTGTAGGACATTCCTCCTTGAAATAGAAAGTAATAACTTTATTAAGAATATACTTCCTAGTTCCTACCGAGAAAGACACTTGTAGTTATACATTCTATTTCACAAGGAATGTTGGATTCATACCAAAATGTACATGCTAGCTTGCATTTTTGTGGCAACTGTCAGACACATTTCTGTCTCTCAGTTATGAAATAAATGAATAGAATGCAAGTTCCTGAGAGAAGAAAGCAATCCAAGTGACGTCTTAAAAATGTATTTAAATAAAATTGTGATGGCCATGGTGCAAAGAAATAACACACAGGTAGCACAAGAGCGAACATCATATTCACGCACGCATAGAGGTCTTATTTTGGATATGCAGGTTGTCACTTATATAGGAATATCAGCGGTCATCCGTAATGCAACAGTAGCCAGGATAAGGACCAATATTATGGACACTGCACGCACACTTCTGTGCTCCATTGATCTTGCCTGGTGCATTTGAGCCTGCTAGGAGGAGCAGATGGATACGAATACGACCCTCGAAATTAGTGAGGAAGTAGTTTGTAATATTTTTTATTTTTTTATTGAGAATATCAATCAGTTAACATATGACGATTGTTACAAAGTGTTGATTATGAATGAAGATAGAATTAACAAAAATAATGAAGAGTAATTTGTAATATGAACCTATCTTGTACCAAGATTAGTCAAATGCAGAAAAGTATTTGAACCCAGGGCTGTGTCCGAATCAGAGCCCTATCTACTGCGTCCTGTCTCCTGCGTACAGTGCACTGGCAGAAGTGTGCTGTTTAATGTGCACTGTTTAGCAGTCCGCAAAAAATATCCATCATTCTATTTTCAAACTGCACTGTGGAAGTGTCATAAGTAGGTCATAAGACATCCCACCAGTGTTGCCATGTCTGTGGTTTTACAGCTAAATTGGGATACTTTCAAAGTGCAGTCATGGGTAAAAATTAAAAGTCACAAAGCACGCACTTATTTTAAAAAGTAAAAACATGACTATTTCTATTTAAAATACATTGGTTTCGGTTTAAAATAGCCTATAATTTGGGCTAGTTTTGAGTCGCCATTTGGCTAGAAACCCTGCGCCCCACTCATGCGCTGCCATGTCACGTGTTATTTTTGTTGTATATGAAGGAAAACGTCAGCGAAGCTGCGCCTCATTTTTTTATTTTTTATTTTTTTTAAACGAAGCTCACGTCATATTTATGTGACCAAAATGTCTGTGTACTTCTTGAAGTGTGCTCCCGAATGTATTTAGCGAAATTTTCACGTACTCTACGACTTTCTCGCCCTATCTACTCACCAAGGCTACTCAACAGTGTGGAAGAGTGCTGATTCGGACATGGCCCAGGTCGGAAGAGAACTTAATGAGGAAATGTCAGTGATGTCATTTCAGCCAGACAGGGGCAGGACAGGGGTCGGGGAGTAATGATGTCAGTGATGTCATTTCAGCGAGACGGGTAGGACAGGGGTCGGGGAGTAATGATGTCACCTTCTCCGTTATGCCGTTGAACTTGCCCAGGATGTTGAAGAGCGGCACCTGGGGGATGATCAGCTGCTCTTTCTCATCCTTGTAGAGTGGGGCGGTGGGGAGGTCAAGGGTCAGGTACAGGAAGGTGGACTCGGACATCTCCTCCTGGTACTCCTCCTTTAGGAGCAGGGCCTCCTTCTCCTCCGCTGGCTGGAGAGAGAGATCGGGGGGGGTTACTACAAGTGAACGCCATACTGTAAAACAGAAAATAAATAAATTGCAGGCGTGAAGTACTTCATAGTTATGGAACATTTGCATTACAGTTAAAACTAATAAGGCCCTTAATGTGTGGTTGAAGGTTATTATAGTTTTAACTTTTTAATTTAGTTTTTGTTTTTATTCGTTTTTTTATTTATTTCACGTGCTAATTTAGTTTAGTTTTAGTTAGTTTTCGGAGTGTATTTTTAGTTTTTCAATCAATTTTAGTTTTAGTTTTTCAACCGATTTTAGTTTTACTTTTTATTTCAGTTAATAACAGTCAATAGTTGGGTTGGGGGAGAGAAAATAAATATTAGTTTTGAATGTTTCAAATTACACTATATGGAATCCAGATTACAGATTAATGGTGAATAGCTAGAATAGCATAAGCATCATCAAACTGGATCAGAAAGAATTCATGGTAATTTTTATTTTATTTCAGTTAGTTTTGCAAAACTACATTACAGTTTTGGTTTCGTTTTAAGGTTTAAAGTACTTTTTTATTTTTAATGGAGTTAACTAAAAAAAAAAAATTTATTTTTTTATTTTAGTTTCAGTTTACTATAATAACCTTGGCGTGGTTCCCTTCAGTAATGGATCACCTCCAGATCACATGGATTTAAACGTTTTTATAATGTAGTTAGACAGGACAGGATGGATTTTTGGAAAGTGGGATGTAGTTTCAAACAAAACTGCGAAGGGACAGTCCCGTGATGTAGCAGAAACTGGCAGTCTACCCAGAAGCCATCTTTAGCAGCCACTGGTCTGCTGGGCCAATCATTGTTGAGCTACAATAATTGTAGGTATCATGGGACTGTCTGGCAGTTAATTGTAAATAAGTATGACAGCAATACATGCCATTTCCACTGAAAAAAATAGGTATTCACAACAGTTTTACAAAAGGAATGATATGCAAGCCATATGCTGACAAGCATAAACAATGATAGCTCAGCTGCTCCTGAATGCTTGACAGGACAGTACATTACACACTAAATGAGTATACACAGGACAGTACATTATGCACTAAATGAGTATGCACAGGACAATACATTATGCACTAAATGAGTATGCTGTTTCTAGCACAGACTAGTGGTAATTTGGCATAGAGGTTAGCCAGGGTCAAGGATTTGCATCTAATTGCTCTGTTGCCTGTTGAGAACTGTCTGTCGAAACCCCATAAATCTGTCAATCGTTAAAAACCCGATGAATTACATTTGCAATCATGTATAACTACTGTGTAATTAACATAATGTTTTTTTAAACACTGTCAACACTGTCATTTTATAACAAACTGCAGATTACAATCACAGTCACCATGTCAATGGCCTTTGAAATGTAATTTTCCAGGCAGGCAAATATCACAAGGCAGTGTACAAGAAACTACTGCTCATAAATTAAGTGTACAGTTCCAGGTCTAGGTTATGTGCACGTAATTTGGATTGTGTCCCACGTTTCCAAGGGCATGTTTAGGCACGTATGCAGGGATTCAGGGTCTCCCGTCACTCACCAAATCTGGGTGGGGCAGCTTCTTAGAGAAGATGCGCATGGAACCCTGGAACACCTTGGTGATGCATGCTGCCATGACAACAGGGGTAGGGCATCAGTTTCAAGGGGCAGTAGATAGATAGGTGGACATAAAAAAAGATATGCATACATAAGGAGGCAAAGCTCCCAGACAGACCCACAAAACACCACTAACACGCCAACTGAACAACTCTGCTCCAGGCAAGGCAGACCCCACCCATCCACTCACATGGCTTCTTCTTTGTGCCTCCCAGAGCGCCATGCAGAGCATTCAGGAACCAGGATAGAAAGTCTACAGCATCCCCTACAGGACACAGAGTGTATCACACAGCTTTATCTCACACAGCATTAATTTCTACATTTCTCAAGTTAAAATAAATAGGAAATAAATAAATAAATATAGTTCAGCGCCACAAATTAAAAAGGGGAACAAACAAAAAATCTGAAAGGAACAATAATCATCTTTGACAAATATGACAGGAAACACAGATTGATGCAATAAAACAGTTTCACCAACCTTCTCCATCCAACACAATGGCTAGGAAGGGCAGAAGATTTATACTCTGTGGCACATATGACCACTACAGGTGCAGATAACACATGAAAAATGCGGCCACAACTACTGGTGCTACAAATGACATGAGCATTCAATATCAAAGTCTGAGTGGAGTTACTTCTCATTAAAATCTCCAACAGGCTGCTATTGCTATGCTAGTGACAGGATCCAAGTTTTATCCTATAAGAGGAGCTAAGCATGTGTGTGTATTGATCAATGATTTAGTGTAGCAGGTGAGGGTTGATCATCGGGGCCTGGGTTGTAAATTGTATGGCCGGAGGGCAGAGGCCGAGATCGGACAGGCCCCTGCCCTCCCTGACCGCAAACCTGTGCTGTGTCTCCGTGATCTTCCCGCTGGCCGGCGTGACATACAATAACCTTTCACTTTCTCTAGTAAAGTGTTGACTTGGTGAGTTCCTGCATCGCCCTGACTTGGATTACACGGAAAAAAGGTGGGTCCTAACACTAACACTAGCTGTACTCACCCTGCTTGGTGATCTGGAAGTTCTTCTTGCTGCAGAGCACCACGGCCTGCAGCATCTCGTGGGGAGACACGTGGGCCTTGAAGTTCCGGGGGTTCCACAGCTTCCGCATCAGCTCCCCAAATCGCTGCACCAACAGGAACATGATGTCACCCGGTGGGCGGCGGATGCCCCGGTAGTTATCCTCCTCCAGGAAATAGTTCCGTAATGGAGGCACATTGGACAGGGCCTGGGGGAGAAGGGAACACACCAGACTTGAAGAGGGGGAAACGGTGGATTCGGTGGGACAGGAAGGGAAAGGAAAAATGTTGTGAAAGCATTGGCAGTACTTGGGACGTCATACTGTGCATCCTTGAAAAGGATTCTCCAATGAGATACTTACATTTCTGTGATGTCACAACATGACCACAAACTGCACTGTACACACCAAAATAACAGGCCCAATTAAAAACTAAGAGTCTAAATCAGTGGAAAGTGTAATTTCAAAAAAAGGAATCCGCCTCCATTTCTGAATGTATAGTTCTCAAGCGTAATCACTTGTCTTCATCAGCATGGCCTCAACTTCCTGACATGGCCAAGATAAAAAGATTCTATTACAGGGGTTTTCAAACTTTTCTGAGCCAGGGACCCCCATCCAGACTCAAAGGCATCCAGGGGACCCCATCATATGTTAAAAAGGGTTATATTTAAAAAAAGGCTTTATATCTTGAAACATTTTCCCAATATAGTCATTGCATATCAAGTCTGGTCAGGGAGCACCAACAGTACCTTCTAGGACCCCCTGTTGAAAACTCAGGTTCTGTAACAAATTTATATTCATAACCTTGACCGATACTCAGAAGCATCCTTGTACTCTAGCAGAATGCCCACTTGCCACAGCCTACTGCTGAGCCATCGTACCTGCAGCACCACGTTGGCGTAGTCGTTGGCCTTGATATTGTTGAGGCCCACGATGCCGGGCAGATAGGTTGTGCCATCGTAGGCTCGGTAGAGCTTGCCCTGCTTGTCCAGGTTAGAGATGTGCTGCCTAGCGAATGTGGGCTTCAGGACATACTGCAACACAGACAAACACAAACCAGGTTAGAGCTGGTCAACACAATGTCCTTCCACTAGGCATTTACTTGGATCACTGCACAATAAGACATGCTGTAACGTGGATGAATGATTGGGCTGATTAGGGGATCAGCACACTGCAAGCTGTCACTTTCACACAAGACAGGAATTATGGAAATTAAGATTAACGATTGAAATGATCCAATAAAAATTACTTGAAGTTTAAGGGCCCATCAACAGTAAAGAAATGCATGCAAATTTCCCATAGACTTCAATGTAAAATGGTGCTACAGCAAAACAAATGGAACTCTGTCATGCTCTAATGGATTTTCATGAAACTTCATCAGGTGGTACATCAGTAAATTCCGCATTGAACCATAGAGCGAATTTTGATTAATCTGTTGCCATGGCAATGGTCGCAGCCAATCAAAAAACAGTAGGCTGTCATTTAAAAAGTATGCAAGATAGAAAAAATGGCTCTAAAAAAAAAAATGGTTTAATGGAACAAATTTGGTGCAATTCTGATGTTCGCTTATGGAGATACATTTGTTTTACTGCGGCAGGTTATGCAAATTTGACATTTTGAGAAAACGGCCTTTAAAGTTACACATAATAATTCACATGGCATCACAACCATTTGATAAGTGTTATGCACTACTCAATTGTTATAATTCAATTTCCTTGTAATAATATGACAATGATACATGTATGAGTCTTGTACATGTAGTCATTTGCAATAAATGTTTGTTTAAATTAGTCATCTGGAGGTTGTTCTGGTAACATTAAATGATCGAGAAATAAAGATCGAAATTGATATTACGTTAAAAAAAAAAAAAAAATTCCAAATTTCAATTTTAAAAATCATCGGTACATGTATACAGTGCATGTAATTTCTTGCATGTAAATTGCATTCAAAATAGACAGAATTATGCAATTTCAATTATGAAAATGATATCATGAAATATGATTGGGGGGGGGGGGGGAATTATCTCCAACCACAATACAATGCATTGAAGTCTATGGGAAATTTGCATGCATTTCTTTACTATTGATGGGCCCTTAACTGAAACTGTCAAGAGGACTAAATCAAAATTGTTTATACTGTTTTAATGTTATTGTTAATTAGTCAATTGTCCTCATCGCCAAATGCAGCAAATGTTTCCTTATGCGTTAGGTACACACAAATGACAAAGAAAGGCATGAACGGTCAGTTCACGTTTGTATATGTTCCACTGGTTCTGTAAAGTCCATCATTATTTCTTTACAAATTAAGTGAGGCATGCTCAAGTTCAGCCGCACTGCCATGCTTTTGCACTCTAAACACTGATCATGCATGTCTGTGCACTTACCGTAATGTCCTCCAGTGAGGAATCAATAATCTCATAGTTGTCAGGCAAGCAGTAGAACTTCAGTGTGTGCAAGTTGAGGAAGACGTGATGGGTGAACTGCACACTGTGAGTATAGGCATGGGATTTCAGTCCTCTACCTGGGAAACACACACACAAAGTTAAACAGGGGGTCATTTCCTCCTCTCATACAGAGGAACATGCATGTATGATTAGGTTTACTACATATAACAGAAAAAAAAAATCTTTTTTTTTTTTTTTTTTTTTACTCAGACCCTCAGCTTGAGGCCATATTTGTCAATAAGACTTCAATGGCCAACAGAACATTGCACCACAGCTTCCATGCACCACCATACTATAATGGATAGTGACACACACAAAAAATGAACAGAACGTAACTTTTTATTTTAATTGAATACCTTTTACCTCACATAAATTCCCTTTATGGGCTAAAAGTTCAAATATCAGGTTGAGGGTTGTCATTTCTACTTGGCTATTTCCACCCAATGTGGTTCCTGACTATAATGACAAGATATAAAACTGTAGAAAAGCAAAATCTTTTTAATGGAAATATAGAATACCTTGGAAGTATTTGCCACAGATGAGGCAAGCGTAGACATTGATATGCGAGAGGGAGATGGAACACAGCTTCTCAAAATCAAAATCCAGCACACTCCTGTAAAAAAACGAACCATAATTATCATGCTAATAGACACAATCGCAGGTGATGAGAAATCGTTGCAGCCATTTTAGTGATATTCTCTGTGCTGCATATGGAAGCTGTGCGGTTCCCACCTGTTAATAGTGTCCAAATACGGACAGTGGCGGCTTCTGCGGTCTTCTGTATCGTGAGAGCGACCAAATTTCACCGGCACTGTGGATAAACGGATACGGTAAATATATTCAGTTTGTTGTGATGCCACCAACTTAACGGTAACACTACCAAATAGCTATAGTGATACCAAATATAAAGTAGTTAATTTAGGCAATCGTCAAATTAAAATTCGTTTCACATTAACGTAAATTAACGTTTCTGACATTTCCTGATGTGAGAAAGCAAACATTTCATTACCATTTGAAATGCAGTTATCTAATAGCTACGCCAGCTAGCTAGCTCTTTCCACGCCTGGTTTACAAATAAAACATAGTAATAGCCGACATCATCTTGCAAGCTAACCTACAGTGAATTGCTTATTAACAATAGTTGGCTAGCTAACGTTAACCGAACAAACGATTTTGCGTTTGAAAACACGTTGACTGAAATAAATCGATGGCTGATTACGGTAACGTTAGATTAATACTCCTAGCTTGTAAGTGAGCTAATTATTCTAGTTGTGTTATGATTAGCTTGCTTGCTAGACATCTGCGTTAAGTAATGTTAATTGAGCTAACTGTACTACTAGCTAGTAACGTTACAGATCAGTTAGTATCGTTGTATCACTCACTGACCGTTATCATCGTCTTCCACCTCGATCTCTCTATCTCTATCTCTTTTCAAAGACATCATATTGGTAGTTACTCGTTTTGATAAGCTAGTTGGTTAACTGGTTAACTGGTTAACTGGTTAACTGTCGCCCAAAACCAGACGAGGGATTGTTCTCAGAAATCACTAAATATATAGATGTAACGTAGCTAACTATTTCGGATTGTTCTAAACTCTGAATCTCCCGGCCAGTCAACAAACTCCGATGGTATCTTACTGGTGGCCGACAAAGCACTAACACTGAGTGAAACCATCGAATATAGCAAAGACGGAATAGATTGTGTGGCAAGCGTTCCATTATTTATCTTCTGCCCTCTGCTGCGTTGGAGGCAATATCGTGACTACTAAATGTTATATCATATTCAATGCTTTTTGGAATCAGACGTTGCAAAGTGCACTGAACAGAAATTACGAGTGAAATGTTATATTTGATCAAGCTATACGTGGTGTAATATGACTACTATACCTGTGGTCAGTGTGGGTCGTTAATAATAAAATGATCCTGATTGAATACTGACAAATATAACTGGCCAGAAAGACCTATTTCGACTGAAGATCATAAAAATAAATTGTATGGTATTTAAGAGGATTGTGAACGATTGAAGAAAAGCTAACAGACTGACAGTTCTGTGGGCCGAATGCACAGACTTCTATGGGCACTGCACGGATTCCGTAACTCCGTGTGTACCCTATGTTGGCCAGTAACCTATTTATGTATCTTCTAGCTTGATTAACGTAGCTAACGATGCTGTCTGGTAGGAAATTGTACATTTAAAGAAGGGTGTTTAGTTTTCCGTATTGATGTTTGGTAGCTAGCATTAAACGATGGAGATTTTGCGAGACAACGAGGAACAACAAATGAAGTACAAACCCGGAGGTCGTTTGGACATGAACCACGGTTTTTTACATCATATTCGTCGTAACCAAATTGCCAGGTTTGTCCGAGATGCATTTATTGGGTTACGGGCATTTACTTTTAATCAGTGTTTATGTGTAGACTAGATTAAAACAGTAACGCCACACAAAATATTATAGCCAGCTACATTTCGGTGGCTGTGAAATCTGTGAAATGGTAAGCCTAGCCTACTCCTATCGAGCCGTACAGAGCATGCGCGTTTGATCATGTTTGAGAACTGTTTAGGGTTGGTAACTTACGTACCGTGGAAAATAAATAGAAACATTAATTTTGTGTTATTCAAACACTACATGTGTCAATGGTACCAGTTCCGGGTGTACATGGCATAAGGCGATCGAAACCAAATATGACCACCTTCAATGTAATTTGCTAATCTTGGCAATGGTAGAAGGCTCGCTCACGTTATGCAGCTAAAGTTAGTGATATCAAACTACAGTAATTTACACTCTTTCAGAGATGACTACGACAAGGAGGTGAAGCAGGCAAAGGAACGCCAGCGTTGCAGACCTACAGCCGCCCCGAGACGACCACGCCGGCCCGACATTCAAGTGTACCACCCTCGCCGCCGGAGTAAGAGGCATCTGCCCCCTCCCCCTTCCCCCCAAAATAACAGAAACTGACATTGACAGTCTCTAACTCAACAAGTTTATAGCTTAAATTATTAGTATCCACCAGAGAAAAACACTTTATCGTGCACTTTTGATCTGGCAAAAGAAAATTATTATAACTAAAAAATTCGTTGATGTTGAGTTGATTCTTCTGAATGTCTGGACACTAAATCAGTTGTTGCTGACTGTGTCATCCTAAAAAATTGCAGTTTTTATAATGGCAGATACAAACTTGTCTCTTCTGCAAAAGTAAAGGATTCTAACTCAACCAAAGTTGGGTGAATTTGATCCCTTTGTTTGTCTACTCACTAAATGCAGTTGGGTTTCAGATCACTGCTTTGCACCAGTTGTTGGAGTTTACCTGCCCCTGCTGTAGATACTCCTCTTTCCTGTAGATGAAATGCAGGTTCTAATTGACCAACAACAGTGATGTGAAGTGGAGATTAACTAAAATTGCAGTTGCATATGAGCGAAAAGTACATTGAATGTGAACGTCCATGTGCTGTCCAGTGTTGGGTATAAGGTATTCAATTGGTGTGTGTTTCCAGATGGATCAGAACCGGGCACAGGTGTAGAAGCCGAAGAGTGGAATGAAAGCGGGTCGAGCACAGAACCCGAGACCCCAGGTACAGAGCTGTTCTGGCTGGATTACCAGGCCGACAGCGGCCGTCTCACCTCCTTCATTGTCCACAAGGTGAGAGGCATATTGGGAGCTGTCCAACTGAGCTCCTTGTGATGGTGCATCTTTGATAATGGAGGCTCCTGAACAGTCTACCCGCCGGGGGCTGCTGCTCCATTGAATTTCACAACGTGTCTTTGTGTGCTGTGCTCCCATCAGGAGGACAAGCCGGAGAGGGTAGTGGAAAGAGTGGCAGAGGAGAACGTTCTGGACTCCGGCATGAGGATGGTGCTGCAGGCCCGCGTTAAAGAGGAGATGGACAGGAGGCGGGACAAACGCTGAGCCAAGACCCTCATTGGAGGAAAGAGACCTGGGGGTGTGCTGTGATTGGGGGGAAGAGTATGATCGGGAGTTCAGGAGAGGGAGGAATGGCTGGGGAAAAGTGAGAAAGTGAAGTGTGACGGCCCCATTCATGGTTCCTCAGCCTCACCCTGTCCGGTACACAGTGACGCGACTGCTGTTGTGTGTAAGCCCATAGGAAAGAGAGTGCTATTGCATGGATGGAAATAGGAATATCAGGGTAAGCATCCCTGTCAGGGAACACAAGCCCCACATGCTTTCTTTGTGTCTGTCCGTCCCACCCCCCTGGCACTCCTGTCCTTGATGGAGGGCTCGTATCACATGGCGATATTGTAGCAAAGGAGAGGATCATCATACTTGTTCAGGACCCAGGTAGTGCAGCTGTGGATGGAGGGATGTGACTTTGCTGTGTGATGTAAGGTGACGTCATCGCTGGCAGCAGCCTCAGAGATCCACGTGAAAGTCTTCAGATGTCTGCTGAGCACGAAGATTCCGTCCGGCTGTCCTTCCACCTGACGAGACACCCCAACACCCTTCACTGAAAAAATTCCCAGAATCCTCTCTGAGGCAGACCCTTTCCATGCGCCCAACCGTCATCGCATCAATTTGTGCATCCCTTACTAAGTATTAGGAATTTCGTTTTTTTTACGAGACTTTTTCCGTTTTTGATTATTTATGGTTTTTTCTTGTATTTTGCTTTTATTACTAATGACCCAATTCATTATAGTTTGGATAACTTTGCATAAAAGGGAATAATGTTATTGAAAATGCATTCAGATTTTCTCTAAAAAAGGAGGATGCTGCAGGTCTCCTCTTAAGGGATAAAAGGCTTGATGGAACTTCTGTTGTTCATGGATGGACAAGGACAGAGTCAGTCAGGTGATCATTTCATTTCAGCCTGCAGAGTAGAGGCTTAAGCAAAGTGGTAAATATGTCCTAGCTACAGTCTCCTACAAAATGTGAACCATTTATTTTTGTTTCATACATTTAACTTTGATTAGTATACTGACACATTTCTATGATGTTGCACTTGGTCTGAAATGCCCTCTGTTCCTAACATAGACATTACATAATTAAAAGATTGCTATTATCTTGTGTGCATCAGTTGTGACTCATGGAGACTGATAATGTAGTCTAGTGTACAAGAGGGCAGAAATCATTTCTCTGCTGTTTTAAATTTTTCAACTATCATCCAGCAGGTGGCAGTATTCACATTCACACAGCAGATGAATAGCCTAAAGTGAACCAAATACTGTATGTCTGTTTACCAGTATGCAGACAGGTTCATTCTCTGGCCAGAAGTAGAATGTACCAGCTTCCTACACAAATACGATTTGTAGCTTTACGCCCCGTTTGATGTTTTAAGAATTAATACGATTTTCAAGAGTCATTTGTTGTAATGTTACTGAAAATGTCAAATTGCATCGAAACAGGCATGCTTTGAAGATGGAATGGGGCGGTGACATACTTTTTGAGACCTGATTTAATCTGTGGATGGCCAGCAATCCGGCGATCAATGAATTTTCGCAACTAAACGGTTACCGGTAACGTAGCAGGACTTCAAAACCTCAGAACTGCAGCTGAGCTGGAACAGAGGCTCCTAATCATTACATTACAGGCATTTAGCAGACGCTCTTAGCGACTTACGCAAGTTTTTTTAATGTATTCATTTATTTATTTATTTATTTTATACAGCTTAAGAACATTTATACAGCTGGATGCTTTTACCTTGCTCAAGGGTACAATGGCTGTGTCCTACCTGGGAATGGAACCGGCAACCTTTGGGTTACAAGCCCAGTGTTCTAACCATTGTACTATACTGCCACTATTCCAGTTGTGCTGCAGCTCTGGTCCTAAAGTTTTCCACTGCTGCTAAATTGGTTGCAGGTTCCCTGCGACATGACACGATTGCAAGAGAGCGGAATGTATTTTCCCTGCCATGGAGTAATCCTTTTTTTTTTTAAGTTTGGGATGTTTTCCATTAAGAAATGCCCACTTCCCTGGTGTACTCTTAAAATCTTAGATGACAATGGGATAAGGGGAAATTATAGAAATCGTACAAATGGCCAATAAATTCAAGCAGTACCCAATGACATTTCCAATGTTACTTAAACATTTTGGGGAGATTATTTGAAAAATCAGTGTTAAGAAAATGATTAGTGATTATGAAAAAAAAAAACCTGAACATGTACATGGAATCTTGAAAATGTAGAGGATGGAGGTGGTCCAAGTTGGTCAACAGCCTCGCGGAATGCAGTTGAAATCAGGTTTGTGTTCATTGCAAAGTCTATAGAATGTGGGAAAGTTCTTTTTCTTCAGTGCACTGTGAATATGTTTGTGGGGATACTTTTATCCTGGACAGGATCCTGAAATTATTTGTAATTTTCAGGATTTTAATTATTCCAGGATCATGTCCTGCAGATCCACAAATCCTTCAGTGTAGCTAGCCTGCGAGTTTGTTGTGGGAAACATTATTACATGTGTAGCAATGTATTATCAGTAAGAATATGTTAATCAGTTTTCTCATTACTTCCGAATGAGAAAGAATAGATTGTTGAAGATACATTTTAACAATTGCTCTCCCCATGTAGGCTACATTTATCATTGGTTGATTTGTATAATTACATTATTGGAGATAAACAAATCAACCAATGATAAATTTACATTGGGAGAACAATTGTTAAAATGTATCTAACATTTGCAGTATTATTGGACAGAGTGTAATAACTTTGATGAATTACATTTCTTGCATTTTATCCAATTATCGAAGCATTTTTGTATTATTTAATACAGAGCAGCAAATGAACATATACAGTCAAGCCGGAAAGTCTGCACACCTCTTTCACCTTCTCCACGTTTTATTACGTTACAGACATATTCTACAATAGATTGAGTTCATTTTTTGTCTCACACAAAATAGCCCATAATGACAAAGTGAAAACAGGTTTTTAGACATTTGTGCTAATTTATTAAAAATCAAAATGTAAAATATATGTACACAAGTGTGATATGACACCCAAAAGTGAGCTGAGGTGCATTTTGTTTCCACTGATACTGCTTGAGATGTTTCTACAACTTAATTGGAGTCCACCTGTGATAAATTCAATTGATTGGACATGATTTGGGATTGCCAACACCTGCCTATATAAGGTCCCACAGTTGACAGTGCATGTCAGAGCAAACTCCAAGCCATGGGGTCAAAGGAATTATCTGCAGACCTCAGAAACAGGATTGTGTCAAGGCATAGATCTGGAGAAGGGTACGGAAAAATCTCTGCAGCTTTACAGGTCCTAAAGAGCACAGTGGCCACCATCATTTGTAAATGGAAGAAGTTTGGAACCACCAAGAATCTTCCTAGACCTGGCCGCCCGGCCAAACTGAGCAATCGGGGAAGACGGCCTTGGCCAGGGAGGTGAGCAGGAACCCGAGGGTCACTCTGACAGAGCTCCAGCGTATCCTTGTGGAGATGGGAGAACCTTTCAGAAGATCAACCATCCAGGCAGCACTCCACCAATCAGGCCTTTATGGTAGAGTGGCCAGACGGAAGCCCCTCCTTAGTAAAAGGCACATCACAGCCCGCTTGGAGTTTGCCAAAAGGCACCTAGAGGACTCTCAAACCATGAGAATCAAGATTCTCTGGTCTGATGAAACCAAAATTGAACTTTTTGGCCTGAATACCAAGTGTCACGTCTGGAGGAAACCAGGCACCGCTCATCACCTGGCTAATACCATCCCTACAGTGAAGCATGGCGGTGGCAGCATCATGATGTGGGGATGTTTTTCAGCAGCGGGAACGAGGCGACTAGTCCTGATAGAGGGAAAGATGAATGCAGCTAAGTACACCAAGATCCTTGAAGAAAACCTGCTCCAGAGCGCTCTGGACCTCAGACTGGAGTGAAGGTTTACCTTCCAACATGACAACGACCCGAAGCACACAGCCAAGAGAACAAAGGAGTGGCTTCGGAGAAAGTCTGTGCATGTCCTTGAGTGGCCCAGCCAGAGCCCAGACCTAAATCCAATTGAACATCTGTGGAAAGAGCTGAAAATGGCTGTGTACCGACGCTCCCCATCCAACCTGACGGAGCTTGCAAGGATATGCCAAGAGGAATGGGCAAAAATGTCCAGAAACAAGTGTGCCAAGCTCGTAGCTTCTTTCCCAAGACGCCTTGAAGCTGTAATCGCTGCCAAAGGTGCAGCAACCAAGTATTCGGCTAAGGGTGTGTACAGATATGTAACCCCTAAATAACCTATTTTTGTCAGTAAAATAAAATTGCATGTTTTCTAAAAACCTGTTTTCACTTCGTCATTATTGGCTATTGTGTGTAGATGTTTGAGGCAAAAAATGAACTCAATTTATTGTAGTATAAGTCTGTAACATAATAAAACGTGGAGAAGGTGAAAGGGGCGTGCAGATTTTCCGGCTTGACTGAACATCACGAACTTCAGCAACCCTAAAGTTGACAGGCTATCAAATTCGTGTCCTTCAAAGTGGCACAAATTTCTACCACAAGGGGGGGAGATTAGTCCACTGGCTATGTAGTCTACATTCTATGTTGATTTGGCCTGAGTGAGTTGGAAAAGACGAAGGAGCTGTGAAAGACGTAGCTAGTGTGCCGCCGGTTTGCGCATGCTTTTGAGTATACCTTCTCGGTTGGGGGAACACGGAATACCCAAACGTTTCTCAGCGAATGGTTTAATCTTTCCGCCCCGGTCATAGGCTAGTGAGTGTTTCCAAAGATTTTAGATATGAGAAGATACGCAACTGGCGCTTTTCGGATTTTTCGTCCGCACAAAGGGAAATGATCTGGCATGCGCAGTAGTGTTTTCAGTTAGCTTAGCAACTAAAGTTACATAACGTATGCTTAGAGTGGCGCGCAAAGTTTCCGTTGGATAGTCAAAATAATAACGGCTTGTAAGTAGTGGTACTGGGTCCTGATAACCTAGGCATATATAATCTAAAAAGAAAGGGGAGACTTTTGATTTCGTCTGTCTGATAAGGACCCATTTAGCAAACTGTTTTGTAAAAACTCCATTGGCCTCCAGTCATTCAATGAGCGCCTGTTGTCTGTCCTAAATGCGGACGTTGCACTTGCAGCTTTGAAGTTGGACCTCTTGCTCCGCCTACCCTCCTTGGTGTTTCTCTGAAATTAATAACACTCAAGCGTGGGCCCGCGTATTGAAAATCAGTGACGTGAGAAATTTACGTCTAGGCTGCTGATCTGGGACTACATTCCACTGGGCAGCACAAGAAGCCAATGCATCGGCGCACTTCATCCAGGGCTGGCGACTCTCATTGTCCCAAGACCCCCACATGTTTCTGGTGTTGAGCCTATGTTCCCATGAAGTAAAGATAATAGATAATAGCGGGGGGGATAAAGTGTACTGGATCACTGAATGAAGAACTGCTGATACACCACAATGAGAGGGGAAGTCTGGAGATTAATTCATTGTTTCAATGAAAAGCAAGAAGAAAAAAATGCCCCGTTTCATCCCACAACTGACTGCTGTGCCAAGCCTCACAATCTTTTACATAATCTCTTGTGGGAATTATTCTGTCAGGCCATCAGTTGAGCAGAAAAAAAAAACATTAAATACGCGCCAACCACACCCTCCTGCACCATGTGTGAGTGCTGTTCGCAGTTCTGTGGTGCTGTTACAGTTTACCACCATCTTTCCCCAACCTCCCGCCGAATGCAATCGCGCTTCCACACGTCTCTGATTTCATTGTGTAGCTGCTGATTGGACGCCTGCACCATCGTACGCTACCTCCCTCTTGCTCTAAGTAACGTTTTCTTATGCAACAGATTGGCTCCACAATGTAATTTGGCATCAGAACAGTAACATTGACGTTAATCAGCAAGACGTAAGTGCTGGGTGTATTATTTTTTTCCGAAGGCATTGATTGGCTAATTTTAATCAAGCGGATCTGCATGGAAGCAATCTTCCCATGTGACAGAATGCACGAGAAACATTAATGAACTGGTCCATAGAATCCCTGCTGAAATTCCATTTTAAACCAGCTTAAGCCAGTCAGACTGGTTTAAGCTGTGTTTTCGACACTGGTCGACCAACTGGTCCCCAGCTGACCAGCCTACTCAGCTAGTCCACTAGTTTGGCCACCAGTTTAGCCTAGCCTACTCTACCAGCTTAACAAGCTTTGACCAGCTACAAACCAGCTAAACCAAGTTTAGAATCCCAGCTTGTCTGAGGTGGAATTTTCAGCGGGGAACCATCCGACACATTTGTACATTTGAGATGGAAACAATGATCATTATCAAAGTGAAATGTTTGTAAACACAGCCACGTGTTGGGACATTCTCAGCTGCACCAAAAGCAATATTTTCAGCCACAGAGATCTGTCATTTTTGTTCCTGTAGACCTCGCTTCCAGACCCCATAGCAGATTTTTTAGAGGGGTCGTGAAGTACTGTAATATGCTTTTTACGTTAGATAAGATATAGCCCTGCATTCAGCTCTGAAATTGACCCGTATTTGCTAGAAAAATAATACAGTAAAGTTTGCTTCTTTTTTGCTGCTACTAGCACTAGGGCACAACCACCTTGGAACGAGCTAGGCTGTGACATCACTAGTCTCTGCTGCTCAGGTTATGCCTGTTACTAGACTGCTGACTTTCAATGAGCTCAACGATGAATCGTGAGGAAAAAACAAAACACAGAACCCAAGGAAGGTCCTTTTGAATTGCCCCGGAATGCACAAATGAGTATAGGTTACCAAACAAACTCATTAATTTTCACAAAGTGCCTCTGACGAGACCGCTGGCTGGCTGCTCTGAAATGGCAGAGTCCACCTGTGGGACAAGGGCGACCAGTCTGCAGTGAACAGTTTATTATTAAGTCAGATTACGTGGAGGATGGGGTCTTTGTTGAACACAGACGATTTGTTCTTCGGACCACAAACCAACTTATTATTACAATTCGTAATTGTCAATACAAGCCGATGCCACCAACATAAAAAGTGGTCAGCCAGCTAGTGGCGCAGTAGTTGTGGTTTCGTCAGAGGCAGTTTTGTTCGGTAATACTCATTTGAGCATCCCAGGGCAATACAAAAGGCCTCTCCTTGGGTTCTCTGTTTTGTTTTTTTCCTCACGATTAATTGTGCAGCACACTGAAAGTCAGCAGTCTAGTCATAAGATTAGCTTGAGTAGCCGAGACAAACCAACCTAGTGATGTCACAACCTAGCTCGTTCCAAGATGGATGCGACACACAAAAAAAGCTAACTTTAGTTTATTTTTATAGCAAATATGGGTCAATTTCAGATTTGCATGCAGGGCCATATCTATATCTATGGTAAAAAAGCAAATGAACCAGAGTCATATTACTGACTGCTTCACAAGAGGCACATGAACCAGTCCCTGTGGCCTGTATGTTGAGGAAAGCTCCTGTAGATAATTCTGGAAATATGAAACATTAACCACATGTTTTTTCTACTGGCGTACGTGTCCCTTCCTGCTGCAGGGTCAGGTCAGATCCGACTTGGGCATCTGGTCAGCAGTATCAAGTCCCTCTCAGCTATTTGCGACCAGACCCAGAGATAGCTGAGCTTCCGCCACATTCAAGGCCATTATTTCTCTATTGCTGTGTTGTCCAAAGTTTGAGCAAAACACTACACAAATCCCACAAACTTCCTGGTCTAAGATCCAAAACAAGTTGCATGTTCATTCTTGAATACTGACACAGCGAGAGTTGTGGCCTTAGGGGGGTTGGTTGCATTCTTTGGCTCCTGATTGGAGGCTTAATCAGCCAACCCCTGCATAGTCAGAATGCCCTCTAGCATGCTGTTACTTTGTTCATAAGTGCTTGTGGGAAAGGAAAACTGAATCTGAACCTGGCAGAGTTTAAAAGACTTTAAAACTCACACTCTTGTTGTGTAGAACATAACCTGTCTAACATAAAAATCTATAACTGAGACTTGGGCTGTTTCATAACAAATGCAGAAATGCAAACGAGGTTCAAAGTATAATTTTAATTTTCCGTCTGATTACACCTTGGCTATTCTCACCAGGTATTAAAAGACCCTCTTTTACAGTATCCAGTGGGTGAGGGCAGTGGTGGATAAACTGCAGTCTTACTCTTGCATTCATTAAAGTCCTTAAGGGGGGCCTTCATTTGGACTTATAGTACTATCTATTTCTGCTGCTTACAAAAGAGCTGTGACCCATTTCTACAGTAGCATATTACAGTAACTAACCCTGCAGGACTGTACACACATTTCCACATTCCTCTATTAGGGCCTGCCAACCTGGAATAACCTCTCCCTGCTCTCTGCACCTGTCTCCAAATTTCCTCTGTAGTGAGCTCTCACGTTACATGGTCTGCTTGGCCAGAGCACCGTGTGGTATATCAAATCTTACTGGGCCCACGTCAGTCATCCCTCGTCAGTGTGGAAACTCATATGCTCATATGACCTCTCTTCAAGCTAGGTGTTTCGTCTCTTTTCCTCTACGCAGTCTTATAAGAGCAGTCTTTCATCTAACACCTCTTCCCAAATAAACTCTTATCAATTCCACCTTCCCAGGCATTGCCTCCTGATTTAATTATTAATCGTGTTAATGTTCCCCAATGTGCGTGTAATCTGAGGTCATATCTGTGTCTGTCGTAAACAAAAGTGGTTTACAAACTACTCTAAACAGCTCCTAGTCCAGGCCATGGTAGGGGCTATTGCCATTCACTTCTCACAAGGTTTCCTCTTTGTGCTACAAAATCTCTTCTTTCATATAAATGTACGTTTTTCTGAGTGACGCGTTTTATTGAAAATGCTCAGGGATTCGCAGTTGTTTTTAAAATGCACCTGCGCCTAAGGAGATTAAGGTCTGATGCTAGTGTTGAAAATTTCACTTAGAACCAGTAAATGCAAGCCAAAATAAGTGCTGTTCTCATAAACATGTAAACTTAAAATAATCAAATCTCATTGGGCAAATGCCTTATCAAGGCAGTGACACATGGTAAGGGAATATTTCTAGCCTTATTAAGAGTATTGCAACTGCTATTAGCTTACTTGGGTCAAGAGTGTTTTTTTGGCTTGTCAATAAGTCTTGTCAATAAGTAAGAATTAGAGGAATTCTTTTGGTCAGCAAGCAAGGCACTACCCTAGTGCAGCTACAAAGTTTTTGGATAATGTTTTGCCATTGCTATAATAAAAACATGGCCAAAAAGATTATTATCGAGTGGATGATCTTCAGAATTTCTCAAGGGGTTTGGAGAGCAATTATGTCAATCTTGAAATGGGATATTGCACTCTCTTTTAGACAATAAGGCAAAAAAAACATGGAAATCGATTATAGCATTCTTGTGTGGCATGTGATTACCAAAGAAGCTTGTCTCTGAAAATGGGTGAACGAGGATAGTACTTTCCTCAGCCAGGTAATGGGTGCTCCACTCCATTAAAAAGGGACCTTTTGCATACCCTTCTGCCGTTACCTAACAGGAAAACTTCTTCGGGAGCAAGGAAGTTCGGAAGCTTGACCCTTGGGGGATTCATGTATCGCCATGATGGTTATTCTCATCCTAGTGAAAGGGCAAGGAATGTTTGACAGTTCTCCCTGGCTGCAGACTAATAGTTTGAATGCCACTGAATATCTAAGCAAAACCTTACAATCTGTACATGTATTCTAAACACAACAAAGCTGACCTGCTCACGTCAGTATGTCAGATAAGATCAAAACTGTAGGGCAAAAAAAAAAAAACATTTGGAAACACACCATTCCAGGGGAACATAGCCTGTCACATGTATTAAACTGTGCAATTGGCAGCAGGACACATATACGCAAGTCCAGCCATGAAATATTGAATCTACATTGTCTAAGACAACGTCTCACCGCCGGCACACAACGTCCCTATGATAACACAGGCAGAGCCTGGACAAAACAGATTACTGAAAGACTGTCCATGAGGTCAGGAAGATCCAGAGGTTTGGGTTATCTATCATGAGAGCAAGGGTCTTAACAGAATACATGGAAATAAGACTGGAGGGAAAATCATTACTAGGGAGATTACAAGCCCAATCGTATGAGGCTGGTTTGAACCAACATTATAACTTCACCACAAGCACATGGTACCACTTTTCAGCACATGTTGCATTGCTCTTATTCTGTTCAATGGACAGTGAATGGAGTGGCATGGAACAATACAGGTTAAAATGTTCAAACAGTGGTGAATATAAGCAGGTTTGCAAATCTATTATGATTTTATTACTTTATTACTGAAGAAAGGCCAAGGACCATGCATTCAGTTTTAAGCTGAAAGCTACGACAGAAGAAAAAAATTACCGCAAGAAGTTTGTACTGATCTTGCTTGCTTTAATAGTTTCCGGTCAGGTGGTATTATAAACATGAACTATATGTACTATAACACCAGTACCAATGCAATATGTGCCATCTGGCCACAAAGTGCTTTCTGTGAGGCAGCTGGATGGGGTGGGCTGTGCACAGTGGGGGGGTTTTTTGGGCGGGGGTGGGGGCGGTTGGATTTACACCGCATACACAGATTGTATAGGAATGTTTCGGCAGTGCCTGCTAGTCAGTCCCACTAGTGTGGGCCTAATTCTTATATACAGTTGAGTGATCTTTCCTAAGAAACATGTGGCTGTGATGTAAAATTAAAGTTTGAGGGCTGTACTTCAAAATATGAAGTAAAAAATGTAAAATATTAATATTAAATTAACTTTCATATTTATAATTTCTGCAGTACCGTTCAAAATTGTTCACACCCTTCATATTTTAATGTTATGCACTGGCTTTGTCTGACCACATTTATGGCTTGATTTCCTAAGACCTTTAATGTGTGCAAAACCTTTTAGCACACACAAAACTAATAACACAACCAATGATTGGTTCAAAACAAATGCTGTGTGTGCTAAAAGGTTTTGCACACATTAAAGGTCTTAGTGCCCACAGAACTATTAAGGATAAAGAAGCTCTCAAAAAGTACACAGAAGAGCAACAAGACTAGGTATCAAACTTATTAACTCTTTTTAAGCTTAGCATAAGGAGACTAAGGGGGTATTAATGGATGCTTTTGCATTTTAAAGTTACTAATAAAGTGAATGTATGTCAGCTTCACTGTTGTCTGCAGAACAAGGAGGCAACATTTGGGAATTAACAGTGCATTTCAGTTACTGCCAATAATATTTTCCCAGGACTTATAATGGAAGCAGATATTCTCATGCTTGGCAATGTTGGTTACCTTTTGGGGAGGGGGGATTACAAGTTTATTATGGACATAATGGTCTGTTGTCTTCTCTTGTAACCTGGGGGGTATTTCACAAAGCAGGATTATTGAGTAAAACCCAGAACCCTCCCAAATCTGGAACATGGACTGAAGTAAAAAGAGCTGTTCCGGGTTGTTATCCAGCTAACTCAGTAATCCTGCTTTGTGACATACCCCACTGTTCTCTCATATTTTGAGTGACTTTTAATGTTTATTTTGTTAATTAATTTTTCTTTGCATTCTGTGCCTTCCTGGTGATATCACGTTTGAGAATCAACACTGATGTTCATCATTTTTTAAAGTCAGAGCATCTGCTACGTGATTGTAAAGAAATGCAATTGTGGATTTTTAATGCAATTTATACATAGGAAACCTTGTGTGAAATTTAACTGTTTCCTATATGCCTTCATGTACATTTAGGCCTGTTAATTAGCATGTTCCCAAATCTTTGACTAGGTGCAACATCTTAGTAGCCTACATGCATTGCTGCCTTACCTTAGGCATGTTATTGTTTATGCAAGGTACGACTTGGTTAACCCTATGTGGATCTAAGCAAATGACATCTGGGTGCTATACTACGAAGCAGAATTTCTGAGTTAGCTGGATAACTGCACAGAGTAAAACCCAGAACAGCTCTTTTTACTTCAGTTTATGTTCCTGATTTGTGAGGGTTCCGGGTTTTACTCAGTGCAGTTATCCAGCTAACTCAATAAACCTGCTTCATAGTATAACCCCCTGGATGTCAGTTTTTAATGCAATGATGGCTGATATGACAAATGGAAATTTGTGTCCTTTTCTTGAAAGGCTATGTTAATGGTTGGGTCAAGGTAAAAGAGAAACTTAAAAACCGCAGTAAGATAAACGGCCCTCACGGCTTTCTACTTATGTTAGGCTACTTTGTACGAAGAAAGATTTGACGTAATTGGTTCAACATTCCAGGCATTCATTACAGTTGACACTTAAACCAGATTAAGCTTGTGAAATGCAGGTCGCTGGACGCTGATCAAATTAAACACCAACGACATTTTACAACAGGATGTCTTAATTCTATATGGTCCAACCTTCAGAAAGCAGCATAGCAATCCCCTATTGCCCTAGATTAGATATGAGGAAAAACGTCACGAGGTGCAGAGACGCATGCAGCTCATTGAAAATCAGTACATACTGGTCATAGCTACTCCTCTTGGGTTTGGAAATTTTAAATGTGGTAATCATGTCAATTGTCAGTATCTTAAACAAGGTTAAGCTCTTTACCCATCCTGTCAATGGCAACATAACGTTAGTGAAGATTAATAACTTTTATCACTTGTTAAGTCTCAAAATGATAGCCTACTTTTGATTTGGTGAGGTTATATGATCTCCAATATGGTACCTATAGCAACTTTACCCTTTCACACTGTAAAAGGTACCAACTTTGATGCTCATTAATTTATTATTTTAAATTCCACAGCATAATAATCGATATTCAGTTTCCTTACACTAGGATATACCGAACGTTATTTGTGAAGCAGGTATTGGTTTTGACAATTTTAGTTTCTTTTTTACATTGAAATATAATTTAATTATAAAGTTTAATTTGAGAGGTAATCTGATATTACAAATATAGGCAAAATTTTAAATTGAAAACACAATTTCAGTAAAAAGGTAACGTTAATAAAATACACGGTAAGTCTCGTTGCAGCCATAGGCAGTATAAAAGGTTGTAGCCTACAAAGTAAACCTCGTCGTCGTTTCTCTCAATGAGCGGTTTCATTGACAGCAAACGAACATGTGACTGCTGTACCGTAATAACTCATGTATTTGCGAAAACCGTCGTTTTCCGAAGTGGAGATAGTTTGACCGCAGTGGGAGACTGGTCAAAACGGCTAAGAAAATAATTCCGCTCCATTGCCACTCTGTACAAGTCAGACTCTCAAGCACATCCAGATTATTATTAAAATACACACTCTGGCTTTCCTCTGTTCCAGTGCCTTCCTTCAGGTAGGTAGGCGGTTCAGGAACATCGACAAACACCACTGGTCACTTCTTTCCCAAGGCTATAAGGACTAAACAATTATTGGACATTGCTAGCATGACGAGTAGTATGCAGCTTTTGGATTGATTATCAGTCTTCCTGCAACGATTTGTTTTTCTTTTGTATCGTTATACGCCTGTCCGGTGTGTCTGATGTGAGCTGCTTGTACCAAGAAAGATTTCACTTGCCATTAATGTGGTTAAAAAGCACTGACCTACAGCCTGTTCCCATTTCATTGTGATTGATCACCTGATTTATAACCTGCACCCTGAATGGTCCATTTTGAATGCATGTACAGTATGTAGGTGTTCAAACAGCTTTATTTTCTTGTGGCTTAAATCAGCTTTTTTTTTTATTCTCAACTTTATAAGCATCAACTTTTGATGAAATCCTGTCAAAGGCTAGTACCAAACATATTGGTTTAAAACAAAAACTTTCTACTTTAAACTGTAGCTTCTTCTCCCCTCGCAACTCAGTACATCTGAACAGCTGCGATTGGTCAAGTTTTCCAATGAAAAATTCCTTGTAAAGCCCAAATACACCCGGGACAACGCAGAGAATATTCCACGAACAGCATGTGAATGTGTAAGCTTTGATGTATCAAATTTAAACTGCTTTGCATACCTCTAGCAGTTGCATTGTAACAACCATTAAGCCCAAATTGGATACATTCATCTTCGCATATAGTGGATAATTACTTTTTTCTAGCAAGCTTAAGCAATTTCAACCAATTCTGCATGTTGTAAATTGGCAGGGTAGTAGACAGTAACCATTTTGTACAAATGTGTGCATTAAACATTTGAACAGCCTTGATTTGTGAGGGTGTCAAAACTGAAACCCAGATAATCACTAGCCATGTATAACAAGCACTCCATTGAAAGGGTGAGAAACTAGCCAGTAGCAATGCATAAACAAGGAAACTTATACCAATATTCTTCACTCCCCACCTCCACTCCGACTACCACTCCTCTCCTACCCGGAAATATGCAAAACTGAACGTTTTGAGTACAAGTATTTGCATGTACAGTATCCAATGTACATGACATTGTGGTTTGCGTCGAGACACTAATATGTAATTAAGATGTAATCAGCGACATTAGATTAAAACACAAAGATCCGTTTCCGGGACAGAGTAGGAGCGGTAGTGGAGGAGGAAAGGTTGCATTTTTCGACTATTGGGACGCACCCGAGGTCTAAAGGTAGCATTGCCAGTGAGCTCGGGAGGGGCAGATTTTCCGACCAGGAATCCTGTGTGCGCAGATCAAGAATGTAAAAGCAATCTTACTAATGTGCCCTGTAAACAAACGCAAAGGAGCAGAACGCCATCTGATAAATCTAATCCAGGTGTAAGCGGATGGACTGCAGCTCAAGGTGGTTCAAACATACATCTCAGGGGAGGACTTAACACTCATACGCATGTTTATAAATTACTGGAAGTCACGAACAGTGAACTTCACCTTACTCCGGTCAGGAGATTACTTGAATTTTACCTTAAAAGCCAGACACCAGACACATTTTAAGTAGGATTCAACATTTTTATTCAGATCTTTAACATGAGGATTCGTATTCAAGTGTGGAAGTTTAGGACCGGAGGAGACACATGAGTTACCTGTTCTTCATGACTGGAAGAAGGAAGGTAAGGGGAGAGGAAAGAGGAGCAAAAAGAATAGCAGTTTGGCAAGGGAAGGAGGGGTGGATTGGGCAGGGGAATTTGGAAAGGCACTTTTACAGTAACCAGAAGACCGACTGACCAATCTCTGAATTGGACTAAGGAAACAAATCCCAAATCAGAAAAGCGTACACCACAATCAAGGGAGCGTGTAAACGAGGCCGGCTTCTCTGTACAACACCAACCAAACTTTGCCCCTCTTGATTGCAGGCGAGCGAAAAACGATGGGCGACGGATGTGCACGGTCAATACAATCTCACCCAATCTGTAGCCGCTTGAGAATACCATCTACAGTAGCCCATGTGGCTATAATCCAAAGCTTTTCTGTAGGACACTTTGGACCACAGGCTAACACTGGAAACAAACTGTCAATTATGGCATTCGAGCAGTAACTTAAAAAATAAGCTTTTTTTTGTTTTTAAAAAAAGCTGCCTTCTGAAACTCCAGCTTCTCTGTATCCACACGGAGTTTCAGAGCACAATAAATAGGAATACTTTATTTCCGTTTGTATTCAAGTATCAAAGAGTTTTATTTGTGGTTAAGACAGCCCATCTTCAGGGTAATGATAGAGGCAGGTTTCTCTGTAGCTACACCGGCCATCAGAACCAAAAGATGGGGAGTGCCTTTGTCTTAACCCCTTTTTAAAACCTTGTGGGAGGAAAAGGGGGGGGGAAGAAAAAAAAAAAAAAAAAAACAAGAACAGAAAACAAAATTACCTTTAAAATAGGTTTTGTAGCACATGGAATTTCAATGTCTTACCGAAGGAACACAGCATAATGTAAAAAAAAAAAAAAATTATAAATAAAGTCAAGTATTACCGATAGCCCTACAGACCATATAGGGATGGGAAGAGGAGATAGCAGCTTCTGACTTTTCTGTAGTACGTCAGAAAACGGCAATGGTCTGAGCAGGGAGGAAAGGGAATTTTGTTTTTGTTTTTTTAAAGTTAAGCAACCATGGTTTGGCAAGCATTTCAGCCTGCGATGCATAGCCATTTTCAAAAGATAACTTATCCTTGTGCCATCAATACATCCTCCAGCAACATACAGAAGGAATATTGTGGAATTTGGGGGGGGGGGGGGGGGGGCTTTAAATAACAAGGCAACTATGAAAAAATTTAATATGGAGACCCTGCAGTTTTCTAGGTCGCCACCACCATAAAGGTGTTGCATTCAATCTCAACTCTGGTTGAATTTAACGGGTTTAGTCACAGTCCATATACGAGTAAGCTACCATCAAGCACCAAGTAGCACTGCACGACGGTGCCAACTGCTACAAACCACTAGGCCCTCAAGCCAAATCATTCAATTCCGCCTTAGCATAGGGCAGGGTTCAGCAACCCAGGTCCAGGAGAGCCACAAGCTCGACTGGCTTTTGTTTTCACCTTAAAATCTGCACCCAATTAGCCAGGTGAACTATACTGCTCAAATTGATTATAAGTGCAGAGCAACAACAAAAACCAGCGGAGCCTGTGGCCCTCCAGGACCAATGTTGCAGACCCCTGCTGTGGGGGTGGGGGCATGGAAGCAATCTCTTCCGCAGGTTGTAGACGTTTACAGCAACATGTAAAAAATGTACTTTGAGGTGATGGGGGGGGCATCAACAAGAAGCCAAATGAGATTGTACACTTAAAACATAAGGGGGGCACGCCCTTGTACCATGACAACGAACGGCTTCTAAATTTGGCTCGTTGAAAATGACACATCATGTGTCTGAAAACTATCAACAAAAAAAAACGAACGGATGCACATTCCCAGATGGTACAAAGCTCCCTGGACTGCAGGGAAACTCCTGCAATGGTCCCAGACACACCCGGAAGTAGGCAAAGCAAGTGGACAAAGACAGCACAGCACAGACTGCTCTGGAGGGAGGAAGTGGCAGAGGGAGAGGTGGGGGGGGTGTGAAGACAGGGTTTTCAGAGAGTGAGGGGTGGGGCTATCACTTAGCAACTAGGAAGTAGGATCTTTTTTTGGACGCCTTTTCCCCCCCTAAAACCTTGTAGGCTTCTCTGTAGTATACACCAACAGGCCTGGGGGAAAAAAAGCTTGACACGTTTAGTATTTCAGCTTTTTGGGCACCTCCCAAGGGAAGGAATCACGACCAAAGTGGCCGTAAGCTGCGGTCCTCTGATAAATTGGTTTCTTCAGGTCCAAATCCCTGGAATACACAATTAACTTCTTTAGCAGCCATCACAAGCAGGCAACCTTGAACGCACACACACACACAATGGCTACCATATCTCTAGACTGGCAAAATACCCAAGTTAACCACTACAGTTGTTTGGAGGGGGAAAAAAAATAAAATAAATAGGCAACAATTAAGTTGTAATGCTTCTACAAAATTACACAACAGGCTGAGAGATGAGAACAGAGGACCTCCAAAAAGGAGGACTTACCCCGGCACCTTTCCAGCACCCCGGAAAAATGGGGGGAAAAACTCCAGTGGAGATGGAAAGTATTCCGCTATAAACCACTGGGAACAACCTAGCCTGTCAAACTTAACACCAACTACAGCCTGGTGCCCAACTCTCACTCACCAAGCACCAGCCTCCATCTACTAGATCCTCCTGACTAGCCCAACCACCCAAGCTAGGCTCCTCAAACCTCCGCTTCTGCCTTTCAACTCTTTACAGCATGAGACACTGCGCTGATTATTCTAGGAAGCATGCAAGGATTTCAGCGCTAACTGATACATACAAAACAGGGGGGGGGGGTGCAATGCACATACAGCAGCACAGTATTTTACCGCTTCTGCCAGGGTTTATTTTACCATGTAGTAAGAGAATAAATGGAAAAGTATGGGGCCGTCTGACTGGATCATGAAGTGAAGAGACTAGTGAGAGGAGGTCAAAGGTGAATGGTGAAGCTTTTTGGTTTTTTTAAATGTATTTTTATTTTATTTTATTATTTTTTTTATTATAAAAACCTCCATTTTCTGTGCGGCACTGAATGGTGAGGAGACAAGCGACCAGAGACTGCCATTTCCCCGGGAGGGGCATGCCTTTACCTGACGATGACCCCGGGTCGGAGGTCAAAGTTCTTCTTGACGATGTCCAGCAGCTCCCTCTCGCTCCGCGGGGACGTCCCGTAGTGGAATATGGAGATGGACAAGGGGTGGGACACTCCGATGGCGTACGACACCTGATACGGCAGAGTTTACACAGTAATCACCACGATTCTAAAAACAGAAGCTTCCTATGCAATGGTCACAGGAATGCTGACATGCAAACACATGGGTCACGTTAGCAGCCAGAGACCGACCGGCTTGTTCCCAACTAGCAGATGGGGGGGCTCATGCCGGTACTGCAACCAGAGAGCTGCCCACCAGGACCAGGGCTGTGTCCGAATCAGCGCCCATCCAAACTACCGAGTATGCTTCTAGAGTACACTGAATGAGAAGGTTATTAACTAGGCAAAATTCTCTAAATGTAGTGTACTTAAAAACCCCCGGATTATATACCTACTTCCGGGGTTTCACGAGTATATTCGGGAGCATACTTTTCAGGAAGTATACGAACATTTCGGCCCCATAAATAACACGCAGCTTCACTTTAAAAAAAAAAAAAATGAGTTGCAGCTTTGCTGAGGTTTCCTTCAACATCATGTGACATGGCCGCGCAAGGGCGGGACTTCTTACGACACCACAGTAGTTGGAAAAATAGTACTTTTTTTAGGTTATTTTTCGCATACTCCACGGTGAGTAAACAGTACACAGTAAACGATAGTCTGGAAGTACACAGGACGCAGTAGATTGGGCTCTGATTCAGACACTGCCCAGTACTGACTAACCACTCCGCTCTCCCCCTCACCTGGACTAGAACCCGCTTGCACAGTTCTGCCTTGACCAGGGACTTGGCTACCCAACGGGCGGCATACGCAGCAGAGCGGTCCACTTTGGTGTAATCCTTCCCAGAGAAGGCTCCGCCCCCATGGGCACCCCAGCCGCCGTAAGTGTCGACAATGATCTTGCGACCAGTCAAGCCGGCGTCGCCCTGTAGGGTTACAAATTTTTTTTAATAAAATGCATCATCTTCGGGACCGGGATCAGCAAAATTGAGGTGCGGTGGGAGGAGACTACATTTGAAACCGAATCTCTTCAGTGCTTCCCTCTGCCGAAGCAATACACAGAGGCTAACGGCTATATTTGATCACACCCAAACGATGACGATCATATAGGGAGCCTGCGCGCTCGCGGAGCTCACCTGAGGGCCGCCGATGACGAAGCGCCCGCTGGGCTGCAGGTGGTAGACGGTGTCGTCGTCCAGGTAGACGCAGGGCACCACAGCCTTGACGACCTTCTCCTTCAGCGCGTCGCGCATCTCGTCCAGGCAGATGTCCTCGTCGTGCTGCACGGAGACGACGATGGTGTGGACGCGCACGGGCAGCATGGCCCCGCGGTCCTGGCGGTACTGCACGGTCACCTGGGAGATGGGGAAACAGTCACAAGAATGACATCATGTTTGAAACCTGACCAACACATGGAGGTTTTTAACAAGTCGTTCATACAACATTGCCATTTCAAAACAATGAAGGGAAATCACAGACAGGCCAAACAGATCGATCTCATATGTAAATGCAAATGACTAACATATCCTGGCAAGAAGTCACTTAAGATTAAAAGCAGACATCTACAGACCTGCCAAGACTGACCTATACACAACCAATTTGCTACATTGCCATGTCAAGTTCTTTGAAGTATTTAGGACCATGAATAACCTTTTTAGGACCATGAATTCTATCCCATTCCACATTCACTGGCTTATTCACCACTTTCTCCAAACAAGTCCAACATTCAAATAAAGAAACAAATTTAGGTTCAGTGAAAAAACCTTTGTGTCTAAGGTTCGTGGCAAGCGACAGGAACTCGTGTGGGTTAAGGAGTGTTTCTGTGCACTGTCTGGTGTTCAATGTGGGCAGTGCTAGTGCTCGGTGAGGCAGATACAGGCAGGTTTACCTGGGTCTTGGAGTCAGGCCTCAGCCAGGGCAGGGTGCCATTGCGGCGCAGTTCGGCCATCTTGGCATTGAGCTTGTGGGCAAGGACAATGGTGAGGGGCATGCACTCCTCCGTCTCATCGGTCGCATAGCCAAACATGAGACCCTGAGGAGAAGAGCAGACAAGCATGTTACTCAGAATGTGCTATAATGGGGAAACCGGTGCAATGCCACCGCTCTTGAGTCCCAGCTGTCTCTCATATGCAGGCACAGACAGAAAGACTACAGATCTGTAGAGGGTCTGGTTGCTCTAAATGCAACAAAAAGAAGCCCGCCCCCCCCCCCCCCCCCCCCCATAAAAATGGCAATGGCACTGTAGCAAGACATTTATGGGTTAAAGTGCTCACATGATCACGGCTGGATGCCACCCAGCTTTGATAATCAGAAAATGGGACTGGGACTGGGACTGGGACAGACACACAGACACACAGCTACCTGATCCCCAGCCCCGACGTCCTCCTCGCTGCGGTCCAGGTGCACACCCTGGGCAATGTCCGGAGACTGCTGTTCAAGAGCCACCAGCACATTGCAGGTCTTGTAGTCAAAGCCTGAGAACACAGGACACACAAATTAACGTCCAAATAACACAAAATCAGCCTTTAAGCACTAACAACTGCCAATCAACTAGGATTAATTAACTAGAGGACTACAGCACTGTTGAAAGTGCAAAACATTAATTAAAAGAGCAACCATTTAGAACAAATTTCCAAGTGGTTTGGAATGAAGACTCAAACTCACACACCTTTAGACGAGTCGTCATAACCAATGTGTTTTATGGTCTCGCGTACCACCTTCTGGTAGTCCACGCAGGCACGTGATGTCACCTCCCCTGCCAACAGGATCATCCCCGTCTTGGCAACGGTCTCTGCAGGACAGCACAGCAGGAGGGAAACTTAATACTGCTGCCATTATAAGCGTTCTCTAAAGCGGCACAACATACACATCTCTGAAAGGCAAAAGAAACTACCAGGCCCTTAATTGCATTTCAATGCCCCATCAATAATGCAAATTTTCATTTTGATACAAGGCTTAGTTGGCATTCATGAAGGTACCATTACAACCCTTTGTTAGAGCCAAGTCAAGCCAAGAGGAATTTTACAAGAGAACAGGATATGTAAATCACAAGGTCCTTACCACATGCCACTTTGGCATCAGGATCCTGCTTCAGATGGGCATCCAGCACAGCATCGCTGATTTGGTCGCAAATCTTATCTGGTGAATGGGAGAGCTAGCCTTAACATCAAATTTGTTCAAGAGGCAAAAAAATTAATAATTGCAGTATTAACCTTCAGACTGCAGTTCTTAACCTGCAAAAAAAAAAAAAACTAGCCAGTTCCAATTTAAGCATTACTCGTTTTATCCAATTAAATCCACCCAGCCTATTAAAGGGGTACTGTACTTTACGTAGATACCACAATAGGTTGCGCGGTGCCGAATATGTGAAGTGTGACGAAGCCCAATCGCCCAAACAACTGCAACGCTACCACGTGGTGGCCGCAGTGGTTCAGAACCAATAGACAACCACGAGCGGGACATAAGCGGCAGGCGATGGGAACAATGCGTGGGATTCTACATTTCCAGAAACACATCTTTACTGGGCAACTGGATCCCTGAACGTGAACTGGCACCTGGCCCAAAGAATGCAGCCTGTAGCACCGCATTCACATAAGCGCCACACAAACCCCATCCGGGATTAATCCTTTAAAATGTTGCGACTTCGCGGCACCGTTCACCCATGGCGTACCGCAGATCAAATACTGAATAAGTCGCAAATAATTCGTTCGAATAAAACATAACGGCTACCAAATATAACGTTAGGCTTGCCACCACTGCTAGCGTGACAAGCAAATTCGACGTACGGATATTAATAAGAATGGCGGTTGTGGGAGGAGTTCTTGCTGCTGGCTTTCACGGGAAACAGTGGATCAAGCGGGAGGTCCGCCATGACTGCTTCCTATTGTCAGTCCACAGCTATATACACTTACTAGGGATTTAAAATGTACGGTTGATCTGAAAGTGTGACAGAAATTAAACGAGCCACTATGTAGCTGAAAAACTAAGACTTAATACGCTTTACATTTTAACATTAATTTGGCTAGCCATCCAATCGAGTTAATTTCATTTAGCCTGTGAAACAATGGGGAGCGTTCATGTGCACATAACGATACGACGGCCAGTACGACAGTATATTGACGCAGGCACGTTAAACTGAAATTAAGGGGTAATTAAGAAGTGCATGTCATTAAAGTCGTGACCGCGCGCCGTGGCCTGCTTGTCTAGCCTGAGATGCACGCGCACTGGCTAGTCCAGAATCTTCAGGAAAGATGACGCTCGCGCTGGTCATCTGCGCACACACGCGCCTGGAGAAAAAAAATATATTTCCAAATAAGCTACAAATAAAATGTCTACATAGGCGAACTAAGTCGTATTTGTTATATACATTTTAAAATCCCTTCCACTAACCACACCAGGCTTGGTTTAAAAAAAGTTTCATGAAGCACATGCGAAGACTAATGTGGCCTAGTTAGCCATCAGGCTAATGTTAGGGGCATGACGCCTCGCGTGCTTCCACCGGTGTGCCAAGTGAGCAGCCTACCCAAACGCGCCAAAGCCGACTAAGATCGGACATTACGTTAATGTTAGCTTATAAACGCTAACCAACTAGCAAATTCCAACACTAACGTAAAATAAATTAACCTTAGCGGTCTAAATTGTAATTATAGCTAGCGAACACAAGTACGAATACCCTTAAACATGACCTTGTTCGTACGTTAACCCGGCCTAATATAGGCTACGTTAACCAAAGCGGTCTAGTTAACCGGCCATGCATGCAAGTAAACTAACTTAGCTAACGTTAGTTACAAAACCAACCTGCTAGCCATAACATCTTTTATTAGGCGGGCTTACCTGGATGTCCTTCTCCAACAGACTCCGATGTGAACAAAAAGCAGTCTTCCTCGATGAGTGAGTTATGGAACCCGTTAATTTGTCCGTTCATGTTTATTTATCTTCACAATATAATACGAGGATTAAACGTTTGTACCTGCTTTTCGACAGTATGAAGCTAACAAATTATTCTTGCCTCAGCGAAAACGTAGCTTGCGTTTTCAGGCTGACTACCTTCTGCCTCTGTAAAATACACACACCGGCAATATTGCTGCAGCACCAGTATTTATGCAACTGCGCCAGACAAATCTGACGTAACTACTCTCTCTAGTTACAGCGGCGGGTGGATCCATGTTACAAGGAAGTGGGGGATTAAATATTAAAGTGTTATGTTTCGTTCCACCCACCTTCATATGAATCATTTTTATCCTTAAGTCATTACAAAACGTCTTGTATAAATCTCAATTCAATCAACTTTCGATGGTTCCCTCCCATATTATAAACTAGAATCTTCTCAGACACAAAACCTGTTCACCTGTCGGTGAACGATTCCGGCGCAAATTCAGTTACATGATTGGCCTGTTACATTTTGTTGTCTGGCTGGCAAGTAGTTTACTTACTCGTCTGCTTGAACATAATTCTATTATTTTATCTGGTCAACAAATGTATTATTTTAATTATTTTCATTTCAAGTCAGCAAAGCATTATTTTGTACTGTTTGCTCTGGCAATAAGCAAATAAGAAGACAAGTATGTCAGAGCTTTTCGCACATAGACTGCAAACACTGTAGGTGATACACTTGTTCCATATGTTGCTCTTTTACTCAAGATTTCTGGAGGAGAAGGAGACATAATTAGTATAATGGCTCACCTACAATAGCTCTGATATCAGGGCAGGGCAACTCCAGCCCCAAAAGACCTGGACATGCTAATAATGTGCAGCATGTATGCTGTTACAGGTCTTTTAAACCTATTATCAAAATTCATTCATCAACCCATATGATTGGCTTGCAACAAATAAAATAGCCGTAAAACCATTGTTTCCTATTGTAGAAATTGTCAGAACAATAACCCACATGGCTACAATTATTCACTGCTTGATTGCTTGAAAATCAGTTAATGACAATGGATAATGGATGCTGTGGAAATAGACAATAACCTGGACTATATATTTTATCTCTTGTATAACTGAATTACAGTTTTCACAAAAAGCTAGTATTTACCCTTTCCCTGGAGGCGAGATCAATTTTCTCCAGAATTTCCATTTTGGTAACTTAATAAAAACACTGTCTTTTAACATGAGGTACCTTTTTCAAAAGGTAATGGTAATGGTATCAATGTAGATAAGTTAATCTGTGTACTGGTCATGGGGTCTGTTTGAAGCCAGCTGTAATTTAAGCAAGACACCATCTGGTTTCCATGAGAACATCCTATAGTTCTGTGGGCCAGTGGCCTTTAAAGAAAAAGACACTAAAGGGAGAGACTGCTTGGCTCCCCAACCCCTTGTTTGTTATTTTTCTGTTCTGTTATTAGCATTGTTAAAATATATTTCTGTAAAAGAGATGATTCACAATGAAAAATGAATACATTGTTGTACAGAATTATTTATCAGACAGAGGATGTCCAAGTAACCGTTGCTGCTTCAAATCATGGAAAACCTGTGTGTCTCAGCCCAGCTACTCAAACAAGGTGACCATGATCAATAAAGAATCCAATCTCCACCCACTCCTTGCCTGTTATAGAGGGATGCCTGGATTGTAGATAAGACTTCTTATCAATGTACTGAACAAAACTAAATCAACAATGTAGAGTGACCAAGCATGTTTTCTGATCTCTGACCTTCCAACTCACAAATGAGGTGATGTGTTCAAACTTGGCTGGGGGAGAGGGCACAATGACCCTCACACAGCAATCACTGTCAATTAAAAATAAGGAATAAATAAATCCACAAAACTACAGTGTTGCTAAAATACTTATATATAACAACACACAAGCATCAATTCTGTGTTTAACTGAAAAAAACAACATAAAGGATGGTGTGTGCTAATATGATGATGGCAAAAGAAATACCTGAGATTTTTGAATGGAAAGCAATTTGTTTATTTATTAAATGTATTAATAATTTATCATTTATTAAAACTGTATAGAGAACTTTGTTTTAATGTGATTGAGTGGTGATGGTGTATACATCACTTAATTGTCTTCTTGAGAAGCTGTAGAAGAGAAATGGACATGGAAAAGAGAGGTGCATTCAACAGAAGCAAGTGGCAATAGGTGGATCCTGGTTAAAAATATAAAAGAACAGTGGACCCAAAACTGAGCCTTGGGGTACTCCTTTAGATTGAAGGTGAGGAGTTTCTCCCATAGACTGTATAAAAATATGGACAAAGTCACTGTGACGTCACCCATTTCCTTCCCACGGCCTTGTAAAAACCGAATTGAGTCTCCGGAAGTCTTTTTCGCCGCCGGTTTGTACGAACTGCATCTGCTCCGTGGAGCCGAAGAGGACTCAACCTGTCCCTCTGATTGGTCCTGAACAAATGTTAATACCCTGTCCAAAGGACACAATATTTTTTAAAAATCAGCACATGCAGAGGCATTAGATGAAGGAAAGGCACCTATTGCAATTACATTTTTTTGTGGAAAAAATGTATTGACTGAGTATTTTGACCACATTGCTGCCATTGACTTACATGGTGAAAGACCTATACTGGAGCCAATTGCAGTGGCGCTAGTAAGCAACGGCACAATTGCCAGAAAGTGAGCTTCAAAATGAAAGCCCAGTCTTGGCCCCTTGGTTTCTCCAGGAAATCTGACGATGATACACAACAAGGCATTGCTGGCCTAAGATGGACACAATGCTCAGATCAGTCAGCTTCATAGGTGTAAACTATATGCTATGCCAAAAAGGATTTTATAGAAGAATTACAGTATAAAATAGCATGAATATAATAGGATTGATAATAATCTTTAGTTGATAATAGTCTTTACCTGGAACAACTATCAAAACCACAAAAGCTAAATAATTTTGCATATAATAGCTATCATAAAACATATCATAAAAAAATAAAATAGAGTAAACTATAAACTATATAAAATATAAAGTAAGTGCCCAACAGACAATGTACATGAAATCAGACATGGCAAATTTCCTCACCCTACAGAGGAAGACGAGGCGCTTCCGTGCTATAAGAATAAGGCCAACTGCATTTAGGCTGGTTTACCAACATCACTCCCCAGTCTGAAATTTTTAAGTCATGTTAAAATGTCCCCCAAAAACTACAGTTTTAACCTGAATCTAACTCCATAGACACGTCCCAGGACACTGCTTAAGAGGAAACAGGTAAGCCTTATGGTAATCTCAAGGGCCGGTGGTCTGTCCCATGAGGGTGACAGGTGTGAGCTGCGAGTTGCCGCCTAAGCATTTTCGCGGCTTTCCCAACAGCTAAGCGGCTCTGTCAGGGGCTCTTCTAATTAAAAGGTCTTGTGCAGGCTTGCTCCATGGACAGCTTGTTCTCTCCGTGCCACTCCAACCAATATCCTCACACAGTTCAGAATTCAGTACATTTGGCAGATGAACCCCTGTGTCTCTGCTGTTGGATTGATATGCCCTGGAGCTCACACAATGCTGTTGTATAGGACAGAGTATGCTGGGCTTCCTTCAGTGAATCTGAAACCTTTTACAAAAGCTGCCAGCACTCTCCATCCTCATTCTTTGCTACAGCAATTATAATGGCCTAAAAGTGCCTGGCATAATTTAAAAAAACTTGAGCTGTTAGATAAAATGGATGATTATTTTAAATAAGAATACAAGTTGTTTCGTATTTTTTAACAATGTTTTTGTGTGCGGGATGTGGCTGGGATTTCAACAGCATTTCCTTCTTTTTTGTTCATTGTTCCTCAGAAATATGAATGGCAAAAAAAAAAACATCAATCACAACAATCCATAAACATTCCTGAATATCCTTTTTCTGGTATACCTCAAAGGGGAATGACAGGGCTCTTTTATTGCACTCAGGCACGTGGCTCTGGATTCTGTGTCACAGCAGCATCCCAATAACTGCCCTGGATTGCATCAGGCAGCAGTGAGTTGGCAGTCTCCACGCACACTCATGCTGGTACCGAATTGCAAACAGGACACTTTCTCAAACAATGGAGCAGGGCAGGTGCTATTGATCCTGCCATCAACACCCAGCCCTATGCTCACATGATGTTAGATTTGTTATGTAAAATCAGGTTTTTGTAACGCATACTCTGGGATTAGGGTGTTAGTGCGGACTGAGTTGTGTACTCATACAACGTAACATAACTTAACATTACTTAATGATGAGAACAATGCTCACCATTTTCCTACCACTAAAGGGTATCTAGGGCTCACCGTTTTTTGTATTGTGCATAGACATAGTGACATTGTAATAGTCTGAACAGAAGAGGGCTGTCTGTTTGATGAGCCATGGGTTTGTTTAAGATGACCAGCTGAACAGAGGAACAGTTTTTTTGTCATTAGAAGGTCAGTTATTATCAAAAGAGAGAGAAATCCAGCCAAAAAGCATGGTGAGGGACTTGGGTATAGGCGTTGTGTCTCTTGCTCTCTCTTGCTGAAAACTATGTGTTTGCTTTGTGATTATTACACACACATGCACACACTGCACGCCACGCACAAACACAGACACAAATGCACGAACAAACACACGCACACACACAACACACACATGCTCACACATACATACGTACACACACGAACACGTAAACGCGCACGCACACACAAATGCAGGCACACACACACACATAAACACATGCAAAAACATGCAAACACACACACACACACACCCACACACACTACTTAACCATTTCCTGGGATATACAGCCGACAGAGGGATATAAGCAAGCCACCACCAAAATGATGTTTGAAAAGAGCATCGGCTTCACCCCGCATGAAGGATGCAGTCTGGGCCATGTAGCCATATTTGTACTTTATACATTGTACTTTATCTGAGTGATTGACTGATGACAGCGCAGCCACAGGGTGTTGAGAGTGACAGTGGTATGATCTCAGCTGCTTCTAAGGAGGCTCCTGACTGATGATACCATGGCACTATGGCCAGTGAGTTCTCAGTCTCTCCAATGAAGGTTTTCCCTCATTGCCCCATATATCACCAGTGTGGGGCCTAAACAAGCACACACGTATAACACTGAAGCAACAGGTTAGCACCGAGGGCAAGGATAGAGCGCCTGTACATTTATATACGTGTTTGTACACTGCCCATCAGCTGATGGGTTACATAAACCTGACTGTTTATTCCCTGTTGAGCACTGCATGGCCGGCACTTGCTTCTGACCAAATCCTTGAGATTCTTTGATGTTTTGTTTCATTACTTCTTTAAATTTGTGACGGCTTTAATCTCACTCGCTCTACAAGCTGTGGTTCCCAAACTCCCAGAGCCCTTGACACACCCTATGACATAAACACAGTTGCCGACTTGCTGTACAGCTTCTTTATACACAATCCATTTACGCAGCGGGATATATTATTTTCTGAAGCAATTCCAGGTAATTACCTTTCTCTAGGGTACAATGGCTCACACAATAGGCTCACATGAGATAAAACAGCGAGAGCAGGCTGAAAATCACACAAACCTCCACAGCCAGAAAAGCCAGCTGAACTCTGCAAAGGAGAGAAAATATCCAAGAGTGACTACGAGTATCCAAGAGTACTGATGATACCATGGCACTATGGCCTACGAGTACCTTCAGGTAATCCCTGTGCCACCCACCACTGTATCATAAGATTCTGCATACGCTGTGATTGGCCTCCAGCACATGGTTACACAACCAGCAGAGTGATTATACTCTTGCCACAGCTTTGACAAACTCTATTGAACACTTGGCTTGTGACATGAAATCCTGCTTGGAATCCCAGACAGTCCGTGCATATCTGTCCTGTTTTCCCGTTGAGCTTTGAAGCACTGATAAGGCTGAAATTATCAATTAGGTCTTCTCATGTCATGCGTTTCCCTCAGAAATGCTGAGTGCTAAAGTCTGCATAGTGTCATACTGTATATGAAGTCAACAGAGGTGGGCACAACAGGCGAAAACAACAGAATATACGGTCCATACATACTGTATATACCTATACAATATAAACATATTACAGACATAACCACAATTCCTGATCAGATCAGTAGTTAGTCATTTGACATTTAATCATATGAAATTACCATACTGTGGACAACCATGTCTCAGGAAAAAAAGCAACCGGAATAGCAAAGTTCATATTAACTGACAAAAAAAAGTATTGGGTAAAAAAATATTAACCTGATGCCCCCCCCTTTCTTTTTTTCCCTCCCATCTTTGCCCAACATCCTTCATCTCTTTAGATCTAAAGGAGAGGGGAAAAATGACATCCATGTCAAATAGTTATATATTCCTATGTACTAACAAGTCCTAATTACTATCTGTCACCAGACTCACCACTGCATGCTGCTTTTGGTGCCCTCTCCTCTCAGCTGTGGCAAAGGGTCAGGGCAGGTCTCCACTGAGAGCCAGGTGGAAGTGGGGTGGGATCGGCACACTGGTTAGGCTGCCAAATTTAGCCTCAGTGACACTTGATCTGTGATGGAAGCCCTCTGTGAGATCCGGAGCACTACTGCAGTGTACAGCGCTCACGCATTCATGCTCCCCTGTTAAAACACGGGTCTATTACAAACCTGCAGGCCTGCCGTGACCAACACCACGCACGCACGCACGCACGCACACAGACTCACACATGCCCACTCACACACGCGCGCGCATGGACTGCTGATGAAATACTGAGAATTGTTGCGTTTAAAAAAAGACACACACACACACACACACACACACACACACACACACACACACACACACACACACACAGGCACACATATATATACAGTATACTGTGTGTATATATACAGTTCAGTCCTTAAGTACTTGGAGAGTCTTTGGACAGACTTTATTTAAGTTTATGTTAATTTGTCCAATTACTTTTGGTTCCCTAAAATGGGGGGGGTGGGGGCTATGTATGAAAATGGCTACAATTGCTTGGCAGTTCAGCAGATACGGATATAAAAACCCTCAAATTAAAGCTGAAAGTCTGCACTTTAACCTCATAGTCACTGTTCCATTTCAAATCCAATGTGCTGGAGTACAGAGCCAAAACAACTAAAAATGTGTCACTGTCCAAATACTTACGGACTACACTGTATTTATATATATGTGTGTGCGTGCGTGCGTGCGTGCGTGTTCTTTTTTTAAACGTAAGAATTCTCAGTATTTCATCAGCAGCCCATGCGCTTAAGTTTCAGAAGCTGAAATTACCTCCAAAATCCCCTGAGTTTTGATTCCCCCGCTCTGCATGCTCTCTGATCAATCTATTCATGTAATGCCAGACACACACTTGCGCACACACACACACCTACACACATACACACACACACACACACACACATGCACGGATGCACACACACACTCTCACACACACACACACACACTCACACACACACACACACACACACACACACACACACACACACACACACACACACACACACTCACGCATTCACTCAGTGCTCAAGCTGTCCAATGCAGGCAGAAACTGAGAGACAGCGATGGGTGGACCTGAGTCAGTAGATATGAGTAATTCACTGAAAACAGAAATTCACCAGAAAACAGCATTCCACATATAATCAACTTACGCAAAAACAGTAAATGGAAGAAAATGCACTTCCAGACCTCTCTCAGTCTGTCAGACCAACATCGGTTATGCAGTTCTGTTCAGTTTTGGTACCTGAAATTTCTAATTTAAGTTTCACATACCTGGATACATGAACAGTTAACCTGCCAGTTTGGCTGAGCTGGTATTTCTTTCACATCTATGGCATACAGCTGCAATAGCTAACTGTCATTGTACAATAATCAATAAATAGGGTATTGCCATAACAAGAAGAATAACACTACTAGTACTAGTACTAATATTAATAACAATAATAATAATTCAATTGAATGTAGTGCAAATGTATATGAATGCACAAATGTGTGTGAAAGTAGGTTTTAATAAATTTGTACTGAATAAAAGACATTTTGCCTGAGAAACCTGCCTTAGGTCAGCCAAGGAGACTACCCGTATCTGACCAAATCAGTGTGTAGAATAAACGTATGTATTCCCGCATCGACTGAAATGGGCGCGCACATTTTGCCCCCTATCATTGCATCGCCAGCCCACTTGTTATTGTAATACCATTAAAGTATGAATACCATCTGAGTATGTCTGCTAGAGGGCACATTCATATTTAAAAATGCCAGAGGGTTGAAAACTGGATTAAACGTCAATTAGTACATACAGTATCTAGGTCTTGTAGCGTGCCAAAATGCAAAACACTTTATACAACAAACCTTATGAAATATAAAATGAGCAAAAATACAAAAATAGTTATTTGCATGCTGCCAGGCATGCATATCAATGGATATTTTAAGCAAATCTCAACACTGAAATAACAATAACAGTTTTTTAAATTTTTTTTTAATTCAAAGTCCAAACAATCATTTAAGTTTTATTACAGTTCCATGCCTCATTCGGATCTTCATGTTAAGTGACCATGTTAACCAGTGTTAACCATGTGCATTCACTTATGACACACTGGCATTCCGATGACATCACAAGATTAGATTAAGGGGAAATATGACTAAGCATGAAGGTCAATGAACTACGCATATCTTTGTGTTCGATTCAAGAAAAATAACTAACCATGTTCCTTGTAAATAGCGTCACAGTTCATTGGGAAATCAAATATACAGTTGAAGTCGAAAGTTTACATACTCCTTAGCCAAATCCATTTAAACTTTTCACAATTCCTGACATTTAATCCTAGTAAACATTCCCTGTCTTAGGTCAGTTAGGATCACAACTTTATTTTAAGAATGTGAAATGTCAGAATAATAGTAGAGAGAATGATTTCTTTCAGCTTTTATTTCTTTCATCACATTCCCAGTGGGTCAGAAGTTTACATACACTCGGTTAGTATTTGGTAGCATTGCCTTTTAATTGTTTAACTTGGGTCAAACGTTTCGGGTAGCCTTCCACAAGCTTCTCACAATAAGTTGCTGGAATTTTGGCCCATTCCTCCTGACAGAACTGGTGTAACTGAGTCAGGTTTGTAGGCCTCCTTGCTCGCACACGCTTTTTCAGTTCTGCCCCACAAATTTTTGATTAGATTGAGGTCAGGACTTTGTGATGGCCACTCCAATACCTTGACTTTGTTGCCCTTAAGCCATTTTGCCACAACTTTGGAAGTATGCTTTGGGTCATTGTCCATTTGGAAGAGCCATTTGCGACCAAGCTTTAACTTCCTGGCTGATGTCTTGAGATGCTTCAATATATCCACATAATTTTTCTTCCTCATGATGCCATCTATTTTATGAAGTGTACCAGTCCCTCCTGCAGCAAAGCACTCCCACAACATGATGCTGCCACCCCCGTGCTTCACGGTTGGGATGGTGTTCTTCGGCTTGCAAAGGCCTCACCCTTTTTCCTCCAAACATAACAATGGTCATTATGGCCAAACAGTTAAATTTCTCCAAAAAGTAAGATTTTTGTCCCCATGTGCAGTTGCAAACTGTAGTCTGGCTTTTTTATGGCGGTTTTGGAGTAGTGGCTTCTTCCTTGCTGAGCAGCCTTTCAGGTTATGTCGAAATAGGACTCGTTTTACTGTGGATATACTTTTGTACCTGTTCCCTCCAGCATCTTCACAAGGTCCTTTGCTGTTGTTCTGGGATTGATTTGCACTTTTCGCACCAAAGCACGTTCATCTCTAGGAGACAGAACGTGTCTCCTTCCTGAGTGGTATGATGGCTGCGTGGTCCCATGGTGTTTATACTTGCGTACTATTGTTTGTACAGACGAACGTGGCACCTTCAGGCATTTGGAAATTACTTCCAAGGATGAACCAGACTTGTGGAGGTCCACAATTTTCTTTCTGAGGTCTTGGCTGATTTATTTTGATTTTCCCCGTGATGTCAAGCAAAGGGGCACTGAGTTTGAAGGTAGGCCTTAAATACATCCACAGGTACATGTCCAATTGAATCAAATAATGTCAATTAGCCTATCAGAAGTTTCTAAAGCCATGACATAATTTTCTGGAATTTTCCAAGTTGTTTAAAGGCACAGTCAACTTAGTGTATGTAAACCTCTGAACCACTGGAATTGTGATATAGTGAATTAAAAGTGAAATAATCTGTCTGTAAACAATTGTTGGAAAAATTATTTGTGTCATGCACAAAGTAGATGTCCTAACTGACTTGCCAACACTATAGTATGCTAACATGAAATCTGTGGAGTGGTTAAAAAAGAGTTTTAATGACTACAACCTAAGTGTTTGTAAACTTCCGACTTCAACTGTAGATGCACAAATGCTGCATATTCACAGGTCCTGTTTGATATTATTATTGTACATTGTTACAGATACTGTACACATTAAATTGATATACTTGTCCTTAATTTTTTATCTGCCTCCCCTTCTGATCCTGCAGCTGGCAGTGGACACACAAAGCGTTTACGTTTTATGCAAATATTTGCAACTGTAACTGTGAATAACTTTAAGCCATGTACAAATACTAAATAAATGAAATAATGATATACCTATAATGAACTGAGTCAGAGGACAGAAAACAGCACGGTTTCAGAGGTTAGAGAGGAATTTTATTGGGTTTCAAAAAGGAAGTGACAGGGGATGAGGTGCTTTGATGTTGTACCAACACTGCCTGCTAGGATGGAAATTCAGCCTTGGCCCCCATTCATTATGAGAGCGAGCCTGCCATGTCTATACGTCACACTTAAAAAAATAATCGTACTGTTACTAGTAATATTTTTAAAGAAAATAATCTTTTTCACAGAAATAGTAATCGGCAAGATGTGATCATTTTTGCCTCACACATATACATATACATATGTATATTTACAAAATGTAAATAATCTTAAAATAAAAAAGGCAACGGATATTAGCAATTGAAACAGAACTCTACCATATACCTTTTTTGCTCTGAAGGTAATTTCATACCATACTGGCCAGCAGGATTTCAGTCCTCATTGTACATCATAATAATATGAGAACAGATACGTTATCTAAATATACAGTAATCTTTTTGGAATTGATTGTCATCTATTCTATAGATCTCTGACAATTAAACAGATCCCACATATACATATCCTCATCTACAGTCAGTGCAACAGGTATGCATTCAACAATAACATTCCTAAGATACATAGGGCCCAATTTACTATTTAAGACCTTTAGCATGTGCAAAACCTTTTAGCACACGCAAAACCAATAACATGACCAATGATTGGTGCAAAACAAATACCATGACCAATCATTGGTCATGTTATTTGTTTTGCTTGTGCTAAAAGGTTTTGCACATGGTGGAGGTATTAATAAATCAGGCCCTTAAAGTACAGCACAATTTGGTTTGTGTTTTGTCATTATACATAAATATACAGCATACACTCAGGAGTACCTAACAAGTATCATTTAACACTTATTTCTAACCAGAACCTGAAATTAACAGCTTTTTTATTATAGAAAACGTTGATAAATATTTTAAAATTAACCCCAGGGTTAAACATTGGATGACTCACAAATACACTGTGAATTGCCCTAAAAGACTGATATATCAAAGCTAGGGATGGCCAACCAAACACTTCCCTAGGGTCACTACGCACCACAGAATGGGTCTTTATTAACACCAATACAAACCAAAAAAATCACAAATATCCTTTCTTTTGGCTCAGAATTTTCACATTTTGCTCTTTTAAACCTTCAGAACTGCAGAGGCATCATATGGATAATAAATTTGGATGGTAAGTAGAGGGTCTGTGCCTAGGCCAACTGTGTGGCCAACTGTGCTTCAGATGTGAGTAGGGCAGAGTTCTCCCACTAACTATGTTAGTGCAGCATAATACAGCCCTGTACCTGGAAGCACAGGAACAGGCCATTAGCAGAGACTAATGATTAATGCTGTCGATAGTAATCTCTCCCTGAGTCTCTCTGCGGTCTCTATTTCTCTGTATTACATCAGTATATATTATTAGGAAAATGTCAGATATCGCCTACATTAATTAGGGAATAAAGGGGTAGTATATACATTTTGTGTGTGTGTGACAGAGCTCAGACACATACACACACACAGTACATATACCTGTCTTTTATTCTCTAATTAATGGGCGTGATGTTTGTTTCCTTAGACTGAGAAGATCTACGATCTAATGTGCCTTCATTTTAATAAAAGGAAAGAATACACATTTATGTGAACATCAAACTCGCCTTTCATTTTTTTTGTTTTTAATGCAACAAGCAACGCAGTAATCTATCACTAATTTTATCTAGTGAGAGGATCTGTGAGGCTCATTTAAACAGATTGGCTGTCTTAAAAGTGAGGTAAGATGGGCTTTAAATTTCAAATTAAGTAAAAAAGCAAAATTTATTTAAAACATATATACTGTATGTATATGAGACAAAGAGAGAGAGAGATCTCTTATAAAGATCACTCCGTTCCCAAGACGCAGGCTACCTAGTAGTCCCAAGAATATCTAAAAACTTGACGGGTGGTAGAGCTTTCTCTTACAGAGCGCCACTACTGTGGAACACCCTACCAAAACTTATAAGGGAATCAGACACTGTCTCAATATTTAAGTCTAGATTAAAAACGCACCTCTATGATCAGGCTTATAATGAGCTATAGTCTGGAGACAGGACCAGAGAAGCATTTAGCCATAGAGTAATGTGGGGTGGCATCCTTTCCTTACTGTCACCTGTCAACAGCTGTGACCCCATCTTCCTGGGCTGGCTCTTGATAGGTGGGTAGGACTGTTTTCCCACTCATGACTGCATGGTTCCTCAAACTCTGTCTTCATAGCTATGCAGCCATAGATTACTCCTGGCGGGGGCACCTGTCCAACCCTCCCACCCCTTCCCCACCCCCCACCCCCTCCAGTTGGTGCTCCTGCTGCTCTATTACACTTCCCCTAACTGTTTTCTCTCTCTCTTTTTTTCACATTCTGCCGGCGGGGCTTATGCCCCGCATCTCGAGAGCTGCTGTCCGGCTTCCTGTCCGTTGCCGCTTGCCCCTCCCTCCTTACCACCGCTGCCAGCTGCTCCCCGCCGCCATCGGCGCCCGGTTCCCCACCGTCACTGCCGCCACATCTGGACTGTCATCTAGCTGCTGCAAATTGTATTATCATGGACATTGGCTGTTTTGACCATGTTGGTCCTTAAGGCCTAGACCCTGAGCCGACCAGAGGAGGATGGGTTCCCCCATTGAGTCTGGTTCCTTCCAAGGTTTCTTCCTAGTTACACCAGGGAGTTTTTCCTTGCCACTGTTGCCTTTGGCTTGCTCTTGTGGGGAGTTTAGGCTGGGTTTTGCTGTTTTGCTGTGAAGTGCATTGTGACAACTTGTTGTGAAATGCGCTATATAAATAAATATTGATTGATTGATTGATATAAAAGATCTGCAGCATTAATTCCTTCCATTCTTTCCAATTATTTTCATCTCATCTACCTGAACACATTGACGTACAAATCTGGAAGTCTGTACAGTATGACACACACACACACCCCACACACACAGCAGTCAGAAGATCATCTTTCACCACACTGAGGAGTTACAGCACAAAGGTATACACTGTCCTACACTAACAGCCCTTGAAAAGATGGTTCAAAGCTACACAGTGTCTAAGACAGAACACTGGACTCACAGACTAACTAACCGACACACAGCTACCACTAAATGGACTACTGTGGTTGAGCTGAAGGACCAAAGAGGGGTGAGGGGAGAGGGAAGAGGAGATGGAAAAGATGATAACCTCCATCTGTAGATCACATACGGTACCACAGGATTCACTATTGGATGACCCTGGATTACTGAACAGGTACGTTTCCCATCATAACACATTAACTGTGATCAAAGTCTTAGTTTGACCAGTGCAGGTGAACTCCCACATAATGTCATGAATCCACCCCTTCCTTCACAAGTAAAATAGCTTAAATAGCACAACCCAGTTTAAGCTAATAACAATAACAAGTGTGTCGAAATCTTGCGCGTCAAAATCACTCTCGACTCGCCAGACTGGACGTGACCCTTCTGTCTGACTCTTTAAAAGAGGAATTTTTCAGCCACACGGGTTGAGCCCCTTACAAAGTAATGCTTAATCCCGCTGCAGGCAGGTATTAAAAATGAAAAAGCAAGAAATCACGGTACAACAAAATTTTAAACAGGGTCAAGTAGAAACTGCTCCAAATGAATCCCCTTTCCTTAAAAGGTAAGGACTCATCTTCAGTCAAGACACCTTCTGAAAGTATTTAAGCTGATTTATCTCTGCCAACAGTGTCTCTATTTTGCTTTTCTGTTGAGGTTTGCAGTGTACAGCAGCGTCACGTGATCTAAACAGAAATAGTGTGGATCATAATAGGAATGATCTGATTGGATAAAACAGAATGTGAGGGCAGGGTTGACAGGGTTTTGGGAGCACTGTGGTTGACACCCCCTGTGTGCCTGTCATGTTGCGTGAATTCCTCTGGGGGCAGTGTTAAAAGGTGAACAGGCTCAACCATCTGAGATTAAAGCAAGAAGAAGATAAAAAGTATGGTAGAAAAGAGTGGAACGTGAGAGAAAACACTGAGTGATGTGTGAAACATGCTCAGGCCCTTTTGTGCAGTAAGAAGAACAAGATCACACGGGAGGCCTATTCTAGTCCTGATGATGATGTCAACACTTGAGGATTGATTTACATACACCACACGAATAAACTAAACGCGTAGAACTGTCTGTGTTTTTCTTACGAGCGGTTTGAAATGACACACAAACCTCTCAAGAGGCGACTGCTAGAGAGGGTCCTTGCTCTCTCCTACGGGATCTGCCCCCAGGGCAGACAGTTGCTCCCCAGAGATGGCGGTTATCAGGGCCCCCATGGCGGAGGTGCCAGGGCTGGAGGCGTCGGGGGAGTCGCACCCTCGCTCCTTCCCGGCGGAGACGCAGGGCGAGGGGCTGCGGGCCTTCAGGTTGAGGCCCTGAAGCTTGGACAGGGCGGGGCTCCGGCTGCGACTGCGACTGCGGGTGCGTTTGCGTCGGCTGCGGTTCTTGGACTTGCCGGGGCTGGGGCTGCGGGATTTGGGGTGGAGCAGGCCCGCGGCGCTGTCGTCCTCCGAGCTGAAATCGGAGCTGTCCGAGGGGCTGGCCTCTGGGCTGGACGTGGGCAGCTGGATCTGTCGGAGGAGGAGAAGGAGGAGAAAGAGAGAGAGAGAGAGGGGGGGGGGGAGGGGAACGGGGGTGTAACTGAAATGACAGAAACTTTTCCTGAGGCAATTTAAAGTAGGAGGCCTTGGATAAGGTCGTGACCTGGAAAGGTTCTGTCACTCCCACGATGGTGCTCATGTTGTTGCTATAGTAACCCAAGATGTAGTCTCCGGAGCCCTTGGGCAAATCCTCCACTTCAAATGTCACTGGCACAAAAAGCACAGGGAGGGAAGCACAGTCAGCCTGGTAGTGTGTGTGTCGCGTGCGTGCGTGCGTGCGTGCGTACGTAATGTATATGCACTACTCCTACCTGATATTCCAGTGTCAAGTAATCCGACTCTTCCTGCTTGGCCCACACATACGCTGCATAGTCCTTGTGGTGCTTAAATCCAACCTGGAAAGAAACAGGAATGAACACAGGCGTTATTATTCCACAATATTTCTACCTATCAATGAACATTCTGGGCTCTATACCTATAATTAATGTCTGCACAGAGAGGTAAATAACTGGGTACCTTGTACAGTCCAATCCAGTCCCAGGAACTGCGCGAGTAGTTGGTCGTCACCTTGAACTTGGCCCTGGCATCTGAGACTTGGTTCCACTCGTCTTCCACAATAAGAGTCACCAAGGGAATATCCACCTTATATGGGAACTAACACAGAGAAAGGCTTTTTAAAGTAGCTATTATGTGCAATGATGTAATGCAACATAATATGCACTACAGATGGGGAATTATCATGGTATATTAGCACCAATTTCTGTTTAAAATTTTGTTTTATTTTGAAAGCAAGGGAACATCCAATATAATTGTCAGAAAAGTGGATGATTGTCATGATACTTCTTACACCTTCATTCACTACGGAGCAGTGGTATTCACACTTGCCCTCAAGGACCAGCAACCCAACCAGTCCGTTGGGTTGAAAAAGGTGGTGAAAAAGGGTGGAGGGGCAGTGGAGGAGGAGGCGGAGCTCCCTCAAGGCCCAGCAACCCAACCAGTCTGTTGGGTTGAAAAAGGTGGTGAAAAGGGGGGAGGGGCAGTGGAGGAGGAGGCGGAGCTCACCTGCAAGGTGAACATGGAGGAGACGGGCTTGTGGTCGCTGACGGTGAACTGCTTGTGGCTGCGATAGAAGTGCTGTGTCACCTTGGTCCCGCTGGTCAGCCCGGCCGTCGGACTGCGCCTCAACGCCGCGTCGTTGAACGGCCCCGGCGGGTCTGCCGGCCTCAATCGCCACAGGATGCGGTCAGTCCAGGCGGGCTTCCGTTTCTTACCACTAGGGGGAGACAAAGTGCCTTGGGAATGGGTGACTGGAGCATTCTGCACAGTGGCCTGGATTAGGATTTCAGTGTGATTTGTTCAGTGTGTAAATACAAGTGCTTCTCTTCTTCAGTTTTTCAATTTTACTTTAGTGATTACAGGTTGCTCTCCCAACCTGTATTTATGAGGGAAAACAAATTTAGTTGTGCATCACAGTTAAGGACACAGGTTGACTGAACCCAGTAGTTTAATGATTCACAAACAGCCATGATAATATAATGCCTTGTTGCACAGTACATTGCACTGAGAACCATAATTACTAGTGTTCCATGCACACACACACACACACACACACACACACACACACACACACACACACACACACACACATCCCACTCCCGGTCCATACCTAGTGTCGTAAGTGTGCGTCCCAACATCAAATTTGTAAGTGGGAGGAAATTTGAGAGGACCCTCCAGAAACCCCTCCAACACTGACTCACTGTCCTTTGCCATGTTGAGCTACAGGACACAAAGAGAGTCATAGTAACATTCAGGACCCCGTTTCCCAAAAGGATCGTAGATAAAGATCATCTTCGGCCATTTTGTTTTTATATTACTTTCATTGTTTGTTTGTTTTTCGTCATTAGTTTTTTGTCTTTCTCCTTCTATTTTTATTATCTTTTTTAGGTAATGTCAGAAAATTGTAGTCATTTTACTCATAAAATTAATAAAGCACAAACGCAAAACACTTTAAGATGATCGTAACTCAAAGATGCTTTTGGGAAACGGGGGCCAGATTGATAACGACTTCATCACGATAACATTAATAAAGCATCCTCGAATGGTATGAATTCACAGCTCATTTTAGTAGTATTAGACTGCCATCTAGTGGTGTACTCCGATATTGCATCTCTCACCTGGTCTTTCTCCCAAAGCAGAGCGAGCTTGTTATTGTCAATGGCCCCCTTCACAACGTGCATTTCATAGTCCTCAATACGAAAATTCAAGTCCCCAAACCAGAACACCACACTATGGACAGAAGAAGTTGCATTTAACAATAGCTGTGATGATGACTATGACAATGATAATATTAGTTATATTATAATTAATATTATTGTCAATTACTGATGATCAGCTTAACCGCTTTTACTATTTAAAAAACTATACTGGCTAAAAATGAAATACAGTCAATACCCAAAGCATTTCACAGTTCTGATTAAAACAAGGTGATGTTTGGAGTGTCTTGGTAGCGTAGCCTGTAGAGCACCGTCCACATGCTCATTGCGAGCCGCGACGTCAGCGGTTTGAATCCGGCCGCGCAACCATTGTAACATGTCTCTCCGTCTCTCTCGCTCCCATACTTCCTGTCTCTCTACACTGTGCTGTCCAATAAAGCTGAAAAGCCCTAAAAAATAGAACTAAAAACAAGGAGATGACCTGCATGATTATCTGCAGTGACGTCATCCGCACCAGTTAGCAGAGTAATGAGGCTAAGCGTGTGTGAGCGGTAAACACAGGTTGAGTGACGTTGTGAATATGGCCGACCCCCTGGGGAGGTAGAAGAGGGTATTATGGAGGGGGAGGGTGTCGGCTGCACGGCGACTCACTCGTGGTCCAGCACCCCCATTGCGGCCTGGCCCTCAAACTGCTGCTGCTGCAGGATGCTGTCGAAGTCCTCCATGCGCTGGTCCGAGTTCTCCATGTGCGCCGGCAGGTGGCAGTTCAGGAAGCAGATGGAGTGGCCGAACACCGTCATGCGAGCGCTCACACCACCCTTGTTCCCCTGAGAGACGGAGCGAGATGGAGAGAAAGGGAAAGGAAAGGAAAGATGGACAGAGGCAGAGGGAGGGAGGGAGAGAGAGAACGATAGACAGAGACAATACGGGGGCAGAGAGAGAGGGGGATGTAGGTAGAGAAAAGGGGGAGAAATAGAAAGAAAGAAAGAAAGAAGAGGCAGGTAAGAGGAAGGTAGGTAGTGGTATCACACTGCCTGAAAAATATACAGTAATTATTATGGTATCACTGGTCTTAGATCAAATCCGGGGGGCATCCCGCCACTGATCCATAACTCACATTTATTACATTAAAGGCAGTTAGCAGACGCTCTTATCCAGAGCGACTTATACAGCATTTGCATTTATACATAGTATCCATTTCTACAGCTGGATCTATACTGAAGCAATGCAGATTACGTACCTTGCTCAAGGGTACAACGGCAGTGTCCTACAAGCAAATATCACGGTACATAAAAAACAGAATACATGGTGTGCCTCTAGGGCCAGACTCAGGGCACATTGGCATGGATTGTGTCTCAACTAGTGGACTAACTAGGGCGTCATCCATTTGCTAGAAAACATCCACTACATAAGGAAACAGTGGATCATTTAAGACACAACCTTAGTATGCTGTCTGTTGTTGCCTGCATTGTGACATCATTACTGTCCATGTTGTTCATACTAAACCAGGTAACAGAATGAATTTTGTGATACGGCACAGATTTATATGGTCTTTGAAGACTTCGCCATGGCAACAGGGGGGTCTTCCTCACCCAGTAGCCCCCCAGCCCAGTGCGGGTGCTCTCTGTCTGCACCCCCCTCAGGAAAGGCAGGTGGTAGTATTTGGCAAATACCAACAGGAGCACCCCCTGCATCCGCTGGGATGTCACCTGGAAGAGAAGAAGGGAGGAAAGCATGGGAAAAGTAAAGAGAGAGAAAAAGAAAGAGGGAGAGAGAAAGAGGGAGAGAGAGACAGACATAAAGAGAAAAAGAGGGAGAGAGACAGAGAGAGAAAAGAGGGAGAGAGAGAGAAGAGGGAGAGAGCAAAAAAGAGGGAGAGTGACAGAGAGAGAAAGAGAGGTAATTAGCATGGATACAGAAATGTAACGAGAGCAAGATAAAGGCATTGCATAATCATCTCTAAAAGGCACCTTGGGCATCTGTATGAGAATATTAAAACATTAAAACATATTTGCTTGGACATACAGAGCATTTATGAGCCAGCCTTGGATGTCCACTCTGTTGAGAATTTCAAACTGGGTCATTAACAGCAATCCACTTTTTCCATAATTAGCAATATTATCATCCAGCTCCTGCAGGGCATGCATGTTGAACGATAACTATAATATAAACTAATTAAGCTTTTTTATGGGGAAGCCAAATGGCCTTTAAATGGGTACATAATCTGCCATCTGTGTAATAATTTACATCTTTCTAGATTCTGCCGGTTACACAACTCACCCTTTCAGCGTTTCTCTGCCTGCGCATTTGCATTTTAACTCAGCGAGCAATGTGCACGCTCGGACTGGTTTACATGCTGCAGAGATACAGACTACACCGTCTATTTGCACAGTCAAATCCTGCATTTAAGATCCCTGGCTTGCACTGACAGAATTCTGCATTCGAAAGAGAATGCCGACATGACATTTAAATGTAACCTGCCCTTCAGCAGCAACCTGCCCTGCCCGTCCTATTCATTATTATCATGTTGTATCCTGGTATTATCATGTTGTATCTTGGTTCCGGTGCACTCCACAAACACGTTTTAGAAGGGAAACTGATATCTGTAAACATGGGTCTAGGCATAATAACGACAGATCTCTTTTCTCTAGCTCTCTCTCGCTCAATCTCACGTTACCCCTTCCAGCACCTGCTACTTCTATTTCCCTCTCTTCTTTTCTCTCTCCCTCTCTCTCTCTCTCTCTCTCTCTCTCTCTCTCTGTCTCTCTCTATCTCTAAACATGAGAAACTGTAGCTAAGCAAAGAGCATTCATGACATTGCGTTGGGGGGTGGGGGTAAACATAGAAAAATGGTCAACGTGACATTTACTGATGTAAACATACCCGAGGTACTTGGCCACATCTTACACAAGACCAGGGGGTCCAACGGCTCCCCTCCCCCCTTACCCACCACCAAACACCCAGACTAAGCCTCCGCCATGACACCTCCCACCCATACCCCCCCCCCCCCCCCCCACTTTGCCCCCAGGTGCAAGTCGGACTCTGCTCTGCATTAACCAAGGCTCCCTCCTGCATTCACTGCCCTGACGTGGCCAATCGCACGACTCGGTTGCATAACTGTTTCCACTGAACCATAAACCGGGGCCGCTGAAGAAACAACATTAACGTTCCCTGTGTTAACGGAGGCGAAAAAGTGGAGCGTGGTTTAAAGCCGCTGAACTGACAGGGAAACAGACCTGTCAGTCAGGGGCTCTAGAGTTCTGGTGCTTTACGGGGCAGAGAGGGAGCCGCCGGGGTGGATTTTCGGGCTGGTGGGGGTGACCGCTGCAGCCGGCACGTGGGGCCTGGCCACCGGGTCTCTCCTTACTGACCTGTGAACTCTGTGTGGGCAGCCAATGGTAGCCAAGGGCAGCCCAGCAGGGCTGCAGATATACTTTTACCATATACTATGTGGCAATGACAACGTCAAAGTCAAGTTTCTCTTGCTGTGCTGTGGAATGGGCTTTATATAATAATAATACTACTTTAGGATTTTGTTAGTTTGCTAATGCTTTTAAGGCATATTCTTTGTGCATTTCTGAAAATACTTATGAATAAAAAAGGAATAATTGTGACTAAAAAGTAAACCAACACATCACCATGTTTTTTCTTTACCATATATCCGTTTGTAAAAAGCAGATAAGCACTTGGAATGAAAAGCAAGTACGTTGGGCTTGAGGATGTTAATATGTTATGAAAATCATTTAGACAAAAGAAAAGCAAAACCACTATTATAAGGCAATTGGAGTGGCTAATACATCTAATCAAAGAAAAAACATTTGATTGGTACCTGACCAGCTCTGTCGTAATGAATGTTAACTATTAAATGTGGACACAAAACTAAGGGGAATGTCTGTGCGATTCAGCGTTATTAAACTAATTAAAACAGAGGCATGGGAAATTAAATCTTCCTCAGTACGACCTCCAGGAAGTTGCTGGTTTGATGGGCACCGTGGGGGCACGGGAAATGTACTCTTTAATTGCTAGGGAGGCAATTGATTCTTTGGCTGGCTCTTTCTGGCTGCACACATGTCCCATGGCCTCTAGGGACCCACGGTGGCAGTGCAGGAGTTTCAGCTTCCAGTTCCTGGAAAACCAGCCTCCGCTGACCCACAGGGTGTAGTGAGATCACTCTGGGTCCCTGGGGTCACTGCCGAGCCCCAATCTCTCATTCCCACCCCTCACTCCCAGGCTCATATAATGCTTTCACAACGGTTGCTTAATTTTGCAGAATTTTTTTATTGTTTCATCCTTATGTGGACAATTGTTTTACATCTCTACAAAAAAGAGACAAATTTCCCTGTTCAAGTAAAGCAGCGGCGTGACTTGAAGTGTGACTGTACCCTTTCCTGTCAAATTAGCCAAATATAAATACTATACTAAAAATTCCCGCAGGTGCAAGACAAATTACTTTCTTCTGCATTGAATATCACATTCTAAAGTCACCTACCACCATCTTATTTTTGCCAAATTCACTAAACAA